>CM065728.1:12512086-12517086 GCA_033310375.1 Conus canariensis | reverse complement strand
TGCTGGACAGATGTGCAAATATGACCGGTCTCAGCTGCGTACATGTCGGGAGTCAACACTCTCTCTCTCTCTCTCTCTCTCTCTCTCTCTCTCTCTCTCTCTCTCACACACACACACACACACACACACACACACACACACACACAACACACACACACACACACACACACACACACACACACACACACACACACGCACACACACACGTGTTGATGACGACTCCAGTCTCACTCCCAACCAGCTGATGAGGAGTGCCAATGGCCGCCTCCTCCAGTTCCAGAAGATCACAATCAGGGCCAGTCCTTAAGAGCTGTTTCGCCTTAGTAAGTGCTGTTCAGTGGCTGCTATCGTCCCATCGTTGTTGTTGCTGCAAGTAAAGAGCCCCGAAAGCCTGTACCCCTCGCCAGCACAGGCTGCACAACCGAAATGAATGCGCCAAGACCTTGTGTAAAAAGTCGAGTATTTATAGATAGGCACAATTATATAGTTTTGAGCTTTTTTTAAAATTGTGTTTGAGAATTGATTTACCTTCTTTTTTTTCATATGCATATTTTTATGTGTATACATAGGCACAGTTATATTGTTTTGAGAATTTTTATTGTGTTTGAACATTGATTTACGTACCTCCTTTTTCTTTCATATGCATATTTCCATATTTATAGATAAGCACAACGATATTGTTTTGAGAATTTTTATTGTGTTTGAACATTGATTTACGTACCTTCTTTTCTTCCACATGCTTATTTTCATGTTTATAGATAGGCACAATGATATTGTTTTCAGAATTCTTTTTCGTTGTGTTTGAAGATTGATTTACCTTCGTTTCTTTCATATGCTTATCAAGGTACATGCCGGGTGGTTCCCAGCAAGCAGATGAAAATGAAAGGAATGGGACTGTTTCGCAAAGATTAAGATCACGTCTGAATGCGAAGGCCTGTAATGTGACGTCAGACGTAATTCTAGACCGTAAATGATTTCATCGACAGATATTCCTAGAAAAACAAACAAACAAACAAACAAAGAAGTGAAATGATGAGTAGGAGTTGTTCGTTTGACTCAGATTTGTGCTACGCCTCAAAACGCTTACACGGATTGTACAACGATTTTGTCCGAGTCCATGGTTACAGTTTAGGCCCAAAACGCTGTATATTCTCTATTACACTCAAAGCTGTACCTGGCTTTTCTCAGAAGTTCAGCTAGTACCAAAACATATTCATCGCACGGTCCATCCCTTGACCCACAACGTACCTGACTGTGAGGTAGATGTCATGTCCGTTTCTTTTTGTATGCGAGTACGATCCACACGACTTTTCATTTTCCTGTTGTCTGCTGGACTTTTCATTCCAAAATCCTCGTGCCCTACCAATGGCGTAGAAACACAAGGAGTCCACAAGCCATGCATCATTCTGCTATTTTTGCTGACCTATGGCATTGAACTAATTTACCGACCCCACATTCCAGGATAAAATCATCTTTTTCACATTCAAAAATGTTTTTCTCACAGAGCCAGGGCGATTTTCATCTGTTCAAACTTAATTGCTACTACTTGACCTTTCCTGTCACCCCGAAGTCTGACCTGTATTTACAGCCAAATTCTTCTAATTGTGGCGTGTGGCCAAACTATGGCCCGGCGTGTCGTCAGGCAGGGACTTGGCGGTGGAGGGCGCTACAAGGCGAACTTCCTTCCTGTATTGCCGATAATAATGACACAGTTACCATCCGTGACGGACCTGGCGTCGCACAACACTGACTCACGTGCCGCTGTCTTCCTATGACTGAGGGATCCTGTCTCACTCACTCAATCAACTCGTCAAGTAGCCTGGGGCCTCTGTGCTCATACAAAACCAGTTGACAGCTTATTTGTGCAAACGCATTGACACAGATTGCAGACGAGCATTAACTAGATTACGAAGAAGCGCCCATGAACTCCAAACTGAGAGGGGTCGTTCATTATACAAACACTGACAGAGAAGACGGATTATGCAACGATATGCCACGTTGTTGAGGACGAAATACATTTTCTCGATGACGGTAAATTATTTGACCAACAACGTTAAGACTTGATGACGAGGACCACAAAAAGAGATTTGTCATCACAGACTTGAAGAAAAAAAAAGAAAGAAAGAAAAACTCGGAGCCCATGTTGATGGACTGCTTCCAACCCGCACTTGCCCCGGTATATGCTGTTGTGTTTATCTCTTCGGAGACAAAAAAAAAAAATTAAAAATCAGACCCTGATACACACTGTTGTCTTTTTCTCTGCTACTAATGTTATATTGCAAGATGTGATGATGCTGGAATTGATTAACTGAATGTCTTAATGTGATCATCTATACCCCGCAAAATCTCTGCTTTTCATATGCCAACACAATATGTTCTTGTTCTGTTCTTGTTCTTACAAACTATTTACCGTGCGTACTGCAGGTGCCAATATTCATCACTTGGTGAAAAATCGTATCTTTTTATTATTATTATGATTACTTGTGTGGCGCGTATCCTCGGATAGAGACCAAGCTCTAAGCGCTTTACAATCCACACTCGTTTACACAACGGCCTGCCTACCTGGGTAGTGCCGACTGAAGAGCTGCCAGCTGGCGCTTCATTCAGTCGTTTCCAGTGTCATCCAGCCAATATCGTTCAATATCGTTCACTCAATTTCCTTACTGCCTTTACTCTATTTCTCACGCAGGGTGCATGCTATGTGTAATGTGTCATCCATACCAACGGCCAAACTGGCCTTCTCTTCCGAAAGTTGGCGATGGGATTTTAAGAATGTGCAAGATGTTATACGTGCGTTCACATACGGAACCTCGGTTTAGAGTCTCATTCGAAGGACTGTATGGGAAATGGAGTCAGAACCAATGTTAACTCCGAGGAAAAAATTCCGCAGTACCGAAACGGCCCGGCGGAGATTCGAACCCGCAACCCCAGGATCACCAAGATTACGAATCTGGCGCTCTACCACTGAGCTATCCCGGCCCCCTCTTAATGGGCAATGAAAATCACTGACGAAGGAAACTCAGTTTAGGCCTGTTCCATCCATTATTCGCAGCTATCTTTTAATTGATAATCTTTTATTGCTTGTTGCTTTTGATCTGTCCTAGTTTTTTTTTTTTAATCTTGCATTGTTTATTGCTTTTATCTTTCCTTCTCTTCATTCTCAATATATCCGTACCTCTATCGTGCATCGTTTGTGGTTGCAAAGTACTTTCGTCTTGTATTGCTTATTGTTTTTCGTCTGTCTGTGTCTGCTATTCTTTGGGGCTGCTGATCTGTCTTTATCTTGAATACGTAAGTTTCAAAATGGAGTGACTGTAGGCGGAAAATTAAGCAAAATTTAGAAAGAGAGGGTGTTGGTTACCGCCAAGGACACAGACAAACATAGCACAGGACAAGACACAATGCATTTCGACCTCTTGGGTCTTCTTCAGGCGAAACAAATAACATTTAGGACAATGAAAAAGAAGAACGAGAAACCACTTATCTTTTCATGGTCGCCACGCGTTCAAACTGGAATACAAGCTACAAACCCCATTGTTTCACACCCCCTCCCTTTTCCCCCTTCCTCCCCCTCCCCCTGCACTATTTCCTCTCCCATGATCCCCTCCTGGATGGCCCCGTTTCCGTCCAGCGGCCATTTTGAACGCGTGGCGGCCATGAAAAGATAAGTGGTTTCTCGTTCTTTCATAAGTGGTTTCTCGTTCTTCGTTTTCACTGTCCTAAATGTTATTTGTTTTCGCCTGAAGAAGACCCAAGAGGTCGAAATGCATTGTGTCTTGTCCTGTGCTATGTTTGTCTGTGTCCTTGGCGGTAAGTAACACACTCTCTTTGTAAATCTTTAATACTTAATTTTATCTTGCACTCGTAAAAAAAATGTGAATACATCTGCAATGCTATTTTTTTTTGCTTATTTATTACCTAATCTATACTTAGCTGTATTTTGCATTGTTTAGAGCTGTTAGTCCAGCCTTTACTTTGTCCTGTACTCTATAGCTTTTGAGTCTATGATGATCTTTGCATTGTGTCCATAGCGTATATGCTATCCTTATCGTTGTATTGTATTGTTTATAGCTTCTAATTCATTCTTTTCCTTGTCCTTTATTGCTTATAGCGAATAATTTACCCGTATCTTTGACTTCTCTTTTTTTTTTAAAATAGCATTTACTCTGCGCTTGTCTTGTATTGTTTATAACATTTAATGTATATTCATGTTCATATTATTGAAAGCTTTTAAATCTACAAAGATCTTTATCTTGTACTGTTCGCAGCTTTTAACGTCTTCTTCTTCTTCTTCCTCGTTCGCCATCCCGTTATGACCTTTGTCTTGTACTGTTCATACTGTAATAGGTTTCAATTTATCATCATCTTTGTCTGGTTGGTTGTGTTTCATTTATTCGCATCTTTAGCTAGTGTATAGGACCAATAGACTGACTGAAGAAAACAGACAGAAAGAAGACAGAAGACCAAAGCGTTAAACAAGACAGAAAAAATAAGAAGACCAAAGAAAGAAACGAGAAACCTAAAGAAAAAAAAAGAAAACACTTAAAAAGAAACAACACTACAAAAAGAAAGAAGACCAAAGACAGAAAGAAAGAAAGAAAGAAAGAAAGAAAACTGTTAGAAAGAAGACAACAGACAGAGAGAAGATCAGAGAAAGAAGCAATACAACTGAAAGAAAGAAGGCAAAAAAGAACATGAGTCAGAACGAAACAAGACGAATAAAACGAAAGACAGAGGAAAAGGGGTGGGTGGGTGGGGATGAAGACATAAAGAAAGAAGACCAACAAAAGAAAAAAAAAATGACAAAAAGAAAAAAAAAATGACAAAAGGAAAAAAAAAAGACCAAGAAAAAAAAAGACGACTGGAAACAAAGAAGACGACTGCAAGAAAGAAGACCTCAGAAAGAAAAGAAGACAGAAGGGAGGAAAAAAAAAACAGAAAGAAAGAAGACGACGGAAAAAAAAGAAGACAATAGAGAGAACGAAGAAGACAGAAAGAAA
>CM065728.1:12474586-12479586 GCA_033310375.1 Conus canariensis | reverse complement strand
TCCCAAAGACACCCCTCCCTCCCCCCCACCTCCACCCCCAACCCCCTCTCCTTCCCTTTCCACCTCCCTCTATAACAGCTGCGAGTTCAATTGACAGCAAGACCGAGCACGAATATGGGACGGGGAGGAGCGGGATGGTGGAGGGGTGGGGGGTGGGGTGGGTGGAGGGGTGGCGGCTGCGGCTGCTGCTGCGGTTGTTGCTGTGGTGGTCGTTGATAGAGCGTGTTGTGTCGCGGTCGCTGGTGGGGATGTTCAGAGGACCGTGGAGACGTATGTGTGTGGGGGTTGCTGTGTGTGTGTCTGTGGTGAGGTGAGTTTACCTTGTCTTGTTGTTCACTGCTTCTTCACAGAGAGAGAGAGAGAGAAGAGAGAGAGAGAGAGAGAGAGAGAGAGAAGACAGACAGACAGACAGACAGACAGAGAAAGAGGGACAGAGACAGAGAGAGAGAGTTCCTTTTGTCCTCGATTCTCGTTTTCAATATAGTTCACACACCTTATGGAAATAATCATTTTCTATTACTATATTGCACGCGACACAAAATTAAATATAAGGAGGGGGGGGGGGCGGGGAGAGAGAGACAGAGAGAGAGAGAGAGAGGGTGTGTAAGTGTGTGTTAGTGTGATGTGGTGTGTTAGTGTGTGTTAGTGTGTGTGTGTGTGTGTGTGTGTGTGTGTGTGTGTGTGTGTGTGGTGTGTGTGTGTGTGTGTGTGTGTGTGTGTGTGTGTGTGTGTGTGTGTGTGTAGCCCTTCATTTCTGTCTCTGTGTTCTACGTACACACACTCTCTCTGTCTGTTTAACTGTCTATAATGACATACTGTAGGATATCAAAATAACCCACTGGTATTACAATTTGTAAAGGTATAGACACTGAAAATCTGTCTGCCCGCGCGCCCCCTCCTCCCTGTGTGTGTGTGTGTGTGTGTGTGTGTGTGTGTGTGTGTGTGTGTGTGTGTGTGTGTGTGTCTCTCTCTCTCTCTCTCTCTCTCTCTGTATTTGTGCGCGCGCGCGCGCGTGCGTGCGTGTGGGTGGGTGGGTGTGTGTGTGTGTGTGTGTGTGTGTGTGTGTGTGTGTGCTGTGTTGTGGTGTGTGTGTGTGTCGTGTGTGTGTGTGAAACTATCTATAATGAGGTACTATAGGACATCAGTATAACCCACTTGTACAACAGTTTGTAAAGTTATAAGAAATGAACACTCTCTCTTTCTCTCTCTCCCTCTCTCTCCTCTCTCTCTCTCTCTCTCTCTCTCCTCTCTCTCTCTCTCCATCATTCATATATATATATATATATATCTTTCACTTTCTGCCCCCCTCTCTCTCTCTCTCTCTCTCTCTCTCTCTCTCTCTCCAGAAGAAGGGAAGCCCCAAACTCCCCACCCACCCACCCACCCCTCTGCCATGCACGCATGTAACAATATTTGTGCTGTACGTCAACCACTCAGTGCCTTCGGGGTAGTGATCGTGGCGCCGTTGCTTTCGTTTCAGCTTGACAAGATCTGTTTTCGTCTGCAGTAACATTCGATTTTTCTTTTTTTTCACGAGAGGATGAGGGATGGAGCCTATGTGCTGGGTGTGTGGTGTGTGTGTGTGTGTGTGTGTGTGTGTGTGTGTGTGTGTGTGTGTGTGGTGCTGTGTGTGCGTACGTGCGTGCGTGTGTGTGTGTGTGTGTGTGTGTGTGTGTGTGTGTGTGTGTGTGTGTGCGCGTGTGTGTGTGTGTAAGAAAGAGTGAGAGAGAGAGAGAGAGGGGAAGGAGAGGGAGATAGAGAGAGTGAAAGAGTGAGAGAGATATACAATTTTGACAATTTGACAGTTTTATTGACAATAGCCTCATTGGCCTTCATGCCAAAGGGAGCATTTAGCAGTGTGTTCTTGCAAATGGCACACAAAAATACAACACACACACACACACACACACACACACACACACACACACACACACACCACACACAGAGAGAGAGAGAGAGAGAGAGAGAGAGAGAGAGAGAGAGAGAGAGACAGAGAGAGAAACGGATCCAAAAGGAAATCGCACCACAGCATTCTGTCTGCAGTCACTAAGTCCATACTAAATCAAGGTAAAGATGATTAAGGACCATCCGTCGGTAATCACGAGATCGCTAGATATACATTGACATTATGACCATGTGTAACACTAAATGTTATAAAGTTAGAATTGTTCGCCGCTTCTTATTCGTAATCGAGAAAATGCTTCACGAGGAAGAATTTTCTTCATTCATTATGCTTCGGCGATAAACTTCGCGAGCGGATTTGATAGTATCTCCATCTGCTAATGAAATTAAAAGAGCGAAGTTATTGGAGGTTTTTTTTTTCATATTATATTGCTGAAAAAAATGATTGATGTCAAACGTAAAGCTTCATATTCCCTGCAGTCAAACAAGACATGGCCTTCGTCTTCTGCACCGTTTGAACATAAAAGGACACATGACAGAAAGATGAGTATCAAACCATCTTCTGTTTGCCCGAGAATACAGAGACAGAAATGAAGGGCTACACACACACACACACACCACACACACACACACACACACACACACACACACACACACACACACACACACCACATTAACTAACACACCACACCACACTAACACACACTTACACACACACACACACTCCCTCTGGTCCTGTTCTCTGTCTCTGTCTCTCTCTCTCTCTCTCTCTCTCTCTCTCTCTCTCTCTCTCTCCCCCCCCCCCCCCCCCCCCCCTTATGTTTGATGTTGTGTCGTATGCAATATAGTAATAGAAAATTATTATTTCCGTAAGGTGTGTGAACTATATTGAAAACGAGAATCTTCTGTTTGCATAAAAAAATCCTAGGGTTCTATTTCTAAATCTTGCCAGTTTATCCCGGTGCCATTTATGTGTTATTTCGTTGAGGTATTTCTCCAGCTGGGTCCTTCGAATGAGACTATAAACCGGTTCCGTGTGTGAACGCACGCATAACATCTTGCACACACGTAAAATCCCATCACCAACTTTCGGAAGAGAAGGCCAGTTTGGCCGTTGGTATGGATGACACGTTACACATAGCATGCACCCTGCGTGAGAAATGGAAAGAATGAAGGAAATATGGAAACTGAGTGAACGATATTGACCGGATGATACGGGAAACGACTGAACGATGCGCCGGCAGGCAGCTCTTCAGTTGGCACTACCCGGTAGGCAGCCCGTTGTGTAAACGAGAGTGTTTATTATATGTAAAGCGCTTAGAGCCCTAATCTTTAGAGAATAGGCGCTATAAAAATTAACATTAGTATTATTATTAAATATGTCTTTAAAAGAGTTGTGCCCTGCATATCACTCTCTCTCTCTCTCTCTCTCTCTCCTCTCTCTCTCTCTCTCTCTCTCTCTCTCTCCTTCTCTCTCTTCTCTCTTGTGTATATTATGAGCATGCCAGTTTTGTTGAAAACAATCAGTGCGCCGTTGTTGGAGTTCTGACAAAAAAATACTTTTTTTTTTATTACATACCATCTGGGTAACCCAAACTATTCCAAATCTATTTTATTTATCAGAATGTTCTTTATGTGAGACACCCAGTTGCAATGTCCAATTTCATCTTATCTGAAGATCATTTTATATGCCTGTGTACATAAATGTTTTTCAGAGAGTCGAATTAGTTTTAAACCAGTACCTAATACAGTTGACGTAGCTTATAATAAACAAAGGGAACCTGCCTGATACTCCATAACACATTGTATTCGAAGAGTGAAGGGGCACATTAAGAAATCTCTTGATTGCAAAAGTGTGTACATTTTCCATTAATGTTTTTTTCAAGAGTCCCCAGACTTCAGCAGCATATATGTCAAAATAGGCGCCATCTGAGTATCAAACAGTTTCCAAAATAAAAAAAAAGGATCAATGTAGTGAAATCTTCTCATTGTACGAAGAATTTCGACCACTCCCTTTCTGGCCTTTCTGGCAACTTCTGACCAGCCTGCCGTTAAGCTTAGTTTTGTAGTGAAAAACACACCTAGATGTTTATGACATGAGAGAGAGAGAGAGAGAGAGAGAGAGAGAGAGAGAGAGAGAGAGAGAGAGAGAGAGAGAGAGAGAATTTCATTGTCTATACTTTGACAAAGCTACAGCGCAAGAGAGAGAGAGAGAGACGCTTTGACGATTTATTGCCTTCAGCTACAGGGGCCATTAAGGCAAGGGGGGGGGGGGGGGGGTACACATACGACTGGACATATTGCATGATCAAAGTATAAGGAAAATACACATTGTATCATTAAAGTATAAAGGATAATAAGTAATGTTAAATTAACAAAACCATCAGGAAGTAATGGGTATAAGTATCGCTCACATTGTTTGGATGGCACAGGTATTTATAACATAGCACACGTGAACGATCAAATCCGATTAGAAGACATCCGTATAGGACATCCTTTCCTATCCTACGCTACCGTTCCCGTCCCTTTAGTTCCCAAACACTGTTCCCATCCCCTTCTCTCGCCTTGCACGAATAAACATCAACAGTAAACACCAGCTCACATTCTTCCATTCCTCCTTTCTCCCAACCTCACCCTCTAATCCGACGGATCCCCGACCGCCGGACCGCCGGACCGCCCCATTTTGTTTGAAGAGTGTAGCAGTACACCCAAGAATCGTTTAATGGCAAAAGTATGTACTTTTCTTCCATTAACCCTGTATCTTCTAACCCCCATACTTCTGCTGCGTAAATCAATATGGGCTCAATCTGAGTATCAAAAAGCTCCCAGAATAGGAAAGGATCATTTGTATGTAGTTTCCTTAGTGATTTTTAAATTTCAATAACTCCCATTTTACCTTTTCTGCTCATGTCTAGAAGGGCAGCACTCACACTTAATTTTGTTGTAAATATCAAGCCTAAGTATTTGTATGTGTTTGTTATTCTTATTTCTCCGTTTCCATATATCCATTTTCCCCTTATTCCAAGATAACCACCTTTACGGAAAACCATAAATATTAGTCGTATCTAGATTTACTTCTAGACATCATCTGTCACCTT
>CM065728.1:12467086-12469586 GCA_033310375.1 Conus canariensis | reverse complement strand
TGGGAATGAGAGATGTGCCTGGAATGTCAGCGTGGGAGAGTGGGAATGAGAGATGTGCCTGGAATGTCAGCGTGGGAGACTGGGAATGAGAGATGTGCCAGGGATGTCAGCGTGGGAGAGTGGGAATGAGAGATGTGCCTGGGATGTCAGTGTGGGAGAGTGGGAATGAGAGATGTGCCTGGAATGTCAGCGTGGAAGTGTGGAAAGAGAAGGGAATGGGGGGTGGGGGAGGGGGAGGGTAGAAGGGAGGAGGGGTTGGGGGAAAGAAGAGGGTGAGACGGAGGATGCGGGAAGGGGGGGGGGAAGGGACCGGAAGAAGGAGAGGGTTAGGGGAGTCAAAGGGGGGGGGGGGGGAGGGAGGGGAATTGGGGGAAGGTGGTGGCTAGTGAAACTGTATAGACCAAACAGGGGAGTTAACATTGAATTCATCAAGACTTTTTTTTTTTTTTACTTGAAACTACGTTGTGAGAGGGCTTCACGAAATTGCGGGCAGTTTCCTCGACCTGTGGGAGAGAGAGAAATGCACAGGGCCCCGACCTAATCCAATATCACAATGGGAGAGAGAGAGAATGACAGGCCTAAATGGCACAGGGCCCCTATCTACCAATCAAATGGGAGAGAGAGAGAATGCACAGGGCCCCTACTACCAATCAAATGGGAGAGAGAGAGAATGCACAGGGCCCCTACCTACCAATCAAATGGAGAGAGAGAGAGAATGCACAGGCCCCTACCTACCAATCAATGGGAAGAAAGATGCACAGGCCTACCTACATCAATGGGAGAGAGAGAGAATGCACATGGCCCCTATCTACCAATCAAATGGGAGAGAGAGAGAATGCACAGGGCCCCTACCTACCAATCAAATGGGAGAGTGGGAATGGACAGGGCCCCGGTCTACCAATCAAATGGGAGAGAGGGCATGCACGGGGCACCTATCTACCACTCAAATGGGAGGGAGAGTGAATGCACAGAGCCCTGATCGGCCAATCAAATGGGAGGGAGAGTGAATGCACAGGGCCCCTATCTACCACTCAAATGGGAGGGACAGTGAATGCCCAGGGCCCCTATCTGCCACTCAAATGGGAGGGAGAGTGAATGCACAGGGCCCCTATCTACCACTCAAATTGGAGGGAGAGTGAATGCACAGGGCCCTGATCGACCAATCAAATGGGAGGGAGAGAGAATGCACATGGCCCCTATCTACCACTCAAATGGGAGGGAGAGAGAATGCACAGGGCCCCTATCTACTACTCATATGGGGGGGGGGGGGGGGGGGGGGGGGGAGATGAATGCCCAGGGCCCTGATCGACCAATCAGAGGACGTTGCCGTTCTGTTTATTCACGGAGACTGAAATCACGCCTGAACCCAGCACATCGGAAAAAAAAATCTTTCTGAGCTCTTCTCCCTTTCAGACAACACTCACACGCCTAGTGGAAGATGAAGTGAGTTTGAAGTGGCTACAAGCTGACTTCGAGTCTCGATTGTTCAGGTGTCGTCTTTGTTTCTCATATCTGCCTCTCGTGTCACTGACTTTGTCAGTCTTTGTCGTTGGTCCAGTTCTGTCAACTTTCTTCCGACTGGTAGGAAGACGCTGGCTCAGTGTTCACTTGTAGGTGGTTGCATAGTGTGACGTAGCCCTGCGAAGCAGATCAAAATCAAATTCAGATGGTGGTGTTTACAGCCTAGCCAACCGCGAGGGCTCGTATCAGGGTTGACATTTTGTCAGTTAATACTCTATACACTTTTTGTAAAGAGTCCCTCCCCCAAAAAACAAACAAACAAACAAAAACTAAAAGAACAACACATTCACTCTCTCTCAGACAGACACACACGCACGCACGCACGCACGCACGCACGCACGCACGCACGCACGCACGCACACACACACACACACACACACACACACACACACACACACACACACACACTCACTCACACACAGAGCTTATTAACACAGATTTTCTAAAACACATTAAAGCATTGATCTTACACTTTCCGTTCTTATACTGTCGCGCGACTCTCTCTCTCTCTCTCTCTCTCTCTCTCTCTCTCTCTCACCACACACACACCACACACACCACACACACACACACACACACACACACACACACACTTAAAACAGATTTTCTCTAGAACACACTGAAACAATACACTTTCCGTTCTTTACACTGTCGCGTTGACACACCGCGTTTGCATGCGTGCATGTGTGCATGCAAGCGTGGTCCAAGAATTTCAAGAAGTTCTCGCACCAGCCAGCGGCCCACACTGGCAACATCCTGTTAAAACAAAGTTTGTTACCAGCTACGCTTCAATAGATCCTGTTGGTGAAAAAAAAGTCCCAATGATGCTGCCACTTAGAATCATGCTACACAAGCTGCTACGACTACGCCTTGTCCTGCCTGGACATAGCTGAGCTTGGTGGCAGGGAAACAAATGCAGGTGGTTGAAAGAGAATTTGCCGCGTGTGTGTGTGTGTGTGTGTGGTGCGTGCGTGCGTGC
>CM065728.1:12457086-12462086 GCA_033310375.1 Conus canariensis | reverse complement strand
TCAAATTAGCCAGTGCTTTTTTCCTTGTTGAAAAGGGGTGGAGTGCGGAAAATGATTTCCTTTCGTACCCGCCTCCAAGAGGTTCTTTCCATCAAAGATCAAGGTCAGTTTGTTTGCAGAAAATACGGATTATGCTTTCAAGAAGCCTGCGTGGACATACAGTAGGCCATCAGGTTATAATGACTCAGCTTTAGATTTGACGTTACTAAAGGAAATCTTTCGATCGGCAGACCCTCTTCTTCCTCCCCCCCCCCCCCCCCCCCGCCCCCTTCCCCCACCCCGACACACACGTGCATACATAAGCATACAACTTCTTTCACCCACCCCCCCCCCCCCCCAATCCCACCATTTTGTCCCTGTATGTTCTTGCAAGTCGTCTTTCTGTCTGGCTGGATCTTCATCAGCACGTCCCCCCCCTCCCCCGTCCCGCCCTTACCTCCTCCCCTCCCCCCTACCTTTGCTTCTTTCCAGTCCTCTGTTATCTGCAGGAATATTGGTCCGCGTTTTGTCACAGCTCCGAGCAATGGTAAAACCACGCATGCTTAGATTATGAACACGTCTTCACTTCTTTTTATTTTTTATTTTTGTTGTTGATTAATTCAGGTTGAAACCACCCTAGGTTGAAGGCAGGAAATGCATGATCGAATTTTGCCTTTTTTTCCCCCCTCCTATGATGATACCACCACGCATACTAAATAAAGAAAACATGGGGGAAAAAAGGAAGAAAAAAGAAAAAGAAAGAAAGGATGAGAACGTATGGGGAGGAGATGAGACTGGAAGGAGGGGAAGAGGGGAAGTTGATGGAGGGGGGGGGGGGGGGGGGGGGAGGGCAGTGAAAGGTACAGGCTGACGCTGTGGTGTGTCAACTGCTGTTAAACCTTTTTCGTACAGTTCCTGTGACATTTTACCCATCGCTGGGACTGGCAACAGCTGATGGCTCCTCTCTCTCTTTCTTTCTCTCTGTCTCTCACTGCCTCTCTCTGTCTCTCTCTCTCTCTCTCTGTCGGGGGTGAATGGAGTTCATTTTACGATCAGCTGTGTTGTTTTTTGCTCCCATTGTTTTGTAAAAAAATAGTATATTTCCAGAACTTGTTGTGTTCCAAGTTTTGGCACAGTTGCTACTGAGAGGACGATGCCTGAGGTACCATTGTCATTTCGAGGGAGGTGCAGTGGATTTGTTGGCGTTTTCATCAACTTCATATGGCAAAGGGTGGTGAAAAGATTTCGATCGCCGACATTGAAGTTGCGTACGTGTGCAGGCGGTGTCATGGTAGGTTTGTTGCTATCTCAGATTTTCTTTTTACTGTAATCTGTTGTTGGCGCTGGGTGGAGATGTAGAATCAAATCCTGGACCACCCAAGAAGGACCTCCGCCAGGCACAGTTGACGACCAAAACTGCAGATGAAAGCTCCGAACAAAGGCATAGTGTGAGCAGTGTCAGTGACAATACCGAATCCAACGTTAAAGAAGTGTTGGCAAGCATAGCTCGACTACAGTCCAGTTTTGACAGCAGTATGACCAAACAAGAGGCAAGCATGGACATGAAGTTATCCACACTGAACGCCACCATCAACACTAAACTGGACAGTCTGCAGTAGGAGCTGAGGGTTGTTTGCACTGCCATTAGGGAGGAAACGAAAGAAATACGTGAAGATGTGAGGAAGCTGAAGACCCAGAATGGCAGCCTGAAATCTCAAAATGACGACCTAAGGAAAGAGAACTAGGACCTGAAATCGTGCCTTGAGGATGTGGACCTGAAGCCCATGACCTGGAGCGTCGGTTCAGAAGGAACAACCTGTTGTTCTATGGACTGCCCCGACCCGCTGCTGAGGCAAACCAGGACTGAGAGACAACTGTGCAAAAGTTCCTGAAAGATAAGATGAAGCTGCTAGAGTTTGTCTCCTATGACAGAGTGCACAGACTGAATAACAGGCCTGATTCACCAGTCATCGCCAGGTGCACCTTCTACAAAGAGAAGACCACCATCCTGAAGGCAAAGGGCAAGCTACGTGGCACCAATGTATTCATTGGAGAGGACTTTTCCCAGAGAGTGAGGACAACTAGAAAGGCCCTCACGCCCCATCTGAAAGAGGCAAAGAGGGAAAGAAAGAAGGCGGCGAAAGATTTTTGATCATCTTTTGATTGATGGGAAGAAGTTTGTGTTAAATGACAGTGGCACAGGAATCAACGAGGTGAGAGAAAGAGTTCAGAAATAGAGGTGTGGCCGGCCTTCTGGCAAAGAAAGTTTTTTTTTTCTAGGGGGAGGGAAATTTATGTAGGGAGGAAAAGTCCTAGTGAAGCACCTATGAGAAAGCTGTCCCGTTATGTTGTCGACACCTGCAATTGTTGCATGAACCTCGTGAGAAACTGTTCCAGTGAACTCGGCAGCGTTGTTGTCAGTCTGAATGAGGACAAGCTTTGTGTTGTGAAGGAGAGAGAGGGCAGTGGAAGTAGAGAGGACAGTCAATCTGAATGAGGACAAGCTTTGTGTTGTGAAGGAGAGAGAGGGCAGTGGAAGTAGAGAGGACAGTCAATCTGAATGAGGACAAGCTTTGTGTTGTGAAGGAGAGAGAGGGCAGTGGAAGTAGAGAGGACAGTCAATCTGAATGAGGACAAGATGTGTGTTGTGAAGGAGAGAGAGGGCAGTGGAAGTAGAGAGGACAGTCAATCTGAATGAGGACAAGATGTGTGCTGTGAATGAGAGAGAGGGCAGTGGAAGTAGAGCGAACAGTCATGAACGAGAGAAAAATGGAGAGAGGCAGGATGATGGTGCGAGGGAGGAGTGTAGGAGTGGGGAGGAAGGTGGACTGAAAACGGCATGTGAAGAGAGGGATGATAGAAGGAAGGGGGGGGGAGGAGGACAGTAGGCGGGAGGAGGTAAATGGAGGAAGGACAGTGAAAAGAGGGATAACGGAGGTGGAAGGGGTGACAGTGGAGGAAGGGAGGGCAATGTTGGGTGGGTGCTAAATCCAATCGGTGAGCTGTCGATGTCACGGAAACAAAATGCTTCAATAGAGCAATCACAACAAAGTTCACAAGAGGTCAAAGGGAAGATGGTACCTGATGTAAACAGTGAGTCATTGTTTTGGGCAGGGTCTGCTGACTGACAGTCATAGTGGTTCGTCTTTTCCTTTTTTAATAGTCGTTTTTCATTCTCTTTTCTGCACTGGAATATTAATGGTCTTTTTCCAAACTGAATGACAGCGATTTTGTTTCATTTGTGTCTTCCTATGGATTTGTTTGTCTTGTTGAAATGTTTGTTAGCTCTTTTTCTGCTGACGTTTTTCCTGCTCATAAATCGCTCTGTAAACCTTCAGTAAAATTGTCTGATGCTGGCCGCCCATCAGGTGGTGTGGTGTGTCTGATTAAAAACGAGTTTGTATCGTATGTGAGAGAGATTAAAGTCAATAATGGATTCTTTTTGTTGTTTGTCATTGATAAACGTTTATTTGGTTTAGATAAAGATTTTTGTACGTTTGTGCTTATACACCACTGAGGGCTCCAGATATTATTCTCTGTTTGATGGTGAGGATGATGGTGTGACAGTGCTAGAAAAATTGTTTGATTGACAATGCTTTGTTAGATAATGATTATTACATTCTCGCTCGCACTTCGAATATTTCACAAAATGATACATCAGTTGACTCTGTACATAAAAGCGAAAGTAACACAAATAGAAAATCACAAGACACGGTCATGAATAGTTTTGGTAATTCCCTGTTAAACATGTGCATTGCATTAGGTTTTGCTTATTCTGAATGCTATGTGTTATGGTGACCTTGAAGGTCGCTACACGTACAAGTGTGATTTTGGTTGTAGTGTGATTGACTATGTTTTGATGTCGAGTGATTTGTTTGCTGTTGTTGGTGAGAACTGCTGTTTGTCTGTTTGTGATCGTACTGAAAGTTACCACATGCCTGTTGTTTTCTCTGTTAGTTTTTCTGATGTCTCTGTAGTAAATGATGACAATGAGAAAATGTACATTGGTAAGTTTACTTGGGTCCCGGAACTCGCACAGGTATTTGAAACTGCTTTGAGCTCTGATTCGGTTAAAAGAAAATTGGAAGCTGCAATTCAATTGATTGATATAGATGTAAACGAAGCCATTCATATGTTTAATGAAGCTTTGAAAGAAGCTGCAGACAGCATGAAGAAACGAACATGTGTGAACGGGAGTAGTAATAAAGCACAATACTGGTTTGATTTGGAGTGTAGGAATGGAAGAAAGCGTGTGCGCAAGCTTTTAAAAAAATTTCGTCGAACTTTAGATGAACAAGGTAGGTTTAATTTTTGTCAAGCAAGAAGAGAGTATAAAAACCTCATTAAATTAAAAAAGAAACTGCACAACAATACGATGATTAAAAGTTTGATAGATTCTGTGAATAAACAAAAAGATTTCTGGGAAACAGTCCATAAAATAATACAAAGAACAAATATGTCAAACATCAGATAACTGTGGAACAATGGTTTGAACATTTTCAGATGCCTTTGGAAACGGACACGAATGATGATTTATTTGATGATACTATTGGTAATGTTGATGATGATGATCTACTCTTTAATCGTCCTATTTTTGAAGAGGAAGTAATATTAGCGCTGCGCAAATTAAAACAAAAAAGGCTAGTGGTCTAGATGGGATTATTGGAGAAGTTTTGAAAAAGTCATGTGGATTTATCTTACCTTTTCTTGTTAAGTTTCTAAATGTACTTTTTCATAAAGGTGTTTATCCAGACAGTTGGACGGAATCTATTATTCTACCGCTACACAAGAAAGGTGATGTTAACAATCCAGGAAACTATAGCGGTATTAGTCTTCTTAATGTGTGTAGTAAAGTGTATGGCTCTATCATAAACCAACGATCGCAGTCGTGGGTTGAAGAAAATAATTTGACAGGTGAGTGCCAGACAGGATTCAAAAAGGGTTATTCCACGGTTGATCACTTGTTCACTTTACTGGCATGTGTACAGAAGCAATCTAATAAACCGAAACACAGCTTTATG
>CM065728.1:12442086-12447086 GCA_033310375.1 Conus canariensis | reverse complement strand
ATGAGTGCAAGTCTGGGGAAAGGGTTACAACAAAAGGTGAAATGTTACTTTTTCTTTTCTTTTTAATAGATGGGGCCTCCATCCTCCTATATTTCCATCACTTTCTCACTGTACTCCTCTTCTCCATCAAACTCTCACTTACCGTGCGCAATCTGTGTGTTCATTTACCAACGGGCGCAAAGTGGGTGTAGAATACACACATTGGGCGCAAAATGGATGGGGAATATATTCCCCCATCCATTTTGCACTCAATCTGAGGAGAGATGTGATTGCTCGATCTTCGTTTTAAATGTCTTGAATGTTGTTTATTTTGCCTGAACAAGACCAAAGAGGTCAAAACGCGTCGTGTTTTGTCTTGTAATTGGTTTGTCGCTTTCGTTCGGTGGAACCGCAAATCATCTTTTAAGTTTGTTCAAAAGAAGACAACGCGATGACAGATATAGGACAAAAGAGAACATCACGTTCGGAGAAATAAGTCAAAAGAAGCCAACATGGTGGCCGAAATCTGACGGGCCAAAAGAAGACAACAAGAATAAGAGAAATGAGACAATGACTGAAAACGCTATGACAGATATTGTGATTCTTCGTTCTTCGTTTTCATTGTCTTGAATGTTGTTTCTCTTGCATGAGGAAGACTAAAGAGGTCGAAACGCGTCGTGTTTTGTCTTGTAAATTGTTTGTCTCTTTCGCTAGGCGGAACAGTAAATCTTCTTTTAAGTGTGGTTCAGTTTCCGCCTGCAGTCGCCTCATTTTCAAACTATGTTCTTTTGACCAGCTTCCTCCATCGTGTTGTCTTCTTTTGACTCATTTCTTCCACCGCGTTGTCTTCTTTTGACTCCTTTCTTCCACCGTGTTGTCTTCTTTTGACTCATTTCTTCCACTGCGTTGTCTTCTTTTGACTTATTTCTTCCACCGCGTTGTCTTCTTTTGACTCATTTCTTCCACCGCGTTGTCTTCTTTTGACTCATTTCTTCCACCGCGTTGTCTTCTTTTGACTCATTTCTTCCACTGCGTTGTCTTCTTTTGACTTATTTCTTCCAGCACGTTGTCTTTTGACTTATTTCTTCCATCACGTTGTCTTTTGATTTATTTCGTCCATCGTTTTGTCTTTTGACTTATTTCTTCCATTACGTTGTCTTTTGACATAATTCTTCCATCACGTTGTCTTTTGACTTAATCCTTTCATCACGTTGTCTTTTGACTTTATACTTCCATCACATTGTCTTTTGACTTATTTCGTCCATCGTGTTGTCTTTTGACTTATTTCTTCCATCACGTTGTTTTTGTACTTATTTCTTCCATCTCGTTGTCTTTTGACTTATTTCGTCCATCGTGTTGTCTTTTGACTTATATCTTCCATCACGTTGTTTTTGTACTTATTTCTTCCATCTCGTTGTCTTTTGACTTATTTCGTCCATCGTGTTGGCTTCTTTTGACTGATTTCTTGTATTGTGTTGTCTTCTTTAGACCAATTTCTTCCAGGCTGCTTTCTTCTCTTTGTGTATTTTTTCCCCATTGTGTTGTGTTTTTGTACTATTTATGTCATCGTCTTATCTTCTTTTGGACTTTGTCTATGCGTTGTCGTATTCTGACCTTTTGTTTAGTCACCGTCTTGTTTTCTATTAAGTTATTTCTGTCGAGTTATCTTCTAATGACCTACTTCAGTTGTATTACCTATTGACTTGTTTCTGTCTTCGTCTCATCTTCTTTGGCATATTTCCGTCATCTTTTTGTCGTTTGGGTGATTTCTGTTGTCATGTTTTCTTTTAGTCTATTTCTGCCATTGTGTTGTCATCGTGTGGTCTGCTTGTCTGTCTCCATGGTGTCTTCTTTTGGCCTGTATCTGTCACTGTGTTGTCTTTTGACCTATTTCTATCATCTTGCTGTCCTCGTGTGAAACTTCTTCTGACCTACTTTTGTCAGTGTGTTGTCTTCTGATCTGTATCTGTCTTTGTGTTCTTTCGATCTATTTCTGTCATCACTTTAGCTTATTTGGGTCTGTTTCTGTCATCCTGTCGTCTTTGGCCTATTTCTGTCACCAGTGTTAATTTTCTTTTTTTTTATGTCATCGTATTGTCGTCTTTATAGCTTTCTCGTGCTGTCGTCCTTTGGTTTATATTTGATCTATTTCTGTTGCGTTTCGCCTTTTGACAGAATTCTGTCGTCAAACTGTCTTATTTATTTATTTATTTTATTATTTTTTTTTTTTAGAATATTTCTGTCATCTAGTTGTCTTTTTCTGGTCTGTTCATGTCGTCGTTTGGTCTTTGTTAGGCTCACTTTATGTTATGGTGGTGTCTTCTTATGACCTGGTCAATATTGTGTTGGTTTCTTTTGTCATCTATTTCTGAAATGGTGTTTTCTGCTCCTTCTTCTTCTTTCTTTCTTTCTTTCTTTCTTTCTTCTTCTTCTTCTTCTTCTTTTTCTTCTTCTTCTTCTTCTTTTTTTTTCTTCTTCTTCTTCTTGTTCTTCTTGTTCCTCTTCGTCTTCTTCTTCTTCTTCTTCTTCTTCTTCTTCTTCTTCTTCTTCTTCTTCTTCTTCTTCTTCTTCTTGTCCTTTAGAGAGTATGGCGTTTTTCTCCTTCAGAGGTTGAGGTAAATAGACTATATCCACGTTTGCCACCGTAGAAGGCAGTTCATCGTCGGAAAGTAGCTCAACGAATGATTCAGAAGGCTTAAATTCTTTCCAAGAATGGATTATCTTCTCTTACAGGGGTAAATGTGAAGGTTGCCGAGAAACCAGCTGTTACAGTTCCATTTTATAGTTTTCCATGCTGAATGCAAACCCAAGATTCATCGCTGGTGATTTATCACAGTATTAAGACAACTCAATGATGTCTTCGTCTTCTGTGCTTCCGACTGACAATCGAAGCGACTTAGTATGGTGCACTCACCGTCGTCGTCTTTTTTTTTTTTTTCCAGAAAACTTCTTTATTCAAGAAAGTTCATACAGTACAACGTAATGGAAGATGAAGAAAGAACAAATGGTAGAAATGAGAATCAACAGACATATCGAACATAGTGATAATACCAATTTACATTTTGAAGACGAAAGGTTAGAAAATCTCTGAGCGTTAGAGAGAGAGAGAGAGAGAGAGAGAGAGAGAGAGAGAGAGAGAGAGAGAGAGAGAGAGAGAGAGAGGAGTATTATGATAGTTTTGTTTTTTAAGAGTTCTGTACAGTTTCCTTTGGGGCTGTGTTAGGCAACATAACAGTTGTAGTGAGCTATGATTATATCCATACTGATAAAATATACAAGGTCACAATCATTGATGAGTCTGTGGTCTTCTTTTTTTTTTCCAACTCCATGTTCTTCCTCCTGCAGGCAGGACTAAACAGGATCGGGATAGACAAACACTCTGTAAGACTCTTTCCCCAGCTCACACTGCGCAACTGTTCCCATGCAACAATCAGTCACAAACGATCTGTGTAGACATCTTTCCACGGAACGAAGAAAGAGTAAACCAGTATATCACTTCTTTGGACAATATTTACAGTAGGACATATCTCCTGCTTAATGCAGTCATCATTGCATTTGCCCTCCTGACTCGCCTTGCACACCCTAATCAGTAACCTCGCCGTGCTGTCTGATCTGATCTTCTTCCGTGACATACGGCTGTGCATGCGATATTTCTCCAAGGGGTATTTGAGCTCTCCCACAAAAAAAGAGGACTCTCACGATTCTGTGTGCATTCCTGCAGTGGCACTGCCAATAAACGTCAGCATGTTTGGAGACCTTTCTGAACTGAGTTTAGGAGGAAAAGAGAATGACTTTTCTCTGCATGTGCATGCGGTATCTGTCCACGGATTTTCAAGCTCTCCCACACGCACACACACAAAAAGACTCTCGAGATTCTGCGTGCTTGCCTGCAGCAGTGCTGCCAAATATACACGTCAGCATGTTGGAGACCTGTCTGAACTGAGCTTAGGAGGAAAAGAGAATGACTTCTCTCTGCATGTGCATGAGGTGTTGATGATCACCATTGTCTCTCTTTGCATGGAGTGTGGAACATCGGCATGGAGTGGGTCCACTCTGATCTGGGTAAGAGAGGACAGTATTTTCTGCATGCGTTTGGAGCGTTGACCGCCATGTCAAAGGCACCAGCCCACAGCCAGCTAACAGGACTGTCCACACACAGATCCCCCGTCAGACCAGGAGGACCAGGAGGTCCTGGGAGAGGAGGACCTCTACCTGGTGGTGCACGAGTTTCCCAGCCAGCAGGACGCGCAGTTGCCTCTGACCCCGGGTGACGTCATGGTGGTGTTGGAGAGGGCGGACAACGGCTGGTGGAGGGGCATGGTCAAGGGCGGTCAGCGCTGCGGCTGGTTCCCCTCCGGCTTCGTGGTGCCGGTCAAACAGGGTCAGAGTTGAAGGATGAATGGGGGGTCAGAGGTGAAGCGTGTGGAGGTTGACTCAACGAGTAGTGTGGTCTTGTTGTCAGAGTAGTACAAGTCCACGGAAACACGAACGAAGCAAACGATTCGTCCTGTCCCTCCGGTCCTACGTCCCCTTGCTTCTGTCCCTCTCCACGGACACCCTACCCACCACACCCGCCCCCTTTCTCATCTTATACTTCCCTCTCCCCCCATCACTTGCATTCACTCTTCTCCTCCCCCTCCCCCCCCCATCCCCACCCCCTGCCCTTCCGTCCATCTCCCCTACCCCTGTCCCCTCATCCCCTCCCTTCTTCCCCTCAGCCTGCCCTTCCCTCTCCCTCTTCCATCATGTCACCCCCCTCCCATACTCTCTCTCTCTCCCTCCCCCCTCTCTCTTCCTTCCCCTCTTCCTCCTCCTCTTCTGTACTACCCTGTTCTTCATCCCCTTGTCTCCCTTCTCCCTCTCCCCGTGCCTCCCCTCTCCCCTGCCTCCCCTTGCCTCCCCACTCTGTGCCCTTCCTTCTACCACGTCCCCTTGCCTCTCCTCTCCCCCCCCCATGCCGTCCCTCCCCTCCCCCCCCCCCCACTTCTGTGTGAAAACAGCTGAATATTCGTCTATGATGC
>CM065728.1:12422086-12437086 GCA_033310375.1 Conus canariensis | reverse complement strand
CTTCCTAATTGTCTATTGACTGTTATGAGCCGACACTGCCAGAGAAGCCGTTCAGTGTTCGCTTGACGTAATCCCTCGGTGTCTCAACACCCTCTATTATGGGCGCTGTTAAGACATTTAATGTCCAGTGGTGTGTCTTTTCGACCTTTTGAAGTAGTCTTTGAGACAACACTCCCTGCATTGGTGCTTATGAGATACGTAGCAGAGGTAAAGGTGTTGTCTCTCACAGCATTCCGAACTATACTGTGCACAAAAAGAAACGCATATTTTTTTCGCTGAAAATGTTAAGGAAAATTTTGACAGAAACATGCCCAGTATAGCAGGGAACTCTGTCCAGTGTGAATAGTCAGACATAATGAATAGACATAACAGTAGACTGGTGTCTTATTTCTTCTGTGGTTGTAATATTTTGAATGCTAAATGACGCATGAAATGACTGAAATAAAATATGCGTTTCTTTTTGTGCATATTATAGTTGTGCAAACTCACAGTCAGAGCAAGCTACTTCTTTAGGACAAAAAAAAAAAAGAAAAAAAAAAAAAGAAACAAAGCCTGTCCTGAAAACAAGAGAAAAAAAGACCACGATAGTATGCCTCTAGTAAGAAGACAATCAGGCGATCCACATTCAGGAGGAGACTTGATAAGCAACGGCGCGCATGGGTCTCGTTCTCTGCTTTACCTAGCACAGGACCCTCCGCCCTTGGCCCACACAAACTCTCGTCCCGGCCCGAAGGCATTACCATGAGCGCCCCCCCCCCCCCACTCCTCCCACTCCCCGCCCCACTCCCCCCCCCCCCCCCCCCCCCCCCCCCCCCCCCCCGCACTGACTTCAGAACCTTGTCCTGCTGTGTCTGTCCCTTCGTCTCTTCCTTTGGGGCAGACAGCGGGCATCCTTTGTTTCACTGGGTAGTGGGGTTGTCAAATCCTGAGGGATCAAAACCTGAAGTGCTCTCCAGAGTTGCGCAAACGACAGTAGCGCTAACCAGACTAAGACCCATCTGGAATGACAGAAACATCACAATCAGTTCCAAGATCAGACTGATGCGCTCCCTGGTTATTGCCATGTTTCTCTATTCCTGTGAGACGTGGACTCTGACAGCTGAA
Organism: Conus canariensis; assembly: GCA_033310375.1. Lineage (NCBI taxonomy): Eukaryota > Metazoa > Mollusca > Gastropoda > Neogastropoda > Conidae > Conus > Conus canariensis. The sequence goes on along the minus strand of CM065728.1, from coordinate 12,435,982 downwards.
CTTGAGAGAAGGATTCAGGCATTAGAGATGAGATGCTTCCGTAAGATCCTTGTCATCTCATACAAAGACCACACTACCAACTTGGAGGTCCAGACCAGAGTAAGACAAGCCGTTGGACCCTGCAAAGACCTGTTGTTCACAGTGAAAAGAAGGAAAACGAGGTAGTTTAGTCATGTATCAGGATCAACAGAACTTGCCAAAATCATTCTACAAGGAACAGTGCGAGGAGGCATAAAAAGAGAAGAAGACAGAGAAAGAGATGGGAGGACAACATCAGTGCATGGACTGGCCTCACGCTGAGCAACTGCCGAAGAGCGTCTGAGAACCGGGAGGAGTGGAGGAAGCTGGTTGCGAAGTCTTCTGTGGCGCCCCAACGGTCTTCAAGACTCCGGGATAGGTGATAGGTGATAAGTCAATAAGGGTGGTACTGTCAGACTCACCCCACTGGGGTATGTGGACCCGTGAATTAAGGGGGCTCTGTGGGGGGAACTGACCTGCTGCTGTGGTTAGCATGGGATAACACTAAGGACACAAATCTCTCCAACCCCACCTAGTCTGGAACCTCTGGAATGCCACATCTTGATCTCCGCCCTTGAACTACCTCTAGAAACGTTGTCCTCAGACTCCACACATGAACACCTTCTGACGATGAAATAGACTGTGAGCAGCTGGTTCGTTTAAAGTTGAGGGTTTTATGATGCCAGCCTTCTCTCTTGCGGTTGGGTCTTATCATCTTACAATGTCTGCCCTCTTCGTTGTTATTCACGTTGAAATATATCAGTGGGTTTTCAGGAGAACAAACTAGACTGCGACGTGCGCATCAGACATTACCATGCGTTGTGTTTCACAGGTAGTATAACTAGCTTTCAAAATGTGTAGGCTCATCAGCAACCGCATTTTGTTTAACGAATTACAATACTCCAGATAACACACAAGAAAGACAACTCTGGCTTCCATGGTGAACCAGCCACATACCCATTATTCCAAAAGAGTACGGGTTTCGCTTAAAGTTATAGGCGTATTATTGTCTTGTCACGGGAGTAAGAGTTTTCTCTCTCTCTCTCTCTCTCTCTCTCTCTCTCTCTCTCTCTCTCTCTCTCTCTCTCTCTCTTTTTTTTTTTTTTTTTTTTTTTTTGGGGGGGGGGGGGGGGTTCTTCTTCTTCTTGCTGCTCCCTACTTCATAAAAAATATTGTACACTACCTGAGGTAAAAGAGGTCACTGTGAATGAAAATATATTTGTATGGGACAAACCAAATTTCACCCAGGACTGGATCGTGTTACGATAGCGATGATGGTGTTGATGGTGTCACCAATGGGGTTGATGATGTCACTAATGGTGTTGATGATGTCGCCAGCTAACGACAGGCGTTTCGAGATCGGCCTCCGCACTGATTCCTGTGCCCCCTGTGAAGATGGCCCCCTCCAGTTCTCTCAGAGCTGACGACTTCTCTGCAGCTGTTCGAGGTGGGTGTCATGCGCATCTTGGCTGTAGACCTGCACAGGGCCATACAACATGACCACAAGCACGTAGAAAGACACAAGTAAGCAAGCCACCATAGAACTAGTATTCCTATCGATGTGTGCTGTAAGACGGCAGGTCCATCTGCATGCTGAACATATTACCGTGTCCGATTCCCCAGACACGGTGAATGCCTGGAAGCTTCATTGCCTCTACAGCCATCAGACTGTGAGAATGTAGTAGACTGTGGGACTGTAGACTGAAGGACTTCAACGTTATTCCTTAGCGTCATGGCACTGTTCGTCTACAGAGCTGTGACAAGGATGGTGATGATGATGATGATGATGATGATGATGATGATGATGATGATTGCAGACAAGTGTTTAAGGCGCTGTTTATCTACAAAGTGGCGGTCTTGATAATGATGATGATGATGATGATGACTGTGGTGATGATGAAGATAATTTGTTGTATGTTATTTGCAGACAAGCATTTCAAGGCGCTGTTCGCCTTCAAAGCAGAGATGATGAAGATAACTTGTGGCCTGCTATTTGCAGACAAGTACTTCAAGGTGCTGTTCGCCTACAAGGCGATGTACCGCGGGGAACTAAGTCTGAGGGAGGGGGAGATCATTCAGGCACGGGACAGGGACCACAACGGCTGGATGCTGGGCCGCAAACTGCTGTCTGTGGAGGAGGGATGGTTTCCCACCGTCTATGTGGATGAGGTTGGTGGTTTCCTGCTGTCTATCTTGATGAGGAGAGATAGATCCCCACTGTCTAAGTGGATGAGGTGGGTGCAGTCTATGTTGAGTTAAGGTGGGTGGTTCTCTGCTGTCAATGTGGATGAAGTGGGTGGTTCTTCGCTGTCTATATTGATGAGGTAGGTGGTTCCCGCTGTCTGTGTGGATGAGGTTGGTGGTTCCCCGCTGTCTGTGTGGATGAGGTGGGTGGTTTCATGCTATGTGGATGAGGTGGGTGGTTTCATGCTGTCTATGTGGACGAGGTGGGTGGTTTCATGCTGTCTATGTGGACGAGGTGGGTGGTTTCATGCTGTCTATGTGGACGAGGTGGGTGGTTTCATGCTGTCTATGTGGATGAGGTGGATGGTTTCCTGTCGTCTATGTGGATGAGGTGGGTGGTTTCATGCTATGTGGATGAGGTGGGTGGTTTCATGCTGTCTATGTGGACGAGGTGGGTGGTTTCATGCTGTCTATGTGGACGAGGTGGGTGGTTTCATGCTGTCTATGTGGACGAGGTGGGTGGTTTCATGCTGTCTATGTGGATGAGGTGGGTGGTTTCCTGTCGTCTATGTGGATGAGGTGGGTGGTTTCATGCTGTCTATGTGGATGAGGTGGGTGGTTTCCTGTCGTCTATGTGGATGAGGTGGGTGGTTTCATGCTGTCTATGTGGATGAGGTGGGTGATTCCCCGCTGTTTATGTTGATTAGGTGGGTGGTTTCATGCTATGTGGATGAGGTGGGTGGTTTCCTGTTGTCTATGTGGATGAGGTGGGTGGTTTCACGCTGTCTATGTTGATGAGAATGAGTGACATGATTTTCTGTGGTGTGTGTGTGTGTGTGTGTGTGTGTGTGTGTGTGTGTGTGTGTGTGGTGTGCGTGCGTGCGTGCGTGCGTGCGTGCTGTGTGCGTGTGTGCGTGCGTGCGTGCGTGTGTTGATAGGGCAAATGACAGGTTGGCGGACTGGCTGTTGCTTTGTATGAGAGAGCAGATTGGGGGCCGGAATAGCTCAGTGGTAGAGCGCCGGACTCGTAATCTTGGTGATCCTGGGGTTGCAGATTCGAATCTCCGTTGGCCGTTTCGGTACAGGGGGATTTTTTCCCTCGGAGTTAACATTAGTTCTGACTCCAATTTACCGCACAGTCCTTCGAATGAGACTATAAACCGAGGTTCCGTGTGTGAAAGCACGCATAACATCTTGCACACACGTCAAATCCCATCACCAACTTTCGGAAGAGAAGGCCAGTTTGGCCGTTGGTATGAATGACACGTTACACATAGCATGCGCCTTCCCCGAAGTTGGAGAATGGCTGCCTTAATGGCGGGATAAAAACAATCGGTCATACACACAAACCTCCACTCCCTTTGTTGGGTAGATAGGATGAATCCTAGCGTGTCTATACAGGGAGTGTCCGCAGGAGTATCAGCCTGCGTACGCAGGAGAGAGAGAGAGAGAGAGAGGAGAGAGAGAGAGAGAGAGAGAGAGAGAGAGGAGAGAGAGAGAGAGAGCAGATTGCTTACATATTAAAGCCCTCGCCCTTACAAAAACATTATAATCGACGATCGCTATCCAGCGGACAGGGCTCTGGGTTTTCCTTCCTTCGTCTGCCCCACTGATTCCCTCCCACTTCTCCTCTGCCCCGGCGTTTTTGTTTTTTTTTTTGTTTTAATCCGGCTAGTTCTGTAGTCTTTCCTCTACGGCCCCCCACCCCTCCCCACCCGCCTCTCCCATCCCCCGCCTGTGGGTTCCAGGCCAGAGATGATGGTGGGTGGTGGTCGTTGGCTTCTGAGAGGCTTGTGTCCTAACCCCCTACCCCTCCCCCCCTCCCCGCCCCCTCAGGATCTAAGGAGACAGGTTTCTGTCCCATCCTTTGCCACAGCTTCTCGTTGATGACGTTGGCTGGCCACCAGATGTGGAACGTGTGTATCAGATAGGTGTTAACGAAACTCTCTTTATCTTCTTAGAACAGACTGCCGCAGTGATAGTACAATTATCAGTGTTCATGATCACAAACTAACTTAGAGGAAATGAATGCAGTTTGAATGACTAAGAGTTGATGATAACGAACAGTAGCTTTCTTTCAGCCTTTCTTGATGAGGTAATGGTAACACAGTGATTGTCTCCCCTGCCGATAAGTTTTTTGTTTTTTTTTTTCTCCAGCCGGTCTTAAGAGGTGATGATAACACAGTGATTGGCTCTCCAAGTCAACAAGTGTTTCTTTCAGCGGGTTAGGTGAGGTAAGGTAATGTTGCTTACAGCCGAGCCGACCGCAAAGGGCCATACCGGGGCTGTCACCGCGTTGAAATCAATGCACTTCCAGCTGGTCTTAAGAGGTAATGACAACACAATGATTGTCTCCCCTGTCGATGAGTGTGTTTCTTCCAGCTGGTCTTAAAAGTTCATGATAACACAGTGATTGTCTCCACTGTTGATAAGTGTGTTTCTTCCAGCTGGTCTTAAAAGTTCATGATAACACAGTGATTGTCTCCCCTGTCGATAAGTGGGTTTCTTCCAGCTGGTCTTTAAGAGATAATGATAACGCAATGATTGTCTCCCCTGTCGGTAAATGTATTTCTTCTAGCCATCCTTAAAGAGATGATTAGAACACAGTGATTGTCTCCCCTGTCGATAAGTGGGTTTCTTCCAGCTTACCTTTAAGAGATAATGATAACGCAACGATTGTCTCCCCTGTCGGTAAGCGTATTTCTTCCAGCCGTCCTTAAAGAGATGATGAGAACACAGTGATTGTCTCCCCTGTCGATAAGTGGGTTTCTTCCAGCTGGTCTTTAAGAGATAATGATAAGGCAATGATTGTCTCCCCTGTCGGTAAGCGTATTTCTTCCAGCCATCCTTAAAGAGATGATGAGAACACAGTGATTGTCTCCCCTGTCGATAAGTGGGTTTCTTCCAGCTGGTCTTTAAGAGATAATGATAAGGCAATGATTGTCTCCCCTGTCGGTAAGTGTATTTCTTCCAGCCGTCCTTAAAGAGATGATGAGAACACAGTGATTGTCTCCCCTGTCGATAAGTGGGTTTCTTCCAGCTGGTCTTTAAGAGATAATGATAAGGCAATGATTGTCTCCCCTGTCGGTAAGTGTATTTCTTCCAGCCGTCCTTAAAGAGATGATGAGAACACAGTGATTGTCTCCCCTCTCGATGTTTCTTCAGTTATTGTTTCCCCTGTCGATAAATATTTCTTCCAGCCTGTCTTAAAGCGATAATGGTAACACAGTAATTCCCTACCCTGTCGATATGTGTGTTTTTCCCCAGCCGGTCTTAAAGAGATAGTATCAAAGTAATTCTCTACCCTGTCAATATGTGTGTGTGTGTGTGTGTTTTTTTTTTTCCAGCCGGTCTTAAAGAGATAATAATACAGTAATTCTCTACCCTGTCAATATGTAAACAAGTTGGGTAACTTTTGCTCCCATAAGAAAACCTAACACAGAGTAAATTTTATTCAAGACTTGCACAGCCTTTTAAACTTGAATAAAGTCAGACAAATACAAAGACGAACAATCTAATGGGGGGGGGGGGGGGGGGGGGGGGGGGGGGGGACAAGCGCAGGCCAACAACTCAACTGTCTTCATAGTAGACTTAGCAAAATTTGGACTTAAGGAAGGGGGAGGGGGGTGGAGGTTGAAGATGGAGAAACTGGGAACATGAAATTAAGAAAATATATTACAGATATGAAAACTCTTCACTAGCTGCATAAGGGAACCATCGCAATCCCTTTTGAAGGCAGATATATTTGTATTGCCTGCTAAATATATCTGCCTTCAAAAGGGATTGCGATGGTTCCCTTATGCAGCTAGTGAAGAGTTTTTATATCTGTAATATATTTTCTTAATTTCATATTCCCAGTTTCTCCATCTTCAACCTCTCCCACCCCCACCACCTCCTTAAGTCCAAATTTTGCTAAGTCTACTATGAAGGCAGTTGAGTTGTTGGCCTGCGCTTGTTCCCCCCCCCCCCCCCCCCCCCCCCCCCCCCCCCCCCCCCCCCCCCCCCCCCCCCCCCCCCCCCCCCTCCTATTGATTGTTCGTCTTTGTATTTGTCTGACTTTATTCAAGTTTAAAAGGCTCTGCCAGTCTTGAATAAAAGTTACTCTGTGTTAGGTTTTCTTATGGGAGCAAAAGTTACCCCACTTGTTTACTGTTTATTGTTTACTGTTCCCTGCCTCATTTCATTTCCAATTTCCTGTTAATATGTGTTTTTTTATTCCCCAGTCAGTCTTAAAGAGATAAAAACACAGTAATTCTCTACTCTGTCAATATGTTGTGTGTGTGTGTGTGTGTGTGTGTGTGTGTGTGTGTGTGTGTGTGTTTTTCCAGCTGGTCTTAAAGAGATAATAACACGGTGATAGTCTCCCCTATTAGTATGTGTGTTTCTTCCAGCCGGTCTTTAAGAGATAAATGATAACACAGTGATTTATCTCCCCTGTCGGTCAGTGTATCTGGCACAACGTCCACTTGAGTTGAACTCCCTGGCTGTTGAAGGATGATTCAGTGCCGTTGTGTTGGGGGTCCGTCAGATGACCGACGTGTCGTTGGTGGAGAAGGCCCGGAAGGAGGGGGTGGAGAACAGAAAGCTGACACATCCGTTGGACCATGACGTGTACAGTCTGCTGGCGGCCAACCGGAACAAGTCCCCTGACCAGTCCTGGGTCGGCATTGGTCAGTTGATTGTCTGGCGTGTTGGTTGTGTTGTTTTTGTAGTTTTGTGGTGGTACTGGGTTTAAGTTTGGCTTTTGTGAGTTGTGTTGTGATGATTTGTGTGTGGAGTATTGAGATAGGATGCATGTGTTGAGGTGATTGTATGGATTATATTTTTTGTTTTGTGTTGTGCGGTATTGAGTTGTATACATTACTTTCATTCTAACATTATATTGAGTTGTTTTGTTTGGCGGGTATATTCGTGTTGTGTATACTGCTGTATTGCGTCAGTTTGCGTCGTGCTGTAATGTAATGTCTGGTATTCATAATTATATATGGTGATGTATCGATTGCATTCATAACATGTGGTGATGTATTGATGGTATTCATAATTATATATGGTGGTGTGTTGATGGTATTCATAACATGTGGTGATGTATTGATGGTATTCATAATATATGGTAATGTATTGATTTTTGCCTCGCATTGTTTAGTTTTTCATGGCAGTGTCTCGTGTAGTACTGTAGTCACAACAGAGGGCTGCTTATGAAAGTCTAGCTATTGAATGTCACAGTCCTTTTCCCCCTAGGTCCGCAATATATATGTCAGATCAAAGTGGATTTGCCTTCTGAAATATTTACCAGAAACAACTATTTTGTCCTCACCAAATGTTGATCTGTTACCCTCTTCAGTTAGATGTATCTCGGTCTGTCTTGCCGTTATCTGTAGGTTATATCATACATGAGGCGAGGTCCGTGCTTGCAGTGCAGGTCGTGCTGCTCACGAGGTTCACAATGTCCAGAGCTGCCAACCATCCTGCTTTCGGCGGATTTATTATGCTCAAATGCACGTCATTCCACCATCCCGCTTGACGTATAAAAACACTGCTCGCGGGGAAAAAAATCGTTTGCACATCTGCCGTTTGTATAGCCAGACAGCTGTTTTAAAAACTTACTTCCGGTACATCTTCTTCCGCCGCCATCATGTCGAAACGACCTGCTGGACCGATTAACCCTGAGGCAGAAAAGAACAAAAAGAAATTAGAACAAAAGTGCAGAGTCAGATTGCTTTCTGCTGTCATGATGGGAGTGCTGCTGATCCCAGTCAACAATTCGGCCTGTGGAAGTGTTCAGCCTCGTCAGGAAAAAAAAACGTTTAGATATTCTTTCCTCCTTGGGTCAAGACGCTACAGAGGCACTGATGATCCTGAAGTGCAAACATGAGCCAAGTCATAAGATGAAGCTTAGTGACAGTGTGCTTCAAAAATGTAAAAGAGCAACAGTATATTGGCTGAGACAATGATTCGATAAAAACACCTGACAAAAGGATAGAAAATAAAGTGTCTTGAATGTCGTTGTTTTGTTTTAGGTGTGATAGCATAATATGTATTACTCTCAACTGTCAGAAATTCCTCTCAGTTTTCAAAAATATTCCTCTGAAGTCTCTTCAGAGGTTGGCAGCTCCAAATGTCTGTTCCCGAGGCGGCCGTACTGGAGAAACTCTCTTGTGCCGTTTGCATACAGGCCACTCCTTTTACACCCATTCTTATCTTTTGATTGGTGAAGAAGCTCCGTGGTGCATTCTATGTCGTGTACCACTCACAGTGAAACATATTCTTTTAGAGCGTTGGGATTTGTATGGTGTGAGACATAAACATTTTACGGCAGACTCCATGAAAACCTTGTTCAAAGATGTCCCACCTGATGTGATCTTTGAATTTCTGAGGGAGATTAACTTTTTTCATTTGATCTAAGATTTTACTGGAGAAAAGAATCTTAACAAAATTTCCGGTGTGTTTTTAAAAGATGTAATTTAAAGGGTTGTGGGAATGAGGTTTTTGTTTTGTTCTGTTTTGGTGGGTTTTTTTTTTTTAACTTGTGAGTTGGCTTCAATGCGGTGACAGCTCCTGAGATGGCCCTTTGCTGTGGGCTGGGCTATAAGCAACATCTTCTGACCTCAGCTCTGAACGTCTGTACAGAGCACCGGGTGACCCAGGGGTACACAGCGGGCAGCGAGGAGGACAGCGGCACCCAGATGTCTCTGTCAGTGGGCGACACGGTGACGGTGGTGGAGGCGCTGGACTATGGCTGGTGGCTGGGTTACCATGGTGACCAGGTCGGCTGGTTCCCGGGTCACTACGTGGAGGTGGGTGCGTGGGACGTTGTGAGGGGTGGGGCTGGGTGCTAGTGTTTCTGTGTGGCGGAGGAGACACACACACACACACACACAACACACACACACACACACACACACACATACACACACACACACACACACACACACACACACACACACACACACACCGATCTTTTTCTCTCTGTGTCTTTGTTCTTTTTCCTTTGTTCCTGGCATAACATGTATGTACGTCTGCCTTTTATCTCACTTTTCAAATTTCATAATGTGAGCATTTCTTGTTTTTCTCATTTTGTTAACACTTCGAAAGATCATGACACGTACAGCATCTTTCGTGAACTACTACCTTTATCATGTTTCTTTGAAGCAGGTCTTTGGTCGATGTTCTCTACACCATACACAATGGATGGGAGGTAACCACCCCGTCCAAAAACACACTGATCTATAACTGTGTGGTCTCTGCGTGCAGCTTCTGGAGGAGAAAGTGGACAACGACCTGGACGCCCTCCCGCTCCCCCTGTCTCCCAACCACATCCACCTCAACAACAACAACCACCTGGACGTCTCCCCGGCCTCCAAACGCTCCAGCATGGCCTCCAGCGTGGACTCCAGGGAGCTGCTGGACCGGAAGTCCACACACACACTCAGCCAGGAGTCCATGCTTGGAGGAGGGGAAGGGGGAGACAAACCCCGACCTGTGCGCCGAGCGCCAGCGCCTCCCCTGCTGGAGGTGATCCCGCCGCACCAGGTCGGCGGGTCCGGCGGGTCCAGGACCACCACGCTGTCCCGAAACCCCCGCCCTAAGCGCCCCGCCCCGGCCCCGCCTGTCCACGCCTCCGTGCCCACGGCGCACAAACCCCGCTGTCAGAGCATGGGCAGTGTGGACAGGATGAACAAGCTGGCGCTGACTGCTGATGAAAGGGGCTTCCTCTCCCGGTTCGCCGGCCCACCCAGAAGGCAGCGGAAACCCAAAGTGGTGAGGGTGCCCAAGGAGAAGGTGGGGCTGGACAAGATCTCCTCCTGCCCCATGCCTTCGTGTCATCCTCCTCCTCCTGCTGTTGTTGGTAGTTCATCATCCCCTACGCCTTCATCCAGCAGGGGGTCCCAGTCACCATCGGCCAGTGATGGTGGGACAGACAAAGACACCGCTCCCAGCACAGAGCGGGGTGGCGGTGGTGACCCGGAGTGCAGCAGTGGAACCAGCTCCGCCAAGGACTCGGAGAACGTCAGCCTGGACGGTGTGCGCATGTCCAGCCCCAGCCTGAGTGGGGTCAGCTCCACTCGCTCCACTGACCACCGTGATGCCGAGGACAATGTGGACAGTCGGGGCTCTTCCCAGGAGACGCTAGTTCCTGAAAACCCTGTTGCTGATGATGTTACTGAGGCAGCTGACGCTGGTGCAGATTCTTCTGCGTCGGCAGCAGAGTCTTCCTCGGCTGCAGATTCTTCCTTGCCTGCAGATTCTTCCTCGGCTGCAGATTCTTCCATGGCTGCAGATTCTTCCTTGCCTGCAGATTCTTCCTTGTCCAATGAAATATTCCAGGCTCTATCCAGTGATGTGACGCTATCCATCCCAAGCCTGGAGGTGAACACCAGTGGTGAGAAAGGTGACACACGTTCAGTGCCGTTCCACAATACACCCCAGCCTTTGGTCAACAGTCCACCCGACCCATCAATAAACCCCACCACGGGATCATATTCAGACTGTACAGCCTTTGTGGAGAGTTCACCCACCCTTAAAGCACCCTCGCCTGTGTTTCTTGTGCCACCGACGCATCCCAGTGATGACAGATCTGAGGAGGCAGGGTCTGTCGATCCAGAGATCTCCCCACATAGACACTCGTCAGGGTCATTGACGGAACACAACACAGCTAATTCTGCTCCCACCGAAGGGCAAAGTGAGGAAGTGTGTATCAGACCAAGGGGCTTCGGGGCCGAAAACAAAGACGTTGACATGAAAAACAGAGACAGTGACTCTTTGCTGCAGAGCTTCCAAAGTCCCTTGATGGTGGATGTCAGAGTCTCTTCTCCCCTCCCCACCTGTATTAATGCCCCTCCGCCGTCTATCCTTCTGGAGGATGCTGAGGAGTCCTCAGTTGATGACCTTCACCCCTCAGGTCAATCATCGCCGGCCTCTTCAGAAACGAGCAGCCGGTCCTCCAGCAGTTCCAAGCCCACGGGCTACTGGAAGTTTCACAGCGGTGCTAACGGCCATGCCCCCAGACCCACCAAGCTAACCAAAGTGGCGCCCCCTGTGCTGCCCAAGACGTCCAAAGATGGCGAGGAGGTTGTAGTGGAGGTGCCTCCCGCCGGAACGTCAGGTCGTGTGCACAAGATCGTGCATCAGATCAACAGGATGACGTCTCTGGAGGAATCGTCCAACCCGCCCAGAAAGCCGTCCCTTCACCAGCAGCAAGGAGAACCTCCAGAGAAACAGGACTCCAGGCCAGCAACGGAACTGGCCAAAGATGTCCAGCAGCAGAGCGACGAATCTACCCTAGAACAACAGGATTCCAGGGCAACAGTAGAAGTCACCAAAGACGTTGATCATCAGGGTGTTGACAGACCTCATAGTCCACACGATTCCAGGTCAGCAGTAGAACTGACTGCAGACCCTCAGCAACAGGGTGAGGAAGCGCCGTCTGGGCAAGAGGAGACAGGACCAGCTGTAGAACTGACCAAAGATGTTCAGGAACAAAGTGAGGAGGGTCAGAAATCCACAGGTTCACACCCCACTCCATCACCTCCATCTGATCACAGTGACCATGAAACACACTCCACCGCTGTTCCAGTACCGTTGCCCAACGGAAAACTGATAGAATCCAACTGCTCTGTGAATCCAGCTCACGACGATGATAGTCATACCTCTCTCCGCAAAGAACCAGGTCACCCTGACACCATCCCTGACCCACCAGCTGACACACAGGAACGGCGAAGTCTGAGCCAGTCAAGGGAGGGAACTCCTGAGTCTGAAGGTGAAGGTCAGACACAGCATCCGCGCAGTAGAAAGACTCATGCCCCTCCTCCTCCACAATCACCACCCCTTTCTGCCTTGAGAAAACTTCACAGGTAAGATGAGTAATGCATGCTGGTGACATTAGTCCTTTGGCTTAACAGCAAAGGTAAAATTAGCGATGTACAGCGTCACCTGTGATATTTTTCCCTTGATAAAACTTTAAATGGAACACACCCTGTGCACTGGGTTCGAAAACGGAAGATTCATCTGATTTTACGGATAAACTAAGCCTGATAGAAAATCACCATGGCTACTTGTTTTAGTGGTGAATAATATTTGGTTCTCAGAGAGAAAGAGAGAGAGAGAGAGGGAGGAGACACGGGGTTGGGGGGGGTAGGGGGGGGGGGGGGGGGGGGGAGAAAATCAGGATCATGTACCATACTGCGATGTCGAGCTCAAATGAGGAACTCCAAGTCGATGGCAACTATAGCTACATAGGCACCCAGTTGTGATGCAGATTTTTCAAAATGTCATTGATGTAAAGAAGGCGTGGGCTGCATTCCACTGAGTAAGTCTGCGTCTTTCAGGTGACAGGAAACTGGGAAAAAACAAAAACAAACAAAAAAAAAAAAAAACACGACACGATCCTTCCACCCAAATCACGCAGTTACTTCTCTGGCTGAAAGGTTTTCTTTTTCTTTTCTTTTCTTTTCTTTTTTTAAAAATTTTGTTTGTTTGTTTTTCACAACCACAATACTGCTATGAGGTCTTGGGTGCAGTACGCGCCTAGCGCTACATGAAGATTTCACTGTACTGAAAGAATTTCCCTGGCACAAATAAAAAGCTGTTGTGATCGTGAAGTTGTACAATGTGGCAAGAGTACCATGATGTTGATGTAGTTATTTGCTCTACACAAAGTGCGTGCGTGTGTGTGTGTGTGTGTGTGTGTGTGTGTGTGTGTGTGTGTGTGTGTGTGTGTGTGTGTGGTTGTGCAGGTTGTCGGTGGCAGAGCCAGAGATCACAGAATGCTGAACCAACCAAGTCCTGAGCTTGGACCCGACAATTCCCGCTCTTCAAGTCTCCAGTGCCCCCCTCCACCCCCCACCCCTTGCTCCCCCCCCCTCACCCCTTCACCCTCTGTCTGGATGACTGTGGTTATCCTGCAGACAGGGCAGACCAGTCCCTTGTCTCGTGACTCCACCTGCAGAGGCAGCTGGTGGAACGGAGAGGAGAGAGATGGTCAGGGTCCTTTCGTCTGCAGTCAGTCATTTCTGACCCAGTGCTTTCAGCCTCGGCTCAATGTCTGCTCCCTGTGTGTAGACGGATAGACTGTTACAATGAATTGACCTCTTCACCCAGCTGGCAAAGGCTGTATTATCTTTGTGTCGCGTGTGTGTGTGTTGTGTTGTGTTGTGTTGTGTTGTGTTGTGTGTGTGTGTGTGTGTGTGTGTGTGTGTGTGTGTGTGTGTGTGTGTGTGTGTGTGTGTGTGTGTGTGTGTGCGTGCGTGCGTGTGTGTGTATTGTGTTGTTGTGTTGTTGTGTGTGTGTGTGTGTGTGTGTGTGTGTGCGTGCGCGCGCGCACGCACGCGCCCGCGCGCGTGCGTGCAAGCCACAGGTGACAATTGAGGTCAAAAAGAGAATCCTTTTGTTCACCTGGGCAATGGTCGGTGATGACTCAAGAACCAATTCATTTTTGGCAGCACGTTCTGCTGATGAAGGAGTTGTGGCAAAAGGCTGTGGGCACAGGAGCCAGTGTCGACGTAGATTCTAAGGAGGAAGTGGGCGTGGATGGGACACACCTTTCGGAATCAGCATCCGACACTACCTGCCAGGCTCTGAGCTGCAACCTGCAAGGAGAAGGAAGAGGGGGGAGGGGGGGGGGGGGGGGGGACCCGGACACAAACAGCTGGAGACCGGACACTGACTAGGAAGGGAGCTAACTGTACAGAGGCGGAA
>CM065728.1:12364586-12417086 GCA_033310375.1 Conus canariensis | reverse complement strand
CCACAAACTCTGCTACACTACTGTACTGTCTGATGGTGACTGCAAGACCCTGACTGAGCAGAACAACATCAAGCCTTATGGTCCTGATGTGCAGATTGAAAAAAAAGAGTGCATTTACCATGTCAGCACACAGGGGCAACTCTTCGCATGCTTGTTGCAGACTGCAGGAAAAAGGGGATCACTCTGGGTGGTCTGGGCCATGGTCAGCTGACAGTGACACAGAATGCCATCAGGAAGCTGACCATCAATTACAACAGAGCAATTCAGGAGACCAATACTGTGGACTCCATGAGAAAAACAGTCTTTGCTTTACTGCACCACTGTTTTTCAACAGATGGAGGTCCACACTGTGACGACTGCCCAACTGTTGTCAACTCCTAGTGCTTCTGGCAGTCATCAGTTGCCCAGCACAAACTTTTCTGGCCCTCACAGCAAGCTGGTGCACACTCCCCTGGATTACACCAAACTGCATCAGCAGCTGTGAAGGCGGCCTGGAAGAAGCAACAAAAAGAATTCATTATGTTTAAGGGAGATGCTGTCTATGCAGCAGGACAATTTTAAAGTCTTTCTGAAGGATTCTGGGAGGTGGGCTGTGAGTATATTAGCAATGGAGGTAAGATCCATGTCTTGTGATGCGGTTTTTGTGTGTTTTTTCCCTTTCGTACTTTTTCACCATTTTCTAACGTGTGTTAGACTAAATTCTCAAAATCTGGTTGTCAATTGCACACTGCTAGAGTGATTAATAGTCTACATAACAGCTTTTCATCAGGTCTGTTGAGGTCCAGCTTGCACAAGGCACCAAAAAAATTACATGTGCTGTCTATTTTCGGGATTTCTACCTTATTAATTAGGATTTTTTTTTTCTCTGAAAGTGCTTAGCTAATCATGAAAATGTACTTATATAGCAAAACTACTTTTTGATATAAACAGCAGATTTGAAGCTGTTTCCCCTACTAGTTTCTTAGAAAAATTGAACTTAAAAAACCCCACCAAATATGGCTGACTATTTTGACAGTTTCCATAGCAACTGCAAAAGTAAATCTCACTTTGAATCATGAAAAATGTTCCTGTAGTCCATTGTAGTATTCCAGATCAACAGGTGTGGGGAATTCAGCCCCAGACTTAAAAACAAGTTCACTGCAGAGCATTGTCCCTTAACAACGCATGTTTATTGTGTGGAGTGGCCTCCAGACGTTTTGCCAAGTGCCTTCAGAAAATGATTTGTCAATCTCACGTTTTAAATGCATACCAAAATGTGAACTTGGGGGGGGGGGGGGGGGGGGGGAGGATTCAGTGTTTCTTCTCTAGATGCAACCGGCACTTTTTGAGATAGTGTTTGCTTTACAGGATTTTTCTTTTGTTTTTCTTTTTTTTTTAATCTTTATTTTTCTCTCCTATGATGTGTGTCTGTGTCTGTGTTTTCCGAGGACTTTTCAGTTTTCTGAATTTCTAACTTGTGATGAATCTCTCTACCTCTCTCTCTCTGTACGTGTGCGATTGTGAGCGTGCATGTGTGTATGTTTGTGCGCCCATGTGAACATGCAAACATGCATGATCTGCGAGTGTTTAAAACTGTATGGGCACTCAGTTTGTGCCTAATATTTCTGTTCAATGAAAAAAATCAAAATGAATCCTATCATGCACAAGATAGGACCGTATTTAGGTCATGTACATGTTTTTAGTGAGTTTTACTGCAGTGACGTTCTAAATCAGAATTTAAGAAAAGGAGAACTCTTTGTGTCTTCGATTATGAGGAATCACCACCCGAATTCCCTTAATTTATAGAAATGCAGTTCCTCCATTATGTCAGATTTGATTGAGGCTAAAACAGATGACAGTAAAGACCAGAAGTTTTTGAAATAATCTTTCTTGTCATCCACTTCTTTTCTGCTTTTGTGGTGCATGTTTGCCTTTGACAGTCTTTGGTATTTTTCAGCGTGTGGAGGCTACTGGTTGTGCTGTCTGTCTGTCTTTGGTCTTAGTATTTATACTAATAATAGCATGCAAACTTTGCAGTCATTTTCTGGTAACTAGGGAGCCAGAGTGTATGCGATGTTGAGAGTGGACTCTAGCTTTTTGTTCTGCAGTGTTTAATGTGGTTATTGGCCTTTACCGTTTGTTGTGTTTTGTATGGTATCCTTTTAGTTTCAAAAACTATTGTTCTTTTTTCTTCATTAATCTGGGTTTGATATGGTCAGTGCAGTGGCTGACTGTCTCAGTGCCAAGTGTTCTCTGTCAGGGAATGTGAACCATGTCACAATGAATCGCACGTGAGGATACAGTTCACTGCAAATTGCGTGTGAGCCTGTCTTTTTTCACATGAGATTGACTGAACTCGATGACTTTCCCATTAGCCTGGTGATGGCTTTGTGTGTGTGTGTGTGTGGAGGGGGGGGGGGGGGGGGGGGGCTCAAAGCAGTCAGTAGAACACTTCTACTTGGAACACTAGGAATGCTATGGGTGAGATATAAACATTATCCTTCAAGTCCTGTGATGTGTCAGGGTTGGCACACTTTTTTTCAGCGTGTGGAGGCTACTGGTTGTGCTGTCTGTCTGTCTCTCTGTCCACCGTGACATCACTGACTCTGTTTTACCAATATTTTGTCCATTAGCATAATAAAATAGTTAGGGGGGGGGGGGGGAGATAGAAGAGGGGAGTAGGAACAAGGGAGGAAAAGGGGTGGTGATGATGACGTCAAGTTACCTATTTGGTGTTCGCTGAAAACTATCAAATCATTCATCTGTGTACTGACTGATAACTGTAAACAAGACAACATAAATATCGGTCAAAACTATTCTTTGAAAGATAGCATCAGTTTGGATGTCCATTCTGTTTCTTCTAAATTATCCCAGGGTCTGATATTAAACTAGGCATCTTTCATATTCTGTCAAACCAATTTGAAAAAATGTTTTTTACCATTATGACCTGTATTAAATCAGGTCCACTCAGAATGTGCCTCAACCCCCTAAAATGCCATTCATTCTGCGTAGAGACTGACAAAAACTGTTGCAGGTAATGACACTTGTCATCTTCCATTACGGCGATTCCAAGCACAGAGGTGCTTCTGTCAGCTCTTTTGGACCATAACTGAACTGCTTTTTTTGTGATCCCCATGAGTATGTCATCCGCCGACAATTTAAGTGCACTATGCACCCAAAACATAATAAGCCAAGGACTATGCTCATTCTATGCAAAAGTACTTTCTTGTACATGTATGTATACGTGTACATTCATGATGTCTGAACAAAACAGCAAAGTGCATGGTGCATGTTTCCATACACTGTCTTTGGCGTGGCAGTTCACATCCATTCTGTTTTGTACTGAAGAAAGGGTGTGAGTCACCTGTAGTGGAGAAAGGACACCTGCATCCAGTGTCCCAGAGTGCTTTCCTTCAGGAATGGACCGCCATCTCACATCCTGGCTCACCAGTCAAGCCTGAATATTTGGACCGTTATAAGAAATGTGTTGCTTGCTTTTGTTGATTTTTGGACTGGTTTTATTTCATTGATGTTTCACTTTCAGCCAGCTTGTTTTCGCTTTGGATCCAGTTCTAGATTAAATAATGATACACAGCTGGTCAGGACTTTAACTGGTCAGGCGTTGCGAAGGAGGAAACTCAGTGTGTTGTTGGAAGAAGAGTGGTTGATGTGGCATAGGCTGCATCAGTGCATGGAGTAAGTCCTGGAAAGGTTTTCTTTTTTAGGGTAGAGTAGGTGTATAGAATGATGTACTGTTTGAAAATTTCGAAAATGAGTGTGTGTGTGGGGGGGGGGGTATGAGAAGGCCTATGTTGTTGGCCCATTAAGCTGGCACGGTAAGTATCAATGTGATTTGGACAAAGGATGACATGGTGCTTTTTTTCAGAAAACATCCAGGTGCCACATTTTGCTCTTGTCACTTTTTTTAATTTGATTTTTCAGCTGAAAATCTTTGAGATGGCTCAGATTTGTGTTGCCAGCATCAGAATTCTGCTCAACAGGTGGAGCCTAAAGCCCCGAGTGGGAAGGAGGATGTGAGGGAGAGAATAACATGACTTGCATTGTTGCAAGCAGGCTTGTACTGAAAATAAATAACCCACAGGTGTACTTTCTTTTTTTCCCCTTTTTTATTAGCATCGAACAAAGTTCTGTTGCAGAGTAATTCACATGTATGGCTATGTCGTAAAACATCTTTAAGATAAAGTTCTGAGAGTACATAATTCTGAGAGAACGTATCCTGTCATCCAAATACAATGTCTGTCAAGTTCAGGGGCTGTTATTTGTCAAGCTGGAATGTAATGTTATGACCAACTCCCATGACAGTGCAAACGATGGATACAATGACATTTGGCAACACATCCAACACTGAGCAGTACATCCAGGTGTTGTTGAAAAATGGCACACAGGTCAGCAAAAGTATCCAGTATGATTAAAAATACAAAGAGAACAGCATGCGTCATAAAAAAAAAATGTCCACTGTGACGTGATTTAAAGCTAAATATGTCCAGCAACCTAAAGATGGACACTCATTGTTGACTCCTACATAGTTGACTGCCATGAAGAAAACTACAAAAAAAAAAAATGCATGTAAAGGATCCGCAAATACTGCTGAATATTTTTTAGAACATGGACTTTCACCATTGAAGGCAATATTTTCTTCCTGAGTATGAAGACTATGCCTCCTCATCACCATCACAGAGTTGAAACACATGCCACCTGTCAACAGTGTTGGGGATATGGAATCTAGCCCACACCGCCAAGTTATTATGATGATAGTGAGGAGACACTTAGTGTAAGTATGGGTCAGCCAGCATTTGCTCACAAGACAAATGCCTGTACAGAATACTCAGCATTCAAGAAAAAAAAATTGACAATTTATAGGATACTGTTAATAGAAAAATGTAGCTTAGAAATTGTACACATGCATGTTTCCATACACACTACTAGAGAAACATTAACATAAATATTTTGTGTGCAGTGTTTATCATGACTCTGCTGAACAACATGGACAAACGAATCACAAGACAAAACATGATGTGTTTCAACCTTTTAGGTCTTCTTCAGGCAGGATAAAAAAAAAAACTCAGGACAACAAAAATGAAGAACAAGCAATCGCTCATCTTTGTCGAATTCAACACAAGATAGGCGTTGAATCTTGTGCCAAAAATGACAAAGACAAGTGATTGCTCATTCTTCATTTCCGTTGTTTTGAGTGTTGTTTAATTTGCCTGTAGAAAACCTAAAAGTTTGAAACGCATCATGTTTTGTCTTGTGATTCGTTTGTCCACGTTATTCGGTGGTGTCATTATAAATACTTTTTGAAATTTGTTTAGATTTCCACCTGCAGTCGCCTCATTCTAACTAATACAAATATGTTGCATACAAATTACACTCATACAACAAGCGCTCTTTTCCACAGTGGATGTATTGCTTTTGGTCCAGTGTCTTCTGAAAAACTTGGCTTCTTCCACAAACTCCCTTGCAAAGTATTTGTCTTGTAAGCGGTCATCTTGTTAACATTTGTCATGTGAGCAATAACATTGTGAGCATTTATCTAGTCAGCATTTTGTCATGTGTGCTAAAGTGAATTGTAGACACAACAGTTTGAAACCATGCTAAAATGTATGTAAATTGCATTAACACAATTCAAACTGACAGATGTCCAACCATTCTTTTTATAATGTCTGTTGACATATTGTGCAACAGTTGGTGGTCACAGCTATGTATGTTATATACTATGAGCAGAAAAGATGTATGTGTTGTGACAATTTCTTGAATTGCATTGGGGGGGGGGGGGGGGGGGGAGACTGGGGAAAAGGGAGGTAAGAAAGGGGCATGGACAAGGGTTAGCGACACGTGAATCAATGAGCTTATTGTTCATCATCAGCTGTCTCAATTCAGTTTAAACATGCATAAGACTGAATATCTTACTATAGCAATCGATGAACAAATGTGGTTAATGGCGCTCCTCCCTGTCCCATAGCACAGAGAGTTTTTTCACACATAAAGGAGTTTTCTTGTTCCATTCTTTGTAACGCCAGAACTAAAGCTGTCATGGAACTGAAGCTTCTCCAGTTTTAAACTTTTTCTTTGGCTCAAAGTCCAGCAAAACTGGATCAGTCTAACTTATTTTTTTCTGAGTGGACATAAAGAGTTCACCAAAAATCTGCAACAGGTATAAAAGACTTTCACAGACACAGAAACCCTGATGTGTATTAAGTACTGGCAAATCTGATGGAGATTTCAGCATGCATAAAAACCACCACCAAAGTTACAAGCTAGGGAGTACAAAGGGAGGGTCATAAAAGACTGGACATTGCAGTACACTAGTATCTAAACTGCCTAAATAGTGAGTGAAGTGCAGCACAAACTGTGCTCTGATGGAGGTAGAATATCAGCTATTGATCTGCATAGCATGTGATGATGTGAAGTACAAACTGAAACTCAGACAGAAGCAGTATGAACTTGTAGTCCACTGCATCTAAAAATGTGTGATGAAGAACTTAACAGCTGTGTTGGGCAAATAAAGATTTCTAATCTTTCTCCACTGTGAACAATGACGAGTTACTTGTCATGGACATGTACAGCTAAATACAGGCAGGCAACAGAGCCGTTCATGTCTCAAACCTCAGCATGTGAAGCATGGCATTTGCAGCTCTAGACCATCAAACAAAATGGAATACATATTATTATAGACTGACAGTGTTGTAGAAATAACGTAACAACAGTCATCAAAATTGATATGTATCAAGCACAAATTGAATACCATGCATAAAACCAAATATTAACCCTCTCTTTCAATTTACGTAGCAAATTATAAAAAAAAAAAAAAAAAAAGATGACAGCCATCACACCCCCTGGGCCACAGCAAAGAAGACCCCTGAAGGGTTCACGTGGATGGGCATCTTGTCCTGAAGGGAGAACACTCCCAGTGGTTTTCCATCAAACACCTCTGTCACCTTGAATTTGCTTCCCTTCAGTGCGAAGCTGGCCAGCGTCACTTGCATAAGGTTGGGACCTCCCCCCTGGGCATAGTTCACCACAGCCAGGGCATATGTACCCGTCGGCGAAATGGGCCGAACCCAAAACTCAATGCTGCCATCCTGTGGACAAGACAATGGAGTCAGTAAGCAGAGCATACGTAACATGACACTAAAGCACCGTTTTGTTCTTGTTTGTTTTTAAGGGGTATTTGCTTTGTGTCTTAAACGAAATGATAAGTTCATTTTTTGATGAGTTTGTTGATGAGTTTATTTTTTGATGAGTTTATTCCAGCTGTCAGCATGGGATTGTCTGAGCACTGGCTTTGTGACATATATAAAAGTCAACTTTCTGACGATGTCCTACTTTATCATTCTTGACACACAGGAATCATTTCATGACACTGTTTATTCTCTGCTGTTTGAGGTACACTAATTCAGATCATGTTTCTCACACTGCTTACACTCGGTCATTTCAGTCATAATCATGTCTGTCACACAGTTTACACTCAGTCATTTCAGTCACATAATCATGTCTGTCACACTGTTTACACTCGGTCATTTCAGTCACATAATCATGTCTGTCACACAGTTTACACTCGGTCATTTCAGTCACACTAGTAGGTCATAACTGTCATTTCAGTCACACTAGTAGGTCATAACTGTCACACTGTTTACACACTGTCATTTCAGTCACACTAGTAGGTCATAACTGTCATTTCAGTCACACTAGTAGGTCATAACTGTCACACTGTTTACACACTGTCATTTCAGTCACACTAGTAGGTCATAACTGTCTCACTGTTTACACACTGTCATTTCAGTCACACTAGTAGGTCATAACTGTCATTTCAGTCACACTAGTAGGTCATGTTCTGTCACACAGTTTACACACACTGTCATTTCAGTTACACTGATAGATCATGTCTGTCTCACTGTTTACACTGCCATTTCAGGCCATACGAATAATGTATGTATGTCTCGCTCTCTTACATTCTACCATTTTTGGCATATCAAATATTTCATGCCTTTCACTCTTGTTTACACATTAACACCTCTGGCATATCCATAATTCATGTCCATGACACTGTTTCAGGCATACTACAAAGCTGATCTCTATCACACTGTTTAAGATGTAAAATCCCATTGCTAATTTATAGTCATTGGGGCACTGAACTGGTAAGTTTCCATCAAATGTAGAGAGCAGCCTAATGAATGACAGAGCCCATCCTTTCCACTGTGCAGTAGAGCTACAGTAGAACATTGTGAGCACATTCAACCCTGGTGGGAGTTCCCTTACTGAACAAGTCCACTGCACTCTCACTGAGAGTCTCAGTGGCTTAGTAAGACCATGGATGCAGCTTTTGAATGTCTAATGTCTCTTAAGCCTTTCACTCCCGGCCGCGGATATAGCCGTGGTTCAAGGGTCATCACATAATTGGATCATCTGACCGGTCACATGATACTGTTTACTTGCTTGCAAATGGCGGCTCCCATATAGTGTGTTTGAAGCGATTTCTCAGCAAGTTTTGGGTCGATTTTGACGCGTTTTTTTGCGTTTTGTAAAGCGAAAATTAGTCGAGCAGATCAACATGGCTGCCAGAAGATTTACTGCCTAAGAGGCAGTGAGAATTGTGTTTGAAATGCCGTACAAAGGTAAAATTAGCAACGACGAAAGTGAAAGGAAAATGAAAGTGATGTGGTTGTCGATCATCCTGACAATGAGTCAAGTGATTCGGGTTACCGGGATGAAGATATTGATCTACCAAGTACATCGACAGGTAGGGGGCGTGGTCGTGCTGGTAGTGGGTGTAGTCGAGGACGTGATAGGAGAGGAAAAAATTGTTAAAATGTGACACAAAAATTGTTAGAGTGTGATGTTTGCCAATTTTTTGTATGACGGGTGAAGTGCTAGTAAACGTCGCATCTCTAGTTGACATTGACATGCATTACTCAATGCATCCCTGAACACACTGTGTGCTTTTTTAGTAAATAATTGCACTTGGTTCTTATGTCCTATAGATTTGTGCACATTTCAATACCATTTTCACCTATGATATTTTGAGACTTGAATTTTCATGGATTTTTTTTTCCCAAAATATTGTTTATTTTTTCATAAAATCTTGGTTATCTTCCCATGATTGTGAGTTATCTCATCCTGTCAACATGAAACATATAATAATTATATTCTCCATTCATTTTCCTTCAAGAAAATGTATACTTCTGTATGCTTTAGAGCAATACTTGAATTTTTGCGATTTTTTTTTTGTAAGGTTGGTGTTTTTTTCCCAAAAATTACAAATAGTTCTGGGAGTCAAAGGATTAAGTGGAACAAGGTATAAGAAACCATAGTGGTGAAATGAGTATTTCCAAAGTGTAATCTATTACTCTGCCAGCATAGGAGGCATAATTAAAACCAATTCCACCAAATTTCAGGACTTTGTCAACAAACCTTGGCCCTACATCTGTACCAAAAATTGTTTGTTTCTGTGGTAAGCAAAGGAATAAACAGAAACAGAAAGCCTCAGTACATTGTGGGTCTGAGGAGACACATACCCTCAAAGAAGAAAAGCTGAGTGCCATATGTTGTGGGTCTGGCCAGACCCAATCATTCTAAAGACAAAGAGTAAACAAAAACAGAACCGGCCCAGTATGTCATGGGTCTGAGCAGACCCATGACATACTGGCAAAGGTTTATTCCTACAGAAGACAACAAGGGTCCGTGGAGACCCACAATGTATGGCAAAAAGTTTATTCCTTCACAAAAACTTGGGTCTCTGGAGACCCACGACATATGGCATGCAAAATGTTCAGCGACATGCTGGAAAAATTAAAGCCACTGCAGCCATGCTTCTCTTCCTGCTCCACGTGACTATGGACACGCTGTCTTCAGCAACCTGACATGTGATCATTGTGAGAGATGGTCTGAATGCAGCTCTCATTTTCTTTGACTGGACTGTCAACGTTACATGTTCTGAGCATGTTCAGGTGCTGTGAACTGCCTGATAGTCTCCCTCTCTACACATACCCTTATCTATGCTCACTAACTGTGAGGACATTTTCAGAAAACTGCACAGCCATTCCTCAGTAAAAGTGATAGAAGAAGCTGGATCAAAAACTGGTGGTTAAGCTTTTTCACTTGTATCTCCTTCAATTACACGAATGAATGTGTGTTCAGCTGCAGGATTACTCAGTATAGTACATTTCCTCATGATTGGTGGCCATCTGCTATGGCTTTTACAGACTGTCAAGGCAAGCCAGGACCATGATGAGAGCAGCCCTTTAAAAACTGGCAGCTATCTTCATGTGTAGTAGGCAGTGAGTCGGATCACAAAATTAAATAGATTTGTAGAACTTAATTAACAGGCTCCAACATCACTTGATGTGAAAGATTACCAACACAATTCAGAAATCAGGAAGAGAAGAAAAGCGAATGGATCATAAACTTCATCATCAACGACATTTGTCAGTCGACATCCACTTGTCTTCATGAAGCAGATGTATATGCAGTACCTTGACCTACATCCTGGTAGGTCACTCTCTCTTCTTCCACCCACACTCACTTCTTGCCATTCTGAGATCCTAATACCTTACATTCCAGGTCTTGGCTGCGTGTAGAGCATGGACAAACATCATGGTAGTGCGGTATTAAAAAGACGTCCTTTCTGACCCCCTGCACTTAAAGACTGCTATCTTGTTTGTGTTCAAAATGAGTCGTTTTTTTTTTTTTCGTTTTTTTTTTTTTTTTCTTATGAGACCTGAATCAGAAACTACATGTTGTTTAAAACCTTTCCTTCATCTCTTGTCTCTTTGATTCATATACAGAATGGGTCGGATTATGCATGTCACCAATTTCTGCAAACTTCTCGCAACTGGTAATCTTTAAAAGCACAGTATACCTGTTGATAGCCCCAAACTATGACAAGGTCAGAACAAAACAAGGTACAATACACAGTTAGTCCAGCACTCTGTGCATCAAACTGTTGAAACCTGTCTATAAATGACCTCCAGTTACGCATTACCAGGAATGCTGTTTATAACACATCATGGGTTTCACATCAAGTTAAAATCAAATCAAGCAGCTTTTTCCCTCCTAATAAAATTCTGAGGAGGTTAATTCTCAAATGATTACCAGAAATAAAAAAAAAACTATGTCTTGTTACGATGTGCAAAATATGTTTTGCCAAAGTCAAGGCAAAGGCGGGCACAGTTTCTTGTCATGTCAATTCAGCCCCACCTGACAGGAGTTGGTGTAGGAAGACCTCCAGCAATGACCCTAGCAGTGGTGATAGTCTTGGATGATCATGGAGCAAAGCCAAGTCTTGGATGATCATGGAGCAAAGCCAAGCCTTGGATGATCATGGAGCAAAGCCAAGTCTTGGATGATCATGGAGCAAAGCCAAGTCTTGGATGATCATGGAGCAAAGCCAAGCCTTGGATGATCATGGAGCAAAGCCAAGCCTTGGATGATCATGGAGCAAAGCCAAGCCACCCCTGAGATGCATCAGCATTCCCAGAAAGACTGGCACAAAGAAGAACAGTGCTGAGGTGAAGCTGAGCATCTAGCGATGATTCACCTCAAAACAACAGGTTTCATGTGTATACCAACAGCTCAATTGACCAGGCAGTGAAGAATGGTGTTGCCAAAATCCACACACACAGTGGCCAACCTTGGAGAAACAAACATTCCAGACTAAAGGTCCTGGTGGTTTTCTGAGTCTCCTAGGAAGGTGCAGGGGTAATGCCCTGTTTGGGGTCATGGATAAAAACAGGAACATTAATACATTCTGATTTATGATATATTAATTGGCACACTGATTTCTTTATACCCAAGTCCACACACACACACACGCACACGCACACGCACACACTTACTTTGAAAAGTCTCTGTCCCTGAATGCCCAGGGGGTCCTGGTTGATGGCGATGATCCGGCGGTTGAGGAGCAAGTCACGTGACTCGTTCTTGATGTGACGCAGGTCGTTGGACATGTAGAGCGGGGCAGCCATCATGGACCAGATCGCCATCTGCACCTTCTGCTGGTCATAGCTCAGCCCATAGTCCCCCACAATGATCTGCATACATCAAGGGAAACCACTCTGAGTTAGTTTTATGACCCTTTGTATAAGACATTATCATTTCTTTCTCCCGATTCAAGAAACCTCAGCTGCTGATGATGAGATATCTATATATTCAGATATCATTATAATTTTAAGGGGAAAAAAATCCAATCATGTTCCAAAAACTGTTGTGAACCAAAACATTCCATACACGAATAAAAAAGAACAGAAGTGTTCCTGGCCTGAAAAGATGTCAATTTGTTTGTTTTTCCAAGACTTTTCTAGTTCTGTTAATCTCAGTCCAGGAAAAAGGCCCCTCCGTTACTCTAAGACCTTCCAAGCCCTGGAAAACGCCCCTTCATTAATCCAACACCTTTCTAGCCCTGGAAAAGGCCCCTTCATTAATCCAACACCTTGCCAGCCCTGGAAAAGGCCCCTTCATTAATCCAACACCTTGCCAGCCCTGGAAAAGGCCCCTTCATTAATCCAACACCTTGCCAGCCCTGGAAAAGGCCCCTTCATTAATCCAACACCTTCCCAGCACTGGAAAAGGCCCCTTGTCATGTGATGTAGCCTCACATGGCGACATGTGACGTTCCGTCGCATACGCCCTTATTTGTTATAAAGCATTTCCCTAGGTAGGGAAAAGAAAAGGTAAAAGAAACAATAATTCACGTGGCCTGACCAGTGTGATCGGTGTCGCTGGTGGCTATAGACGTAGGGCGATCATTGGTTGAATGGACGGACGTTGTCCATTGGTCAGCAAACAAGGGCTGGTAATGCGTAGAGTTAGACGAGTACTCACTGAACGTGTACTCAAAAAGAGCGCAGGAGGGAAAAATAAGGAATAGGAAGGAGATGGCTTGGGGACACTGACCGGACAGGTTGTTTGAAGAACGAGTTCCACCTTCAATTCACCATTACCAGGTGAGGTATAGACAGATGGGGAGAAAAAAAAAGAGAGTTAAGAAAAGGGAAAAGAATTTATCATTATTCAGATTTTGAAATAGATTACTTACACGGACTTCATTCGTGTTTCAGCCCTTCCCGGTGCTGTGGCAGTACCGGTAGTGGTACAGGCAACTGGAGCAGTTGGGTGACAACAGTGCTGCGGCAGCACCTAATTGTGAAGAAGACTGCGACAGTCGTGAGAGACTTTAAAGAATTTGTCATGTTGACCCACAAAGATTTTTAATTGTTCCCCCTTGGATCAGGACTCCGATGAAATTCCTGTATTTTAAGCCATCTTTTTGATTCCTTGAAAATATAAATATTGTATCTCCAGTGAGAAGGAGAAACCGTTAAACGATATATGTATGTATTGCTATGTATAATGAGATGAAATTTGGTCCCAGCTAGTGGATCTGTGGAATGTCTGTACCTCCACTGGAGTGGAGGAACATAAGACTGAAAAGTTTGAAGAGTTGATTATTGTTTAGTAAATAATTCCCCGGAGAGGAGGGGGAGAAGAAGAGTATCGTAGTGCGCTTTCTGGTTGTTTGGAGAGATTGCGTGTGCACGGAGTGAATGCTGGGCTGAGTGCGGGCATGCATTTATGCACAGTGTGACACCCCTTCATTAATCCAACACCTTCCCAGCACTGGAAAAAGCCCCTTGATCAATCCCACACCTTCCCAACACTGGAAAAGGCCCCTTTATTACTCTAAGACTTTCCAAGCTCTGAAAAAGGCACCTTCATCAATCTAAGACCCTCCCAGCCCTGGAAAAGGCCCCTTCATTAATCCAAGATATTCCCAGAGACCCGGGCTGTAGAAGAGTCCTAATCCTGACATGCAATACATGTCTGTAAATACTGCTTGCAAGACAGCTGGCACTTTGACAAGCAAGACATGTCTGTAAATAGTGTATGAAAGACAAGCTTGACATTTGGCATTTCAATATGCAAGACGTGTCTGTAAATACTGCATGAAAAACATGCTTGACATTTGGCGTTCTAATATGCAAGCAAAACATGCAGGACTGGCTATAGTGGGAACTGCAGCATAACTTTTCACATGAGGCAGGTGACATGTAATTAGTTTACAATGTAAAACTGATAATGCTGATGTAACAGCCTGGGTAAGAGAGGAACGAAACAACATGCATCCTGTGTCAACCAGAGTCGCTCCTTTTCTGACGTGCACTCACTTCATCTGACTTCATGCCACTTCCTGCCCAAGTCGCAGGAGACAAACTGAATGGGACAATGCTACACTGATGGCAATCAAAACTGAATGGGACAATGCTACACTGATGACAATCAAAACTGAATGGGACAATGCTACACTGATGACAATCAAAACTGAATGGGGCAATGCTACACTGATGACAATCAAAACTGAATGGGACAATGCTACACTGATGACAATCAAAACTGAACGGGACAACGCTACACTGATGACAAAACTGAATGGGACAATGCTACACTGATGACAATCAAAACTGAATGGGACAATGCTACACTGATGACAATCAAAACTGAACGGGACAATGCTACACTGATGACAATCAAAACTGAATGGGACAATGCTACACTGATGACAATCAAAACTGAATGGGACAATGCTACACTGATGGCAATCAAAACTGAATGCTACACTGATGGCAATCAAAACTGAATGGGGCAAAGCTACACTGATGACAATCAAAACTGAATGGGACAATGCTACACTGATGACAATCAAAACTGAATGCTACACTGATGACAATCAAAACTGAATGGGACAATGCTACACTGATGACAATCAAAACTGAATGCTACACTGATGACAATCAAAACTGAATGGGACAATGCTACACTGATGACAATCAAAACTGAATGGGACAATGCTACACTGATGACAATCAAAACTGAATGGGACAATGCTACACTGATGACAATCAAAACTGAATGGGACAATGCTACACTGATGGCAATCAAAACTGATTAGGACAATGCTACACTGATGACAATCAAAACTGAATGGGACAATGCTACACTGATGGCAATCAAAACTGAACGGGACAATGCTACACTGATGACAATCAAAACTGAATGGGACAAAGCTACACTGATGACAATCAAAACTGAATGGCACAATGCTACACTGATGACAATCAAAACTGAATGGGACAATGCTACACTGATGGCAATCAAAACTGAATGGGACAATGCTACACTGATGACTATCAAAACTAAATGGGACAATGCTACACTGATGGCAATCAAAACTGAATGGGACAATGCTACACTGATGACAATTAAAACTAAATGGGACAATGCTACACTGATAACAATCAAAACTGAATGCGACAATGCTACACTGATGGCAATCAAAACTAAATGGGACAATGCTACACTGATGACAATCAAAACTGAATGCGACAATGCTACACTGACAGCAATCAAAACTAAATGGGACAATGCTACACTGATGGCAATCAAACGACGGCTTGACTGCATATATTGGAAGCTGCTAAAACTCTGTGTCAAAAGCTCATGTCAGTTCTGCATGTATTAGTCATGTGAAGATCTGTGTCCTGTCTCCAGCGCACATCAGTCAGATCACAACATCTCCTGAAACCGTGGGATCTGTGGTCTGAATTCTAACTGCATATAGGTGTGGAATATTGTGATATTTCCTATCAAATACACGTGCAGGTCTGCAAATGGCTTGATCTTGTGTCTGCATATGCATGCTAAGAATTGCCATCGTGCAGTAGTTCGCATTTTGGACTGTGGGTTCAGAGGTCATGGATTCAATTCCTATCAAAGCCATTTGTTTGTGGATTTTCAGCCCCGACTGGTTCCTATTAAGACCTGATATGCTATGGACTGAAGTGAGAAGACTGGAAACGACTGTTGAGTTTCTTCTAGGTAACTTTATAATTATCACATATTTATGTGCAACATTTCTGCAGCTACCAACTTTATATCCAAAAGCATCAAACAAAATCTGGAAGTGATTTGCTTTTTGAACAAACAAAAAAAAAGTATTTCTAACCCATACCAAATTTGTTTTAAAAATTTAGACATGAATGTGGTTTGATGTGAATTTGTTTTTGTATTGTTTTTGTACACATGCTACTGTCTGTGAATTCTTAACGTTTCTCTTTTTTCTATATACAAGGTGTTATCTGAAAACAAGAATTTCCCAAATCAGTTCTTCTTCACATAGAAATTTTTGAATGGTCACAAAATTTTGCAAAATACTTTCTTTCATGCAATGTATCTGAGTATCAGTTTCAATGAAATCTGGATATTGGCTATAACAAAAATTGGGTGTTGAACTTTTTTATTTTTCCTTCAGATTTTGTCTATTTTCATAAAAGTACATCTCACACAGTTCCATTTTATAATGACCATATCTCACAAAGCGAACATGTGATTTGAAAGTAGTTTTCACAACTAAAGTGAGAATGAAAAATTCATTTAGTATTAATCCACAGGTGATATATGATTCATTTTATGGTGCAAGGTCACAAACATATGCTTTTTAACCTTTTCGCGACGCGCCGTGCGATAGTGACGGCAACTCAGTCACTATCAGTTCACGATGACCTGTTCCGTGGTGACGGCAACGCTGCTGCATTCCCTGGACGTGCTGTGCTTCCGTGACGGTACAACTATAAAAAAATTCCCCTGTTCTCTCGTCTATGGTCTAGGGGATGCAGCTGCCCTAAATATTTAGAACAGGATTCTAGCCACTGGAAGGGTAAGTTTACATGCACTAGCGATGACCTTAGTGACCCCAGAGTAGTCCGAACAAAGAGACCCGTCTGGCACTGGGAATTTCTGCAAAAGGCTCATGTGGAATTTCCTGCCTTGCCAACATATCGGGCAGAGGAAGAATGACATGGGGTGTTAGAACTGGTTCAGCAAAGTGGTTCAGAGGATGAGGGTGGTAAAGGTGTACAAGTTTATCGAAAAGAATCTGAGCTTGATTTAATTGCTCTGTGTATTCAAGAGTTTTATACGTCTTATCATCTGAAGGCGAAACAGTGAAAAGTGTGTACTGTGTGTAATGATTTAATTTCATTTTATCATAAAAAAAAAATTCACTTGGATTACACAATTGAATACCTCAGGCTTCTCTGCATCTGTTCAAAGTAAGAGCGAAATCTTATGCCCCTTTTCTTCCTCATTTGCTGTTGTCATACTAACCAAACAAACGTAAACAAGATTGTGTTCTCCTACGTTCTACCTTTGTTGTTTCCGTAACTGTAGCGTTGCAATTTTACCTAAAATGTATTAAATTCTATGCTCATTACAAAGTTTGCATTTTACCCTTTCCGCTGATATATAACAACTGCTTGTTAGGTTTATATTACGGGATGTAAAATAAAATAAAAAACTGCGAAAATTGCACATCTGCAACAGTTGTAAGCACGTGCAGTGCACGCGTCTGCAGGGAAGTGACGTTGCTCTGCCGTGCCCGTCGTGAAAGTATTAACAAGGTAAAATGCAGCACATTCATAACAGCAGCAACTCAAGCAAATACACTGCCCTCAATCAGCACGTCTTAACACATAAAGGTCCCAAAATAGCCTGTATGGAAATAACATGTAGGCTATTGAAAGAGGTGGAAATAGGCAGATCGGTAGTTAAGGGGAATATGGCTAACATGTGAACAAAATGAAATGGTAGTTACAAGGTCACCATCATTCAAATTATCCAACAAACACTGCAGGTGTTGGTATTTCTTGGGCCTGGCTGATATATGATGATGATAAGTAAAGAGTACCACCCTGTCATAGAGACCCTGACCATAGCATAGCATCATGATCTTGATCACCCTCACTGAACAGCATACCAAAAAAGTCTCACATTCTGTGGCCCTTTGTGCATGCCATGTTCTCATACTGAGCTCAGTTTAGATTTTCTCTTCACATCTAAAGGCGTGGTGAATTTGAGTCAGGGTTGTCAGCATTGGAAAGTTCACGACATCCTCCAGACGGGGATGCTAACTCATGCATTATTGCCCTCAGTGAGGGGTTTAGCAAGTGGTAAACTGAGTATGCAGGCTCAGAACAGACACCACTGAACACCACCCAAGTGACTTGGCAGTACTGCAGTGTCTCCACCACAAACTTCTCTCCAAACACTTTATTCACCACATCAGGGTCATTCACTCATTACACCCAATTGGTCAGGCACACCACTCACCATATCAGGGTCATTCACTCATTACACCCAATTGGTCAGGCACACCACTCACGGTATCGGGGTCATTCACTCATTACACCCAATTGGTCAGGCACACCACTCACCACATCAGGGTCATTCACTCATTACACCCAATTGGTCAGGCACACCACTCACCACATCAGGGTCATTCATTCATTAAACCCAATTGGTCAGGCACACCACTCACCACATCAGGGTCACTCATTACACCCAACTGGGCAGGCACACCACTCACCACATCAGGGTCATTCATTCATTAAACCCAATTGGTCAGGCACACCACTCACCATATCAGGGTCATTCACTCATTACACCCAATTGGTCAGGCACACCACTCACCATATCAGGGTCATTCACTCATTACACCCAATTGGTCAGGCACACCACTCACCACATCAGGGTCACTCATTACACCCAATTGGTCAGGGACACCACTCACCATATCAGGGTCACTCATTACACCCAATTGGTCAGGCACACCACTCACCACATCAGGGTCATTCATTACACCCAACTGGTCAGGCACACCACTCACCATATCAGGGTCACTCATTACACCCAATTGGTCAGGCACACCACTCACCACATCAGGGTCATTCATTACACCCAACTGGTCAGGGACACCACTCACCATATCAGGGTCACTCATTACACCCAACTGGTCAGGCACACCACTCACCACATCAGGGTCACTCATTACACCCAACTGGTCAGGCACACCACTCACCGTATCAGGGTCACTCATTACACCCAATGGTCAGGCACACCACTCACCACATCAGGGTCACTCATTACACCCAATTGGTCAGGGACACCACTCACCATATCAGGGTCACTCATTACACCCAATTGGTCAGGCACACCACTCACCACATCAGGGTCATTCATTACACCCAACTGGTCAGGCACACCACTCACCATATCAGGGTCACTCATTACACCCAATTGGTCAGGCACACCACTCACCATATCAGGGTCATTCACTCATTACACCCAATTGGTCAGGCACACCACTCACCATATCAGGGTCACTCATTACACCCAATTGGTCAGGCACACCACTCACCACATCAGGGTCATTCACTCATTACACCCAATTGGTCAGGCACACCACCACCATATCGGATCGTTCAGTTTCAGGGCCCGCCACAGTGGTGAAGTTCCCTTTGTCTTGAGCAAACCAGGAAATGATGCCAGAAACGCTCGCCCAGGAATCACCAATGTCCGCATAGTTACGCCACAGGTTGCAGGAATTAGCGATGTTCTTGTAAGGAGGCTAGACAACAACCACATACAACCCATCTCACATACAACAGTGGGAGATAGAAACAAGAGGAGCACATTTATTTCCTGTTCCGATTCATTTTGACCGTGTTTATTAACTTTGTACAAGTAAATAAAGAAAGTTAAACAAAAATTATCCCATCATGAATACCCGTCACACACAGGTCAGGCATCTGCTGAGACCCTCTTCTTAAATTCTCTGTCATCTTAGTCATTATTCATTTATCCATCAGCTTTAAATCATGCATAGTGTGGTCTCAAAACTAAGTGGATGTCGTGTAGCGTATAAGGACTAGTCTGCAAGCAGTGACGCCTCCTTGATGAAACTGAAACTGAAACTGTCACACACAATTTGATTCAAATTCCTCTGCCTAGATTTTAATAAACCTTTTCTCCTTTTCTCCAGAAATTTTCAGCCCTGACATTGTATTTTCCAAGCAATAAATGCTAGAAATCATCTTTAAAGTAGTTAATGATCATGTCCAATACGAATGTATATACAAGCAGAAGACCGACCCCTTAAAAAGCAACTGTGTTAACAAAAGTACCTCCACACTTAGCCCCTGTATTCCATGGAGAAGTAAAAAATGGACAATTTTCCTCAAAAAATAATGTTTTAGGTTGTTTTTATTATTTCCTATTAATAAGCATAGAGTTGGGAGCAGTCTACACCATTCTCCTATTGGTCAGATAAAAGATGATGTGTACTTCGGGTTGGGTGGAGGGATCCACAAAATTGATACAGTTCTGGTGTCATCAACCACCAAAAGTTTCCAAATGTACACTGTGGGAAAAAAATTTCTCTCTCTCTCTCTCTCTCTCTCACCACACACACCCCAAACACACAAACATACACTCACACACACTCTCTCACACACACACACAACACACACGCTCTCTCTCTCTCACTCACTCACACACATACACACATGCACACACACACAAAGACCAATGAAGGCATAACTCACAGTCTTTCCAGTAAGAGACAATAACAACAACAACAACAAAATCAATCATGAGTGATGACTCACTATCTCTCCTTTTCCAGTGAGGTAGGCAGGCCAACTACAAGAGTAAAGGATGGGTCGGCCCGTCTTGTTCAGAAAGAAACCCATGATTGGGTACCCTGCCAACACAGCAACACTAAATAAACAACACATGTTTCAGTTTACTGTCTTTACAAAATCATGACAAACTGTTCAATGTCGATGTGATCTATATCACTAGGACACACATTCACAGAGACAATTTATTTTCTCTGCTGATTTGATATACCAACGTATTCATGCACTGATAAAACTCAGTGAATTGTTATGCCTTATTCAAATCAATCAATCACTATGACACATGAGTGACATCGACAAGGGAGATCCAATGAGTTTTTCTCTGTCTGGCTAACTATATTTATCATGCAATGCAGGCGTGCGTGTGTACGACAGCGAGAAGTGACCAATCTGCAATTCCTATTTTAACCACAATGGTAATACTGTAATATTAAGATACTTCCTTAAACAACTAATGCTCCCATCATAAGTACAGAGCAACATCCCCTTCCTTACATTCCACAGCCAAATGCTAATGCTGTCAGAGTTTCGCTTGGTCTCGTTTAACCCTTTCACATCTGAATTCTGTAAAATGAAACTCCCTCCTAGATTCCTGCTCTTTTTTGGTAGCTTTACTCTCAGGATGGTTTCAAGTGCATGGTAAATAACCTGCCACAGATATTTCTTCAAGGATACTAACACTTGTAGGTAAGTTCATATGACATGCTATTTCTTTCTGTTTTCTTTCTCTATTTCTTTGTTACTTTCTTTTTTCATCACCTACAACTCCAAGGTTCAGCACTGGAGAGATTTTTGTGTATGTGACCATTTACAGTCCCACCATTACTATAGCTGCATTCTCTCGTCAGGGACTGACCATGTACTTGTAAATTTTGTCTAGCGTCCAAGTGTGAAAAGTCGTGTAATTGTCATCTGTCACCAAACTTATGCCTCCTTATGGTGCCAATATCATAACAAGCAAGCATGCAATTATACCACCCACATGCAGGTCTTCAATTCAAGTGAAAGCTGCACACTACCTGACATACACATTCCCTTACTTGACTGTACAGGTCCAAGTGGGCATCTCCAAAACGTTCATAACTCTTGTCAATTGTCACACAGCTACACTAAATGGTATCTTCACGACAGTTCCAATCTTGTTTCCTGTCCAATAATTCCAGTAAACATTTGCAGCATGATAAACAAGTGAATATACATACCTAGAATGTCCTTTTTTTTTTTTTTTTTTTTTTTTACAAACTACATTCCCAGCTTAATGTATAATCGCACAATATCCTTTCTTACAATATACACTACCAGTTTATACAGAGTCACCGTTAAACATAACATCACTGCTCTCTCCACAAAACACAGGTGTACCGAAGGAAGTCAGGTGTGCCTTTCATACCTTGTTTCAGTCAAGCCTACCTGTTGTTTCAGCAGCCATAGTTTGAAAAAAAAAAACCCTCCTCAAGTGGCTTCAGCAAACACTAAGACAAAAAATGTGAACACTAAGAGAAAAAAAACAAAAAAAAACAAAGTCAGTGCGTGGCAGTGTCTGGCAATGAGTGCGTCAGATCAGCTGGCAGCAGAAAGTCAAAGTGCGTGGCAGTGTCTGGCAATGAGTGCGTCAGATCAGCTGGCAGCAGAAAGTCAATCATGGAGGCCTGCCGTGTTGCAATCACCACGCTATTTGCAGAGTGGCAAGCAGCATATTGCATTGTAATCACTAACCTCTGTTCTCTGATACTGCCTAATTTGAAATGCAGCATATTGTATTATAATCACTAACCTCTGTTCTCTGATATTGCCTAATTTGAAGAGCAGCATACTGTATTGTAATCACTAACCTAGGTAAGGTAATGTTGCTTATAGCCCAGCCAGCCACAAAGGGCCATATCAGGGCTGTCACCACGTTAAATCAACTCACAAGTCATAAAAAAACAAACAAACAAAAAAAAAAACAACCTTTCACATATCTCTTTAAAATACATCATCTAAAAACGTACTAGAAACTTCGTTAAAATCTTTCTTCCATAAAATCTTAGATCAGATGAAAAATGTTAATCTTTAGAAACTCAAAGATCACATCAGGTGGGACATCTCTGAACAAAGTTTTCATGGAGTCTGCCGTAAAATGTTTGTGTTTCACATCATGCACGTCCCAACACTCTAACAGAATATGTTTGATTGTGAGTGGTACATGACATGGAATGCACCACGGAGCTTCTTCACGCTTTAAAAGCTGTGAATGAGTAAAATATGAATGGTCGGTGTGCAGCCAGCATAAAACCGTTTCTTCTGTTCGACCACCTGAGCTCTGTTCTCCTATATCGCCTAATTTGAAGAGCAGCAAATAGTTTTGGAATTAATAACCTCCGTTCTCTTATATCGCCTAATTTGAAGAGCAGCATATAGTACGGGAATCACTAACCTCTGCTCTCTTAAATCACCTATTTGAAGAGCAGTATATTGTATTAGAATCATTAATTTCTGTTCTCTTATATTGCCCAATTTGAAGTCCAGCTCATCCAAGACTCTCTGCGTTTCATATTTTCCCACTTCCATTGTATGCTTTAATTCTGTTTGTTGATTCCAGTGGCAGACATTAAGGCCACCATTGTGAAATTCAGTCAACGTTCATTTATAAGTTGGAGCATCAAGGGAAAGTACCTGTCGCTGCTCATGGCTCCTCTTGATATGGATCTAGTGACAATGTACAGTTTGTCACTCCTGGGTGCCCCCAGTATGAACACAAGAGGATTAATTATATGGATAAGTTTCTGGTCCAACCATTTGTTTCTTCCTCTGGAATCAATGCTTCCTCTGGCAAATATTCACACTCCCTCTTTGATTGAATTAGTAAATCTTCCTGATTAAATGGTAAATCTTAACTGGAAAACTAACTAACATATCAACTTTTAGCACCTTTGTCTTTCCTACATTCCACGAACTATGTGAAAAATATCCAAAATATTTTGTCACAGCTACAAAAGTACCTACAACCACAAAATTCTACTATGTATTATAAACAAGTCCATGATTCACACGCACACACACAGACACACACACACACAGACACACACACATGCGCACACACACACATGCGCACACACACACACGCACACACACACACACATGGACACACACACACACAAACACATGCATGTGCACACACACAACACACACGCAAACATACACGAGCACATATATACAAACACACACACACACCCACATACTCACACATACTGACACACACACACACACACACACACCTATAGAAAAGTCGTCGGTAGTGGAGTAGCAGCCGTCCAGTTTCAGCGAGTCAATGCCCCAGTCAGCAAACGTCTGTGCGTCCTCCTCCATGTAGAACTTACTGCCTGGGTAACCCCCACACGTCTTTGTCCCCATGTCACTGTAGATCCCCAGCTTCAGGCCTCGGCTGTGCATCTGGAATAAACATGATCACTGACTGACCAAACCCACTGTATAGTTAGTTCCCAAGTGATGTGCATCTGGAATAAACATGATCACTGACTGACCAAACCCACTGTATAGTTAGTTCCCAAGTGATGTGCATCTGGAATAAACATGATCACCGACTGACCAAACCCACTGTATAGTTAGTTCCCAAGTGATGTGCATCTGAATAAACATGATCACTGACTGATCACACCCACTGTATAGTTGGTTCCCAAGTGATGTGCATCTGGAATAAACATGATCACTGACTGACCACATCCACTGTATAGTTGGTTCCCAAGTGATGCGCATCTGGAATAAACATGATCATTGACTGACCAAACCCACTGTATAGTTGGTTCCCAAGTGATGTGCATCTGGAATAAACATGATCACTGACTGACCAAATCTACTGTATAGTTAGTTCCAAAGTGATGTGCATCTGGAATAAACATGATCACTAACTGACCAAATCCACTGTATAGTTAGTTCCCAAGTGATGTGCATCTGGAATAAACATGATCATGGCTGACCAAACCCACTGTATAGTTAGTTCCAAAGTGATGTGACTGCAGGCAGATATCTAAACAAATGTTTAAAAAAATCTTTTAAAAAGTCTTATAAAAAAATTCTTTTTCAAAAGGACACAGCACTTGATGTTTTTACAGCCTATTTTATAGTTGGTTGCATAGCAGGGTGACTGCAGGCGGAGATTGAAATAAATCTTATAAGTAATTTAAAGTAAATCCACCAGTTAACATGGACAAACACATTACAAGACAAAACATGACGTGTTTCGACCTCTTAGGTCTTCTTCAGGCAAGATGAACAAAATTCAGGACAATGAAAATGAATTTGAGAATATTCACTTGTGTAAATATGCACATATCAGATGTTGCTTTGAAAGTACTAGACAAGGTTTTTTTTTTTTTTTTTTTCAGCAAGTGTCTAATATCATCTGGCGATGAAAAGACATTAAATAAACCACAGAACTGAACTGAACTGAACTGAATTTGAGAAGGTAAGTGTTTGCTCATTCTTCGTTTTCATTGTCTGTCTGTGTGGCGGAGGCAGAACCAGAAGTGTGCGATTAAAGTTGATGGCAGGGCACAGAAGATGAGGCAGCAAAACAAACAAAATCCAAAATAAACAACACACACACACACACACACACACACACACACACACACACACACACACACACACACACTCAAAATCCCATGCCTTCTCCCCTCAAGCACACACCTACAAAAAAGCAAAATGTATCGTGTTTCAGTCAACTAT
Source organism: Conus canariensis (assembly GCA_033310375.1). NCBI lineage: Eukaryota > Metazoa > Mollusca > Gastropoda > Neogastropoda > Conidae > Conus > Conus canariensis. The sequence goes on along the minus strand of CM065728.1, from coordinate 12,391,827 downwards.
AGTTACAAGTACCACAGAACTGAGCATAATCATCATCGTCATCAAACCTCCTTGTTATTTGATCACTATTTTACATTCTGCATGTGGAACACAAAACACCTTCGGTCTGTGTCAACCCGTTTTCCATCCACCACCAAAAGCCACTTACATAATCAGCCAGGGCTTTCATTCCACTGGGGAAGCGGGCTGGGTCAGGCACCAAGCGACCTTGAGAGTCACGCTGCCTCAAGGGCCAGCAGTCGTCGATGTTGACGTAGACATAGCCAGCATCCCTATAGCCGTCCTGCACCATACGGTCAGCCTGCGCCTTGTACAGGTTCTCACTGGAAACAAGATTGACAGCATCCTTCTGTTCTTTCTGTTTGTGTTCTTTTTAAGTGACAGAGAAACTGTTATTTACAGCAACTGAAAGCACTGAAATGAAAACTCATCTAGATTTGTCTCAAATTATGTTTTACCCTTACGCTGGTTGTCGCGACGTAAGTCACGCCATTACTTCATGGCCGTCACTGGTTGTCGCCAACTTAAGTCGTGCTGTTGGGTTAGCCTCGCAAACCTAATTTCACCAACACACCAAGATACCAAACTATGGCTCATTGACAAACTGATTTGCGTAAGTGACTGAACTAGCACCAGAACATGGATTTTCAGCATTTTAGTTTAGTTTATAGTTAGTAACAGTTTCTAATGCACAGCGCGACTTGAATCGTCTGGCAAACAACAATGGCTGCGTGCACACAGGAGAACATGATACAATTAGGAACTTGTTTAAAGATGGTTTTTTTGCTGATGCTGTTGTGGAAAAAGCATGTGAAGAAGAAGTTATGGACATTTTGAATGAACTGGGTGCAGTGGGTGACAGTTTTGATTTTGATCAAGTACCATATAATCATGATTTTGAGATCGACATGGACAATGACCGGATGAGTGATAAGGGTGAGGGGAATCTCAACATGCCATTCAGTGGGGAAGAAAAACTCAGTGTAGCGCTTCCAGATGATCCTAAACCTTTCAAACATAAACAAAGACAGTGCTGGCTAACTATTACATTTGTTGATAATGACCCTTTTTGGGTGTTTTTGTGTCATCAGCACGTGATTTCAGTGTGAAAACTGAACTGTACCTTATTCATTCTTACCTGAATTATCTGCATGGAAGATGGGTATAATCCATACTGACTTTCCTTTGAAAAAGGCTGTAACTTATTTCTGGATACTGTGGAACATCATAGACTGGATTATTTGTGAACTAGCTCTTGAGTATGACAAGCAGGATGTGCCACCTGTTTTTACCTGTTGTTTTCACATTCTAGACAAGTAAGCACCTAATCAAACACTCACAAGCACAGTTCTGTTTCATATTATTCTTTATTCAGTTACTAACAGTTTTTGTTCTGCATGTCATGTTCAGATACTAACAGTTGAAAAGTTATGCATATTATACAAATGTAACTATTTTTTTCAAACTTTCCTTCTGTTAATTCACCAGACAACATACATAATAGTATGTTGTTAAATAACCAGTGTAAGGTTAAGATGCATTGCAATGCATGGCTTTGTGATGTGCTGCATTTTTGGTACAGGTAATATTTGTCAATATGATATACTTTTGCTATTTGGTATCCTGTGATGTGATGTGCTATACAAAGCAGCATCTGCTGTTCAAAATATGATATATATACACACACACAAATCAGGCACCAAACAAGGCTTGTTTAAGAATGCAACATACAAAGCAGACGAATAAACTTTCAACATGTCAGTCCTCTTCTGATACAAACAGACATATCAAAAATGCACAAAACTAAACTCCACAGGCATCAGGCAAGATGAGAATGGTTCCAATAGGCTGCTACCTAGGGAGAACAGAACTGCTGAAAACAAAGCTCCCCACATCAAAACAGCATGAAAATGACTCTCATGCTGACCACAATCTCAGGAGTTTTTGAGTTTTGATGTCTGTTGTTTGTCATGTCTGAAAAAAGGACAAATTTGTTGAAGAATTACTTGTCTGTTTTGCATTGTGAATAAAATAAGTGTTACTTTGTTACATGTTTTTGAATGTGTTTTGGTTTGTTTTCAGTGATGTTGCTGTCCATTTCAGCCCTCCAACATCGGCTAGGGATCAATAATAAAACTCACACTGATGATGGTATTACAGTTGATTAGAGTTAATAATAATGAACCCATTTCACTATTACTTGTCCACACATATCCAAAACCTCAGTAGAAAGAAACTCATGGAGAGCGTGGCAACAGCGAGTCCTCAGAAGAGAAGCCCCCTTCAAGCAAATGTGGCTGGACAGAAGTTTACTTCTGCAAACGTTTAATATTCATGCTCTTGAAGAGCATGTTTCGTTTTATTGTTGCTATTTTTATTCTTTTGTATGTAGTTGAGCTGATAAGGGTAGTGTAAGTGCATAGGGATTTCAGTGAATTCCGATCTTTTGTCAGAAGAGTTATCCGCCTTGGTGCCAAATTAGCTTGGTTCCAGAATTATCTTTAGAATGCCAATGGACGAGTAGGAATACAATAGTTGGGTTGTGGATATAATCAGTCTACTTGGCATAATCTCTGTTTAGGAATGTGCACAAATTACCAGAATTAATGGATATTTATTCATGGTAATGACAAAGCATTAATTAATACTGTTATTTACTGAAGCTCAGGGCCTATATTCTGCTGCGTATTAGCTGTTGGTGCAAACAGGAGGCAATAACACCAGCCTCCCGCCAAAATGCGATCTCTTCCCCACTGCTTGTCACAGCTAGCAGAGCTCTTGCCTGTTCGTTTGGGAAAGGAAGACCGGTTTCATGCTGGTTAGCCACAGCACCAAGGCAAAGAGGACGCCTGTTCCACACCAGAGAGGTGGCCGGGACAGATGAATGGGTGTGTGTCTCAACACCCTGTCCTGAGGTTGGTTGGTTGGTTGGTTTGGTTTTGATTGACTGAGGAACTGAAATAAACAAAAAAGTCAAACATCAACACGGTCTTGGGTGATGGATGGATGACTCTCCCCCCTCTGCCCTTGACTGCTTACAAATGGCGCTGCGAGCAGGATGAACAAGTGCCAACCTCAGGACGCGGGATCAGGCCCTTGGATGTGAAGTCACAGCAAGGAAGGTTTTTATTTTTTTCATTGAAATTTTGAATTTATGCCTATGGTGCGGTGGAGATGGTAGGCCAGATCACTGTTTTGCAAAGGAGCTGACCCTGTAGTTGATTTCAGCATGATGGGAAACTGTCATGGCACAGTGATTGAATGATGTATCTGATTATTGTGAATTGATATGTTTGTTTTTTTTTATGGAAGGACCACCCTGATATGACCCCTGTTGGTCAGCTGAGCTTTAATGTGGACTGACATGGACTGGATGTTATTGTGCATAATTTAGAAGTTGAAAGATTGTTAGAGTATGAGTATAAGTATCTGTTAGTGTGGGAATCTTTTTTTGTCAAGCCTTTCTTTGTAATGCGTACTGATATCTCTAGGATTTCACTTTCCCTTTTTTGTGTGTGTTCTTATTTTTTTCTAGCGTAACCTTTTAGTATATATCTATTCTTCTTCAAAAGATTATTGAAAGATGGCTGAGGTGACTTTGGACAGTATTGCTGAAGAATTAGCAGCTTTGAAAAATAATGCTCAGAGGGTAATTATAGCTCCAAGGGAAAAGTCAATCAAGGCATTTTCAGGGACAGGTCACCCAACAGTGGAAGAGTTTGAGAAGGATGTTAAGAATATTTGGTCAAGTAGGGGTCTCCAAGAAACGGATCAAGGTGAAAAAGCAGATGTCATTTATAGTCACTTGACAGAATGTGTCAAGAGTGAACTGTTGTGTCATCCCACGGATGACACAAATGACCCTGATAAGCTTTTCGAAATCCTATATAAGGTGTGGGGGGAGCAACGGTCTGTCAGTCAGCTGCTGGGGACTTTTTACTCCATCTCACAGAGGGGGTATGGAGGGGTTAGGGAGTATTCCCACAGGCTGAATAAAGCCTTTACAGATGTGACAAAGAGGCAGCGGAAAGAGGATGCAACGCAGCAGCCGCTGGATCAGAAAATTCTGCGAGACCATTTTGTGGCTGGTCTCTGCAATGGTCAGCTGAGAAGGCGTCTGAGAGAGCAGACACACAAACTCCCAAATTCCTCCTTCTTAGAGCTTAGAGATGAGGCTCTAAGATGGATGGAAGATGAGGAGAAAGAGGGTGCCACTGAAGCTGTCTCGGCTCAGGCGGAGGCATCTGTCAAGCAGGTCCAAGCCATGGAGGCCATTGTAGCAAAATTAGAAAAAATGGAGGGCAGGATGAGACAGATGGAGGAGCAGCTCTGTGCAGAGAAGCGCCCAAAGCCACAATCAGGGGAAGCGGCAGGCAAACGGAAACTGCCATTTGCCAGAGATGGAAGGCCAATATGCCTGGGGTGCGACAGGCCAGGCCATATTCGCCGCAACTGTCCGAATCTGTCGAGGCAGGGAAACGACATTCCTCAGTAGTGACGAGTCGCACTGCTGAGGGGCAACCTTCCGGCTCACTCAGTAAAATCCTAGGGAGATGTCCGTATGCCAAGGTATTGGTTAACAACAAGGAAGTTGATGCCCTTGTGGACACTGGGTCACAGGTCACCATGATGGGGGAAGGCACATTCAAAGAACTCTTTGGGTGCTCTCCCCTACAACCAGTGGCTGGTTGGCTGGTTGGCTGCGAGTCACTGCAGCTAATGGCTTGGACATTCCCTATGTAGGATATTTCGAAGCCGACGTGGAAATCTGGGGCACCACGGTAAGGGGCAAGGGCATTCTGGTGAGGTCCTCTACATCTGCATTGGATGTTCCTGTCATCCTAGGGATGAATGTGTTGCGGGAGGTAATGCCAGATGTCAGTACCCCAGTGGTGCAGGGTTTTGCACGGGTGGCAGGAAGGGAGTCTGTGTATATCCCGCCTCGGGCAGTGGCCAGCCTCAGAGCAACTGGGGCAGTAAATAGAACACTGCAGGATCAGGAAGTGTTGACTGAGCCGCTTCCGGACTTCAGTCACAAAGGTTTGCTTGTCCCACCCACGGTAAGCAAGGTCAAAGGCAATTGTTTTTTTGTTCAGGTCATTAATGTCAATGACGAAGGCGTTGTCTTGAGACCAGGGACAAGAGTTGGCACAGTGCAGCTATTCAAACACGAGCTGCACCCAGGTAAAGTGTCAGTGGAAGTTAGCTGCAATCAGATCCATGTCTCGGTTAACTCCACTGAGACTGACAGTGAGGTACAAGGCGGAGAGTGTCCCGTTAACCTTGACGGTATAGACTGCACTGACAGCCAAAGGCAGCAGCTAGAGGAGTTGCTGAAAGCCAATGCGGACCTGTTTTTCCGCGATGACTGTGACCTGGGGTACACAGACAGGGTCACACACAAGATCCGCCTTAAAGATGATGTCCCTGTGGCCTCAACCTTTCGGAGGATCCCACCAACGCAGTACCAGAAGGTGAAGGAGCATATCCAAACTCTTATGGACAGAAGGATTGTCCAGAAAAGCTCCAGTGCTTATGCATCTCCGGTAGTAGTTGTCCGAAAGAAGGACAACTCTATCCGCCTCTGCGTCGATTACCGTCGCCTAAATGAGAAGGCCATACCAGATGCCTATCCCCTCCCAAGGATAGATGATTCATTGGATGCACTTGGAGGGGCTAAGTTGTTTTCCACTCTGGATTTGGCAAGTGGCTACCATCAGGTTGCCATGGCGGAGGAAGACAGGCACAAAACAGCCTTCATCACCCCATTCGGATTGTTCGAATACCTGAGAATGCCAATGGGTTTGTCCACCGCCCCAGCCACTTTCCAGAGGCTGATGCAAAGCACAATGAATGATCTGGCATTCCAAATCCTCCTGGTGTATCTGGATGATCTTCTGGTCTACAGCCAGACTTTCGAGGAACATCTGGAGCGCCTGAAAATTGTATTTCAGCGTTTGCGTGAGGTCGGGCTGAAGCTCAACCCCCAGAAATGTCATATTGCACAACGGCAAGTGGAGTATTTGGGATATACGGTCTCGTCTGAGGGAATCGCAACCTCAGACTCGAAGATCAAAGCTGTGGCAGACTGGCCAAGACCGCAATCTCTGCGAGAGCTGAGATCTTTCCTTGGGTTTGCCAGCTACTACAGGCGCTTTGTGAAGGGTTTTGCCAGTCTAGCCAAGCCACTTAACCAACTGGTCTCTCTGACATACCAGCAAGAGAAAGAAAAGAAGCGGAAGAGCCAGCTGGTATCTGTTGTGAAGGCATGGAATCCTCGGTGTCAAAAGGCATTTGAGGATCTAAAAAAAGCGTTGACCTCTGCACCCGTACTAGGGTACGCAGATTTCAAACTGCCTTTTGTCCTGGAAACAGATGCTTCCTTGGACGGCTTGGGGGCTGTGCTCTCACAACACCAGGGAGGAGAGCAGCGGGTTGTCGCATATGCCAGTCGGTCTCTTCGTCCATCAGAGAGAAATATGCTCAACTACAGTAGCATGAAGCTGGAGCTCTTGGCACTTAAATGGGCCATGTGCGAAAAGTTTCGACCCTACCTTCTGGGCACCCACACTGTAGTTCTGACTGATAACAACCCCCTTAGTCACATCCAGACAGCCAAATTAGGGGCAGTAGAGCAAAGATGGGCAGCTGACTTGGCATGTTTTGACTTCACCGTGAAGTATCGATCGGGGAGAGAGAACAAGAATGCTGATGCATTATCTCGAAACCCTGTGTCTGGGCCAGAGGGTCCTGGCGAGGAAGAGGTGAGTGCAGTCTCGTGTAGTGGGACACACATGGTCGGAACAGTGCATGAAATCGTTCATCGCACAACGGTGGAACCATTGGAGGCAATCCAAGCGAAAGCTGACCTCCCCTCTGTCTCTCTTACTGAGCCACCCCCAGCTATGCAGTTCCCTTCATTATCGCTTTCTGAGATACAGGAAGCACAGCGGAAAGACAGAAGCATAGCCTCTCTCATCCCATTTGTGGAGTCCCATTGTCGTCCTCCTGGGAAACAAATTCGGACCATGGATGCTGACCAGAAAGCCCTTCTGCGGCATTTTGACCGGCTGCATCTCAAAGACAAGGTGCTTTACAGAGCGGTGGAGGATGTGACAGAGGGACGGGTGTCACAGCTTGTTGCCCCTGAAGGCCTTCGTGCCCATCTCCTCCACATGGCACACCAGGACTGCGGTCATCAAGGGCCAGAAAGGACTCTCGGCCTTCTCCGACAGCGAGTGTTTTGGCCCAACATGCATCTAGATGTGGATGAATGGTGCAGGCATTGCCGGCGCTGTCAGACAGCCAAGGTGCAGAACAAAGTGGCCCACACTCCTATGGGTCATCTGCTGGCTACCAAACCCCTTGAGGTCATAGCAGTTGACTTCACTGTACTGGAGCCCGCCAGTGATGGCACAGAAAATGTTCTAGTCATCACAGACATTTTCACCAAATACACGGTGGCCATCCCAACACGGGATCAGACATCCACTGTTGTAGCCAAAGCTCTGATCCAGAACTGGTTCCAGCATTATGGTATCCCACAGCGGATTCACTCTGATAAGGGGCGTTGTTTTGAGTCGGCCATAATTTATGCATTATGCCGCCATTACGGGATAACAAAGTCCCGCACCACCTCATACAACCCTGCAGGAAATGGCCAGTGTGAACGGTATAACCGTACCATGCACAACTTGCTCAGGACTCTCCCTGAAGAGCAAAAGCATCGCTGGCCACAGCATTTGGCAGAGATAACGTGGATGTACAACTGTACACCACACAGTGCCACAGGGGTGTCCCCATTCTACCTCATGTTTGGGAGGAAACCCCGGCTCCCCATTGATATCTTTCTGGGAGAGAAAGAAGAGGAGTGGAAGGCAGTCATGCCAACCTAGTGGTTGGAGGGACATGTGGAGCGTCTGAGAGTGGCTCACAGAAAAGCAGGGGAGCAACTCCACATCCATGCTTCCAAGAGGAAGGCCAGGCAAGACCAGGGCAATCCCACCCCAGATCTCCAACCGGGAGATCTTGTCCTGACCAGAAAACATAGGCCAGGGCGGAATAAGATCCAGGATATCTGGGGGGAGCGGATCTTCTTTGTGGTTCAGGTGCCTGGACCTGGAGGTGGGCCATTCACCATTGCCCCACTGGATGGTGTTGGCACTATGGTGAAGATGAACAGGCATGAAATTTGTCAATTTCTCCCCTCTGTTGTGGAGCCTCTTGGAAAGATGGATCCCGAGAGTCGCTCTGAGCCACCTCCAGCAGTGACCACACATCTAGAGTGGCACATTGCCCCATGCCCACTGCCAAAGGGAGTCAGGGAACCTCCCCTGAAACCCCTCCTATCCCACCTGCTGCCCCACAGTCCCCTGATCAGCAGCCACTGACTGACAGGAGCGGCACGACTGTCCGCAGATCTGCCCGCTCCAACAAGGGGGTTCCCCCACGCTGGAAGTGGAAGTAAGAATGTTTGGTGTGTGGATAGTATGTTAGGATAGTCATGCACCTCCTCCATCTTTTGGAATCTTTTGTTTCTTTTTTGGTTCTTTTTTGTCATGGGCATGTGAATGTATTCAGCCAGGTGGACACTTGTTTTTGTTGGGAAAGGTTTTTTTTGTTGTTGGGTTGCTTAATAATGCTTTCACCTGGGCTGAAGGCAGTTCATTTGCATGTATTGATAACAGATGTTTGTTGAACATTGAATTTTTTTTGGTTTTGTGAAGAAATGTTGGTAGCATCTGTGTATTCAATGTGGGCTTTTAATGGGGTATGAAGCACTACCTTTTTAAAAACAAAAAAAGAAGTTGTCTTGCACCCCGGTATGTAAGAATGAAGATTGACAGATGTTGAGTTCAAGACAGTATAGGCAATAAATGGCCAAGCTGCCCCTGAATGCTTTATTGGGAAAGATGCATTTTCAAGATTTACTTTAAAAAGGAAGATCTAAAAAATGGCAGACTTGAGGGCTACAAGCGAAACATGGACTCTTGTTGGGAAAAGGTGAAATCGATGTCCTACTGAATGCGATGCTCAGTTTAGGAGGCGACAGAAAAGCCGATATTGGCACTTTTAAGTCCCAGGGAGGTGTTTTGGTGTTGTAAGCCCAGGCCCGATTAGTTTTGTAAACTGCTGTCCCTCTGTTCTGTTGGTCTGTATGACTGCGATTTGTTTTTTTGTTGTACTATATTGATCTTTTGATGAACCATTTGGCATGTTTGATTTTGTTATGTGTGCTGATACGTTCTTTTTTGTTTTGGATTCTAACAGAATCTACCTTGTCGGTTTAAGTGCTGTCACACTGTTGGTTGTAATTTTTTGCTTGACAATTTACCTGTTGAGGGTTATATTGTCGCCAAGGATTTTTTTTGTGTATTTTTGTGTGCAAAGGCATGCCATACTATAGGCAAAGTTATGGAGACCATAACTGTCAGCAGGGGAGATTTGTGGCTGGACAGAAGTTTACTTCTGCAAACGTTTAATATTCATGCTCTTGAAGAGCATGTTTCGTTTTATTGTTGCTATTTTTATTCTTTTGTATGTAGTTGAGCTGATAAGGGTAGTGTAAGTGCATAGGGATTTCAGTGAATTCCGATCTTTTGTCAGAAGAGTTATCCGCCTTGGTGCCAAATTAGCTTGGTTCCAGAATTATCTTTAGAATGCCAATGGACGAGTAGGAATACAATAGTTGGGTTGTGGATATAATCAGTCTACTTGGCATAATCTCTGTTTAGGAATGTGCACAAATTACCAGAATTAATGGATATTTATTCATGGTAATGACAAAGCATTAATTAATACTGTTATTTACTGAAGCTCAGGGCCTATATTCTGCTGCGTATTAGCTGTTGGTGCAAACAGGAGGCAATAACACCAGCCTCCCGCCAAAATGCGATCTCTTCCCCACTGCTTGTCACAGCTAGCAGAGCTCTTGCCTGTTCGTTTGGGAAAGGAAGACCGGTTTCATGCTGGTTAGCCACAGCACCAAGGCAAAGAGGACGCCTGTTCCACACCAGAGAGGTGGCCGGGACAGATGAATGGGTGTGTGTCTCAACACCCTGTCCTGAGGTTGGTTGGTTGGTTGGTTTGGTTTTGATTGACTGAGGAACTGAAATAAACAAAAAAGTCAAACATCAACACGGTCTTGGGTGATGGATGGATGACTCTCCCCCCTCTGCCCTTGACTGCTTACACAAGTGTTTCGGCCCTTATCTCCTGACACTCTAGGGGGGTTGGGCCACACCCGGTTCATGACTCCGGATGTCCCTCTGCTGTCCCTTTTTTCTTTTTTCCCCATCTTGGGACAAGCCATGGCTGGGATTCGAACCCATGACCTCTGGACATGCTCATTTTCCACTTAATGACTCACACTCTAACCACTGGGCCACAGGGACACCTGATATTTGTAGGAAATTTAAGCCTTATGAAGTTCACTTTTGTTCCTCCTTGACCAGATCCAGCTTGAACACCACTCTGCCGCTTCTGCCATTGCTTTCAGGGCTCTGGTTTTTTTCCCTCCCTGCAACTGAGAGCTGTTTCATGAGGCTGTATGCAGACGTTCCTACAAACCCCCTAGCTCCAATTTCTGCAGTGAGGACTCAAGATATATCCCCCAATAATGAGCATCAAGAGCGCATGAAGACTGCATGTCAAAAGTTTCAAAAAGCAGGAAGCACACATGTTCTGCTTCAGGTACGATTCAGACTAAGACTCATGTAATTGTTGAGAAACCCACCAATGGAATGATGGACACAATGCTAAGCATAAGAAACTTGAAAAGATAGTCAAGGCATAGTTACCCAGACAGTCTTTTAGTTTTATAAGTTAGTGGAAGATGTCATGTATTGAAAATGTACATTTAGACAGTCAAACACATATCTGGCAAGTTCAACCTGACCATGCTCCCATGCATTAGAGAACTTGGGCTTTGATACATACGTTTTGTTTTCAAGGGTATATATACTACATGACTCAAGATTTGTTGAATGAGAATGCAAAAATGGATATTAATGGAAGTAAGGAAGCCTGATCTCAATTCCCCATATACAGAACACTTATCAAAGAAATGTAATTTATCCTCTGGCACTCGACACATTTTGCATATGCGTGAGCACCTCTGATGCAGATCACAGCAATGCATCTTCGTGATGCTGATGATACTCTTGATGCCCTGCTAAGGGGTTCTCCATACCTTCCTGAAAAATCATGTCGCACCTCTCTCTTGTACATGGACAGTATGAGCATGAAGAGCCACACCAAGCATGCTCCATGATGATCAAAGAGATTTCAATCTTGCTGGCTACTCAATACTTTGGATGATCTCCTGTTGTAGGTGCTAATCCATGATCCTTGCAAGCACAATGGGATGGGCATTATGTATGATCATCAATAAGGTGTCAGTACCAATGGATCCAGCGTAGGGCCTGAATCCGGCGATGGTGTCAAGGACCACAGGAGACTATAGTCATTGTCCTGGTCTGGAGCATCTGAGGTCTGTCCTCTCCCGCATACTGACGCCGTCCCAGACCATCAGTGGTGTGCAACCACACTGACTGTGTTCAGCCACAGTATGAGCAGCAGACTGATGACCTCTACCTCTCCACATCTCCTTTCATCTGTCCAACAAGTCCTGGCAGAACCTGCAGTCATCTCTGAAGAGATCTATCTTCCACTGGGTAGGAGTTCACATGAAATGTCAGGAATCTGCAGTCATCTCTGAAGAGATCTATCTTCCACTGGGTAGCAGTTCACATGAAATGTCAGGAATCTGCAGTCAACTCTGAAGAGAACTATCTTCCACTGGGTAGGAGTTCACATGAAATGTCAGGAATCTGCAGTCATCTGTGAAGAGAACTATCTTCCACTGGGTAGGTGTTCACATGAAATGTTTTCAGGCCCATGCCAGTTAACTTTATCTGTACTGGTTCATCAGAAGATCCTCATGGCTGCCAACCTGGACCTAACATGACCTTCATCATGGAGCTGTCTTCTGATCATCTGAGTCATCAATCAAGCTCCAGTGCTGCCCTGCAGGTCATCCCACAACAGAGATGGAGACCAAATGGGGTACCAATCAGCCTACATGATCATAAATAGTGTTCTCACATGTGCCAAGCATGCACTTGGAGAACTGACACTACTGTCCTGTAATAGTTCTTAAAGTTGGCCATGACCCTGCCTTGAAGGCACCGGCAGTGGAGACGTGTCACTGTGAGGAGCCAGCATAATGCATGATCCCTCCACCTCTGCTTCCCTCAAACCTGCTCCGAGCTGTCACGAAGTGTGTTTCCTCTGACTCGCACCAAAGTTTCAGCTGAGCCCATCTCTAATAAGAAGCTCACATTTTTTTCCTCATGTCATTTGAGGGAAGGCAAATTCACTTCCCTCTATGAAAAGAGTGGAGGGAAGTGGAGAAAACACACCGTGGCACGCCTTCATCCTAAATAATGCAGGACACAGTCTGTGGTATGGCGACAGGTGTGGAATACCAAATCTGTCCTTGCGTTTCATGGAAATGTTATTGTCCCTCCATATATATCGGGTTTATGTTCTGGTTGGTACAAATAATTATTGCACCCTTGAGAGTATTTATGGTTTCAATCCCTTAATGCTAATGATGGATCTAACGTAAGTGAACTCTTGAACAGTTTCTAGTTTCTGTCCATGGACAGTGTTATCAGTATTGATGGCTATATTGTGGCCTGCCATTTCTTAGTGTTTTCCGTGCTGATTTCTATGAACACACTTGGCAAATCTTGTTTGCTGCACGCCAGCCATTAATATCATCTACCTATCAAAGGTTCATGACGGTTCTTCCTCCAATGCTGTGCTGACATGGTCTTCAACTGCTTTTCAATATATTTCTAGAAGGCAAAGTGATCTGTAACGGTTGTTTAATAAATGTCTGCACTGTAACATCCTGTGATGTAGCGCAACACTCACGAAGTTCTGTGGTGAGGCATGGTAATTTCACGGCCTTTTTAATGGGCATGACACAGTCTGTTGTGGCGACAGGTGTTGAATATCAAATCTAACATCAAAAAAATCTAACACCATTGTGTTTTGAGTGAAGGAAGAAAAGTCTAACACAGCAAGACAAAACAGAGTGGTGCTGTGGGTGTACTACACTTTGAAGCTAAAAATCATGTAAAAAAAAAAAAAAAAAAGAAAAAAAAGTGAGAAAGAAATGTTTTGTGTTATTTCTCAGAGGTCTAATCATGTAGTGACGACTAGCTTACTGATAGCTGGGTCTGGAGGTATGCAATTTGGACAAAATTTCACATACCTCAAGCTTTCATGACTACTTTTTTCTTTCACTTTTTTTTTTCTTTTTTAAGTCACAAATCTGTCAGTCAGTGAGTCCTTAACGAATGCCAACACTCACTAGATGACACCAGGTCTGCATCAAATAACTGTACCTTGTGAAAAAGCGTCCAGCTTGTTGCACAGTCACACTCGTCTGTGAATGAAAGTGTCTGTGATGGAGAAGCAAACAAAACTTCTAGCATTTCAGAGAAAACAAGAAACACTACTTTCACTTTGATCCGTACTGTGAAAATTCTCTCTGGAGGTATAGTTACATCTTAATTTTTCGGGAAAGCACTATGATCACACCTTATTTTTCAGACAGATCTGAAACTGTTTAACTACATGCTACTGTTACCCATAAGGGACGTGCTTCTAGGAGTTGTCAAAAAAAAAAAAAAAAAAAAAGAGTACCTGATGCACTCATCGGGCTGGTTCTTACAGTCTGTGTTACACCTGTACCGTTGCCATGACAGCCAGCCCATGGGAGGGGTGCGGGCTAACCCATTGTCAAGTGCATGTGCACCAAGGGTTATTAACCCAAGCAACATTAGTGCTCTTGTAGTACTCATGGTCACTGCTTCACTGCTTCTGCACAAGAGACAGAAGAGACAGAATGACTCAGCATGTTGAAAAGAAAAAAAAAGTGCGTGCGTGCGTGCGTGCGTGCGTATGTGTGCATGTATGTAACATGAAGTGGAGAAGGAGAGAGAGAGAGAGTAGGACATATTGAGACAGACAGGCTGAGACAGACACAAAGGAAGAGAATGAATAACAGAGAGAGAGAGGGAGAGAGAGGGAGAGAGAGAGAAAGAGAGAGAGAGAGAGAGAGAGAGAAAGGTAAAAAAAAACCCACACACACAGCAATAAAATGCAATTATAAAATGCACACACACACACACACACACACACACACACACACACACACACACACCCACTCCTCTCTCTCTCTCTCTCACACACAGACACAGACACAGACACACACACACACACACACACTCACTCACATACACACACACTCACACACACACACACACACACACACACACACACACACACACACACACGCTTGCACATGCTTGCACACACACACACACACTGTAAGTGTAAGCACCTTTCCAATGTTACATCCTACTGTGGCATAACATGACGTGGTTTCCACTCTGCCAGTATCATAAATTTCATTCCATCATAATCTTCATTTATGCAAATATCATGTCCACCCACGTGTCTGTGTCTTCTATCTGGGCATAACTCAGCGGTAAATTATTCATGAAAAGGAATGTGTTAAGCCCACCCCCCCACCCCCCCACCCAGCCACTCCTGTGAAACAATTGCTAATGCTCAAATGCCACTTTAAACAAAAAGAAAAGAAGAAAAAAAAGAGCATTTCACATTCAGCTGATCAGTATCAACAGCATATTCTTCTGAGATATCACCCTTCAACATCAAAGCAAACACTGTCATGTTCACAAGCTGGCGTACCCCACTGCAGTGTGTTGAAAGACACAAAGACAATGCGAAAAACAAAACTTTGCACAAATTAACATTGATAATACTGTCCTGCACTGAGACCTTTGACAGAGATGAGGGCAATATCCACATTTATCCCCCTGTAATCTTTTCTGCTTGACGTCTGAAAAAGCAACTTTCTCAAACTTTCATGTATCCATAGAGAAAATGCATTTCGGTATTCAATGCAGAACAAGTGCTCAGAGGTAACTGTGCATATTGCAAAATTCTTCCCTCTGTCTTTTCAGTTTTGGTCTCCCTTCTGCTAACACTGTTCTGCTCCCGCCCATCCCAACCCCTCTCTTGTTACCCTCCAAATCACTGTCATCGTTGTTACCACTGCAGATGATAGATCATGGGTAGAGGAAGAAGAGAAACCACATAAACAACAGGCTAGGGAGGAACAGTCATTTATAACAAATTTCAAAGGGAAGATTTCACAGTTTCTTCATGAATGTAGTTAGGATGCCAGCCTCAGTTGTAGCAGGTGACAGGAAGATTCAGACGATTACAGTTTACTTTCAATGTGAGATGACTGCAGGCAGAAACTGAATCAAAATTAAAACTGTACTGCAAAACGAAAATACAAACAAACCACAAAACATATTCTACGCATTTCAGCCTCTTTGGTCTTCAGACAAGACAAACACCACTCAAAACAACCAAAATAAAGTATGAACAGGCAGTCACTATTTATTTAGATACTAAAAAAATAGGGTGCCCTATTTGAGGAAATAAGCGACTGTCTATTTGTGCTTCGTTTTCGTTGTCTTGGATGTTGATTGTCTTGCTTGAAGAAGACTTAAAGAGTTGAAATGCGTAGTGTTTGTGTTGTAATTTGTTTGACCTTTGGTTTGGTGGTACAGCAATATTTCTTTTAATTTTAAAACAATTTTACAGTTTAAGGGAAAAAATGAACTTAAAAGTGGAGATGTCACATTTGCCAGTTACTTAATGATTTAGTGCAACTTCTCATAATTTCAACCTGGAGCTGCAGGCTTGGATGTGCGTATGTGATTTTCATGCTACTTTGAACAAGATCAAGAAATCATGGTGAAGATTAACTTAAAAGAAGACTTACTGTTCCCCCAAACGAAACAAACAAGCAAATCACACGACAAAACATGACGAATTTCGACCTCTTTGGTCTTCTTCAGGCAAGACACACAACGAACTTGCTCAGTGATAATTATCAGTACACACAGATGTGTGTCTTCAATATAATGATTGAGTGGATGCTTAAAACAGACGACTGAAAGAATTTGATGCATTATGCACATTCAAGTGTATGCATTTAATTACAGATGTGTGTGTCACCACAGGTGTGGTGACTATCTTTCTAAAAGAAGGCTTGCCTGTGAAAATGGCACAGTAAATAAGATAATAAACTGATCTTCCAGCCACATGCGCCCAGCATTATATGAAACCTGCTACACTGGGACTGGTGTGTGTGGTATCCGTCACATAGCCTGGTGCAAAGATAACTAAATCAAAGTTCAGGAAATTTACTTTTAATGACCGTGCTGTAGTGTACTTGAGCTATTTACCAAGACTGCACTGGCTTTAAACAAATTTTTGCACTTTAGAAACACAGAAAGCAATTTTACATATATTCAATTTACAAGATAATGAGTGACTTTGATGGATAAATTGTGTCATTTCCGGCTCACTTCCTACCCCCCCGCCCCCCCCCCCCCCTTCCCCTTCCCCAGAAAAACTGTCTCAGGCAGACCTGGACCACTGAAAGGGCTTATGTTTACTGGTACTGAGGTAGGTTCTTGTAGCTGAATGTGAGGCTCATCAACAGACTGAACAACACCTCCTGCCATTTCAGTTTTTATTCATCTTGTCTGAATTACTCAGCCTATATGTTTTAGGGCTTGTCCTTGTTGAGTCAGTATCCTTTCTGACAGTTCTGGAACTACAACACAGATACTTGATAATAGTTACTGTACTATGTATTTGGACTATGCCAAATGTTCTGAAAGGCTTCATGGCCTGTCCACCAGTTTAGCCCCTAAACTATGTTTATGTATTCTGTAAAGCCATTTCAATGTCCAACAGTCCAAGGAATTGACACTGAGCTGCTGTCAGTGCAAGCCAGTCTGCTGAAAAACACTAAGTCAATGAAAGCTGTTCCAGACAGAATTCCTAATGTGCAATTAGACAATACTATCATACTCCCATAATCATACATGTCTGCTTGTCTTCATTATCAGCATGGCAAACTTCCAGCATGATCGACCTTGTTTTTTAGTCCCTCATTGAACACATGATGTTCAGTGACAAGAATGTTTCTATCGATCCACACAAACAGCAGAATTCTCATGCAGCTGAAATGCTGTTCAGCAGGAAGAGAGTGTACATGTGTCAGTGTGTGTGTGTGGTGGGTGGGTGGGTGCGTGCGCACATGTATACATGTGTGTGTGTGTGTGTGTGTGTGTGTGTGTGTGTGTGTGTGTGTGTGTGTGTGTGTGTGTGTGTTGCTCCAGAGCTTGGCAGGCACTTTTCAGAATGGCCAGAAGGCAAAACCAATACAGATTACTTAAACAAAACAAAAAAAAATGCAGATAGAAAACCTTGGCACAAAAGACGATAGAAAATCTTGACACAAAAGAAGATATATACACTGATGGTTCCATCACCTAAGGTAAGTCAGGCTGGGGATACACAGTGAAAGCAAAATGGCTGAACTGTCCAGGAAGACAATGGTGCATACAGTTTAACAACTCCAAGTCTAACAATGGAGGCAGAAGCAATGGCACAAGCACTCCACTGGCTGTCATTAACAGACAAGTTTAAAACTCAACAAGCCATGATATTGATTGATTCCATGAACCTACTTCAAAATATGGAGAGTGGAATGGGAAGCCCTGCTTAGCATGAAATAATGCGCATCTTTCCACTGGAGAGACTGATGTGCTGCCAAGGGAATGCAGACCTTGTGTTACAGCAAATGAGAAAGCAGACACACTGGCAGGCAAGGCAACAGTAAGAACTGGATTACAGCTTGGCTGATCTGATGTGATAAGAAAGCTGAAGAATCACATCAACTGACAAGAGCACAGCCACTATGCCACAGACCATCTTTCAGAGCTCAACAGCAAGTGAGGAAGTGGCCAAACATCTAGACTTAAAGTTAAAAGATGAGCGAGAGACATCACAAACCAAATAAATATTGGAATTATCTCAAGACCAACACAGCTAAGACTCCCAGAGATTGAGGCAGACTCACACTGGGCCTTTCCAATAAGACACAAATGATCAAACACACATCAACCGAGATAAGACTTAGGACCCCAGTGGAGAGTGCATAGGTGTGAGTGCATATATGCATTTGTGTGTGTGTGTGTGTGTGTGTGTGTGTGTGTGTGTGTGTGTGTGTGTGTGTGTGTGTGTGTTGTTGTTATTGTCTTGCTACTATGTCATCGTCTGAAAAATGATTTTCCACAAATAATCAAAGGCGTGCTCACACACACACACACACACACACACACACACGCACACACACACCACACACATGCACACACACATGTACTTTATGCGTGTGCAGGCAAGCATGCATACATACACACACACGTGCTCACATACACGCACACACACACACACACACGCATACACACACACACATGCATACATAACATGCACACGCACACACATACAACACACACACACACACACACACACACAGAGATGCACACACACACACACACACACACACACACACACACACACACACACACACACACACACGAAGTCTTGATATTACAATCGTTAAATGTTAGCCCTTCTAAATTACCCAGTTTGCCTAACTATTATTACCCCCCAGTATATGACAAGGGAAGTTCCAATGGGAGAGTAAATACTGCAATATATATTCGTGAAGGGCTTCAGTATAACATAAGTGCATCGCCAATCCCAAAATCTGTCGGTGATGTACATGCATGCGTAGCTAATATAAAATTCGGTAATTCTTTCACAATGAATGTCATGTCAGTATATCTTCCTAAAGGTCCAAATGATCAAAATTCTGACTGGTTACGCGCTATTCAAGATCAACAGTGTAATAAGTGGTTAATAGCGGGTGACTTTAATGCTCACTCGCCCTTCTGGGAAAATGATTGTTACACTGTAACCAGTAACCGTTTCGTTGAAAACGTCATAGATAGTTCATTCCATCTTTTAAACGATGGCAGCATAACCTGGATCCCAGATGTGTCTAAACATAGAGCTACAGCTATAGACCTTTCCCTTATTTCACCAGAACTTGCGCCATCAAGTTCATGGGAAACATGTAAAGATACTTTAGGTAGCGATCACCTGCCTATAGTAATAACTATGGTGAAAGAAAACAGTCAGGGTAATAATGATGTACATGACACTCCAATAAAATATGACTATAAGCGTGCAGACTGGGATAAATTTCGAACTATTCTAGCTTGTCAAAACTTTGATAAATGTATGCAAGAGCATATTGACACGCAATATTCAGATTTCAAGGATGCAGTTCTTGTGGCAGCCAATTCATCAATCCCAAGATTACAAACCACAAAACAGTCTAATCATGTGGGGAATGTCTGGTGGACTAGTGAATGTGAACAAGCTGTTAATTACAAAAAAGAAAAATATAAGCTGTACATCAAGTCGAAAACAGAAAAAAATCTAGACGAAAATTTGCTGAAAGAGACAATAGAAGAAAGCCATATAGAAATGAAGAAAGCAAATATACACAGTAATAATGTAATAGCCAAAGCAAAACGGCTATACTGGAATTCATTTTGTACAAAGGAAGTTTCAGATGATAAAGACTTTAATAAGGTTTGGAACAAAGTGAAATGCATGAAAAAAGGAATCAGACTCCCAAGCTATCCAATAGAATCTAATGAGAATAAATTTCCTTCTGATGGAGAAAAGGCGGAAATTTTTGTGAATACATTTTCTAGGAATAGTAGTTCAGAAGGCTTGTCCTCAAATTGTAAAATATACAGAGAAAAAGAACAATCACAGTCTTTCTATTCAGACCCTATTCCTGATAATGATATCCCTATTAATGCTCCGATAACAATCAGAGAGTTGAAAAGTGCAATATCTGATATCAGCAACAAAAAATGCTCTGCTGGTCTTGACATAGTGAGTAATGAAATGTTAAAACATCTCCCTAACAACTGCATTATTTTCCTGCATCATATAATTCAGAATTGCTGGGAAAATGGTGGTTGTTCCTCAAAAATGGAAAGATTCAATAGTTGTTCCAATTTTAAAACCTGAAAAACTATGAAAGACAAAAACAGCTACCGCCCTATAGCTCTCACTTCCCATTGTGGCAAACTTGTAGAAAGAATCGTTTTAAATAGGCTCACACACTTTTGTGAAAAGAACAATGTAATACCAGTCAATCAAGCTGGATTTATGAAAGGAAGATCTACAGTTGAGCACTTGGTTAAATTATCTACTCAAATAAAGCGTCAGTTTGCGCGTAGGAAAAGTATACTCGCTACTTTTTTTTATGTTAAAAAATGCCTATGACCAAGTCTGGCATAAGCGCTTGTTATACAAACTGAAACTGATTGGATTATCAGGAAACATGTATAATTATATCAAATCGTTTTTAGATAATAGAACTATGTTAGCCAGAGTAGGAGGTACACACTCAACACTCAGAAAACTAGACATGGGAATCCCGCAAGGTTCAGTAATAGCGCCTATTCTTTTTAATATCCTTATACAAGATCTCCCAAAAGCAGCCTCCAAACATGTTGTTCTAGTGCAATACGCAGATGATATCTGCATGTGGATGGAAGTAACTCTGAAAAAGTCAACTCCGCAAAGAGCACAGAATTATGTTAGAAGACTATATCAAAGAGATCTAGACAGCATAGGCAACTATATGACACAAAATGGTCTTTCTTTGTCCACTGAAAAAACGAAAATGATGTTGTTTAATGCAGGAAGCAATCCAGAAAATTTACCAGTCTTCAAACTTCTAGGTGAACCTTTAGAATATAAACAAAGTGTTAAATTTTTAGGAGTTTTCTTTACACCAAAATTATCTTGGAATATTCATTTTGAATATATATTAACAAGGGCTAGGAAAAGTTTGAAATTATTAAAAATTATAAGCAGACTACCCTGGGGAATGGATTCAAAAACTTTACTTCATCTCTCCATAGCTCTTGTTAGATCAAAACTTACTTATGGTCAAGAAGTATATTTTAGTGCTCCAAAATGTCTTCTGAAGAAGTTAAAAAGTTTGGATTGCAAAGCCATTAAACTTGCTCTTGGTATCCCTGTTCATGCCTCAAATGCAAAAACATATAGAGAAGCTGGAATTTTGCCCCTTGATGATTATCGTGAACTAGCAGCATCAAAATTTGTCATAAAATCAAGTGTTAATGATAATTACATTCAAGAAGACTTAAAACTTAGATCGAACACTGACTTTCCAAAAAGGGCAATTATGATTACATCGCAAGAAACAATAGGTACATACACTTCTGATTTGATTGAATGTTCAAAAATTGATATCAAAGATGTGGCTAAAAATCCATCTTCTTCATTTATTCCATCATGGGAGATACCAAAACCTTTTCTTGATATTGGTTACACTGACATCAAAAAAGGGGAAAATATCAACATCATCGCAAATTTAGCAAAATCACATGTATACGAAAAATATCAAAATCATCTTCAGGTGTTTACTGATGGTTCTGTTTTAGATGATGGAAATGTTGGTGCAGCATTTGTTATTCCTTCGCTTAAAACTCAAAGATCGTTCTTTCTGGGTAGTTATTTATCTATATTCACAGCTGAATTAGTAGCTATTATGCTAGCAATGGAATTTCTAACAGATCTTCCCAGTAATATTGTTCAGATAGTTTTTTTTTTTAGATTCAAAATCAGTCTTACTTGCCCTTGATTCATCAAATATATCGACACGACCCGACCTTGTGTTTGAAATTAAATATCTTTTATACTGGCTGGCGTCTAAAGGCACTATTGTAGAATTTTGCTGGATTCCTTCGCATACTGGTATACTTGGGAATGAATTGGCTGATAGGGCTGCAAAAAATGGTGCTAAAAAAGCAGGGTCATCTTCCGAGCTGAAAATAAAACCATCAGTCGTAGAATGTTATCGTATCCTTGAATCAACTGCACGGAAGAGAGCTCAAATAAATGTTGTTATTTCATCCAAACAGTGGGAAGCTTTTCCAATAGACCTTGTTCTAAGAAAAATGTCTGATCATCCAGTTTATTATTCCAGACAAATATATTCCCTTATGATTCGATTAAAGCTAAACGCTTTAAAAACAAAGTTTAGTAAAAATGCTAATTGTATTTGTGGTAAAGAAATAACATTGAGCCATATTTTATTTAATTGTCGCAAGTTGACTTCTTTCTTACCAACATCATTAAGGTCTAATAATTTTTCTGGAAAAAACTTGCAAGATATACTTTTGGACCACTTTTTGCTGATCGAAATTGCTGAACACTTATTTCATAGTCCGATTGGGGTTTTCTTTAAATTGTTTTGTGTTAGTTCATAGTGCGTTATATAATGATGGCCTGCATTTTACTCCTTCACTCTTAAGTTTAGACAGTGAAGGATTCTTGTTTTATTGTTATATTATGTTAGATCTATATCTTCTGTTAATCTTATCCATTACTTGTATTAAGATATCTGGGTTTTTAAAAATTTTTTTTTATTATGTTTTGTTTTTTCTTTTTTTTGTTTTTGTTTAGATACATATACAGATATAAACACGTATACACTCACATACAAAGGCCTACATACACGCTTATATAACATATAGGATTATTCACTCAATCATTCATTCCTTCAGTCATTCTCTTCATTCATTCACGTCTAATATCACTCAAAGTGAACAGACGTTAAACAGAAGAACGAACGAACACACACACACACACACACACACACACACACACACACACACACAGATGCACATGCACACACACACACACACACATGTGTGTGTAAACCATATATACACAGGAACACACACACATGCACACATGTTTGTGCATACACATACATTTGCAGATGAGTGCATGCAGGAACATACTCACATAAGCCCACAGACCAGACACAAATGAACATCTGCACACACACAAACATACACACACACACACACACACACCTGTGCATACACAAACACACAAAAAATATGTACACACACACAGATGTACACATGCACATGCACACTGGCACACATACACATGAGCATGTGCCCACACACCCATGCACACACACGTGAACACTCACCACACACACATACAATAATAATAATGGCACAATGTTAGGTAGGTGCCTAAGGTCTGACCAGCGCATTAGGCTATGTATCTACAGACCAGACATCTGCTAGGTCATAGCCATGAGACCTTTTTAAATTCTCTCATCTTAACCATTAACTGATTTATCCATCACCTTTAAATCATGCACAGTGTGGTCTCAAAACTTATTGGTTGTATGTAGTGTATACGGGCTAGTCTGCATGCAGTGACAGTGCTTGATGAAACTAAAACTGTATGTGTGTGTTTTACTTATAGTGTGTGTGTGTGTGTGTGTGTGTGTGTGTGTGTGTGTGTGTGTGTGTATGTGTGTGAACTGTAGAGTGTGTGAGTGTTAGTGTTGTGTAAACTTGTGTGTGCAGATAGTGTCTTTTTACTTCTTCACCTTCATCCATCAGGCAGCCACAATCATGGGCTGTATTTGGACCGGAATAGCCTAGTGGTAGAGCACTGGACTCGTAATCTTGGGGTTGCAGGTTCGAATCTCCACCTGGCCATTTCGGTACAGCGATTTTCCTCGAGTAACATTGTCCCGACTCATTTCCCTTACAGCCTTTGATGAGACATAAACCGATCTGTGTGTGAATGCATGCATAAACCTCACACACGTAAAATCCCTCACCAACTTTCAGAAGAGAAGCCGTTGACCGTTGTATGGATGACATGTGCACATTGCTGCACTTCCTGAAGTGGATATGCTGCCTAATAGCGGATAAAAAATGGTCATAACACAAATCCACTCTTGTTGGTAGTGGATTAAACTTCCTGTCTACCAGGGAGTGTCTGCAGGGTATCAGCCCGCATATGCGACAAAAAAAAGGGCTGTATGTATGGAAAGCCATCACAGAAGAAAAATCAAGAGCGACATGAGTGTTCAATATAGCCTATTCTATGTGGATTTTACAGCAGGCTACAGCTTCTTGCTTTGCTCTAGGACCAGGATCAGTTAAAAAAAAAATCACACACACACACGCACACACGCACACACACACACACACACACACAGAACAGTGATACAAATGAGGCAACCTACATTAATCCCACAGGTTGACTCTACAGAGCTCTACTCGTTGACTTATCCTTTGGATGTGGCAGCCATAGCTTGAATGGGCCATGGTATCAACATGCAATAAAATGTAATTGTAGATTTTTGCGGTGGATATGCAACTGTAAATGTTGAAGAATGCTGAGAAGAAGAAAGAAGAAGAAGTATTAGTGCATGTTAGCTGGATTTTACCCAGAATCCTCTACTAGAGACAAAGAGCTTGTCATGTGTCAAGTCGCAGCCCACCACATTCTAATTTTGTAGAACTACGACTTATGAAGATTTTTTTGTTGTTGTTCATATGAAAATGCCCCAAAAGTAAAAATGACACAGAAAGGTGCATCATCTTCCGAAAGAATGTTGTCTGGTAGGTTTTGAAATTGGGGCCCCTGACCTCCATAAGAAAAATGTGACAAGAAGAAGATCCGGAGTGACTCCGGCGGTTTACCACACATTTTGCAGAGCGATTCAGCGGATACACTCATTCGTAACCGATTCAATAAACTCCAGTTCTTTCGTCCGTGCTGATGTAGCCTCAGAAATCTTTCTTATTCCTCGCAATTTCATCTGAACCTGTTGATAAAGATAGGCAGTGACACACAGAAGGGTCTTCAGTTACTAATTTATGACAAGCAAACAATCAACAAAATGTTTTCCAACTTACCCAACCTTCCTCGTCTGCTCAACAATCAATCAAGCACATGATGGCCATGTGACAAATATAAGGAGGTACTATTATTTACAGTGAAGAAAATATAATCCCTTCATAACTGATGTCAGAATCAGGCATTCTCTTATCCCAGATTAAGATATATCATATAATATATTTGTCATTCCTAACTTTTCTATGACATTATTTGAAAGTCGGAAATATATTCCGCACTGGGTGGAAAAGATGTAATGATTGTATTAATTCTCCCTTACCAAGGGACACGACTCGGTCGGTGAATTTGGAGTTCGGGAGGGCGGCGCCAGGCACGAGAGGTGGGCGGGACAAGGTGAACTTCACAGAACAGATTTCGCCCGATACGATCGTCCTCAAAGCCGTTTATCATCAACAACAAAACAGATCGAAAACAATTTTTCCAGGTGGTTGCCTGAGTGTAACTTTAATCCCTCTTTTACAGGATGAATTTATCAGCGGCAGAGTCTCTCGCTCTGACATGTTTCGCTCTATCACGCGAAGTTCTAATAAAGACCTGCTGAAATTTCGAAACCAACCGATCAAACTTAAATTCGTGACTATGTACGTTTACCTATGGCCCAGGCATGCGTGGTGCAGAGGGGAAAAAAAGGAGAAGTGATCAGGAGTTAAGAAAATACACAAATAAAACGATCTAAAATGTAATTTAAGTTTGTCAGTCATACTAATTAATTCAACACAGTAGGAACGGCACATTAAGTGTGTGTGTGTGTGTGTGTGTGTGTGTGTGTTGGAGGGGGGGGGGGTGTGGAGATGAGAGAGAGCCGACGATTCAATTCAACGTGATTATACCTGATTTGGAGCGAACGGTGATAAATGTGTAAGTATAAAGACAAACGGGGGTAAAACATGCTTGCACAAAACAAGATTTAACGAAACTTGATCGGATGAAATGTGACTGGGCGAAACGTGTGCAGCGCAGCTAGAATCATACGCTCAAGTCGGAGTGTGTGGTGTGTGTGTGTGTGTGTGTGTGTGTGTGTGTGTGTGTGTGTGTGTGTATGCACGTGCGTATTGCGTTAGTGTGCGCGCGCGTGCATGGTGTGTGTGTGTTGTGTGTGTGTGTGTGGGGTGTGTACGTGTGCGTGTATGTGTGTGTCTGTGGCGCGCGCGCGCGCGCGCGCGCGCGGCGTGTGGTGGTGTGTTGTGAAAAGTATCGAGCACTGTCGCTGTTTTCACAAACTACAAGACACACAGGATAAAGGTTATAGCTTGGGTGGAAAAGGGGCTGGAAGTTGGGAGAGAGGGAGGGAGAAAAGGGGACTCTAAAATACACACAACAGTCCTTTAACTGCCACAGCACAGAAGTCTTTACATTCGTTTCAGTTGTGAACAGATTTGAAGCACATGATCAAAGTGAAATTAAGCCCGCTGGATGAAACTCATTGGAACACCATCTCAAGTGGCTGTGTTACTCCGCCCATGGTACCTATCCGATCATTCTGAGGTATTCTCAACACCAATACCAACCAGGGGAGAACATCATGTTGCCATCGAAGACTGGAGTAAAGGAAAAGGACGAAAGTGCTAAACACACACACACACACACACACACACACACACACACACACACACACACACCACGCACGCACGCACGCACGCACAGCACGCACGCACGCACGCACACACTTAAAAAAAAGAGTTGCCCGGTTCATGTTCCATTGCTTGTACAACACAGTCCTATGCTGATCTGACTAGGATCTCCCACACTCAAACAGGCGGCAAGACTGAAGAATGGCAATGGTCAACCGATCAACCAGAGTAAAACTAGGCTAGTGCCACTCCGGAGTTGTCAGAGAAGACACGGAATTCAGTTTTGCAGCATTGTGATGAAATTTTGGTCATCCATCCCCATCCAATCTACTCTTACCACCTCTCTCTCTCTCTCTCTCTCTCTCTCTCTCTCTCTCTCTCTCTCTCTCTCTCTCTCTCTCTCTCTCTCTCTCACCTTCATCAACTGTTTTACATCATTGTACGGCGCCGATCTCCGCCTCTCCCCTCTCTTCATGTCACTCCGCCCCCCCCCCTCCCCCCTCCCCCATTTTCAGTCTATCGGTCATTCTGTTTCAAGCTGACATTACGTCAGAACCACTTGCGGAAGAAGTGACTGACTTGTGGAATCTTACGTCATAGGCCATCCGCAGGCTGATAACCCATCGACTGTATATGTCTGTGGGATAACCCCTCCCCCCCCTCCCCCCTTCCTTTCTACCCTATCTTACATTACAGATACAGTCGTCGCAACACGCGCAATCCATCCTGATTGCTAGCTACGAGGTTACCATGGACTGGTTGGAGTTCTCCTTCTCCATTCATGCCACTTCTGCACGACGCCTCAAAGAGGGAGTAGGATGGAGCGCTGCGCGAGT
>CM065728.1:12354586-12357086 GCA_033310375.1 Conus canariensis | reverse complement strand
GGTATACGGTAGTACGTCAATCTCGTCCATGGTGACTCTCCATACAGGTAGGACGTTAATGTTGTCCTTGGTGACACTCAATAATGGTAGGACGTCAAGGTCATCCATGGTGATTCCCCAAACACGTAGGATGTCAGTAGTGACGTCATACGAAAGGACTGTGATGTGTATGTCATTAAAAGGAAATTCTTGCTTTCTAATCTATAACTGCTTTGAATAATCATATGATATGTGTTTCATGTCATGGAGACTGATTGTCATGGGTTTATATATATATATATATATATATATATATATATATATATATATATATATATCAATGATACATATTGATGTTGAATATTGATTTATTGTTATTTTGTAATGATTCACGTTATCACCTCGTTTGCTTACGATGTGTTTTCCTTGTCGAAAAATTATTTTGGTGGAGTGTTGGTACAATTTTGCCTGACCTAACATATTCAGTGTTTTCCCTGTTCTCCCTCCTTGAATCCTTGAAAAGGTTTTAAGAACATTTTGGAATAAAAGGTGTTATGCATTCCCCCACCCCCCACCCCCACCCCCACCCCCCCCGGAATCGGGTAGTCAGCAAAAACACCCAAATCGTTTGGCATGAGTTAGTACACGAAAAGAGAATATTGACGGAAAACATGAATCATTTATGTAAGCTATTGAAACAGCAGGATTTTCATGTCTTGTATTAATTAGTTTACCCTCCTGTGTCTTCCTGCACTCATTCACAGAAACCTTGCTGACTGAATTGAGCGAAAACAAAAGTGAGGAACAAAAGCAAACACATAATAAACCGAAATATTGCCATTTTTTTATCGGTGTTGTGTGGCTTCAACTGTTTATCCTATTTGCAAAAATAATAGTGAATCGGTTTATCACCTGGAGAATGATCAGATGTCCTGGAGGAAACACGCACTGCTCATAAGTGTCGTCAATGTGTTGTGCGTGCGCATGCCTCACGAGGTTTTCATTTTGTTCATTGTTTTCGTTTTTTTAGTTTGTTTGTTTGTTTTGTTTTCAGTGACACAGGACGTGTCATCATTATTATGTAAAAATAAAAAGCCACAGTTTCAGTTTCAGTTTCATCAAGGGGGCGTCACTGTGTGTGTGGACTAGTCCATATATCCGCTACACCACATCCGCTAAGTTTTGAGACCACACTGCGCATGATTTAAAGCTGATGGATCAGCTACGACTGGACTGTGATTATTGATACATTCAACTTGCTTGGCACAACCTGGATCCAGCGTGCACCCAGATGGAACGGCTTCGTCCTCTATCAAATG
The DNA here is from genome assembly GCA_033310375.1 of Conus canariensis. Classification (NCBI taxonomy): domain Eukaryota; kingdom Metazoa; phylum Mollusca; class Gastropoda; order Neogastropoda; family Conidae; genus Conus; species Conus canariensis. The sequence continues at coordinate 12,355,788 of CM065728.1, read as the reverse complement.
TTCGGACATCTGCAAGGAAGGTACTCTGTCTTAGAGCTCGCGTTTTTCTTTCTTTTCTTTTCTTTCCTTTTTTTTCTCCAGAAGTACGTTTCCAATTTTCCACGAACTGAAATCGTATAAGTAGCTGTTTCAGAATCTCGCTGACAGAACAGACAGAGACAGCAGACAGACAGACAACAGACAGACAGACAGACAGACACGAAGACCGACAGACAGACAAGCACATGTACAAACCTATGACATGGGTGAAAGCAGACTAGGCGGAAGGAACAATGATTTTTTTATTATATATAAAGAGAGAGAGAGAGAGAGAGAGAGAGAGAGAGAGAGAGAGAGAGAGAGAGAGAGAGAGAGAGAGAGAGAGCCCATACAGAAAGTTGAACGCAGGAAAGAATTTTGTTAATTGTCCAGGCATCAAACAGGTGATTGCAGACTTTTAGTTAAGATGATTATTTTTCGTAATGACTAATCACCCCCCCCCCCAAAAAAAAAAAAAAAAACCAAAAAAAAAAAACCAAAAACAAACAACAACAACAACAAACAAACAAACAAAAAAAAACAAACAAAAACAAAAAAAAAACAGATAAAAAGGTGGAGGGAAAAAGGCAGGGGAGGGAGGGGAAGGAGGGTAAGAGGTAGGTTGGTGCAGAGAATGAGGAGAACTGGATTTTATTAGGGGGACAAGCAAGGTAGATGGAGGGGGGGGGGGGGGGGGGGAATAAAACACGCAAGTCCGCCGTGGCATAAGGATGTATCAGGCCAGTTGACATAGGCCTAGAACCCCAAGGCGACGTCAAAATGTTGTTATGCTCTGCAGAGTTATGCGGGGTTTGTCTTCAGTCGTGACAAGTTCCTACCATAACACCATCAGTCTCCAAAATCCCTCGTAGTCGGAGTGTGGCTGCCCACTCGGCGGGGTAATGAAAAACGGTCACACACGTAATGTTCTCATCCCTGGCTGATGCATTTGTACCATAGTGTTTATAAGTCCTTTGGCTGTTCGGATGATACCCTGGAGTTTTTTAGCCATGGTACGACGACGACGACGACGACGACGACAAACAACAACAGCAACAACAACAACAACAACAACAACAAACATGCAGCTGAGCTTTGTGAAAGACACGTCGTCCACAAGTGAATCAACCGAGAACGAAATAGTATTAAGTGACGCAGGTTGCACACCAAAAATTCATGTATCA
>CM065728.1:12332086-12334586 GCA_033310375.1 Conus canariensis | reverse complement strand
AATCGTCAAATTCCCCTAGATAGTCATTTAGGACAGTTTCAACTGCCAGAGTTAGTAGTAGAAGTTTTGAGCATTTCAGGACCCACTTGCCATCTTCCACACTGCAGGATTCATCAGCTGGAAGGAGAAAGAGAGAAGAGAGAGAGAGAGAGAGAGAGAGAGAGAGAGAGAGAGAGAGAGAGAGAGAGAGAGAGAGATGTTGGTTGTCTGTTGGGCTGAGCCCTGTAGACAAGAGTGGATACAGGAACATCCTCACCAAACTCAATCATTCACTTCACCCATACCATTTGCCTTTCCCCATCCCAAGTCCACAACTCATCCCTACAACACTGTCATCCCTCTTTCTACTCTTCACACGCACACACACACACACACACACACACACACACAACACACACACACACACACAACACAGCACACAGACAGACAGACAGACAGACAACAACACACACACACACACACACACCACCGCGCGCGCGCGCGCGCGCGCACGCACACAGCGACGACGACGACGACAAAGGATCATTTTGACAATTACTGAATGGATTAACTGATGTTACCAGTTATTGCTTTCTTTTTGTCTTTGTTTCTGAGATTCATAGCTTGCAATATGAATTCTGTCACATCTGTCATTATTTTGTCATTACTGCATGACAAAATATTCACATCACAATTCTGGTCAGAAATATAAGAAGGCGAGTCATGCACAGCGCATTTCTTTCAGACATCTTTATAGGCCGTCCGTGAAGATAATGAACTTTATATTCAGTGTCTGCAATACATAAAGGACATTTACCATCACTCTGTTCTTCACATATTTCATGAAATAAATCTGTCTTTAAAGACAACAAGAAAACTATGTTCCCATCCAACTCATTTCGACAAAGGTACTATACCCAGTACATTTTTACATAAAACTCTCTTCACATTGGTCATCGTGTTGCTATGTCTAGACCCAAGAAGGGTCTCATACGCATGTCTGCTTAGTCGTAACGTGAGTAATTTAAGGAGCTTTAGCCAGTATAATACGCTTTTACAGATTATGTATTTCTGAGAAAGATCAACTGGTTTCTCTGTGAACTGTATTGTTCAAGCAGGGGAACCGTCAGAATCCCCCTCCTCCCATCTGTTTTTCTTTCTTAGCCAAATGAATATGAAGTAACTATGATTTACCGCTTTTCTCCAGACCCAATACCTCAGTTGGTACAGACGCTTCTTCAGAATTGGTACAGACATTTATGTAATTCTGTTGTAATCTATTTCTCAGAAATTTTGATATTGCTCCAACACCTCCTTTCCTTTCATGCAATTATCCGACAAAGCAGTGTAAACTCTCAAGTTCGTTGTGAAATGCATTCATTGTAAAATGCATTCTCAGATTTTTTTTTATATAGAGATTTGTTATCTAAACCTCATGATTTCCAGGAAACTACCTTTCTCAGGCAGATAAATGCCTGTCCTTTCTACAGACCTTAACTTTTCAGGATCGGGATCGATGGTAGAGTGTAATCGATCTGCTTCACTTTTCCAAATGATAGTTCCAAACATGTACATACAGAATTTAGAAAGAGAGGGGTTTAGTTACCGCCAAGGACATAGACAAACAAAGCACAGGACAAGGCACAATGCATTTCGACCTCTTGGGTCTTCTTCAGGCAAAAAACAGATAACATTTAACATTTAGGACAGTACGAGCAAAGAACGAAGAGTCACTTATCTTTCCATGGATTCGGCACCCAAATAAAATGGCCGCCAGACGGAAACGACAGAAGCGATTATGGGAGAGGAACTCGGGGGGGGGGGGGGGGGGGGGGGGGGGGGGGGGGGGAAGTGAAACAATGGGGTTTGTAGCTTGTGTAGCTGGTTTAGTGGAGTGGTATGATATATTTGTGATGGTACATACAGTTATAGATAGCTGGGGGAGCATAGCGCAGTTTTAGTGTTTACACAATGTTTGTTTTGTTTGTTTTAGTCCGCATGAAGAAACCTTGTATTCACAAAACCAAAGGCGTTTTTTTTCCCAATGAAGTCAACGGCAGTATACTTACATACTCTGCTGTGGTTATCCCGCTGTTTCCCATCAGTTTGATAAGCCTTTTATTCATAAATATATGTGGGTACTTTTCAAACAACAGAGAGAGAGAGAGAGAGAGAGAGAGAGAGAGAGAGAGAGAGAGAGAGACAGACAGACAGACAGACAGACAGACAGACAGACAGACAGACAGAGACAGAGAGAGTTCTTTTTATTTGAGCTTAGAATGTTTTCAGTGATGTCATAGCCCCGAATGAAAAAGAAGGAAGAAACAAGATACCTGAAGAAAAACAAACACAACAAACAAACAAACAAGCAAACAGTACAACAGGAAAAGGGATACAAAAGCAAACATAACAAGACAATGCATGACAGCTTTTCTTGCAATATTCTTAAACGTTACAAAATACTCTACCGAAATGAATACATGGTATCACCCTATTTTTTTTTAAAATATACAAACATGCA
>CM065728.1:12294586-12322086 GCA_033310375.1 Conus canariensis | reverse complement strand
TGTTGTTGTTGTGTTGTTGTTGCTGTTGTTGTTGTTGCTGGTCTTTAAGCTTTATTTTGGGCAGCCTCTCCCTGTCCCTGTTTGTTGCTGTCCGCCTGCCTGTGTCTCATTTTCGTCCGTCTTTGTCCATCTGTCGGCTTACTTGTCTATCTGGATAATCTGTTCGTCTGTCTGTCTGTCTTCTGTCTGTCTGTCTGTCTGTCTCTTATGTCTGGCAGTCAGTCCGTCTGTCTGTTGGTCTGTCTGTATCTCTTCCCCTCTCTCTGTCTCTCTGTCTGTCTGTCTGTCTGACTATTTGTCTGTCTGTATGTCTGTCTGTGTCTCTGTGTCTCTCTGTCTGCCTGCTTGTCTTTCTGTTTGTCTGTCTCTGTCTCTCTGTCTCTCTCTCTTTCTTCTCTCTCTCTCTCTCTCTCTCCTCTCTCTCTCTCTCTCAGAAGCAGGTGAGAGATTTTTACGAAGATCAGGAAAACAAGGATAGAAAAAGGGATAAGGGAAGTAGGAAGGAGGGGAAGGGAAGATTGGGGTTGGAGTGCAGACATTACCAGAACAAATTTCTCCAGTCGCTTACACGCTCTCTGACCAATCCTCAGACCCAGACAAACGCACTCTTCCTGCAACGCGATCAATGGCCAACACCCCCCCCCCCTGCCCCCCCCCCCCCCCCCCCAAGGTTGTGCACTAGAGTGACCCATGATCATCAGATCCTCTACCCTCTCTCAGCCCCTCCCCTCCCCCCCTGTCTCCTCCTAGAGACATGCACACACGTGGCTTTCCTCATCTTCGACGTGCCACAGCCACACCCGTAGACATCCCATCATAGAACCAGTGCCAGCACGCCGCAAGGAGCCATCAGTGTCAACGCACTGTACGCACACTCGTCAGATGACACGGTGCATAACTGCTGAGTTCAGGCTTTATCAGTGTTCCGGAATGCTTGTGCTGACTCCTCATGAGCAGACACCAGCTACTGTGTGCCCTGCTGACAACAACTATAGACTTGTCATGGAGCCGTGGTAAGTGAGCGGCCCCCCCTCTGAAGCTGGAATGCCATCACGTCTCTCCAGCCGACATACTGACACGTGTTTTCTGCTTCCAGCCTTGGCACATTCTATAGAGCAGTACTCTGGCTCCTTTTTGTAGAAAACTCGCTGTATACTGTGGGGCTGCCGCTACTGAAAAGTTTATGTTCTGTAGCTCTCGTATCCTGAAAAAACAACTGTCGAGACACTACACTTTAACTGGTGCGTCTTGAAACCTGTACACTGTACCGTAGCCCGCACATCCAGGAAACTATCTAGACACTAAAATATCACTCATTCATCTAGAAACCTGTACACTATACTGTAGCCCGCACATCTAGCAAACTGTCTAGACACTACACTATGGTCATGCATTAGAAACTTGTGCACATACTATAGCTCGCGCACCGAGAAAACTGTCTAGACACTACACTATAGCTCGTGTATCTAGAAATCTGTATATCGTACTGTAGCTTACATATCTAGAAATCAGTACACTGCATCACATCGTAAAATCTGAACACTGTATCGTAACTCGCACTAGAAATCTGTATACTGTGCTGTCGATCGAGAGAACAGGCAAAACACTATAGTTTAGCTTGCACATCTGTCTGTTTAGCTTGCACAGCTGTCTGTTCACAATAACGTAGTCTGTGCATGTAGAACACTTTATGCAATATTTAGTTTGGGCATCTAGAAAAGCACTCTGGGACCTGGCAGGGGACTAATCCAGGACAACGTCCTGGAGGACATCCTGGGAACATAGCTCAGGTCTGTTGTGCCAGAGACTAGCTAGGGAGCCAGAACTCAAGTCCACGTACTAGACTCCAGCAAGGGAGTCAAACCCCTCGTCTGTGTATGAGAGTCTTGCCAGGAACCCTAGTTCAGAGCACCTAACCAAGGACTGCATCCGAGAGTGAGCAGTGAGATGGTGGATGTTGATTTCTGGCGTTCTGACAGTCTGTGTAGGAGAGCATCGCAAAGGAACTGATGCCGTGGCTTGGGTGGACTTCCGTTCTGGTGGTGCTGGTGATAGGCAAATGCCATAGAGCCCATATACTGCGTGCCTCTCTCTTTTCTTTTTGATATCTGATTAAGGACGTCTCTCTCTCTCTCCCTCCCTCCCTCCCTCTCTCTCTCTTTCTTTCTCCCTGTGTCTGTCTGTCTATCTGTCTGTCTGTCCATCTTTTTCTCTCTCTGTCTCTCTCTCTCGTCCCAGCAGACTAATTCTGGCACGAGGTATACAGACAATGGGCCCAGATATAGCCAAAATGCTGCATTATCTTTGACAGCTGAAGCTACAGAATATGATTAAATATGACAGGCTGACTGACAATGTTGGAATCTCTGCTGTTCTCAGACAGTAAGTCCGTTTCTGTGTCTCTTTATCCTTGTATAACCTGTCGCCTCTCCCCTCCTCCCCCCCTCCCCCACCCCCAACTTCCTCAGCTTACCCTTCCCTCTGTAACGTGTTCACAAAGTAGAGCAACAGGATTAATGTGGACACATGTTATGGGGAATGAGGGCAGCACGGATTTTTTTTTGTGGATTCATAGTCGGAGAGGATGCTCGAATCGTAGCTGATTGTTTTGGACGCTAGGTAAGTACGCTAGTTTAGCTTTCATTCTAGGTTTGTCTATGTGAGACAAAAGAGCACTTCATGTACAGAATATTCATGGCAATGCTCCACTTTTACAGTCAATGCATTCACTTTCGAGAACTATTGAAATGTACATAAGATATATCTGTCTCTCAAAATGATTAAAAACATAATAACATCTAGCTCTTTTGGGAGGCTGGCCTTATATCGTTCAAAAACTAGATGGTGATTCAAAGTTTAAAACTTTCAAGTCTATATGCACATATCTGCTTGATGAATATGTTCAGTCTGACCTCACTGTACTTCGAGGTGTAGGACTGATGGAGAAACAGAGTAACCGATGTGCTTTCACTGATGCAACTCTGTCCCCTCATTCTCCATCATACTTGTCTTCACCCCCCCCCCCCTCCTGCCCCACACAACCCTTCAAATCCCCTGCATATCCAATTTCTTATGTCTGTCAGTCTTTCTTATATTGCATATAAAAAGTGCTGTGTATGATTGATTACAATGTTTACAGATCTGTTTTTCTTTGCTCCTGTTAAGTTTTGTAGGTTCAGTGGGTTGAATAAAAAAAAACCCACACCTTTATTTCAATGGTGAAATGAAATAAGAATCGTTTTTATGCTCTCTCTCTCTCTCTCTCTCTCCTCTCTCTCTCTTCTCTCCTCTCTCTCTCTCTCTCTCTCTCCTCTCTCTCTCTCTCTCTCTCTTCCTCTTCTGTGTTTTTCTGTCTCTCTGTATGTCTGTCCCCTCATTCTCTTCCTCCTCCTTCCAGCCCCCTCTCTCCCTATCACCCCCCCCCCCCCCCCGTTACTCTTTCTTACCCCGTCGCTTTCTTTTTCTCTCTGTCTTTCCTTCTTGATCTTTGTCTTTTCTTGCACCTTACCCACTAGTACCTATGAGGCGATTCCCTACAAAATACTTTTCCCCCTTCTATCCTTTCTTACTTCCTCTCTTCCTTCTTTTTCCTTCCTCTCTTCCTTCTTGCTATCCCTTTCTCCTCTCTGTTCTTTCTTTCACAAAAAACGTAATCACACGGATTCCTGGAACTGGACTAGGTAGCAGATGGGGACATGGATGTTGAGGAACAGCAGCTGTAGTAATCAGCTGTCTTGGTGGTGAGGTGATGGTGGTATCTTGCTTTCCTGGAACCGTAGGCAGTTTGTATCCCTGCTGGTGGTCAATTCGTTGCCAATCTCTCCCTGCGGCTCCCAGCTTCCACCCCTTTGCCTCCCCCCTTCGCTTTCACCTTTCCTTCCCAGACAAACACTCACGCAGTATCCGAGGAAAATGAGGTAGACAGACGACCTTCCCCATGGAGGTTTGCCAACAGCTGTAGAAGTCAGTGAATAGTGTGCAGGGTGGTGGTTGACATTGGGTTTTTTCAATGCCTGCGGAAGTTTAGATGAGACTGGACAATTCTCCCTGTCTGTCTGTCTGTCTGTCTCTCTTTCAACTTTTTAATGTCAGAGATACGCAAATGAGGACCGAAAATTGAGGAGGAAGGGGGGGGGGGGGGGGGTGGAGGAGGAAAAGAGGAACTTGGGGGAAGCAGATGAGACTGGAGTCCAGATATTATCTTTTTTTAAAAACTTAAACTCTTTAAACAAACTTACGTGCTGATCCTGTACCACAATCAATGGCCGACAGCCAAATGCTGTGCACTACAGTGACCCATCATCGTCAGCTCCTCTGCCCTCCATCCTCCCCTCTTGTCAGTGGCATTCTGATAACTCGCCTTGACATGGGCATCCACAGCCATGAACGTCTTGCTACAGTGCTAGCTTCCTGCGAATAGCTGTCACTATCTCATGACCACATGGTAACTCATCATATGAGATGGGGCATAAATAGCAACATCATCAACAACAACAACAACAACAACAACAGCAAAACCCAAAAATAGACTTTACCGATGTTTGGAGTGCTTGTATTCCCCCCCCCTCCACCACCCCTGTCTTTACATTTGTTTTCTCTCTTTGTTTTAATCCTTTTTATTTTTTTTTCTTTCTTTTTCTTTTTCTTATTTGTAAAGACGGTCTTTTTTAAGTGGGGCCTCCATCCTCTTTTTGCCCCCCCCCCCCTTTTTTTTTTTTCACTTTTGTTTTTCTTCAAAGCCTCACACACCATGTATTTTTGTTTTAGTTTGATACAAGGCGTCTGGGCTTATTTATGTTCTGTTTGGTGTGCTGCTTGTATCGTTGATTCATCATAAGCAGGATACAGCAGTGGCGTGCCCTGCTGGCAACAACTACAGCTTTGTCAAGAAATGATGCTAAGTGAACAGCACCCCACTAAAAGTGAGAATGCCATCAAGCCTCTGCAACGAATATTTCAGCCTTGGTACCCTTCTTTAGAGCAATGCTATGGCTCCTGGATGTAGATTACTCGTCCACTGTAGGGTTACGACTGCTAAGGACATTCCATTCTGCAGCTTGCCCATCTAGAAATCTTTACTTTTGAAATGTAGCTCGCACATCTAGACGACTGTATACTGTACTTTTGCTGGCACATTAAGAGAACTTGCCTTCTACACTGTTGCTGGCAGATTTTGAAAACTCTCTGGACACAGTACACTAACTTGAACATTTAGAAAACACTCTGTATGCATTACTATGGCTTGTGCATCTGGAACAACTCTCCACTTGCAATACTGTAACTTGAGCATGTACAAAAATCTTTGTACGTTATAATGTAGTTTGCACATCTAAAACACTCTGTACACAGTGCTATACGTTGTGCATCTAGAAAACTCTCTGTACACAATACCGTGGCTTACGAATCTAGAAAACGTTCTGTTCACAGAATTAGCTTGTACATCTAGATACATACTAGGAACTACCCAGGGGACTTAATCCAGAGGTATGTTTCAAAACGGTGTGACTCAGGGCGGAAAATGAAGCAAAATTTAGAAAGAGTGGGGTTATTAACCGCCAAGGACATAGACAATCAAAGTAACAGGACAAGACATAATGCATTTCCACCTCCTGGGTCTTCTTCAGGCAAAAACAAATAACATTTAGGACAGTGAAAACGAAGGACGAGAAACCACTTTTCTCATGCTCTCTGCACGACCAAAATACCAGAGGTATGTGGTAGAGACAATCACGAGGACATAGCCCGGGTCTGTACATTAGAGACAGGCCAGGGATTCTAACCAAGTCTCTGTGCCAGACTAGCCAGGGAGCACTAGCCAGGGAGCACAAGCCAGGAACCCTAACCCAACTCCGTGTACCAATGAGACCACTCAGGGGATCCAGCCAAGGAATGTAGGCCAGTAGCTGAACTCGAGAGCGACCTTTGAGATGAGGGATGTTGATTTCTGGAGTCCTGACAGTCTGTGTAGGAGAGCGTTGGAAATGGAAGCAATCTGATGCCTTGGCTTGAATGGACTTGCAGTCCGGTGGTGCTGTTGATAAGGGTAGTCCATATACTGCCTCTCTCTCTAATTCTCTCCTAACTCTTCTCTCCTACTCTCTCTCTCTCTCTCTCTCTCTCTCTCTCTCTCTCTCTCTCTCTCTCTCTTGTGATATCTGATTGTGGAAGGATTTCTATCTGTCCGTCAGTCCATCTGTCTGTCTGTTTGTCTGTCTGTCTGTGCCCCCTTTCTGTCTGTTTATCTGTTCGTTTGTCCGTCTGTCTGTCTGTCTGTCTACCCCCCCCTCTCTCTCTGTCTGTCTGTCCGTCCTTCCATTCGTCCAATTGTCTGAATGTCTGTCTGTCTATCCCCCCGTCTGTGTCTGCCTATCTGTCTGTTTTTGTTTTGTCTGTCTTCTCTCTCTCTCTCTCTCTCTCTCTTCTCTCTCTCTCTCTCTCTCTCCTCTCTCTCTCTCTCTCTGCAGCAGACTAATTATGGCAAGGGATGCAGACAATGTGCTCTGATATCGCTAAAACGCTGTATTATCTCTGACAGCTGACGCTACATTACACTATTAGATATGACAGCCTGATAGACAAAGTTGGAATCTCTGCTCTGCTTTGATGAGTCTGTATATCTGTTTCTGTCTCTAGTTCCTCTTCATATGTCGGTCCATCCACTCCCCTCCACCTCCCCCCCCCCCCCCCGCCCCCACCGTCTGCTGTCTGACGTGTTCACAAGTGAAACCATAAGAGGAATATGGACACAATGATAATCTTCAGGTGTGTTTGCCAGCAGCTGAAGCCACTAGGGGCCGTACTTATGTGTCGTCGGTAAACTTACTTCTACAACGAGATTAACTCCTGGGTACAAACCCTGTGGGTTCAGTGCATTCTGCTTCCGTACCTATATCATCTGGGTTTGTCTCGGTTTCTACCTACGAAGTATCTAGAAAGTAAAGGGTGAAGGTCAGATAAAAAAAAAAAGGGATTCCCTTCTTCTGCGCATGTCTTGAATAACCGCCAACCTTCTGCGCATGCTCACAAACACGCTGACAGAGACACACACAAAGACTGAAAAAGCAGCTTAACTTAAACAAATTTGATAAAACTATTAAAAGGTCATAAACATGATGAAGTCACACTCACGCGCACACACACACACACACACACACACACACACACACACACACACACACACACACACACACACACACAAAACTCTTTGATGCTTTGATTTCACCAGTTATGCTTTATGGCGCAGAAGTTTGGTTTCCATTTACAGAAAAGATAGGACATGTTGAAAAGCAGACTACAATGTTCGACATTTATCACAAATACTTATTATCCAATAATCCGATCGAGAACGTACATGTAAAATTTTGCAGACATATATTAGGCGTACACAGAAAAGCAATGAAATTGCCAGTACTAGCTGAACTTGGAAGATTTCCCTTGTGTCAAGAAATAATGAGTCAAGTAGTCATGTTTTGGATCCATATAATGGAATCAAAGGAAGACTCATATCTAAGAGAAGCGTACGAAGATCTTGACCCATCATCTTCATGGAAATCTTCTGTAAAGAAGATCTTAAGTAATATTGGAATGACACATGTATGGAATAACCAAAGTACACTTAACCCTAAAAAATTGCGTTATGCAATAGAGAGAAAGTTACAAAGTGAATATATACACTTTTGGGAAAAAGAAAAGGAAAGAGCACCAAGGTTAAAATTTTATAATGACATCAGTAATAAATATAGGCTTGAACCGTACCTCATCAAATGCACAAATAAACATTACAGGAAAGAACTTTGTAAATTAAGAATTAGCGCACATGACCTCGCAATAGAAAGAGGTAGATATTCCCATATTAAGCGTGAAGACAGGAAATGTACAACTTGCAATATAATAGAAGACGAGGTACATTTTTTAGACTCTTGTAAACGTTACGATAAAATCAGGAATACGTTTAAAAAACGTATCATAAACAAAATGGATATATACGACGCTACCTCATTGAAAATAAGTACTTTGATGTCTAATGATGACCTTCAGGTTGAAATTGCGAAATATGTATATGACTGCTTTACATAATGACTTTTTGTGTAAAATGAACAAATCATTATTTCTTTGGACGATGAGTTGTTTAATCATCGCCATCTTGTGTCCATAAATCCTTTGATGGTGTTTAGTGACAATAAAAAAAGTTTCAAGTTTCAAGTTTCAAGTTTCACACATACACACACTGACACAAAGTAACAGTGACACACACAGGCACGAAGACAGATTTAGCCTACCCACACACACACACACACACACACACACACACACACACACACACACACACACACCAAGAGCTAAGCCAACTATCGTAGCAGACGAACTTGGGAGCTACAGATACACTTGTAGAGCAGGGGCCGAGTTCCGTGTCTCAGTCTGTGCAAATCAAATTCAGTGTCTGCTCAGAGAGTGTCTGTCAGCTGGAAGATGTTATGACGACGAAATCTTAACTTTGCGTGAAGTTCGTGATCATTGAACGTGTCCAATGGCTTTGTTTTGATCTAACCCAGGCCGAACTCATGCCCTATCCTCGTTGTACGTTACCCACCCCTCACCCACTGCAAACCACGAGGTTAAAGGTTACTCTTGACATATGGATCTGCAAGTAACGGACCTTCGAGTTTACAACGAGGTAGTAGGTCACTTCCCCGTTACTGACGACATGTAAGTTCGGCACCTGGTCTGTGAGTAATATGATGGGGAACGAAGGCACACACTGGCTTTGGGTGTCTCCAGAGCTGGAGAGGATGCTTAAAATCTTAGTTCATATTACCTGCACATGAGACGGTTTTAGTCGCTAGGTAAGTACGCTAGTTTAGCTCATTCTATATCTTTCTATGTGACATAAAGAACTTTCCAAGAGTAGAATTCTATTGGCAACGCTCCCTTTGTCTAAATCAATACATTCGTGTGCTTTTTTTTCAAGTAGTCCAAATGTATATAATCTATACCTTTTTGTTTTCAAAACAACTTTTTATGTAAATCAAGTCAAGATCGTTTTGGTTGTTGACCATGATGTCACATCCCAAACAAATCAAGGTTTGCCAAATTGAAGTCTGCGAAATCATATCTACCTGATGAATCTGTCACATCAGACCCACTGTACCTCAAGATGTAGTACCGATCAAGGCATAGCGTGCCTGATGTGTTCTGTCTTGTCCCTGACCCTTCAGTGTCTGTCTACCTGCCACCACCTCACCTCATGCCCCCACACATCCATCCCCAAACCCCACACAATCCATTTCTTTTGTCTGTCTGTCTATCATAATTGTGTACTGAATAAATTTTGTACATTATGATTGCTTTCTATCTTTCTTTTTTTCATAAGATATTTCATAGGCTCAGTTTGAATGTGAAGAAAGGATATTCCACTACGCCAAAGAAATGAAATCGTTTCATCTTATGCCTCTCTCTCTCTCTCTCTCTCTCTCTCTCTCTCTCTCTCTCTCTCTCTCTCTCTCTCCCCCCTCTATCTCTCTGCTTTTCCTCCTCCCCACACCCCCTTTTCTTTTTCTTTCTCCCTCTCTATTTTATTCTCTCTTTTATGTTTCTCTATTTTTGTCTTTTCGTGTATCTCACACTCTTGGCTACATCCATAAGAAGGTTCTCCAGAAAGGATCTTCTTTCCTGTACTGCTTCCTTCTTTTCTTCTTCTTTCCTGTCATCCGTTTTGCTATTCTCTCTCTCTCTCTCTCTCTCTCTCTCTCTCTCTCTCTTTGTCTATCTGTCTGTCTGTCTGTCTGTCTGTCTGTCTGTCTGTCTCTCCTTTCACGAAACCCTAATCACTCTAACTCTCTGAAATCCAGTAGACACCACATAAAGCCTTTTACGTTCAGCAGCAGTAGCAGCTGTAGCAGTCGGTTGTCTGAATGGTGGAGAGATGCTGGTATCTTGTTTCCTGAAACCATGATGAGTTTTATCTCTGTGGGGGGTCAGTTCGCTGCCAGTATCTCCCTGTTTTTCTCCCCCCCCCCCACCCAACCCCCACCATCCTTCCCCTTCGCTTTCACCTTTCCTTCCCTGACAAACACTAACACGATATCTGAGGGAAATGAGGCGTTCAGGAGATCTTCCCATGGAGGTTTGCCAACAGCTGGAACAGTTGGTGAGACGTGTGCATGGTGTAGTGTGGTGGACATTGGTTTTCTTCACAGCCTGGGGAAATTTAACCGAGACTGGCCAGTATCTTTTTTTTAACTCTCCTCTCTCTCTGTTTCTGTCCCTGTCTCTCTCTCCCTCTGTCTTAACTGACTAGTCAGCGTTTTTTTAACTCTTCCTCTTCTACTCTCTCTCCTCTCTCTCTCTCTCTCTCTCTCTCTCTCTCTCTCTCTCTTAACTGAGACTGGTCAGTATTTGTTTTAACTCTCCCTCTCTGTGTCTCTGTCTCTGTTCTCTCTCTCTCTCCCCCCCCCCCTCTCTCTCTGGTTTTGCGTGTATACTTTTGTTGATTGCTTGTCTGCTGTATATATCAGACTCTTTCTTTTACTAATGGGCTTTTTGTTTATAATTTCTTGCAATTTTATTTCTACTATAATGTTTGTTTTTATTTTTCATTTTTGGAATGATGCTGTGTGCTGCTGCTGCTGCTGCTGCTGCTGCTGCTGCTGCTGCTACTGCTGCTGCTGCTGCTGCTGATGATGATGATCATCATCATCATCACCAGTATCATTATCATTATCAAATGATTTTTTTACCATAGTTACTGCTATTGCTGTTCTTGTGCGTTCTCTTTGTTTTTTTCTTACGTTGTGTCGTCTTTTCCTTTGCAAGGAAAAATGAACAGATTGAAAAATAGTAATTGCTTAAACATCTATACCCCCGTGTCATCAAAAAGGTTGAGGATTTAGTTTGAAACTCTGTCTCGCTCTCTCTCCCTCTCACTCTCGCTCTCATACACACACGCACACACTCTCTGTCTGTCTGTCTGTCTCTCTTTCTCTCTCTCTCTCTCTCTCTCTCTCTCTCTCTCTCTCTCTCTCTCTCTGTGCATTTAGATGTAGAGAAACAGCTGTCTCTTGATGTTCTGAAGTATTTGTGGCTGGTATGGCTTACAGTCATGAATATTTATCTCAGTTGATGTAGTATGTTCACTGACCCCTTCATAAAGGGCGAAGGCCTATGTGGGCAAATCATCCGAATCTCTCTCTCTCTCTCTCTCTCTCTCTCTCTCTCTCCTTCTCTCTCTCTCTCTCTCTCTCTCTCATTTGTCCCAGGAGACTAATCCTGGTTAGAAATACAGAGGGTCTAGATGTTGCCCAAATTCTGTATTATATCTGATGGTTGACAACACTGCACATGACTAGACATGACAGCCTGATGGACAAAGTAACTCTGGTGTACATGGCTAGACATGACAGCCTGATGGACAAAGTAACTCTGGTGTACATGGCTAGACATGACAGCCTGATGGACAACGTAATTCTACTGCACATGACTAGATATGACAGCCTGATGGACAAAGTAATTCTGGTGTACATGGCTAGACATGACAGCCTGATGGACAACGTAATTCTACTGCACATGACTAGACATGACAGCCTGATGGACAAAGTAACTCTGGTGTACATGGCTAGACATGACAGCCTGACGGACAAAGTAACTCTGGTGTACATGGCTAGACATGACAGCCTGATGGACAACGTAAATTCTACTGCACATGACTAGATATGACAGCATGATGACAAAGTAAGTCTGCTGTACACGACTAGATATGACAGCCTAATGGACAAAGTAAGTCTGCTGCACACAACTAGATATGACAGCATGATGGACAAAGTAAGTCTGCTGCACACGACTAGACATGACAGCCTGATGGACAAAGTAAGTCTGCTGTACATGACTAGACATGACAGCCTGATGGACAAAGTGAGTCTACTGCACATGACTAGACATGACAGCCTGATGGACAAAGCTGTACACAGCTAGACACGGCAGCCTGATGGACAAAGTAGGAAATTCTGCTCTGCTCTGCTTTGTCTGTATGTCCATTTGTGTCTTTCTTCATACCTGTTGATCTGTCTGCCCACCCTTCTTCTCTCTCCTCCCCCTTCTCTGTCATGTTCACACAATGAAGCCACTGGAGGAATGAGGACACAATGTACAGAAAACTTTCAGGCGTGTGTGTCAGCAGCTGAAGGCGCCAGGTCTGTGAGTGACATGATGGGGGATGAAGGCAGCACTGGCTTTTGGCATCTTCAGTGTCAGTGAGGATGCTCAGAACATTAGCTTATATTAAGTGCTCTTGATATTGTATTGGTCGCTCTGCGTGAGGAAGAAACACACACACACAACTCTTTATACATAGGATACTCATGGGAATGCTTTTTTTTTATCCTTCTCAGTATATTCACTTTTGGTGATTATGTAGCTTTCTGTTCAAAATGATGATTTTTGTAAACAAAGTCTAGGTAGCTCCTAGTCTTGGTTATGGAATCATATTCTCCCCAAATAGTAAACTAAAGTTAAACAAACTCAGTTCAAGTGTTCAGAACGACTTGTTAAATCTGACAAACCTGACCCCACTATAAACCCAAGGGGTGCCGATTAAGGTTTTGTGTGATTTATGTATAAATCTGTGTCTTGTTTCCGGTCCCCATTATTCTCCTTTCTGTCACCCCTCCCCCCCCCCCCCCCCCCCCCCCCCCGCGATTCCTTTGTCCCACACACTCGAATTTCCAGCACACGCCACTTCTGTCTATCTATGTGACTTTATACATGAGAAGGTCTGTACATACTTGTATGTACTTATCATATAATTTTCCTTTTCCCCTGTATTAGTATTTTCTTGGCCCAGATGGCCAACTATTATTCCAGTACCCTAATGAAGCAAAATGTTCTTTTCGCTCTCTTCTGCTCTGTCCCACTCCCCCATCTCTCTCTCTCTCTCTCTCTCCCCTCTCTCTCTCTCCTCTCTCTCTCTCTCTCTCTCTCTTTACTTCATTGAGGGCAAGATGTAAAAAATATTCCCCTGTGCAGTGCTTATTCTTTTACCTCGTTATATATTTCAGCAACACACACACAAACATAATACACATACATATACACCATCACCATACCCCACACTACCCACCTCACACAGGAGTTGCAGCCACCCTCCGTTTATTTCATTTTATTTCATTTTATTTTATTCTATATTATTTTACTTAATATATATTCTTTGATTTATTTACTTATTTCTTCATTTTACTTTATTCATTCTATTTTATTTTTATCTCTTTTTATTATTTTTTAAAATCTTTTTTTACATATATTTTTGTTAATTTATATATATATATATATATATATATATATATATATATGTATTAAAAATAATTTTATTCTTTATTATTTCCTCTCCCATGATCCCCTGCTGGGTGGCCCCGTTTCCGCCCGGCGGCCATTTTGACCATGACGAGATAAGTGTCTCTTTTTTCTTTCTTCATCTTCACTGTCCTAAATGTTATTTGTTTTCGCCTGAAGAAGACCCAAGAGGTCGAAATGCATTGCGTCTTGTCCTGTGCTATGTTTGTCTGTGTCCTTGGCGGTAACTCGCCCCCTCCCCTCTCTTTCTGGGTTTTGCTCATTAAAAAGATTTGTTCATTTGTTCGTTTCGTTCTCTGTCTCAGTCTGTCTGTCTGGTTCATTAAAAAGATTTATTCGTTTGTTCGTTTCGTTCTCTGTCTCTGTCTGTCTGTCTGGTTGTCTGTCTGTCTCTCTGTCTCTGTCTGTCTGTCTGTCTGTCTCTTTCTCTGTGCCTATGCATTTTTTTTTTTAATGTTTACTTGAATATCTCACATTTTTGCTGTCGGTTAGGCAGAGTGTTACCTAGAATGTCATTTACTTTCTTCCTGCCTTGATTTTGCTTTCTGTTTTTTTTTTTTCTTCTCTTCTTTCCTCTCTTCCTTCATGCTCTTAATTGTTCCTCTCATTCCTTTCGTTCACAAACCCTGATTTCAAACACTGATTTCTGAAAGTGCAGTTGATGCCAGATGAGAATGCCTGGACACAGACGCAGCAGCAGCAGGAGCAGCTGCAGCAGCAGCAGCGGCAGCAGCTTTAGGAAGCAATTATCAATGATGGCGGTGAGGCGATACTGGTCATGTGTTTCCTGGAACCTCGCGAAGTTTTATCTTTACGGGTGATCATTTCGTTACCAGTATTTTCCTGCGTCCCCCCCCCCCCCCCCCCCCCCCCCCCCATGGTTTTCACCTTTCATCTTTCGTTCACGTCCTGGTGGCTAAATCAGCGTCAAAGGCAAACGATGCAGGTGAAAGATCCCCGCCATACAGGTTTTCTAACACCTACAGCTGTCAGTATATGTCTGCAGGATGGTGGTGGTGCACACCAGAGAAATGGGAGAGCCCGTCTCATTGGTGCACACTGGTTTGGCTCAAAGCGAAGGGAATTTGTAGCTGAGATTGGTCAGTTTGTA
Organism: Conus canariensis; assembly: GCA_033310375.1. Taxonomy (NCBI): domain Eukaryota; kingdom Metazoa; phylum Mollusca; class Gastropoda; order Neogastropoda; family Conidae; genus Conus; species Conus canariensis. The sequence goes on along the minus strand of CM065728.1, from coordinate 12,307,634 downwards.
GGAAAATCTCTGTCTGTCTGTCTGTCTGTCTCTGTCCGTCTGTCTGTCTGTTTGTCTGTCTCTCTTTCTCTCCCCCCGTCTCTCTCTCTCCCCTCTGAAAGTGTAGACACTGTGAACTCATTTGCTAAGTTTGTGGCGGAAGCTTTTCGATTTAGAGACCCCCCAAAAAAACGTGATATGTAGGCTGTTTTGTTGATCATGATTATGCAATAAGTTATTTATTGTGATGAGAATATTGTTTGATGAATGGTCCTTTTACTCACTTTCTAGTTGTTAGTACTGTTCAACTGTTTTCTGTGAGTACGCTTGTTTTTTGACTCGCATTTCTATTGTTGGCAGAGTTTGGCAACACTAAGTGGAAATTGCGCATGCCCTCCCTTGGCATTAGGGCTGTTTAACTATTGTCAATAAAGCATTGTCGTCGTCATTGTCATTATCATTATCTCTCCCCCCCCCCTACTCTCTCTCTCTCTCTCTCTCTCTCTCTCTCTCTCTCTCTCTCTCTCTCTCAACTCGTCCCAGCGAACGAATTCTGGCGAGGAATGCAGAAAGTGGGGCCAGATGGTGCCCAAATGCTGTATAATCTCTGACAGCTGAAGCTACAGTTCATGATTACATAGGGCAGCCTGACGGCCAAAGACAAAATCTCCAGTCTGCTTCGCTCAATTTGTCAGTCCCTTTCTACCTATCCCTGTTTGTCTGTCTGTCTGCCCACGCCTTCCCCCCCCCCCTACCCCCCCCTCTGACCCCTACCCCCATTTTGCCCCTCTGAACCCCCTCCTCCTTCTCCCTCCTCTGACCGGTTCATATAGCCACAGACGGAATGTGGACACAGTGTACAAATAATCATCAGGTGTATCTGCAGCAGCTGAAGGCGCCAGCTATCTCGGTGAAGTGATGTACTAGTCCTGTACTCTGTTTGTCTGTGTCCTTGGTGGTAACTTACCCCCTCTCTGAAAAAAAAAGAGAATGTAGTTCTCAGTTTAGCTTAGTGCGCGTCTGTCTGTCTATCTATCTAGGTAACTATCTATGTATTTATGTATTTTTCTATGTATCTATCTATCGATCGACCTATGTATCTGGCTGCCTGTGTCTCTGTCTGTCTGTCTATCTATCCATCTATCTATCTATCAATTTATCTATCTATCTATCCATCTGTCTATCTGTCTGTGTGTGTGTCTGTCTATCTGTCTGTGTGCCTGTCTGTCTGTCTGTTTGTCTGTCTCTCTTTCTCTCTCTAGCTTATCAATTAAGAGATACAATTGTAACATGATCCTCTTCACGTTAATTTGAAATTTGATACAGTTGCCGTCAACGTTGATCAGTCTCGTAAAAATGTTGTCGCCCGTTTCACACGGGGCAATGGCCTTATCCGAGTCAAGCATCTGAATCTATGTATGATTCTGAAATGAAAACTCTCTCTCCCCTCTCTCTCTCTCTCTCTTCTCTCTCTCTCTCTCTCTCTCTCTCTCTCTCTCTCTCTCTCTCTCTCTTGTGACGTGTTCACATAGTGAAGTCACAGGAGGAATAGGGAGGGACACGGTGTAGAGATAACCTTCAGGCCAGCACCAGAAGCCGCCAGATATCAGCAGCGTGAAACAATAGGGGATGAAGGCAGCGCTGCCTTTTGGTGTCTTCATGGTCTGAAAAGACGCGCGGAGAATGTGAGCTGGCAGTGGCTGGCTGCACGTGATACTGTTTTACTCGCTGGGTTAAGCTTTCATTCTCTATCCGTCTGAGGGAAATGACAGGACTCTTTATGCATACAAAAAAAAAAATCCTGGAATGCATCCATCTTACTGATCGATAGGTTTTACTTTCCATGATTATAGAGATATTGCTACCTAGAGTTAGACCTAGTCGCCCAACGAAAGAAAATGCACTACTCACTCGTAGCTTTGATGATAGAGATTTACCTGAAATGTACTCCCCCCCCCCTCTCTCCCCTTCTTTACCGCGACTAATGTATGGAGATCACGTCTGGCTTGTTCTTGGTGGCTAGCCTTGGAACTACTACATATCCAAACCTGAAAAGCAAATCAGAGTTTTGAAACATTCCAGTGCACCTGGTAAGTGAATCTGTTCAGTCTGACCCCTAATGTACCCCAGGAAATACTGGACACGCCTCGGAAGGTGACGGAGGTGTTGTCTGATCTTCCCTGCCCCTTCTCTCTCACCCCTGGCCTCCACCACCACACTCCCTCTCTTCCACACCCATTATACCCGGTCCCCTGCATACCCTATCACCTCTGCCTGTCTGTCTGTCTGTCTGTCTGTCTGTCTGTCTGTCTCCTTTTGCACATAAAAGGTTCTATAAAGAGATTTATTGTTGTATATGATTGCCAAATATATTTCCTTTTCTCTGTTTTATTTTCCGCGCCTAGAAGACTAAAAATTTAAGCCGTTAACAACTTCACAAAGCAAATCAGATCAGTTGGTTTTTTCATTCTCTCCCCCTTATCCCCCCGCCAACGAACATGCAGAGTATTTCTTCTTCTTCTTCTTCTTCTTCTCTCCTCCTCCTCCTCCTTCTTCTTCTCCTTCTCTCTCCTCCTCCTTCTTCTTCTTCTTCTTCTTCTTCTTCTTCTTCTTCTTCTTCTTCTTCCCTACTCAACTCCCCCCCTCCTGTCCTGCTCCTTGTCTCTCTTCCTTTTCGCAGTTCTCCCCTCTTCTCATTTCCTGCCTTTACAAACACAAATCACACTCATTCTTGGAAGGCAACAAGATACCAAATGAAGACACGGTGGTTCAGCAACAGTAGCAGCAGCAGCAGCAGCTGTAGGAATCAGCTGTCTTGTTGGGGAGGCAGGTGAGGCTTCTGTCTCGTTTCCTCAAACCGTAAGATAGTTTGATCCCTGAGGGTGGTCACTTCGCTGTCATAAATTCCTTGACTTCCCTCCCTCCTTTAGCTAGCGATCTCATTTCATCCTCTGCCAAATGCTAACACGGTGCCAGAGGTAAATGAGAAAGGTAGGCGACCCTACCCATGGATTTTTTTTCCCCAACAACTGTAGTAGAAAGAAACTCGTGGAGAGCGTGGCAGCAGAGAGTCCTCAGAAGAGAAGCCCCCTTCAAGCAAGTGTTTCGGCCTTATCTCCTGACACTCTAGGGGGGTTGGGCCACACCCGGTTCATGACTCCGGATGTCCCTCTGCTGCCCCTTTTTTTTCCCATCTTGGGACGAGCCATGGCTGGGATTCGAACCCATGACCCTCTGGACATGCTCATTTTCCACTTAATGACTCGCGCTTTAACCACTGAGCCACAGGGACACCTGATATTTGTAGGGAAATTAAGCCTTATGAAGTTCACTTTTGTTCCTCCTTGACCAGATCCAGCTTGAACACCCCTCTGCCGCTTCTGCCATTGCTTTCAGGGCTCTGGTTTTTTCCTTCTCTGCAACTGAGAGCTGTTTCATGAGGCTGTATGCAGACGTTCCTACAAACCCCCTAGCTCCAATTTCTGCAGTGAGGACTTTGACCTGATAGCCTTCTCTCCTCAGGCTGTTTGCCAGATCAGCATACTTTTCAGTCTTGTAGATTTGAGCTGCCTCCATTCTGTTCTCATATGGCACCGTGAGCTCGATCATGATCAGCTGCTTGGTTGACTTAGAGTGGACTACTATGTCTGGTCTCATGCCACTCTTGCTGATGATCTCTGGGTGACTCTTCCATTCTGAGAGGTCTGCAGTGCACTCCCAGTCATCTGCCCCGTCCAGCAGACTCTGCCTGCATGTTTCGAGTGGCACTGTTGTTCTTGGCCATGATTTGCTGCCTCCTGCCGTGAAGAATGTTGCGGGTGCTTTTGGAGTCCTGATTTTCCCTTTTGTGGTGTTGGTACTAGCCCAGACTACTTGTACAATCTCTTTGAGCACTTGGTTGTGCCTCCATGTGTACCTTCCTTGAGCCAGGGCTACTTTACATGAGCTTAGGACATGCTCCACTGTTTGTTTTTCATGGCAGAGGGGGCATGCAGGATCGTCTGTTTTCCCCCACTTCACCAGGTTTGCATTTGAGGGCAGAAGGTCATATGCAGATCTGAGAATGAAGCTGATCCTGAGAGGGGCCATGTGCCAAATGTCATTCCAAGTGAGACTTCTTTGGAGTGCATTCTCCCACGTTGTCCATTGCCCTTGCTGGCTCTGCTGGACTGCTTTTTGGAGTCTTTTTTGGTCTTCTTCTTTTCTCATCTCCTGAATCATCATGTCTCTTTTGGCTTTTCCTTTGGCCTTTGACCACCATTCAGTTTTGGTCACCCCCAGTCCTTGTCTGTTGGTCTGTGTGTGTCCTGTTATTTCTCTGATCTTGAGACTTTCTTTTGCAGAATCCATCGCCTCTTGAACTTTCCATTTTCTGCCTGTCTTCAGCTGGGGCTTGATTGCTTCTACCACCTTGTCTCCTGAGTCCTCCAGCATGCTTTGAAGTCTGATCTTCCCTGCTTTGTATTCCTCCAGGATGGATTTCAGTGGTAGTTTCAGCTTTGCTTGGCGACAGTACAGCGCTATGTCAGTCAGACAGGGTGGGACACCAAGCCATTTCCTTGTGAACTTGTTGATTTTGGCTTCCATTGCCTCCACTATGCTGGTGCAGATGTCGTATATCATCAGAGGCCATAGGAGCTTTGGTATCAGCATGAACTGCAGACACCAGACCTTGTATTTGCCAGGGAGCCCACACTGGTCAATGGTCTCCAAGCCTTCCTCCGCCATCTGCTTGGTTTCTTTTGCTCTTTGTGTGTCTTTCAGCGTATCATCATACCATCTTCCAAGGCTCTTGACTGGTTCTTCTGTGACTGTTGGAATGGCCTGGTTGGCAACACTGAAGACCACAGATCCGGCCAATTTTCCTTTCCTCAGTGAGAGACTCCGTGATTTCTTTGGCTTGAACTTCATTCTGGATGAGGCAACTATGTCGTCCAGCCTCTCCAGCACATGACGTGTCTCGTCTTCTCTGGATGAAATCACTGTAGTGTCATCCATGAAGGCCTTGAGAGGAGGCATCTTGTATCCATCGCCAAGGTCTGTTTGTCTCGCGTTGTTTGTTGCTGCTTTCAAGATGAGTTCCATTGCCAGCACGAACAGTATTGGGGAAATTGCACAGCCCATTGCAATACCCACTTCCAAGTTGATCCAGTCTGTTGTGTACTCCTTGGTAGAGAACCGCATTGAGAAGCCATTGAAGTACTTCTTGAGCATGTCGCGGATGTTCTTTGGCACATGGTACATCTCAAGAGCCAACTGTATCATCTCATGGGGCACAGATCCATATGCGTTTGCCAGATCAAGCCACACTACGTCCAGGTCTCTCTTTTCTGTTTTTGCTTTTTGGATTGCGTCCCAGATCATTGTGGCGTGTTCTACACAGCCAGCCACGCCTGGGATGCCACCTTTCTGGACTGACACATCCAAGTACTTGTTTTCCATCAGGTACTTGGTCAGCCTTGCTGCCATGACAGAGAAGAAGATTTTCCCTTCGACGTTCAGTAGTGATATTGGCCTGAACTGGCTGATGTCACTTGAGTTTTGCTCTTTGGGGATGTACACACCATCTGCCGTCATCCACTGGTCGCTGATCTTCTGGTTTCTCCAAGCCGATCGCAGCAGCCTGTGGAGCCACTCCAGCACCTTGGGACATTTCTTGTAAAGCTGGTAAGGTATTCCGTTTGGCCCTGGTGATGATTTGGCTGTGGCTTTGTCGACCACCTTCTTGATTTCCGCCAACGTTGGAGGCTTGCCATTGAACTGTTCCTCAGGGTTGGTTGGCCACACCAGACCTTGAATGTCGAGTGGTGCTTTGCTCTGTGGGTCAGAGTATGTTTTCCTCAGATGCTGCTCAAGAACTCCTTTGTCCACACTTAGGGTCCCAGATTTTGGCTGCTCAAACTGTGTTCTGGCAAACTGGAAGGGGTCTCTGAAGAAGCGCTCTTGTGTCTTCTTCTTTTTGCTCTTCCTCTTCCTCGCAGATTCCGCTTTGCTGAGGGCGCTGTGTTTTTCTTTCAGGTCTTTCCACAGTTTTTCCAAGCCTTGTTTTTCAGCTGGCAGTGCGGTCTTCATTTGCATCTTGAGGTTTTTCTTTTGGACCCTGATCTTGTCCATCTTTTCTTGGCGTCTGGATTTCTTTGGAGGTGTTTTTTCTTTGGGTAGTTTTGCTCCATAGGCGTCTCTACATGTGGCATACACAATGTCCCCATATGTGGCTAGTTTGTGTTCCAGGGTGCTTTTCCCTATCAGTGCATCGAGTCTTTGGACGATTTTTGCATCCAGTTTCTCCCAATCTTCAGTTTCGTTTGCTCGTGGCAGGTTGAGTTTCAGGCGCCTGGCATCGAGGGCCTGTGCAAATTCCTCATCCGAACCAACAGCGTGGATGTCCTTGGCACTGTGGTTTAAATCCTGGCCTTGGTCTTCCGACGTCTTATCTGCTGATGCAGTGCGCTGCTGCTCATTCAGATGAGTCTTCACACATCCCATCTTTGTTCTGTGGATCTTCATGCCACGGGTGGTAGCGAAACGCTTTCCACAGACACATGGATATTCCATTTGGTCCATGTTCATAGTCCGTTTGGGATTTGCAGTCATGATTGGTTGAGCACCGATGGATTCATCATTCTCTCCCCCTTTCGGTGAATCCTGGGAGCATCTTTTCCTTTTATTCTTAGTAGCCACATGTTTAAGGCAAAGTGGGGAGCCAGCCCACAGAGCCCTTGGTTCTGGTGTTTCCCAGTGTCCTCCGGTCTTTCCCGGACGTCCTCCGGCTTATTCCCGGAAGTCAATGGTTTACCCATGCATCAGTAGAAAGAAACTCGTGGAGAGCGTGGCAGCAGAGAGTCCTCAGAAGAGAAACCCCCTTCAAGCAAGTGTTTCGGCCCTTATCTCCTGACACTCTAGGGGGTTGGGCCACACCCGGTTCATGACTCCGGATGTCCCTCTGCTGCCCCTTTTTTTTCCCATCTTGGGACGAGCCATGGCTGGGATTCGAACCCATGACCCTCTGGACATGCTCATTTTCCACTTAATGACTCGCGCTTTAACCACTGAGCCACAGGGACACCTGATATTTGTAGGGAAATTAAGCCTTATGAAGTTCACTTTTGTTCCTCCTTGACCAGATCCAGCTTGAACACCCCTCTGCCGCTTCTGCCATTGCTTTCAGGGCTCTGGTTTTTTCCTTCCCTGCAACTGAGAGCTGTTTCATGAGGCTGTATGCAGACGTTCCTACAAACCCCCTAGCTCCAATTTCTGCAGTGAGGACTTTGACCTGATAGCCTTCTCTCCTCAGGCTGTTTGCCAGATCAGCATACTTTTCAGTCTTGTAGATTTGAGCTGCCTCCATTCTGTTCTCATATGGCACCGTGAGCTCGATCATGATCAGCTGCTTGGTTGACTTAGAGTGGACTACTATGTCTGGTCTCATGCCACTCTTGCTGATGATCTCTGGGTGACTCTTCCATTCTGGGAGGTCTGCAGTGCACTCCCAGTCATCTGCCCCGTCCAGCAGACTCTGCCTGCATGTTTCGAGTGGCACTGTTGTTCTTGGCCATGATTTGCTGCCTCCTGCCGTGAAGAATGTTGCGGGTGCTTTTGGAGTCCTGATTTTCCCTTTTAGCAGTCAACACCATGTGTGCACGATGGTGGAGGAAACTGATTTTCCTGCAAGCTTTAGTACTGATCACCCTGTAAGAACATTTGTCTCTGTCTCTGTCTTTCTGTCTCTCCATCCGTCCATCAGTCCGTCCGTCTGTCTGCCTGTCTGTCTGTCTGTCTGTCTGTCTGCCTGCCTATCTGCCTGTGTGTGTGTGTGTGTGTGTGTGTGTGTGTGTGTGTGTGTGTGTGTGTGTGTGTGTGTGTGCGCGTGTGTATCTGTGTCTATGTGTACGTGTGTGAAAAGGAAAAGTCGAGTATTTGTACACTGCTTTCTTTTTCCTTCCTTTACAACCAATGCGCTGTTAATTTGGAGAAACCGATGACCTCGTATCATCTTTTTTCTTCATCCCCCTTTTTTTTTTTTTTTTGCTCTGTCTTTTTCCTTTCTACACATTCTTTCTATCCCCTTTGTCTGAAATGAGTTGGTTGTGCGTGTTTGGCGGGTTTTCTAAAAGATCTATGTTGAAGTCAGTTGACTTCAACGATATGACAGCCCTAATAAAGAGATGTGTGAACGTCTTTTTTTTGTTTGTTTGTTGTTTTTTTTTGCTGGGATGATTTGTGAGTTGATTTTAACGCAGTGACAGCCCTGATATGGCCCTTTGCGGTCGGCTGGGCTATAAGCAACATTACCATACCTTACCTAATAAGTGATGGCCCTTTGTGTCTGGCTGGGCTATAAGCCACATAAACTGACTTGAATTGCTGTTCTCTCACTCATTTTCCCTATCGCCGATCTCTTCGACTGTTAATTAAACCACTATCCACACAGGGATCACTACGCAGACTGTTTAGCAGCAGCTGCAGCAGGCAGCAGCACTGGAGGCGTTGGGGGTGGGGTGGGGGATGGGGGTGAGGGGTCGGTGATGCTGACATTTGCTTTCCCCAAACTTTGAGGAAAATCGGATGGGATCGGGGGGTTGGTCAGTTCGTGGGAATTAATCAACACTCTCCACGACCTCCCCCCTCCCCCCCACGCTTTCCCCCCTCCCCCGCTCCACCCCCCCCCCCCCCCTCTTCACTCCCACCGCCGCGCATCCCCTTCTGATTTTTTTTTTTAATCCTCGACCACAGATCCTAATCCGGCGTTGTCTGAGGAGAACGAAGCATTTAGGAGATCCCTCTACCCCAGTTCCTCCTTCCACCCCTCTGCCCCCCCCCCCCCCCCCCCCCCCTCCTCCTCTCTATGGAGGTTTTCCAACAGCTGTGGCAGATAGTGGGATGTGTGCAGACACAGGTATTCCGCTCAGCTTGAGGAGTTGGGGCTGAGACCGGTCAGTTACAATCGCTGTCTCTCTGTCTGATTTGTCTGTCTGTGTCTGTGTCTCTGTCTCTGTCTCTGTCTCTGCCTCTGTCTCTGACTCTGTCGCTGTCTCTGTCTGTCTGATTGTCTGTCTCTGTGTGTGTGTCAGCTCCTCCCCTCACTGTCTGTGTGTCTGTCTGTTTGTTTATCTGTCTGTCAAATTGTCTTTCTGTCTAAGTCTGTTAGTTTCTCTCTCTCTCTCTCTCTCTCTCTCTCTCTCTCTCTCTCTCTCTCTCTCTCTCTCTCTCTCTCTCTCTCTCTCTCTCTCTCTGCGCGCGGGCGCGCGCGTGTGTGTGTGTGTGTGTGTGAGCTTCTCTCTCTCTGGCTGTGTGTCTGTTTGTCTGTCTGTCTTTCTTTCTCGCTATCTCTCTCTGTCTGTCTGTCTGCCTGTCTCTCTGTCTGTCTGTATCTTCCTCTCTATCTTACTCTCACCCCTCTGTCTGTGTCTGTCTGTCTATCATTTTGTCTGTCTTGTCATCTTTTTCTCGGGGGGGGGGGGGGGGGGGGTTGTAAATGACTTGTGAGTTGACTTCAACACGCTGACAGCCCTGATACGGTCGGCTGGGCTAGAAGCAACTTTACCTTTACCTCTGGGCTATAAGTAACTTTACCTTTACCTTACCTCTGTTGCTGTGACCGGTAAAGCCAGTGGAACAATGGGGACACGATGTATACAGATAACCTTCAGGTGTGTGTGTGTGTGCCAACAGCTGAAGCCGCCAGGTCTGTGAATGACATGATGGGGGATGAAGGCAGCTCTGGCTGTTGGCATCTTCAGTGTCAGTGAGGAGGCTCAGAATACTGGCTCACCTTCACCACGGCACTTGACACTATTTTTTCGTGGCTGGGTAAGAACGCTAGTAGAGCTTTCAGTCTGTACTTTGATGTGAGGAATACAAGAACTCTAAATGCAGAGAACAGTTCCCCCCCCCCCCCCCCCCCCCCCCCTTTATTTTTTATTTTATTTTTTGTCTTTTTTTTTTGTATTGTTTTGTTTTTGTTTTTCTTTTTCACTTTTTTATTTTATTTATTTATTTTTTTTAGCTTTTTGGGGGTAAATGCGGTCCTTATTTTTCTTTCTTTTTCTTCTCTTCAACTCTCACGCACGCGCGAGTCTGTATGTTGTATTGCTATCCATGGACATTAGTTTGCTGATTTTCATGTTTTGGCGTTTGTTACAGCGCATCAGGGTTTGTTTTTTTTGTTTTGTTGTACTAGTGTTTGGTGTTGTTTGAAGAATGAAAGGACCGGACATCTTCCGGGAACCACCCTTGAAACGAAAGACGAAAATAAGTGTGCAAGGACGACACCAGCAGTGCAAAGAAGAAGGAGAGAAGGGGGGGGGGAACAAAAGCAAAGAAGAGAGAGAGAGAGAGAGAGAGAGAGAGAGAGAGAGAAGGAAGAGGAGAGAGAAGAGAGCGAGAGAGAGAGAGAGAGAAGAGAGAGAGAAGGAGGGACAGAGAGAGAGAGACAGAGAGAGAGAGAGAGAGAGAGAAGGAGAGAGAGAGAGAAAGAGAGGAGAGAGAGAGAGAGAGAAAGGAGAGAGAGAGAGAGAGAAGAGGGAAGGAGAGAGAGAGAGAAGGAGGACAGAGAGAGAGAGTAGGAGAGAGAGAAGGGACAGAGAGAGAGAGACAGAGAGAGGGAGAGAGAGAGAGAGAGAAGAGAGAGAGAGAGAGAGAGAAGGAGGAGAGAGAGAGAGAGAAAGAGAGAGAGAGAGAAGGAGAGAGAGAGAGAGAAGGAGGGACAGAGAGAGAGAGGAAGGAGGGACAGAGAGAGAGAGAGAGAGATAGAGAGAGAGAGAAGGAGGGACAGATGAGAGAGACAGAGAGAGGGAGAGAGAGAGAGAGAGAGGAGAGAGAGAGAGAGAGAAAGAGAGAGAGAGAGAGAGAGAGAGAGAGATGGAGCAGAGAGGAGGTAGAGAATGTATGTAAAGAAAGTCGTACAGCTCGTCTCGCAAAACCGGCCTATTCCCCCCGAAGGCTATCCTTATAGTCAAAAAAAAAAAAAAAAAAGAGACTACTACAAAGAAGACTCGAGGAAAATCCTGCAGAGAACAGTTAAGGTAACGCTTCCTGTTCTCTACTAAGTCTCTTCACATTTCAATTAGTATCGATGTATACTCACACCCCTTTCAAAACGGTATTTAACCAAATCACTTTAACCTATTCCACAGATTGTGCTAGTAACCATAAACCTTAAAATCGAAAAAGTGAATCAAAGCTGGACAAGCCTATATTTTGGCTATAACCTGGTGAATCTGAAACTCACTTTGATTCATATTGACTACTACCCTTCGTTGTTTTGATATTTCGCTTCACGTCATCGATTTTAGGGAGCACTTGTTATTGTTTATACTATTTTTCACGTCCGTTTTGCTCGTTCTTCCTTTTTATTGTCCTGAATGTTCTTTTTTTCTTCTTGACTTGAGTTGGTTTTTCAACGCGGTGACAGTCCTGATATGGCCCTTTGCGGTCGGCTGGGCTATAAGCAACAATACCTTACCTTACCTTACCCGGAAGAAGACTTTAAGAAGTCGAAACGCGTCGTGTTTTGTTTTGTAATTTGTTACCAAAAAAAAATTATTGTAATTTCCGACTGCAGTCACCTCACTTTGAAACTGACCCGATGAATCTGTCCAATCTGGCTTACTCTATAACCCACAAGATAAACTGATCAAATTTCAGTGTGACTGATGTGTGTTCCCCTGACTTGTCTTCCCTTCACCCACCTCCCGCCCCCCTCCACCCCCTCACAACACCCATCCTCACCCAGTGTTCCGGCGCCACTCTTGTTTCCCTTTCCTGTCTTCAGTGGCTGTCTATCTTGTTTGGTGCAATAAAGTCTGCTGCAACAACTTGTCTGTTCTTTTCCCATTATTTCATTCTGTTTTTTATTTTCTTTGGCTTCATTTTTGTTTTATTTGTTGTTGGAACGGCTGTTTAGGATGCTGACATAGTAATTATTGAATGACGACGACGACAACAACAACAACAACCCAACAAGAATGACGACACAAACAAACTGACGACGAATAATAGAGATGATGAATGATATGATGAAGATGATGATGATGATATGATGATGAAGATAAATGATGATAATGTTGCTGGGTTGGTGGGTGGTGGTGTGGTGGTGGTGGTGTGGAAGTGGTGGTGACCATCAAAATAGTGCCGGTGAATACAGTAAAAACTGACTGACAACGCTGAAAATGATAACAATTGGTGGGTGGTGGTTGGTGGGTGGTGGCGGTGGTGGTGGTGGTGGTACTGAAAATCAAAGTAATACTGGTGAATATAGCATAAACTGGACTGAAAATACTAATGACAACAATGGTGAAGATGTTGAGGTGTTGATGACAACAGCAACTTTGATAACAATAAAAATGATAGTTTTACTAACTACTAACTACTACTCCTCCTACTCCTACTACTACTACTACAACTACTACTATAACTAGACCACTGCTAACTACCTAAGGAGGAAGAGGACAAGGATAAGCGGTGAAAAATCAAATAAGATGATGAATTCAGTACTAACTGGGCAGAAATGCCTACTAATTTTAACAAAAGATGATGACGACAACAACAATAACAACAGCAACTACAACAACGGCGATGACAGCAGCAACGACACAACAACAACAACAATGATGAAAATAATGATGACGATGATAATGCTGGTAGCAGTGAAAAGCAAATAGAGCAAGAAATTGAACAACAGCCGGGCTAAAAATGCAAATAACGATAACGTGATAATTGATGATGATTGATGATGAGATGATGATGATGATGAGATGAAAGATATGATGATGAGATAAGACAATAACAGCAACAAGAAACAGGAATAACAAGAACAAAAAAAAAAAACCCACAGCAACGAGAACAACAAGAACAACAACGAAAACACTAGAAAAGAAAAAGAAGAAGAAGGGGAAAAGAAGAAGAAGAAGAAGAAGAAGAAGAACTACTACAAACTACTACTACTACTACTACTAAATAACTACTACACTACTAAAAATTGGTGATAGACGACGACGACGACGACAACAAACAACAACAAAAAACAACAACAACATCAAAAAAACAAAATAAAAAAAAAAAAAAAAAA
>CM065728.1:12271672-12294486 GCA_033310375.1 Conus canariensis | reverse complement strand
CTGAATCTATGTATATTCTGAAATGAAAACTCTCTCTCTCTCTCTCTCTCCTCTCTCCTCTCTCTCTCTCTCCTCTCTCTCTCTCTCTCTGTGACGTGTTCACATAGTGAAGTCACAGGAGGAATAGGGAGGGACACGTGTAAGAGATAACCTTCAGGCCAGCACCAGAAGCCGCCAGATATCAGCAGCGTGAAACAATAGGGGATGAAGGCAGCGCTGCCTTTTGGTGTCTTCATGGTCTGAAAAGACGCGCTGAGAATGTGAGCTGGCAGTGGCTGGCTGCACGTGATACTGTTTTGCTCGCTGGGTTAAGCTTTCATTCTCTATCCGTCTGAGGGAGATGACAGGACTCTTATGCATACAAAAAAAAAATCCTGGAATGCATCCAAATACTGATCGATAGGTTTTACTTTCCATGATTATAGAGATATTGCTACCTAGAGTTAGACCTAGTCGCCCAACGAAAGAAAATGCACTACTCACTCGTAGCTTTGATGATAGAGATTTACCTGAAATGTACTCCCCCCCCCCCTCTCTCCCCTTCTTTACCGCGACTAATGTATGGAGATCACGTCTGGCTTGTTCTTGGTGGCTAGCCTTGGAACTACTACATATCCAAACCTGAAAAGCAAATCAGAGTTTTGAAACATTCCAGTGCACCTGGTAAGTGAAATCTGTTCAGTCTGACCCCTAATGTACCCCAGGAAATACTGGACACGCCTCGGAAGGTGACGGAGGTGTTGTCTGATCTTCCCTGCCCCTTCTCTCTCACCCCTGGCCTCCACCACCACACTCCCTCTCTCCACACCCATTATACCCGGTCCCCTGCATACCCTATCACCTCTGCCTGTCTGTCTGTCTGTCTGTCTGTCTGTCTGTCTGTCTCCTTTTGCACATAAAAGGTTCTATAAAGAGATTTATTGTTGTATATGATTGCCAAATATATTTCCTTTTCTCTGTTTTATTTTCCGCGCCTAGAAGACTAAAAATTTAAGCCGTTAACAACTTCACAAAGCAAATCAGATCAGTTGGTTTTTTCATTCTCTCCCCCTTATCCCCCCGCCAACGAACATGCAGAGTATTTTCTTCTTCTTCTTCTTCTTCTTCTTCTCCTCCTCCTCCTTCTTCTTCTTCTTCTTCTTCTTCTTCTTCTTCTTCTTCTTCTTCTTCTTCTTCTTCTTCTTCTTCCCTACTCAACTCCCCCCCTCCTGTCCTGCTCCTTGTCTCTCTTCCTTTTCGCAGTTCTCCCCTCTTCTCATTTCCTGCCTTTACAAACACAAATCACACTCATTCTTGGAAGGCAACAAGATACCAAATGAAGACACGGTGGTTCAGCAACAGTAGCAGCAGCAGCAGCAGCTGTAGGAATCAGCTGTCTTGTTGGGGAGGCAGGTGAGGCTTCTGTCTCGTTTCCTCAAACCGTAAGATAGTTTGATCCCTGAGGGTGGTCACTTCGCTGTCATAAATTCCTTGACTTCCCTCCCTCCTTTAGCTAGCGATCTCATTTCATCCTCTGCCAAATGCTAACACGGTGCCAGAGGTAAATGAGAAAGGTAGGCGACCCTACCCATGGATTTTTTTTCCCCAACAACTGTAGTAGAAAGAAACTCGTGGAGAGCGTGGCAGCAGAGAGTCCTCAGAAGAGAAGCCCCCTTCAAGCAAGTGTTTCGGCCCTTATCTCCTGACACTCTAGGGGGGTTGGGCCACACCCGGTTCATGACTCCGGATGTCCCTCTGCTGCCCCTTTTTTTTCCCATCTTGGGACGAGCCATGGCTGGGATTCGAACCCATGACCCTCTGGACATGCTCATTTTCCACTTAATGACTCGCGCTTTAACCACTGAGCCACAGGGACACCTGATATTTGTAGGGAAATTAAGCCTTATGAAGTTCACTTTTGTTCCTCCTTGACCAGATCCAGCTTGAACACCCCTCTGCCGCTTCTGCCATTGCTTTCAGGGCTCTGGTTTTTTCCTTCCCTGCAACTGAGAGCTGTTTCATGAGGCTGTATGCAGACGTTCCTACAAACCCCCTAGCTCCAATTTCTGCAGTGAGGACTTTGACCTGATAGCCTTCTCTCCTCAGGCTGTTTGCCAGATCAGCATACTTTTCAGTCTTGTAGATTTGAGCTGCCTCCATTCTGTTCTCATATGGCACCGTGAGCTCGATCATGATCAGCTGCTTGGTTGACTTAGAGTGGACTACTATGTCTGGTCTCATGCCACTCTTGCTGATGATCTCTGGGTGACTCTTCCATTCTGAGAGGTCTGCAGTGCACTCCCAGTCATCTGCCCCGTCCAGCAGACTCTGCCTGCATGTTTCGAGTGGCACTGTTGTTCTTGGCCATGATTTGCTGCCTCCTGCCGTGAAGAATGTTGCGGGTGCTTTTGGAGTCCTGATTTTCCCTTTTGTGGTGTTGGTACTAGCCCAGACTACTTGTACAATCTCTTTGAGCACTTGGTTGTGCCTCCATGTGTACCTTCCTTGAGCCAGGGCTACTTTACATGAGCTTAGGACATGCTCCACTGTTTGTTTTTCATGGCAGAGGGGGCATGCAGGATCGTCTGTTTTCCCCCACTTCACCAGGTTTGCATTTGAGGGCAGAAGGTCATATGCAGATCTGAGAATGAAGCTGATCCTGAGAGGGGCCATGTGCCAAATGTCATTCCAAGTGAGACTTCTTTGGAGTGCATTCTCCCACGTTGTCCATTGCCCTTGCTGGCTCTGCTGGACTGCTTTTTGGAGTCTTTTTTGGTCTTCTTCTTTTCTCATCTCCTGAATCATCATGTCTCTTTTGGCTTTTCCTTTGGCCTTTGACCACCATTCAGTTTTTGGTCACCCCCAGTCCTTGTCTGTTGGTCTGTGTGTGTCCTGTTATTTCTCTGATCTTGAGACTTTCTTTTGCAGAATCCATCGCCTCTTGAACTTTCCATTTTCTGCCTGTCTTCAGCTGGGGCTTGATTGCTTCTACCACCTTGTCTCCTGAGTCCTCCAGCATGCTTTGAAGTCTGATCTTCCCTGCTTTGTATTCCTCCAGGATGGATTTCAGTGGTAGTTTCAGCTTTGCTTGGCGACAGTACAGCGCTATGTCAGTCAGACAGGGTGGGACACCAAGCCATTTCCTTGTGAACTTGTTGATTTTGGCTTCCATTGCCTCCACTATGCTGGTGCAGATGTCGTATATCATCAGAGGCCATAGGAGCTTTGGTATCAGCATGAACTGCAGACACCAGACCTTGTATTTGCCAGGGAGCCCACACTGGTCAATGGTCTCCAAGCCTTCCTCCGCCATCTGCTTGGTTTCTTTTGCTCTTTGTGTGTCTTTCAGCGTATCATCATACCATCTTCCAAGGCTCTTGACTGGTTCTTCTGTGACTGTTGGAATGGCCTGGTTGGCAACACTGAAGACCACAGATCCGGCCAATTTTCCTTTCCTCAGTGAGAGACTCCGTGATTTCTTTGGCTTGAACTTCATTCTGGATGAGGCAACTATGTCGTCCAGCCTCTCCAGCACATGACGTGTCTCGTCTTCTCTGGATGAAATCACTGTAGTGTCATCCATGAAGGCCTTGAGAGGAGGCATCTTGTATCCATCGCCAAGGTCTGTTTGTCTCGCGTTGTTTGTTGCTGCTTTCAAGATGAGTTCCATTGCCAGCACGAACAGTATTGGGGAAATTGCACAGCCCATTGCAATACCCACTTCCAAGTTGATCCAGTCTGTTGTGTACTCCTTGGTAGAGAACCGCATTGAGAAGCCATTGAAGTACTTCTTGAGCATGTCGCGGATGTTCTTTGGCACATGGTACATCTCAAGAGCCAACTGTATCATCTCATGGGGCACAGATCCATATGCGTTTGCCAGATCAAGCCACACTACGTCCAGGTCTCTCTTTTCTGTTTTTGCTTTTTGGATTGCGTCCCAGATCATTGTGGCGTGTTCTACACAGCCAGCCACGCCTGGGATGCCACCTTTCTGGACTGACACATCCAAGTACTTGTTTTCCATCAGGTACTTGGTCAGCCTTGCTGCCATGACAGAGAAGAAGATTTTCCCTTCGACGTTCAGTAGTGATATTGGCCTGAACTGGCTGATGTCACTTGAGTTTTGCTCTTTGGGGATGTACACACCATCTGCCGTCATCCACTGGTCGCTGATCTTCTGGTTTCTCCAAGCCGATCGCAGCAGCCTGTGGAGCCACTCCAGCACCTTGGGACATTTCTTGTAAAGCTGGTAAGGTATTCCGTTTGGCCCTGGTGATGATTTGGCTGTGGCTTTGTCGACCACCTTCTTGATTTCCGCCAACGTTGGAGGCTTGCCATTGAACTGTTCCTCAGGGTTGGTTGGCCACACCAGACCTTGAATGTCGAGTGGTGCTTTGCTCTGTGGGTCAGAGTATGTTTTCCTCAGATGCTGCTCAAGAACTCCTTTGTCCACACTTAGGGTCCCAGATTTTGGCTGCTCAAACTGTGTTCTGGCAAACTGGAAGGGGTCTCTGAAGAAGCGCTCTTGTGTCTTCTTCTTTTTGCTCTTCCTCTTCCTCGCAGATTCCGCTTTGCTGAGGGCGCTGTGTTTTTCTTTCAGGTCTTTCCACAGTTTTTCCAAGCCTTGTTTTTCAGCTGGCAGTGCGGTCTTCATTTGCATCTTGAGGTTTTTCTTTTGGACCCTGATCTTGTCCATCTTTTCTTGGCGTCTGGATTTCTTTGGAGGTGTTTTTTCTTTGGGTAGTTTTGCTCCATAGGCGTCTCTACATGTGGCATACACAATGTCCCCATATGTGGCTAGTTTGTGTTCCAGGGTGCTTTTCCCTATCAGTGCATCGAGTCTTTGGACGATTTTTGCATCCAGTTTCTCCCAATCTTCAGTTTCGTTTGCTCGTGGCAGGTTGAGTTTCAGGCGCCTGGCATCGAGGGCCTGTGCAAATTCCTCATCCGAACCAACAGCGTGGATGTCCTTGGCACTGTGGTTTAAATCCTGGCCTTGGTCTTCCGACGTCTTATCTGCTGATGCAGTGCGCTGCTGCTCATTCAGATGAGTCTTCACACATCCCATCTTTGTTCTGTGGATCTTCATGCCACGGGTGGTAGCGAAACGCTTTCCACAGACACATGGATATTCCATTTGGTCCATGTTCATAGTCCGTTTGGGATTTGCAGTCATGATTGGTTGAGCACCGATGGATTCATCATTCTCTCCCCCTTTCGGTGAATCCTGGGAGCATCTTTTCCTTTTATTCTTAGTAGCCACATGTTTAAGGCAAAGTGGGGAGCCAGCCCACAGAGCCCTTGGTTCTGGTGTTTCCCAGTGTCCTCCGGTCTTTCCCGGACGTCCTCCGGCTTATTCCCGGAAGTCAATGGTTTACCCATGCATCAGTAGAAAGAAACTCGTGGAGAGCGTGGCAGCAGAGAGTCCTCAGAAGAGAAACCCCCTTCAAGCAAGTGTTTCGGCCCTTATCTCCTGACACTCTAGGGGGGTTGGGCCACACCCGGTTCATGACTCCGGATGTCCCTCTGCTGCCCCTTTTTTTTTCCCATCTTGGGACGAGCCATGGCTGGGATTCGAACCCATGACCCTCTGGACATGCTCATTTTCCACTTAATGACTCGCGCTTTAACCACTGAGCCACAGGGACACCTGATATTTGTAGGGAAATTAAGCCTTATGAAGTTCACTTTTGTTCCTCCTTGACCAGATCCAGCTTGAACACCCCTCTGCCGCTTCTGCCATTGCTTTCAGGGCTCTGGTTTTTTCCTTCCCTGCAACTGAGAGCTGTTTCATGAGGCTGTATGCAGACGTTCCTACAAACCCCCTAGCTCCAATTTCTGCAGTGAGGACTTTGACCTGATAGCCTTCTCTCCTCAGGCTGTTTGCCAGATCAGCATACTTTTCAGTCTTGTAGATTTGAGCTGCCTCCATTCTGTTCTCATATGGCACCGTGAGCTCGATCATGATCAGCTGCTTGGTTGACTTAGAGTGGACTACTATGTCTGGTCTCATGCCACTCTTGCTGATGATCTCTGGGTGACTCTTCCATTCTGGGAGGTCTGCAGTGCACTCCCAGTCATCTGCCCCGTCCAGCAGACTCTGCCTGCATGTTTCGAGTGGCACTGTTGTTCTTGGCCATGATTTGCTGCCTCCTGCCGTGAAGAATGTTGCGGGTGCTTTTGGAGTCCTGATTTTCCCTTTTAGCAGTCAACACCATGTGTGCACGATGGTGGAGGAAACTGATTTTCCTGCAAGCTTTAGTACTGATCACCCTGTAAGAACATTTGTCTCTGTCTCTGTCTTTCTGTCTCTCCATCCGTCCATCAGTCCGTCCG
Organism: Conus canariensis; assembly: GCA_033310375.1. NCBI lineage: Eukaryota > Metazoa > Mollusca > Gastropoda > Neogastropoda > Conidae > Conus > Conus canariensis. The sequence goes on along the minus strand of CM065728.1, from coordinate 12,288,168 downwards.
TCTGTCTGCCTGTCTGTCTGTCTGTCTGTCTGTCTGCCTGCCTATCTGCCTGTGTGTGTGTGTGTGTGTGTGTGTGTGTGTGTGTGTGTGTGTGTGTGTGTGTGTGTGTGTGTGTGTGTGTGTTGCGCGTGTGTATCTGTGTCTATGTGTACGTGTGTGAAAAGGAAAAGTCGAGTATTTGTACACTGCTTTCTTTTTCCTTCCTTTACAACCAATGCGCTGTTAATTTGGAGAAACCGATGACCTCGTATCATCTTTTTTCTTCATCCCCTTTTTTTTTTTTTTTTGCTCTGTCTTTTTCCTTTCTACACATTCTTTCTATCCCCTTTGTCTGAAATGAGTTGGTTGTGCGTGTTTGGCGGGTTTTCTAAAAGATCTATGTTGAAGTCAGTTGACTTCAACGATATGACAGCCCTAATAAAGAGATGTGTGAACGTCTTTTTTTGTTTGTTTGTTGTTTTTTTTTGCTGGGATGATTTGTGAGTTGATTTTAACGCAGTGACAGCCCTGATATGGCCCTTTGCGGTCGGCTGGGCTATAAGCAACATTACCATACCTTACCTAATAAGTGATGGCCCTTTGTGTCTGGCTGGGCTATAAGCCACATAAACTGACTTGAATTGCTGTTCTCTCACTCATTTTCCCTATCGCCGATCTCTTCGACTGTTAATTAAACCACTATCCACACAGGATCACTACGCAGACTGTTTAGCAGCAGCTGCAGCAGGCAGCAGCACTGGAGGCGTTGGGGGTGGGGGTGGGGGATGGGGGTGAGGGGTCGGTGATGCTGACATTTGCTTTCCCCAAACTTTGAGGAAAATCGGATGGGATCGGGGGGTTGGTCAGTTCGTGGGAATTAATCAACACTCTCCACGACCTCCCCCCTCCCCCCCACGCTTTCCCCCTCCCCCGCTCCACCCCGCCCCCCCCCCCCTCTTCACTCCCACCGCCGCGCATCCCCTTCTGATTTTTTTTTTTAATCCTCGACCACAGATCCTAATCCGGCGTTGTCTGAGGAGAACGAAGCATTTAGGAGATCCCTCTACCCCAGTTCCTCCTTCCACCCCTCTGCCCCCCCCCCCCCCCCCCCCCCGCTCCTCCTCTCTATGGAGGTTTTCCAACAGCTGTGGCAGATAGTGGGATGTGTGCAGACACAGGTATTCCGCTCAGCTTGAGGAGTTGGGGCTGAGACCGGTCAGTTACAATCGCTGTCTCTCTGTCTGATTGTCTGTCTGTCTGTGTCTCTGTCTCTGTCTCTGTCTCTGCCTCTGTCTCTGACTCTGTCGCTGTCTCTGTCTGTCTGATTGTCTGTCTCTGTGTGTGTGTCAGCTCCTCCCCTCACTGTCTGTGTGTCTGTCTGTTTGTTTATCTGTCTGTCAAATTGTCTTTCTGTCTAAGTCTGTTAGTTTTCTCTCTCTCTCTCTCTCTCTCTCTCTCTCTCTCTCTCTCTCTCTCTCTCTCTCTCTCTCTCTCTCTCTCTCTGCGCGCGGGCGCGCGCGTGTGTGTGTGTGTGTGTGAGCTTCTCTCTCTCTGGCTGTGTGTCTGTTTGTCTGTCTGTCTTTCTTTCTCGCTATCTCTCTCTGTCTGTCTGTCTGCCTGTCTCTCTGTCTGTCTGTATCTTCCTCTCTATCTTACTCTCACCCCTCTGTCTGTGTCTGTCTGTCTATCATTTTGTCTGTCTTGTCATCTTTTTCTCGGGGGGGGGGGGGGGGGGGGGGGTTGTAAATGACTTGTGAGTTGACTTCAACACGCTGACAGCCCTGATACGGTCGGCTGGGCTAGAAGCAACTTTACCTTTACCTCTGGGCTATAAGTAACTTTACCTTTACCTTACCTCTGTTGCTGTGACCGGTAAAGCCAGTGGAACAATGGGGACACGATGTATACAGATAACCTTCAGGTGTGTGTGTGTGTGCCAACAGCTGAAGCCGCCAGGTCTGTGAATGACATGATGGGGGATGAAGGCAGCTCTGGCTGTTGGCATCTTCAGTGTCAGTGAGGAGGCTCAGAATACTGGCTCACCTTCACCACGGCACTTGACACTATTTTTTCGTGGCTGGGTAAGAACGCTAGTAGAGCTTTCAGTCTGTACTTTGATGTGAGGAATACAAGAACTCTAAATGCAGAGAACAGTTCCCCCCCCCCCCCCACCGCCTTTATTTTTTATTTTTATTTTTTGTCTTTTTTTTTTGTATTGTTTTGTTTTTGTTTTTCTTTTTCACTTTTTTATTTTATTTATTTTTTTTTTAGCTTTTTGGGGGTAAATGCGGTCCTTATTTTTCTTTCTTTTTTCTTCTCTTCAACTCTCACGCACGCGCGAGTCTGTATGTTGTATTGCTATCCATGGACATTAGTTTGCTGATTTTCATGTTTTGGCGTTTGTTACAGCGCATCAGGGTTTGTTTTTTTTGTTTTGTTGTACTAGTGTTTGGTGTTGTTTGAAGAATGAAAGGACCGGACATCTTCCGGGAACCACCCTTGAAACGAAAGACGAAAATAAAGGTGCAAGGAGACAAGCAGACGAAGAAGGAGAGAAGGGGGGGGGAACAAAGCAGAGAAAGGAGAGAGAGAGAGAGAGAGAGAAGAGGAGAGAGAGAGAGACAGAGAGAGAGAGAGAGAGAGAGAGAGAGAGAGAGAGAGAAGAGAGGGAAGAGAGAGAGAGAAGAGAGAGAGAGAGAGAGAGAGGAGAGAGAGAGAGAGAGAAGGGAGAGAGAGAGAGAAGGAGAGAGAGAGAGAGAGAGAGACAGAGAGAGGGAGAGAGAGAGAGAAGGAGGGACAGAGAGGAGAGAGAGAGAGAGAGAGGAGGAGAGAGAGAGAGAGAGAGAAGAGGGGAGAGAGAGAGAGAGAAGAGGAGAGAGAGAGAGAGAAGGAGGGAAGAGAGAGAGAGAAGAGAAGAGAGAGAGAGGAAGGAGGGAGAGAGAGAGAGAGAAGAGGAGAGAGAGAGAGAGAGAAAGGAGGGACAGAGAGAGAGAGAGAGAGAGGAGGAGAAAAGAGAGAGAGAGAGAGGAAGAGAGAGACGAGAGAGAGAGAAGAGAGGAGAGGAGAGAGAGAGAGAGAGAGAGAGAGAGAGGAGAGAGGAGAGAAGAGAGAGAGAGAGAGAGAGATGTAGTAAAGAAAGCGTACAGCTCGTCTCGCAAACCGGCCTATTCCCCCCGAAGGCTATCCTTATAGTCAAAAAAAAAAAAAAAAAAGAGACTACTACAAAGAAGACTCGAGGAAATCCTGCAGAGAACAGTTAAGGTAACGCTTCCTGTTCTCTACTAAGTCTCTTCACTTTCAATTAGTATCGATGTATACTCACACCCCTTTCAAAACGGTATTTTAACCAAATCACTTTTAACCTATTCCACAGATTGTGCTAGTAACCATAAACCTTAAAATCGAAAAAGTGAATCAAAGCTGGACAAGCCTATATTTTGGCTATAACCTGGTGAATCTGAAACTCACTTTGATTCATATTGACTACTACCCTTCGTTGTTTTTGATATTTCGCTTCACGTCATCGATTTTAGGGGAGCACTTGTTATTGTTGTATACTATTTTTCACGTCCGTTTTGCTCGTTCTTCCTTTTTATTGTCCTGAATGTTCTTTTTTCTTCTTGACTTGAGTTGGTTTCAACGCGGTGACAGTCCTGATATGGCCCTTTGCGGTCGGCTGGGCTATAAGCAACAATACCTTACCTTACCTTCCCGGAAGAAGACTTTAAGAAGTCGAAACGCGTCGTGTTTTGTTTTGTAATTTGTTACCAAAAAATTATTGTAATTTCCGACTGCAGTCACCTCACTTTGAAACTGACCCGATGAATCTGTCCAATCTGGCTTACTCTATACCCACAAGATAAACTGATCAAATTTCAGTGTGACTGATGTGTGTTCCCCTGACTTGTCTTCCCTTCACCCACCTCCCGCCCCCCTCCACCACCACACCCATCCTCACCCAATGTTCCGGCGCCACTTTTGTTTCCTTCTGTCTTCAGTGGCTGTCTATCTTGTTTGGTGCAATAAAGTCTGCTGCACAACTTGTCTGTTCTTTTCCCATTATTTCAGTCTGTTTTATTTTCTTTGCTTCATTTTTGTTTTATTTGTGTGGAACGGCTGTTTAGATGCTGACATAGTAATTATTGAATGACGACGACGACGACAACAACAACAACAACAACAACAACAACAAAACAACAACAACAAGAATGACGACGACGACAACGACGACGATAATGATGATGATATGATGATGATGATGATGATGATGATGATGATGATGATGATGATAATGTTGCTGGTGGTGGTGATGGTGGTGGTGGTGGTGGTGGTGGTGGTGGTGGTGGAAGTGGTGGTGACCATCAAAATAGTGCCGGTGAATACAGTATAAACTGGACTGACAACGCTAAAAATGATAACAATGGTGGTGGTGGTGGTGGTGGCGGTGGTGGTGGTGGTGGTGGTGGTGGTGGCGGTGGTGGTGGTGGTGGTGGTGGTGGTGGTGGTGGTGGTGGTGGTGGTGGTGGCGGTGGTGGTGGTGGTGGTACTGAAAATCAAAGTAGTACTGGTGAATATAGCATAAACTGGACTGAAAATACTGATGACAGCAATGGTGATGATGGTGATGGTGTTGATGACAACAGCAACGTTGATAACAATAAAAATGATAGTTTTACTACTACTACTACTACTACTCCTACTCCTACTACTACTACTACTACTACTACTACTACTACTGCTACTACTAAGGAGGAAGAGGACAAGGATAGCGGTGATAATCAAAATAATGATGATGAATTCAGTACTAACTGGGCAGAAAATGCTACTAATTTTAACAATGATGATGACGACAACAACAATAACAACAGCAACTACAACAACGGCGATGACAGCAGCAACGACAACAACAACAACAACAATGATGAAAATAATGATGACGATGATAATGCTGGTAGCAGTGAAAAGCAAATTAGAGCAAGAAATTGAACAACAGCCGGGCTAAAAAGCAAATAACGATAACGATGATGATGATGATGATGATGATGATGATGATGATGATGATGATGATGATGATGATGACGATAACAATAACAGCAACAAGAACAAGAATAACAAGAACAAGAAAAAAAACCCACAGCAACGAGAACAACAAGAACAACAACGAAAACACTACAAGAAGAAGAAGAAGAAGGAGAAGAAGAAGAAGGAGAAAGAAGAAGAAGAAGAAGAAGAAGAAGAAGAAGAAAGAAGAAGAAGAAAAACTACTACTACTACTACTACTACTACTACTACTAAAAATGAAGATGATGATGATAACGACGACGACGACGACGACGACAACAACAACAACATCGGAAAAGAAGCAAGAAGTGAAAAAAAAAACAAAGAAAAAAAAGAAAGCACATTACATAACAATAGCAGCAAAATAAGAGTTAAAAAATGGGGGCGGGCGGGGGGGGGGGGGGGGGGGGAGGGGGCGGGGGGAGGCGGTGAGGGAAGCCACATACAATTCATCCAATCAGCGAACCAACAACAACCATACCACCACCCTTCACACTCTCTCCCCCTTCCCTCTATTACAGCACGCAGAACACATGACACCCGCAAGCACACATTAAATCTATCATCATCACCACTGCCACCCTGCACAACTATGCGTGCCCTTGGATCGTTTACAAGCGAACAGACAGACAGACAGACACACACACACAGACACACACACAGACACACACACAGGCATATGTGTACGCCCATATACACAGGCATACACACATTTATGTACGCACAGACATGCTCACACAAGCCCGCAGATCACACACGCACACACATACACGCGCACATACACACGCAAACGCGCACGCACGTACACACACACACACACACACACACACACACACACACACACACACACACACACACACACACACACACACACACACGCCATCTCACGCACAAATGCACACACTAATATACACTCACACACTAAGTCGAATCCATGACACAATCGTCTGAAATCCCGTCGTCTTAGTCATTGATTTATTGATCTATCAATTGCAACGCCTGAGCAGTGCTGTCGTGTAGCTTATCAGGTATGTTGTAGCGTACATGGACTAGTTCGCAGCGGCGACACCTTGTTGATGACATTGATACAGACACTTTTTGGATTAGCGGACCGAAAGTAGAAAAGTGAACTGTACTACCCTGATATGTATATGTATCTCTCTCTCTCTCTCTCTCTCTCTCTCTCTCTCTCTCTCTCTCTCTCTCTGTGCGAGTGTGTGTGTGTGTGTGTGTGTGTGTGTGTGTGTGTGTGTGTGTGTGTGTGTGTGTGTGTGCGTGCGCGCGCGCGTGCGTGTGTGCGTGTGTGTTGTTTCTCTGTCTCTGTCTGCTGTCTGTCTGTCTGTCTGTCTGTCTTTCTGCCTGTCTCTCGCTTTCTCGATTTGTCTGTCTGTCTTTCTCTGCTTCCGTCGTGTCCTCAGTTCGGCAGAACATTTCTCAGAATGCCCTTCCTGAAAACATTCCTTCCGTCTTCTTCTTCTTCTTCCTCTTCTTCTCTTCTTCTTCTTCTTCTTCTTCTTCTTCTTCTTCTTCTTCTTCTTCTTCTTCTTCTTCTCTGTTTGTCTCTATGTCTGTCTGTCTGTTTGTCTCTCTCTCACTCTCTCTCCCTCTCTGGTGGGTGGCTGTGGAATACTATCCCAGAAAAACTAAAAAACGAACCAAACACTAGTAAGTTTAAACCCAATCTTTTGACGTACTTGATGTATCTGTCTGATCTTACACCACTTTGCCCAAAGATGTACCAATAACTGCTCTGTGTAAATGTTTCATTTTGCTTATCAGTTCTTCCTTTTCTTCCATCCCCCCTCCTCTCATTTTTAATTGTCCCCCATCCCACCCCACCCCACTCCCACCCCCACCGTCTCCCACAGCTTCTGTCGGTGTTCCCTCTGTACATAGATTTTGTGTCTTTTGTATTTTCGTATTTCATATTTAAGAATTATTTTTCATTATTTTATATTAATCAATATTTTTGTGTTTTTTTTCTTTTCCTTTCTTAAATTTCTTTTGGCCCCGGAGGGCTGGATGTAAAAAAGCAGTGATGCTTATTCCATTACCCTCTGAAAATAAAAATTCGTTCGTTCGTTCGTTCGTTCGTTCGTTCGTTCGTTCTCTACCTCTCTCTATCGCCGTTCCCTGCACTCCTTTCGCTTATGCGTCTCTCTCTCTCTCTCTCTCTCTCTCTCTCTCTCTCTCTCTCTCTCTCTCTCTCTCTCTCTCTCCCCCCCCCTCTCTCTCTCTTGCACACAAGCGCCTTCAAGTACATGCTCTCTTTGTCTCATTTTCTTATCATGATTTTGCTCGTATATGATATGTATTGTTTCATTATTTTTACTCAGCTCTTTCGTGTGTTATATTGCACATATTATTAATGTGTGTGTCTTTAACATGATCTTTACTATGAGTGGTTTCCGTTTCATATATTCATTGATTCTCTCCAGTTCTGTCTCTCTCTCTGTCTTTCTGTCTCTGTCTCTGTCTTCTCTCTCTCTCTCTCTCTCTCTCTCTCTCTCTCTCTCTCTCTCTCTCTCTCTCTCTCTCTCTCTCTCTCTCCCTCCAAACTCCATGTCACTTTGCTAAATACCTTCTACGCATTTTCATGCCTTATGAAAAAATGATTATATGTTGTGCCCTTCTCTCTCTCTCTCTCTCTCTCTCTCTCTCTCTCTCTCTCTCTCTCTCTCTCTCTCTCTCTCTCTCTCTCTCTCTGTCCGTCTGTCTGTCTGTCTGTCTCTACATGCGAATTTTTGTACGTTGTAGTACATTTCCATATGTTCCCCCAGCCCAGCCCACCCCCACCCCCACTGTCTCCTTCCCCTTCATTATTGTTATTTTCATTTTTATTTTTATTTTTTGTTTGTTTATCATTATTATTTATTTTATCATTAAAAAAAATTTACTTCTTTTTTCATTTCTCTTCTATTTTCATTTGATGTTCCATTATGATTGTATGACCACTGTGCTTGCTTGTTTGCTTTCTTACATTATTTCATTTCACTGCATGTTGTAGTCCCTACTCAGGGCGAGGACTGGATGTAAAAAGGCACATCAGTGCTTATCTATTATCCTCGTAAATAAAGAATTTTTTCTTGTCTTGTCTTGTCTCTCTCTCTCTCTCTCTCTCTCTCTCTCTCTCTCTCTCTCTCTCTCTCTCTCTCTCTCTCTCTCTCTCTGTCAGAGACTCTGTCTCTTCATACTGTTTCTCCACTCACCCACTCCCACCCCCCACCCTCTCTCTCTCTCTCTCTCTCTCTCTCTCTCTCTCTCTCTCTCTCTTCTCTCTCTCTCGGTCGATTTCCATCGTTCGTTCTCTCCCAGTCTCCGACAATCTCTTCCTCTAAATATAAATTGCATGATTCATTTTAAATGCATTCTAAATTGTTACATATTCATTGTTCTATATGTGTTGATATGGGGTTCTGTGCAACGTTTTCTTTCATATTTTACATATCTGTCCCTTGTGTGACGGCTGGATGAGAGAAAAAAGCCACAGACTTTGTGCTCATTCCTTTCTCTCAAGAAACAACCTTTCGTTCGTTCGTTCGTTCATTCCTTCGTTCTCTCTCTCTCTCTCTCTCTCTCTCTCTCTCTCTCTCTCTCTCTCTCTCTCTCTCTCTCTCTCTCTCTCTCTCGAAAAGAGAATCGTAACTCGCTCTGTAGCTACGTGTCATTTGTAAAGCACTAAAACGAAGAGAGGAACTGCTATCAGTTAACACACAAATGCCAGAGTAATTTCAGGAAGAACATTTTGTTGTTATGCAAATATTTTCTTTCATAAATTTTCGCCGAGCGCGTGTGTGTTCTACTTCTGTTCTTGACCTCATTGCAGATAGGTCGGTGGCCTTTGCAATGAAACTATTTGACGATTAACATGTATAAAAACGACTGCTGGACTTCAATAAACACAATATGAAAAATGAGTACTTTGAAGTCCTTTTTAAAAAAAAAACACTCAAGCTTTCGGGTCTTAGACCCTTTATCAGGAAACACTAAACAGTAAACACAAGGGAAAAACGTCAAAGTGACGGAAAAGGACACTGTGAACCTCACATTACTGTTTATGTTAGGATAGTATGAAAAAGACAACTAGGAATGTAGTGGGGTGAATGAGGGGGGGGGGGGGGGGTTATGTTTAGTTGTATTGGGGGAGGGGGAAGTGTGTGTGTGTGTGTGTGTGTGGGGGGTGTTTGTGTGTGGGGATGTGTGTGTGGTGCGGTGGAGGGAGGGGGCGGGTGGGGGTGGGGTGGGGGTGGTGTGTGTGTGGTGGGGTGGGGGGCGGGGCAGGGGGGGGGGAAGGGGGCGAAGTGTGTGGGGTATGTGTGTTGTGGGGTGAGGGTGGGGCTGGGTGGGGGTTGGGGGAGGAGGAGGAGGGGGAAGTATATATGGTGTGTGTGTGTGTGTGTGGGGGGGGGGGGGGGGGGGAAGGATTTCATAGGGAGGCTGTTAGCAGAAACCTAACAGACCTAACACATGTAGCAAACGTTTGCATTATGCTGCGCTACCAGGGAAAAAAGTGTTACACAACACTGTTGTGACATCACTTGTTTTGATGTCATTTGTTCTTTTATGTTCTTTTTCGTCACTTTGACGTTTTTCCCTTGTGTTTACTGTTTAGTGTTTCCTGATGAAGGGTCTAAGACCCGAAAGCTTGAGTGTCTATTATTTTTAAAAAAAGGACTTCAAAGTACTCATTTTTCATAAACTATTTGAGTTTGAGTTCTCTCTCTCTCTCTCTGTTTGTCGGTCTCTGTCTGTCTGTCTGTCTGTCTGTCTGTCTGTCTCTCTCTCTCTCTCTCTCTCTCTCTCTCTCTCTCTCTCTCTCTCTCTCTATGTATACCCTAATGACTCTGATACTAGGGAGTCAAGCTGATAGCCGATGATGACAAGGATGCGAAGCAGCGTCAGAGGCAGCAGTCAGCTGACAGTGAGATAGGGGGGATGCTGCTATCTTTTTTATCCCTCAACTCTTGAGGCATTTTTCTCTGAGGGGGGTCCATCCGTTGCCATTATCTTCCAGCCTTCAACCCCCACCCCCACCCCCACCCTGGGCTTCCACCTTTTTATGTAAATCTTCTGTCAAATACCTACACGGTGTGTTTCTAAGGAAAATGAGGCAGATAGCTAGGAGATCCCATCCTCCTATAATAGAGATTTCCCAGCAGCTATGGTAGTAGTCAGTGAGATGTGTGCAGAGTGGTGATCGACGCCGCTTTTCCTCAGACTTTCAAGGAATTATTAGTGAGAGTGGTCAGTTTTTTCTTCTTCTTTTTTTTTCCTTTTTTTTTTTTTTTAAGAAACTCTGTCTCTCTCTGTCTGTCCGTCCGCCCGTTCGTCTGTCTGTCTCTCTGTCTGTCTGCCTGCCTGTCTGTCTGTCTGTCTGTCTGTCTGTCTGTCTGTCTGTCTGTCTCTCTCTCTCTCTCTCTCTCTCTCTCTCTCTCTCTCTCTCTCGTCTCAGCTTGTAATATATACGCTAATGTGATTTTCAATTGAGACAGATATTATGTTCTTGTAGAAATTAATTATTCGCGTGCGCGCGCGCACGTGTGTGTGTGTGTGTGTGTGTGTGTGTGTGTGTGTGTGTGTGTGTGTGTGTGTGTGTGTGTGTGTGTATTGTGTGTGTGTGCGTGCGCTCGCGCGCGGGGGGGACGTGCGAAGTTGTGAGAAATTGTCTGATCTTTGCAGATTGTCTCATTTATATCTTCTTCTCCTTCTTCTTTCTATAGACTGTTCATTCAGAACTAAACAGCAGTATATTCGAACTGTCTGTCCTTCTTCACCTCTATGATAATTATTTTGGTCTCTCCACCATTCTTTTCTTCTGCTCTTTCATTCTCTTGTTTTTCTCTCCATCGTCCTTTCTCTCTGCTGATCACGCGGACGGTGGTATTTATGCAGACTCCATCGTCCTCTCTTTCTGCTGATCACACGGACGGTGGTATTATGCAGATCATCGTCCTTCCTTTCTGCTGATCACACGGACGGTGGTATTATCAGACTCCATCGTCCTCTCTTTCTGCTGATCACACGGACGGTGGTATTATGCAGACTCCATCGTCCTCTCTTTCTGCTGATCACACGGACGGTGGTATTATGCAGACTCCATCGTCCTTCCTTTCTGCTGATCACACGGACGGTGGTATTATGCAGACTCCATCGTCCTCTCTTTCTGCTGATCACACGGACGGTGGTATTATGCAGACTCCATCGTCCTTCCTTTCTGCTGATCACACGGACGGTGGTATTATGCAGACTCCATCGTCCTTCCTTTCTGCTGATCACACGGACGGTGGTATTATGCAGACTCCATCGTCCTTCCTTTCTGCTGATCACACGGACGGTGGTATTATGCAGACTCCATCGTCCTTCCTTTCTGCTGATCACACGGACGGTGGTATTATGCAGACTCCATCGTCCTTCCTTTCTGCTGATCACACGGACGGTGGTATTATGCAGACTCCATCGTCCTTCCTTTCTGCTGATCACACGGACGGTGGTATTATGCAGACTCCATCGTCCTTTCTTTCTGCTGATCACACGCACGGTGGTATTATGTAGACCAGCCAGACGAGACAGGGGAGATCACCACAACAGATTTTTTGGCAGCAGCTGTAGCAGGTAACTCTGAAGCGTAGGTGATGCTGACATCGTGTTTGTCCCAAGCTCGGAGGAATTGGATCTCTCTCTCTTCTCTCTCTCTCTCTCACACACACACACACACACACACACACACACACACACACGCACGCACGCACGCACGCACTCACGCACGCACGCACTCACCACACACACACACACACACACACACACACACACACACACACACACACACACACACATAACACACATGCGCCCACGCACACACATGGGCCCATGCCCACACATCATACACACACGTGTAGATTCACTAGACACTCATTAAAAAAAAAAAAAAAAAACCCATGGTAGGTAGGCACTGAAGGTCTGACCAGCGCGTTGGGGTAATGCGTAGGTCAGACATCCGCTGAGTCGTAGCCACGAGACCCTCTTCTTCAATGGTGTCATCTTAGTTGTTAATTCATGTATCCATCATCAGCTTCAAATCATGCGTAGGGTGGTCTCAAAACTTAGCGGATGGGGTGTAGCGTATATGGACCAGTCCGCACGCAGTGACGCCTCCTTGATGAAAGTGAAACTGAAACGGATCAGGTTGGGTGGGTCACTGCCTGGGGATGATCCACACACAGCGCCTCTCTCTGGGGTGTCTGTGAGGGAAATGAGGCCAGATTGAAGACTCCTCAGAGGAAGATTTTCCCACCAACAGGTGTAGCTGAAGTCGGTAAGATGTGTGTGTAGGGTGGTGTGGAGAAAATTGGTCCCCTCACCCCCACCCCTCCAAAAGCTTGAGGAAGTTTAGCCGTGGCTGGTCAAGTTTGTTAGAGTCGTTCTCTCTGTCTGTCTGTCTGTCTCTCTTTATGTCTTTGTCTCTGTCTGTCTGTGTGTCTGTCCGTGTGTCTGTCTGTTTGTCTGTCTGTTTCTCCCTCTCCGTCTCTCTTTCTCTCTCCCTCCTTCCCTCCCTCCCTCCACCCATCTCTCTCTCTCCCCTCGTGGTTTCATGTTATCATGTTTCTTTCCTACCTGTCGTATACGTATATTAGATCTTGTTCCTTCTCATCAGCCTTTGTTTGGCAATACCTCTGTCTGTCTGTCTGTCTGTCTGTCTGTCTGTCTGTCTGTCTGTCTGTCTGTCTCTCTCTCTGTGTTTTTCTCTCTATGTCTCCTTCCCTACCCCCTTCTCTCTCTCTCTCTCTCTCTCTCTCTCTCTCTCTCTCTCTCTCTGTCTGTTTTTCTCTCTGTCTCCTTCCCTACCCCCTCTCTCTCTCTCTCTCTCTCTCTCTCTCTCTCTCTCTCTCTCTCTCTCTCTCTCTCTCCCCCTTCGTTTTCTCCTTTCTTCTGCCATTCCTGACCTTCCTTTTGTCGTTTTGCAGTTCTGTCTTCCTGTTTTCTGTCTTCTTCCTGTCACTGATAACACACTGACCACTGACCGGAGCAGAGACCAGTCAGGGGAGATCACCCACACAGGTGTTGAGCCGCAGCTATGGAACAGGCCTCACTGGGGAGGGGGGCTATACTATGCCATGCGGACAGTTTGTTACCCCAAGTTCTCAGGAACCTTATCTGGGGTTGGTCGTAGGCATTGCTCCCCCGACCAGCTCCCTCCCTCCCTCCCACCCCACCCCCTCTTCCTCCCAGTTTCATCCTCTGCCAAAATGCTAACACCAGTGAGATAGGTAGGAGACCTCCTCCCCTCCTCCCCCCCCCCACTTCATCTCTTCGCTTTCCACCCACCGCCCCCTCCACGAAGGTTTTCCCAACAGCTGTGGCTGCACACCGAAAAATGACTGCGCCAAGGCCTTGCTCAAGGAGTCGATTATTTATAGACTGGCGTAATTAGATTGTTTTGAGAATTTCTCTTGTGTCTGAAAGTTGATGCTCCTCATTTACTTTCATATGACCATCAAGGTACAAGCCAGGTGGTTCCAAGCAGACAGATTAAAATTAAAGAAATAAGACTATTTGGGGACTTCCAGCTGGCGCAAAGATAGGTCATGGGTGAGTGCAAAGGCCTGAAATGTGACGTCAACTGAGGGGAACGTCATGTATTTGCTGACTGTCATTTCATCAGTGAAAATCCCCCCAAAGAAGGGAAATGATTAGCGGGGAGTTGTTCTTTTGATCAATTATCAGTTTAACATTACATTCTGGCTCAAATTTATGATAGGCCTCAAAACGTTCACATGGATTCTGTAGTGTTTTAGTGCAAAATCCTAACTGTGGCGTCTGGCCATTAGTGAACGCTCGTCTTCGTCAAGGGAGATTATTTTGTTGGTTTGTGAGATGATCTCCCTTTACTCTCTTCATGTTGACATTCCTTCTTCTCTTTACTCTTCTCCCTTTCTTTCACATGGACACTGCTTCTGAACTTTCTTCTCTTTAGTGTCAAAACGAAGTGACTGAGGGCGGAAAATGAAGCAAAAGTTAGAAAGAGAAGGGGTTAATTACCGCCAAGGACACAGACAAACAAACAGAGTATACAGGCTCTGTACTTTGTTTGTCTGTGTCCTTGGTGGTAACAGCCCCTTCTCTTTCTAAATTTTCTTCTCTTTACTCTTATTGGAGAAAAAAAAAATTCTTCTCTTTATTTTACTCCTTCGTTTAGTTCGTCAGTTTCTTTTCTATTGTTTGATATTGACATCCCTTTTTGTCTTCCCTCTACTTTCTTTCTTTCTTTTGTCTTCCTTCTACTTTCTTTCTTTCATTGTTGACGCTCCTTCTTCTCTTGTTTTCTTTACTGCTGATACTACTTCTTGTTTCTTCGAGTGTGTGTGTGCGTGCGTGCGTGCGTGTGTGTGTGTGTGTGTGTGTGTGTGTGTGTGTGTGTGTGTGTGCGTGCGTGCGTGCGTGCGTGCGTGCGTGCGTGCGTGCGTGCGTGCGTGCGTGCGTGCGTGCGTGCGTGCGTGGTGTGTGTGTGTGTGTGTGTGAGAGAGAGAGAGAGAGAGAGAGAGAGAGAGAGAGAGAGAGAGAGAGAGAGAAGCATTGTAGTGAGTACATTTTTTTCTTCAATGCTGATATGAATAATCGCTGTATTTATTGTAATTACTTCTATATTGTGTAATAGTGTTCTGCATTAATATCCTTCGTCCCTGAACCGGGACAAGATCGAGATGCAAAAAAACCCCACCATTTTCCTGCTTACTTTTACCTTTAGGAATAAAGATTATCAATCAATCAATCAGTCAATCAACCGTCCCTCTCCTCCATAAATATGTGTAATTTGAAAAATAAGGCTTCAGCGGAAGGTCATTTTAGTCTTAGAAATGAACCTTGGAGTTTTGTTTGGGTTTCGTTCCAGTTATAAGATGCTTTTAACCTTAATACGATGGCTTCCGAGATGGACCTGGCTGTTATCTGCAAGGACTTGCTACTTCAGAGTAAAAAATTCCGCTTCTTTTTATTACCAATCAGAGGAGGCTACGTGCAGGGGAAATAAGATTATGAGAATTACAACAGACTTAATTTGTGACCACTATCTCTTAAACATAACATTGATCTTGTTTGCATGAAAGATGAAGGGCATTTTGAACGGAGGTAAGGTAAAGTAATGTTGCTTATAGCCCAGCCGACCGCAAAAGGCCATATCAGGGCTGTCACCACGTTAAAATCAGCTCACAAGTCATAAAAAAAAGAACTTTCATACATTTCTTTAAAATACATCTTCTAAAAACGCACCAGAAACTTCGTTAAAAATCTTTCTTCCGTAAAATCTTAAATCAGATGAAAAATGTTAATCTCTTTCAGAAACTCAAAGATCGCGTCAGGTGGGACATCTCTGAACAGGGTTTTCATGGACTCTGCAGTAAAGTGTTTATGTCTCACATCATGCAAGTCCCAACAATCTAAAAGAATATGTTTCACTGTGAGTGAAACATGACATGGAATATACCACGGAGCTTCTTCACCTTTTAAAAGATAACAATGGGTGTAAAACGAGTGGAAAGCAGTGGAATTAGAAACTCCGTTGTTGGAACTGTCTCTTGTTTACTCATAGACATTGATGTATATGTTGGGGGTATTCGATTCGTTGAAATCTGTGAACTTGCGTGCGGTTGGTCGAAGTTCACCTGTCGATTCGTAGCCACGTGCCAACGCCTGATTGTGGAAAACAGAAAGGGTTAGTGGGGAAGATCATCTCACACATGATAAATGGGCAACAGCTGGAAGACGTATTATCACCGTGCTGGGAGATAGTGTCAACTTATTTTCTATATGACGAGGTCTATTATCTGAGGACTTTCAGTTCGTTTAGGTCTGTCCTATTGTCTCTGTCTGTCTGTCTGTCTGTCTATCTCTGTCTGGCTGTCTATCTCTGTCTGGCCGTCTATCTTCTATCTGTCGATGTGCCTATTTCTTTGTTCTCTTGTCTTTTTGCCACTGTCTGTCTACATCTCCTATGTCTATGTCTGTCTGTCTCCTTCTCTGTCTCTGTATCTTTGTCTCTGTCTCTGTCTCTCTGTGTCTGTCTGTCTGTCTTATTGCCTGTCTGTCTGTCTCTCTGTGTCTGTCTGCCTGTCTGTCTGCCTGCCTGTCTGTCTGTCTGTCTGTCTGTCTTTCTGCCTGTCTGTTTGTCTGTCTGCCTGTCTGTCTGTCTCTCTTTGTCTGTCTGTCTCTCTTTCTCTGTCCGTCCGTCTGTCTGTCTGTCTGTCTGTCTGTATTTCTCTCTCTCTCTCTCTCTCTCTCTCTCTCTCTCTCTCTCTCTCTTTCAATCTGTATGTCTGTCTGTATATCTCTTTTTCTCTAAATGTATATGTCTGTCTGTGTGTCTATCTGTATGTATGTATGTATGTAAGCATGTATGTCTCTCTCTCTCTCTCTCTCTCTCTCTCTCTCTCTCTCTCTCTCTCTCTCTCTCTGAACGTATCTGT
>CM065728.1:12236672-12239172 GCA_033310375.1 Conus canariensis | reverse complement strand
CTGATGAATGTGTAAGGTTGGACTTTCCTGATGAACGTGTAAGGTTGGACTTTTCTGCTGTGTAACAACGTATTCAGAGCAGAGGCTTTCCACACCTAGTCCTAAATGTATGTATGTTGTCAGCTGGCTGTTTGACCGTGCTTTCTTTTTTTCAGCCTGAACATTGTTGTGGCTGCTTGTCATTTGAAGTGTTCCTGGAAAAAAAAACCCCAAACAAACAGATAAGATAACGCCTGTCTTTCTATTGCAAATAGAGTTACCTTTGCTAAGTTGATCGTTCAAGCAAAATGATCTACTTAGTCAAATATTTGATTTGAAGCGCACATCAGGATTGTTTTTATTATTATTATTAGTATTATTGTTATTATTATTATTGTCATTGCTATTATTATTATTAATATTAATATTATTATTATTATTATTATTACTATAATAATAATATATTATTATTATTATTATTGTTGTTGTTATTATTGTCATGAATACTTATTTAGCGCCTATTCTCGGCTAGAGACCAAGCTCTAAGCGCTTTACAATCCACACTAGTTTACACAACGGGCTGTCTATCTGGGTAGTGCCGACTGAAGAGCTGCCAGCTGACGCTTTATTCAGTCGTTTCCCGTGTCATCCAGTCAACATCGTTCAATATCGTTCACTCAATCTCCTTATTTCCTTCATTCTTTCCATTTCTCACGCATGGTGCATGCTATGTGTGACGTGTCATCCATACCAACGGTCAAACTGGCATTCTTCTCCGAAAGTTGGTGATGGGATTTTACGTGTGTGCAGGATGTTATGCGTGCGTTCACACAGAGGAACCTCGGTTTATAGTCTCGTTCGAAGGACTGTATGGGAAATGAGTCAGAACCAATGTTAACTCCGAGGGGAAAATCTCCCTGTACCGAAACGGCCTGGCGGAGATACGAACCCGCAACACCAGGATCACCAAGATGACAAGTCCGGTGCTCTACCACTGAGCTATTCCGGCCCCTATAAAGGATTAGGATCGGGATATCCACCGTCGCAATTACAGGTGCACCGTTTCACACCCACGGCGTGGCATTTTCTCTTTCTGATCGAACTGTTAAGCTGACTGATGGGAACAAGTTGCGTTAGGCGTGCCCACCGGCAGCACCTGTCCCATGAAAACGGCGGGATTACTCTCACTGAACACGAGCTGTAATTTGGATTACATCCCTTGACGAGTTCCGAACATCGTCTATTCTTTTCTTTAGTGGACTGTCAAAAGACAAGGGATCTGAAACTGTGTAATCCAGGATTTAAATAGATGGCGTTTCTACGACGTATCGACCCTTTACTTCTGTCTTCTTCTAAGACTGATTGTGAGACCGAAGTCCCTACAAGCTGTACAGAAGCGATTACAGCCGCTGTAGGTCTTCTTTGCGTGTGGGTGGTGAGAGCGTCGTCACCCAAAGACAGGGAATCCTTCAGGCACATTCACTGGAGCTTTGGCTTCGCTCTTTGTCCGCAGGGGTTGAAGAGGTTTCCGTCTGATCCTGTGCGAAGCTAGATTCCTTCAGTGACATTTTATAAGCGTTCAGCAGTTCTCACTCCACTTTCCTATTTTGTGTGCTTCATGAACAGGGGGCGGTTCTTGTCGTCTGTATTGTAGCCCCAGATTGCTGTTAGCATCTTCTGTGTATGAAAGACTGCTTTCTTCAAGCCTTTTCAGCATTCTTGTTTCAGGATTATTGCAGGGATTGATTATTCATTCTTTTCCGCCTCTGTCTTTTCTTCTTTTTTTTGTCCGATATTTTCACTCGCTGAAGACAAAGAGTAAGGAGTTGCCAGCCCAACTGATCACATTGGCCTAAGTCAAAAGCAAGGTTTAAGGTTTAGTTTCGATGTTAACATAGCCCAGCCGACCACAAAGGTCCAGTTTAGGCTGTCATTGCATAAAGAAAGTAAGTTAAAACCATGTCAACATCTCTGAACGAAAACTGTTTGTCCTGAATCAAAACCACATCTACAAAGGAGCTATTTTACCTTTTAACTTAACAACTGATCTGTTGACATCCTGAAGATAAATGAGACCACTCCATGATGACAATGCCAGACCGTCCGCTTAAGTCATAATCCTCAGATTTAAAAGAAAAGTAATAATTGATAATCATTATGATGATGATGATGATGATGATGATGATATGATGATAATAATGATAATATTAATAAAATACTATCATGATGATGATGAAGATAATAATAGTGATAATAATAATAATAATAATAATAATAACAATGATGATAATAACACTACCACTACTACTCTACTACTACTACTACTACTACTACTACTATTACTACTACCACCACCACTGCTACTACTACACTACTACTACTACTACTACTATTACAAAACACACAAGCAGGCTAATGGAGAGGTGGTGGGCAGTGTTCACCTGTTCACATCCTAGCGTCAGAACACAAATGACAACAGAAAAGCTAGCACATTTTAAGTTCTAACAGGTGAAAACTACAA
>CM065728.1:12229172-12231672 GCA_033310375.1 Conus canariensis | reverse complement strand
AAATCATCTTCAGGTTTTTACAGACGGCTCTGTACTTGACAATGATAATGTTGGTGCGGCCTTTGTCATACCGGCACTGAAAATTGAAAAATGTTTCTACATCGGCAAAAAACTGTCAATTTTTACAGCCGAATTGACAGCCATCATGCTAGCTTTAGAATTCTTGGTGAACTTTCCAATGACAGTATTTAAAACTGTGATATTGGTGGATTCTAAATCGGTTTTATGTTCACTGAACTCCTTCAGTACCGATACACGGCCTGACCTTGTGTACGAAATTCATTATTTATTACATTGCTTGTCGACTAAAGGCACAGTCATTGAGTTTTGTTGGGTGCCTTCACACTGTAACATAAATGGAAACGAAATGGCCGACAGAGCTGCTAAAAGAGGCGCAAAAGGTTTAGAGAAGACTGTAGACATGACACTTCTTTTGTCACTACATGAAAATTACAGGCTGCTAGAAATAACAGCATGGCAAAAATTTAGCAGACGTTCTGATGAAAAGACTCTAACACAAAATACAGCTACAGTTCCGTTGGAAATTGTATCAAGAAAGTTGTCAAATGCACCGTTATATTATTCTAGACTTGTCACTTCCCTTTTTTTCCGCCTAAAAATTAACGCTTTAAAAACAAAATTCTCCAAAAATGTATATTGCCTGTGTGGTGCACAAATCACAGTTAATCACATTTTATTTCATTGTGAAAGTCTCCGAGGTTTTCTACCTGATTCAGTCACAGCAAGGAATATTTCGGAAGAAAACATACAAGATTTATTATATGACACAAAGGTTTTACTACAAATTGCTGAATCCCTAATTCACACCCCCATCAGGTCATTCCTGTAGACTTTTTTTTTCTTATTCCAATGTAAGTTAGTGGTGTGGGACACATCCACCCACCCACGTTTCTGTATTTTGCATTTTGTTTGTTATATGTATCTTTAACATTTCCTCTTTACTGTTAATACAGTGTTCACAGTTTTCATCACCTCACACATTTACACTCTCACACACTCACAGACAGAATGCACTCACTCACGCACACTTTGGTCTAATATCACTTATGGTGAAAAGACGTAAAAACAAAAGAACGAACGAACGAACGAACACACACTCTGTCCTCTCTCTCTCTCTCTCCTCTCTTTTCCTCTTACACAACACACACACACACCACAACACACACAACACACACACACACCACACACACACACACACACACACACACCACATATATATATATATATATATATAACATTTCTATAGTGCGATTATATCTATCAATTTATCTATCTATCGATCTGTCTAGCTATCTGTCTTGTGTGTTGAGAGAGAGAGAGAGAGAGGAGAAAAGAGAATCTGTCTAGCTATGTCTTGTGTGTGCGATATATAACATTTCTATAGTGCGATTATATCTATCGATTTATCTATCTATCGATCTGTCTAGCTATCTGTCTTGTGTGTGTGTGTGTGTGTGTGTGTGTGTGTGTGTGTGTGTGTGTGTGTGTGTGTGTGTGTGTGTGTGTGAGAGAGAGAGAGAGAGAGAGAGAGAGAGACAGACAGACAGACAGACAGACAGACAGAGATAGAGACACAGAGAGACAGACAGAGAGAGAAAGACAGAGACAGAGACAGATTCCTTAGGGAAAGGTAAAAACATCCATAGCAGCAGCCATCCCTCCAACACACGACTGAATCCATGTCGAGCCGGCGGGACAAAGGGAAGTCACTCCAGCAATTTATGATGATTAGTCCGTAAGGCTGACCTCCATCGGCTAGTCGTAAATTCACGACACGGTTACACTAATGAAGAGAGTGAGTGACAGGGGAGGAAGTACGTCATGTACTCTGAGAGGATAGGTATGAGGTAGTGAGTGAGTGAGTGAGTGAGCAGAGACTTACCATCTAGGTGTATCTAAGAGAGAGAGAGAGAGAGAGAGAGAGAGAGAGAGAGAGAGAGAGGGAGGAGGGAGGGAAAGACTTAACGTCTTTGTGTATTTAAGAGAGTGAGTGAGAGAGAGAGGAGAGAGAGAGAGAGAGAGAGAGAGAGAGGAGAGAGAAAGACTTAACGTCTTTGTGTATTTAAGAGAGAGAGGAGAGAGAGAGAGAGAGAGAGAGAGAGTTAACATCTTTGTGTATTTAAGAAAGAGAGAGAGAGAGAGAGAGAGAGAGAGAGAGAGAGAGAGAGAGACTTAACGTCTTGGTGCATTTCAGAGAGAGAGAGAGAGAGAGAGAGAGAGAGAGAGAGAGAGAAGAGAAGAGAGACTTAACGTCTTTGTGCATTTAAGAAAGAGAGAGTGAGCGAGAGAGAGAGAGAGACAGACAGACAGACAGACAGACAGAGAGAGAGGGAGGGAGGGAGGGAGGGAGAGAGACACTTAACGTCTTTGTGTATTTAAGAAAGAGAGAGAGAGAGAGAGAGAGAGAGAGAGAGAGAGAGAGAGAGAGAGAGAGAGAGAACTTAACGTCTTTAAGTTCTGCACCTTAACTTCACAGCTT
>CM065728.1:12211672-12216672 GCA_033310375.1 Conus canariensis | reverse complement strand
TGACAGATATTCACCATCTGACAGATGACAGATATTCACCATCTGACAGATGACAGATATTCACCATCTGACAGATGACAGATGCTCACCATCTGATAGATGACAGATATTCACCATCTGATAGATGACAGGTAGTCACCATCTGACAGATGACAGATATTCACCATCTGATAGATGACAGATATTCACCATCTGACAGATGACAGATGCTCACCATCTGACAAATGACAGAGAGTTCCTGAGATCATAGATGATGAATTGTAAGCAGAATTAGGAGTAAGTCCGTCCTCCAAACAACAGGACAAACAAATACAAGACAAAACACGACGCGTTTCGACCTCTTAGGTCTTCTTCAGGCAACACAAACAACACTCAGGACAATGAAAACGAACGAGCAATCACTTATCTTCTGAGCTTCGGCGCACGATGGGCGTAATCACTGATCTTTCCTCAACGTCCATCTTTCAGGACAATGACAATGAAGAACGAGCAGTCACTTAACCTTTATGCAACGCCTATTTTGCGCCGAACTTGAAAAGATAAGCGATTGTTCTTCTTCGTTTTCATTGTCCTGAACGTGACTTCTCTTGTCTGAAGAAGAACTAAGAGGTCGAAACGCGTCTTGTTTTGTCTTGTAATTTTTTGTCCATTTGAACCGGCGGGTTGACTTTATATTCCTTTCAACATTCATAGAGTATAGTTCGTCATCTGATAGATGATATTTATAGTTTACCATCTGGTAAATCATAGATCGTTCTCTAGTTAGTCCACCACAATTAGTTTACCAACTGATAGATCGTTCACCATCTGAAAAGATGATACTTCACATCACGTATCAAAATAGGTCATCGCATAAGTGTTCACCAGTTTACGGATTCTCAACCCTCCATAAAGATAGATCGGCCTTTCATATTCATCATAGACATAGACCAGCGCCTTGTCCCGTTCGCCCCCCCCCCCCCCACCCCACGCCACCCACCCCCGAACAATAATCCAATAACCATGAACAGAAATATCCACAATTTTCCACCGAATATTGCTGTGCCCTCACCGATTTGTCTCAAGAAAATGGGTCAATCCAAAGTAATGCATTTTTTTCTTCTTCTTCTTTTTTTTTTAAGTAATCAGGATTTCCCGCTTCATCACCCCCCCCCTCCCCCCTCCCCCCTCCCCCCCCCCCCCCCCCCCCCACCACCATGCGCAAGAAGACCGTTGGCTCTGTCAGTAGCGGTCTGGTGATTCCCATTTCTGTGGTTTATGAGAGAGAGAGAGAGAGAGAGAGAGAGAGAGAGAGAGAGAGAGACAGAGAGAGACAGAGAGACAGACAGACAGACAGACAGACAGACAGACAGGCAGAGAGAGACAGACAGAGAGAGACAGAGAGAGAGAATGAGACAGAGAGAGAGGCAGAGAGAGACAGAGACAGACAGTCAGAGACAGACAGACAGAGACAGACAGAGACGGAGAAAGAGAGAGACGGAGAAAGAGAGACAGACAAACAGAGACGGAGAAAGAGAGAGAGAGAGAGAGAGAGAGAGAGAGAGAGAGAGAGAGAATGAGAGAGAGAAAGAAGAGAGAAAGACAAGAGACAGACAGACAGACTGACAGACAGACAGACGGAGAGAGAGCGAAAGAGAGAGAGAGGGGGGGGGGGGGAGGGGAGACAGACAGACAGACAGACAGACGGACAGAGAGAGAGAGAGAGAGAGAGAGAGAGAGAGAGAGAGAGAGAGAGGGACAGGTAGACAGACAGACAGACAGAGAGGAGACGGGAGAGGAAGTGCGGGTGAGGGGGATGGGTGGGGGTGGGGGTGGGGGAGTAGGGAGTGAGGAGAACGTATGATATGTTGTCTGGACAGCACGGAGAAGAGTTTGATGGCTGACACCCATCCGTGCTGTTTGTGACCTGTTTCTGCCGACCTACTTTGTCTCGTCATCCCCCTCCCCCTACCTCCCCACCCCCCCCCCCACCCCCCCCCCCCTCCTTCATATTCACTCCTTTCCAATTTGTTTGGGGGGTGGTGGGTGGGGATGGGATGGGGATGGGGGTGGCGTCGTTTGTGGGTTAGTTCTTTGTTTGGTACTTCGCTATTTCTTCCTTACCTCCCCCCTCCCCCCTCTTTTTTTTATTTTAAAGGGGTCCTCACCCATAAATAGCATGTTTGGGTTGTTCAAAAGTATGATCGAGCGTGTTTCGATGTACGTGTTACTTTTCTTCTGGAACTCACTTCTATCCGATGTTTCGGGTCGTGCAAGTAGCCAACTCGTGACTCGCCACGGAGATTGCCGAGCACAGTACGGAAAGAGACGAGAGTCGGGGATTCCGCAAGTGACGTATAAATGCCAAGACTACCGTGAATGAAAGACATGTCCCTAAAAGCGTTCGCTATTAAGGACGTAAAACTCAACTATTTTCCGGCGCTAATGGCAGATTCTCCCAGTGACGAGTTAAGTTCCAACGAAGAGGACATCGAACGTGAAATTTTCACTGAAGTGTATGGAGTTCAGCCGTACCAGTTTGAACCTACAGCTCCTTGTACAGTACCACCTCCCTCGCCATCAGACGCTTGTGTTTCTTTCCAGGCAGTTCGATATTTTACAGGTTGACCATATTATGTACATGTACACACATACGCACGACACAGATAGTACAAGATATAAACATGCACATACATACATCTGTTCACACACACACACACACACACACACACACACACACACACACACACACACACACACACACACATTACCGTAGTATGTAAATAACTTTAAAATGATTATGTGATAAACCACATTTTCCTTCAGTTGTTTAGATCTATCAGATAATGCCTTTTCCTTTGAACAGGAGTTTGTCAGCTACTGCATCATCACACTAATTCTCTTCCCTGCTGTAGAAATCTTTTCAATAGCTGTTCACTTTCAGTCCCCCCCCCCCCCCCCCCCCCACGCCCTTTTTTTACATTCTTCATTTTCAATCTCACTCTCTCCACTTTAATTCTGAAGTTCCACAATGACAATTAGAATCTGAGGGGTCTTTTACAATATATTGCAGTCAAAGATTCTGGCTGTTATTGTAAAAACTGATGCGTAACGTGCCGTACATCAGATCTAAGCTGCAGATCTAAGCTCATTATTCTCTTACTCACCAGGGCAGTTTATGGCACACAGACATACCACACCTGCATATATCTTAAAATGCACACTAAGTCACCATCCTGTGTCCAAATACTGATAAATAACTCACTTACTAAAACATATGGTTGTTGGCGGAAACTTGAACTTGCAGGGGTGCTTGATGTTCAGCAATGTCCTGAAAAATAAAAACCCAAACTATTATTCACTGGAGTCCAACAAGCTGTTATTTGTGGACATGGACACTTTCTTGTTAATAAGAATCATGACTTCAGTTTTGTTGGAAACAGTAACAGCAGGGAAAAAAAATCACAAACATGCAACAGTTTCAGTGGCAGCAGGCAGTGTGACAGACTGACTGCCACAATGACAGTAACAATGTATGTTTCAGTTTGATGCCAACACTCTACAAAAACCAACAACTATCTTTACAACCAACCATACACTGAGAATGAAATGAAACACAAAAAGATCAACCACCCATTCCACAAACCTTACCTTCTTTACGTCTCTGAGCTTGGCTCTCTTGCTCCTGACAGAATCCGTGTCACTGTTGCATTTGAGGCTTGCACTTGCAGCTGGCGAATGAACAGAGAGTGCTTTAATACATTTTTCTGTTATAATAGTTGGCACAGCATCCTCTTTCAGATGTCTTCGGACCCAAATTCCAGCTTCCACCTTTACCTTCCAGGTGTGTTGGTCTTGGAAACTGTGCTCTTCAAAGTGACGACCGCAAATGCCATGATAACTGTCCCGAAGAACAAAATCTTTCCTCGTTGTGGTGACAAAATTTATCCACAATCGCCTAAACTGGCTGGAAGCACCTGGAAAAGCATGAACGCTTACTCTTTGCTTATTTCCTGATGAAATTCCGCAACCAGACACAGCACACATTCGCCCCATCTCACTTCAGCCGAACACGAAGAGAGACTTGGCTTTTCGACATCATCAATCGGCAAACCCCCTTTTATCGAATTATCACTGCAAGATGAGAGCACAGGCGGCTGATTCGGGGCTGGGTTTCGCAATACGACCACATACCAAAACCGTGTGTTTGGTCAAAATAGATTTGTAAAAATGGGTGAGAACCCCTTTAACCCTTCCGCCACGAGCCCACTCTGTCCCGTCTCTGTCTCTCTCTGTCTGTTTGTCTGTCTGTCTGTCTTTCTATCTGTCTGTCTGTCTCTTCCTATCTCTCTCTCCCTCCTCTCTTTCTCTCTCTCTCTCTTTCTTCTCTCTCTCTCTCTCTCTCTTTTCTCCCTCCGTCCCTCCTCTCTCTCTCTCTCTCTCTCTCTCTCTCTCTCTCTCTCTCTCTCTCTCTCTCTCTCTCTCTCTCCCTGTCTTTAGCAATCACATTATATTATGTTCTCGGTACCACGTACCACGGAAACTTGTTCTGCCTTTTCAGGTATATCCGTTTGAACGTTCTCATCCCCACCAGTAAACTGTGCTGTAGACTATCCACTGAAAAAAAAAAGACTTTCTTGATTAAGCAATTCACAGATTCTTTTGCACAGACACCGACTTCACTGTTTTGAAAAAAACACAAAACAACTGGCAATGCTATAGCCTTTAACAAACGAATGTCGTCAAAATTGTTTTAGTAATGCACATGACTTTAAGCACTGTTTTTGACTAGTGGAGATAGTTGCTGCTCTTTGATTATAGTTTTGTTTCTTGTTATAACAGTCAACCTCGTCATAATCAACAACAGTCACAAAATGTCATCATACAATTAGTATTCAACTCTCCCCGTTGTTTGGATCGGGGGGAGGGGGAGGATTGTGGAGGAAGGGGATAGTGATGAATGAGGTTTTCGGTTCTACCTTGCCCCCACTTTCAGATACCTGCCCTCCGCCCCTTTCTTC
>CM065728.1:12201672-12206672 GCA_033310375.1 Conus canariensis | reverse complement strand
TGACTGCAGGCGGAAATTGATACAAATTTTGGAATTAATTCTCATTGAGTCCACCGAAAACAAGGACAAACAAATAACAAGACAAAACACGACGCGTTTCGACCTCTTAGGTCTTCTACAGGCAAGATAAACATTTGCGACAATGAAAAGGAAGAAAGAGCAATCACGTATCTTCTCATACTCGAATTCAACGTCCATCTTGCGCCGAATACCAGAAGATAAGTGATTGTTCGTTCTTCGTTTTTATTGTCCTGACTGTAGTTTATCTTAAACAATAAACACGTAGGGTAACTCTTGTTCCAATAGGAAAACCTAACACAGAGTAACTTTTATTCAAGACTGGCACAGCCTGTTGTTTATCTTGCCTGAAGAAGACCTAAGAGGTCAAAACGCCACGTAGGTTTGTCTTGTAACTTGTTTGTCCCCGTTTTTGGCGGCACATTAAGAATTATTCTTGAAATCTGTTCAACAAATCTTGATGCAAGGAGTCAGCGCACTGTTCAACGAATTTGATGTAAAGAATCACTGCCTGTTATTTTCTCTCCCCATCACTGCGCCCCTCTCTCCTACACCCCCCCCCCCCCCCCCCCCCCCCCCCCCCCGCGCTTCTGTACCCTCCCTCTACCCCTTCCTTTCCCTTTCTTCGTCCTGCTGAACCTCTTCTCTTCATTTCTTCTCCTTCTTCTTCTTCTTCTTCTTCTTCTTCTTCTTTTTCTTCTGCGTACGCAGGCTGATACTCCTGCGGACACTCCCCATATGGACAGACAAGTATTAATCCCATCTACCCGACAAAGGGAGTGGAGATTTGTTGTATGACCGTTTTTTTATCCCAAAACTCCACTCCCTTTGTCTCATTTCTTTTCTGGAGATGCACCGTTGTACAAAATTCAAGGTATTTTCTTGCATTCCTTATATGCAGAGGGAAAGCGCCAGACTGGTTGTTGTCATAGTGACGACAACAACGGACGACAGAACGTGGGGACGTGCACAGTTACAGCACTGAGCTGTGTAAAGAACTAAAGAAAGGCTTAAAGAAAAACAAGATGCAAAGCATATAAACGTACTCCCAGTTTATCCTGAATACGCGTGATATATTCCATAAAGAGTAAAAACCGTCTTGGGCTGGTGTAACCGTTAGTAATGGCTATTCTGGTAAACATCGGACATCATCTGAGACCTATAAAGAACATACTTACAAATTTTCAGAAAGATCGGCCAAGAACTTTCTGAGATATTCCATCAAGAAGAAAACCATTATGGGCCGTTAGTAACGGCTATAACGGTAAACTTAAACATCAGGCATCTTGTGACCCATAATGGACATACCTACAAATTTTCAGAAAGATCGGCCACGTTACTTTCTGAGATATTCCATAAAAAACAAAAACGTTATGGGTCGTTATAGACGTTAGTAACGGCCATAACGGTCAATTAAACGTCGGGCATGATCCGTGACCCATAATGAACATACCTACAAATTTTCAGAAAGATCGGCCAAGTACTTTCTGAGACATTCCATAAAAAAGAAAAACTATTATGGGCCGTTACAGCCGTCAGTAACGGCTACAACGGTTAACTAAAACATCAGACATCATCCGTCGCCCATAATGAACATACCTACAAATTTTCAGAAAGTTCGCCAAGTACTTTCTGAAATATTCCATAAAGAAGAAAAACCATTATGAGCCGATATAGCCGTTAGCCGTTAGTAACGGCAATGACGGTAAACTAAAACATTGGGCATCATCCGCAAGCCATAGTGAACATACCTGCTAATTTTCACAAAGATCGGCCAAGTACTTTCTGAGATATTCCATAAAGAAGAAAAACCGTTACAGGCCGTTAAGCCGTTATAACGGC
Source organism: Conus canariensis (assembly GCA_033310375.1). NCBI lineage: Eukaryota > Metazoa > Mollusca > Gastropoda > Neogastropoda > Conidae > Conus > Conus canariensis. The sequence goes on along the minus strand of CM065728.1, from coordinate 12,204,812 downwards.
TATAACGTTAAACTAAAACATCGGGCATCATCCGTGACCATAATGAACATACCTGCTAATTTTTACAAAGATCAGCCAAGTACTTTCTGAGATATTCCGTAAAGAAGAAAAACCGTTACAGCCGTTACAGCCGTCTAGTAACGGCTATAAGGTAAATTAAAACATCGCTCATTATTCGTGACCCATAATGAACATACCTACAAATTTTCAGAAAGATCGGCCAAGTACTTTCTGAGATATTCCATAAAGAAGAAAAACCGTTACAGGCCGTTACAGCCTTAGTAACGGCTATAATGGGATAAACTAAAACATCGGCATCATCCGTAGACATTAATGAACTTACCTGCTAATTTTCACAAAGATCGGCAAGTACTTTCTGAGATATTCTATAAAGAAGAAAAACCGTTACGTTACACGTTAGCGGCATACGGTAAACTAAAACATCGCATTATTCTGACCCATTATGAAGATACCGCTAATTTTCAGAAAGATCGGCCAAGTACTTTCTGAGATATTCCATAAAGAAGAAAAGCCGTTACAGGCCGTTAACAGCCGTGTACGGCTATAACGGGGCAAACTAAAACATCAGGCATCATCCGTGACCCATAATGAACATACCTGCTAATTTTCACAAAGATCGGCCAAGTATTTTCTGAGATATTCCATAAAGAAGAAAAACGTTACAGGCCGTTACAGCCGTTAATAACGTATAACGGTAAACTAAAACATCGCTCATTATTCGTGACCCATAATGAACATACCTACAAATTTTCAGAAAGATCGACCACGTACTTTCTGAGATATTCCATAAAGAAGAAAAACCGTTACAGGCCGTTACAGCCGTTAGTAACGGCTATACGGGGTAAATTAAAACATCGGGCATCATCCGTGACCAATAATGAACATACATACAAATTTACAGAAAGATCGGCCAAGTACTTTCTGAGAATTCCATAAAGAAGAAAAACCGTTACAGGCCGTTACAGCCGTTAGTAACGGCTCTAACGGTAAACTAAAACATCGGGCATTATTCGTGACCCAAATGAACATACCTACAAATTTTCAGAAAGATCGGCCAAGTACGTTCTCAGATATTCAATAAAGAAGAAAAACCGTTATAGGCCGTTACAGCCGTTAGTAACGGCTATAACGAGGTAAACTAAAACATCAGGCATCATCCGTGACCATAATGAACGTACCTGCTCATTTTTACAAAGATCGGCCGAAGTACTTTCTGAGATATTCCATAAAGAAGAAAAACTACAGCCGTACAGCCGTTAGTAACGGCTATAGCGGTAAACTAAAACATCGGGCATCATCCGTGGCCCATAATGAACATACCTACAAACTTTCAGAAAGATCGGCCCAGTAGCTTTTGTCTGGAGCAGTGGAACACATTTTGACCAGGACACACGGACACACAGACAGACAGACACACACACAGAACAGCATTTCTTCGTTCCCATTCTAAAGTACTGTCTGTTCTATAAAGAACTGGGAGTACAAAAATGAATGGGTGAAAGACCGGAAGACATTGAGACAGAAAGACAGAGAGAAACGCAGACAGCGACACAGACGTAAAAACTTCCCCTAAGATGGAGTATGGCTGCTTCAATGGCGGGATAAAAAACGGTCGTACATTCAAAACTCCACTGCCTGTCTGTACAGGCAGTGTTCGCAGGAGTATCAGCCTGCGTACGCAGAGAGAAAGAAAGACATAAAAACAGGAGAGAGAGAGAGAGAGAGAGAGAGAGAGAGAGAGAGAGAGAGAGAGAGAGAGACAGACAGACAGACAGACAGACAGACAGAGAGAGAAAGAGAGAGAGATCGAGAGAGATAGAGGGAGATTACATTTATCCACGAATCACTCATTCCATTAATATATATTCGCATGTATCCTTTTAATTTCTTATCATTGAAGTCGGCTGGACTTGAATGAAACGAAGCTAATCACACGATATAATAGTGAATACTTGAAGAAAACGAAATGGACGAAAATCAAATCAAATCAGTAATGAGATCAAATGCAGTACATGATTTAAGAAACAAACTATGAACTAGCCATTGAGTTGTGTTTCCATTGTTATTTAGTTTCTTATTACAGTTCATCAGTATGTAGCGCTATTTCTTCATTATTTCTTTTTCTGTGATGATTTGTAGTTCGTTTCTGTTTTACTCAAGTGTTTCATGTCCACCTTATTCTCTGTCGACACAGGTGATGTCGATCTGCTGGGCGTAGAGAATCAACAGAGGACTGAACAGTGACGACGGGAGAAATTTGCGGAGCTGTTGTGACAGAAACGGGTCGACGACACAGAGTGAACAGTAGTAACAGGGGGGAAAAAGTCTGTCCACCTGTTGGACAAAGAGGAATCTGCCGAAGCGAAGTGTTGGACAAAGAGACTTTTACCGAGCTGTTGGACAAAGAAGAATCTACTGAGCTGTTGGACAAAGAGAAGTCCGTGGAATTATCCGACAAAGAGGAATCTGCGGAGCTGTTGAACAAAGAGGAATCTGCCGAGCTGTTTGAACACAGAAGAATCTGCTGAGTACCGTCTGTGGAATTGTCTGACAAAGAGGAATCTGCCGAAGTGTTGGACAAAGAGGAATCCGCCGAACTGTTGGATAAAAACAATTTGTCCAATTGTTGGAGAAAAAGAAATCTGTGGAATTGTCTGACAAAGAGGAATCTGCCGAGCTGTTGGACAAAGAGGAACCTGCCGAGCTTTGGAGAAAGAAAATCTGTCCAATCTTTGGACAAAGAGAAGTCTGTGGAATTGTCTGACAAAGAAGAATCTGCTGAGCTGTTGGACAAAGAGAAATCTGCCGTGCTGTTGGACAAAGAAGATCTGTCCAATTGTTGGACGAAGAGACATCTGTGGAACTGTCGGACAAAGGGGAATCTGCCGAGCTGTTGGACAAAGAGGAATCTGTCACGTCGAGCTGTAAAACAAAGAAGAATCTGCCAAATTGTTGAACAAAACGAATGTAGACATACCGAACAGTAACAGTGGAAAGAGTCTGCAAGTTGTTGAACAAAGAGGAATCTGCCAAGCTGCTGGACAAAGAGGAATCTGCCAAGCTGTTGGACAAAGAAGAATCTGCCTAGCTGCAAAACAAACAGGAATCTGCCGAGCTGT
>CM065728.1:12196672-12199172 GCA_033310375.1 Conus canariensis | reverse complement strand
TCATTGAATGACAAGACATATCCAGAAGAAACAACAAGACGAAAAAGTGATTAAGCACTTCCCCACCACCACGACAAACCTAAGAATCCAATCGTGGCACACTGCCACAGAAAATCAAGTTTATTTAATAAAGATTACGTAACACAGGAAAAACATCAAAATGCGCAAAGAAAATTGAGGTGAATATACCTCCATATACAAAGATCGCTTTTGTGATGTTTTGTTTTAATGTAACAAAGAGAGAGAGAGAGAGAGAGAGAGAGGAGAGAGAGAGAGAGAGAGACTGCCAATGATAATTTCATTATATTATATATGATTTGATTTTTTAAAAGTCCTCATGTTTGTTATGAGCGGTATTTTGAAATTCTGTTTATAATTCATTCGATTTGCTTTGAATTCACGTATTTCCTACGCTAATAGTTAATGTCTTCGATTTTATGCTTTAAGAATGTCATTCGAAGACAGCGTGCCAGTGACAGCTTGGTTTGCCACGCATGTTTTACGTTGATATCTCTAAACAAACATTTAAACAATGAGTGATAGTAAATGTAAATAATGAGAGGGATGCGCTCGCTGTCAAATGTTATGAATGTTGGTCTACGGAACTGGCGGTCGGGACTTTGAAGAATTTTTGTTCGTAATTTGATTATACAAGCTTCTTATTTTTGTTCTTTTTCTTGTAAATCCATTCTCCCTTTGTAGGTCCAAGATGTATGTATGTATGTATGCATGCATGTATGCATGTATGTATGTATGCATGCATGCATGCATGTATGTATGTATGTATGTATGTATGTATGTATGTATGTATGTATGCATGCATGCATGCATGCATGTATGTATGTATGTATGTATGTATGTATGTATGTATGTATGTATGTATGTATGTATGTATGTATGCATTTGTCTGTCTGTCTGTCTTCTATCTAGCTGTCTAGCTGTATGTCTGTCTGTCTATCTATCTCTATGTCAGCCTGTCTGTCTATCTACATATTGAGTTAACTGGTATGCTTACATGCTCTCTTCACTAACTTTTCTCACGGTTCGTTTCAGTTTGAAAACTCTCGTTTCTTGTCCTGAACACAAAAGCAACACGTTTTGCTAAAAAGAAAAAAAAAATTAAAACACCTTAAGACCCATCATATTTTACTCCTGCATATTTCTTTTCTGCCCATCTTGTTCTCTTTTTTAACCTCTTACCGCTCTTTTCGATATTCTTCTTTTCATCTTCCCCTTCGTCCTCCTTTGTCTTCTCCTCCGTGTCTCTTGTCTTCTAACTGTCGTTAGTGTTATTCTTAACGGCTACCAGACTAAACAGTTCACTCAGTTAAAAGAAGGCTACTCACTGTGTGTGTGTGTGTAGCTTTCGTCGGCAATCCGGCCGACTTCTTCCGAGCAACTGCTGGGTTGAGAACTGGATTCAGTGCGCACCCCTGTGTCGTTTCCCCACTTGTCATTTTGTCTTTGTCCCCCTCCCCCCCCCCCCCCCCCATTTTTCTCTCTCATCCCCTGTACGTCAGCTGTGTTGTTATTGCCTTCCTCCTTGCCTTCAAGACATTGATGGCTTGCTAAGCGTGCTTTCAGCAACTTCTGTGTATTGCTGCCAACCTTTGGGAACGTGTACGGCCACTTGAAGTTGATGGGTTTTGAAAAGACAGAGCTGGATTTCATGATGCCTTCAATTTATTTTTGTCTTTGGGGAAAGAGGTAAATGGCTTTGGTTGAATTGGCTGATTACACGAACTTAACCCCCCCCCCACCACCCCCCTTTACCCCCGACCCCTCTCTCCTTTTCTCTGCGCTCCGCTTTGCCATTTTATTTTCTCTTTCTGTCTCTGTCTCTCTCTCTGTCTGTTTGTCTCTCTCTTTCTTTCTCTCTCTCTCAGCCGATATATCACATATACAAGTTGTTTTAGATGAAATAACTGTAATGGACGTTCTTAAACCTTGAAGTTAGGCAAAGATGGACACACGGAAAAAAAGCAATGAAATTAGCAAATACGTCCAAGTACCTAGGCTTCATAGTTACTGTAAAATTACGCATTAGTGCTGCTCTGCTTAAGATGAGTATAAAAGGTAAGAAGGTATTGTAGAAATTCAAAACCGTTTTAGAAGATTACATACAGTTGATAACTTTCTTTTCGGAAAATTTTCGAAGCTGAAATTGAGCCTATCTTAACATATGCAGTGGAAATCTGGAGGCTAGACAATTTAACAGAAGTAAGAAAAAAATACACGCATTTGCTATCAAGCGTTTTAAAGAATTCTATTGCACTGTTCCAACAAAAATATGTATGGAAAAACAGGAAGATATCCACTGACTATCAGAAAAGCCATACGATGCATCAAATATTGGGTTCTACTCATCAGATATCGATAAATGGAATAAGTAGACAAGTTTACGACATGATGTTAATACAGTTAGACGCAGAAACATGCAACTGAGCTTTGAGAGCTGTGAAAATTTTAACAGAAAAATGGCTTTGGAATAGTGGGACTT
>CM065728.1:12184172-12189172 GCA_033310375.1 Conus canariensis | reverse complement strand
ACAAAACACGACGCGTTTCGACCTCTTAGGTCTTCTTCAGGCAAGACACAAACAAATAGGACAATGCAAAATGGACGAATTGGTCACTTGGTTTCGATCTCTTCAGCGCAAGGTAACCCACTCTCCTTTCTCCCGTACTACAACTGCTATTGCCTTATTATCACCAAAAAGTAGTAGTAATCATGTCTTAATTTATTATTTTAATATTTTGACCTTTTATTAGTATTCCTATCAGTAATATAATTATCATCATTACTACCTTGACTCACACATTATCTCCCTTCTAACAGCCTCGTTTTCATTCAACGCCTACCTTGCGCTGAAGAGATCCAAGCTAAGTGACAAATTCGTTCATCATTTTCATTGTCCTATTTGTTTGTGTCTTGCCTGAAGAAGACCTAAGAGGTCGAAACGCGTCGTGTTTTGTCTTGTGACTCGTTTGTCCACGTTTCTCTTGGCGGTTCGCTAACATTTATTTAAGATTTGTTTAGATTTCCGCCTGCAGTCGTCTCACTTTGCAACTAGATCTGTGCTGTTCAGTTAAGCTAAAGTTCCCCCCCCCTTCCCTCCCCCCCTTCCCCCCCCCCCCCCCCCCCCCCCGACGTCTCTGTATCAAGAATGATAATCAGACGATAAAGAGTGATAAAATCACACGCTGAGCATTCTTCATGTTAGCCTGCATCCTAAGGTACTAAGATGGTGATACTGGGACTTTCATGATAATCTAGGAACTTCACTGAATGCACAATAAAGCTTACGTTTTGATATTTATCAACAATATTATTTTAGTATGATTCCTGGCTGAAATAGATGGTTAAAGCACAGAAAAGCAGAACTTTTTTTAAAGCAGATACAGGCAACGTTATGTGATAATTTTGTGTTCTATGTGTTTAAAGTTAACTTACTAGATGAAACAAATAAGTAGTGGGAAAGGGGGTGAGTAAAGGAGGGGGGGGGGGGGGGGACGGACGGGGGATGGGTGTGATGGGGAGGGATGCAGGCAGGTAAACGACTCTACTTTCTATGTGTTTGTGTGTCTGTCTCTGCCTCTGTCTCTCTCCCTCTCTCTGTGTCAGTGTCTGTGTCTGTGTTTGCCTCTCTCTGTCTCTTCCTCTCCCTCCCTTCCTCCCTCCATCCCTCTCTGTCTGTCTGTCTGTCGCTCTTTATCTCTCTCTGTCTGTCTGTCTCTCTCTGTCATCATGTGCGCGCTCGCGCTCGTGTGTGTGTTTTGTGTGTGTGTGTGTGTGTGTGTGTGTGTAAACTCAAACCACACACACACACACACACACACACACACACACACACACACACACACACACACACACACACACACACACAAGCATACAGGCGGATAAACTTTTGTGCATGCCATACCGAAACACCGTCAACATAATCTTGCCTAACCCTAACCCCTTTCTCTGCACAACAGTCCTGCTGGAACTGGAACCGTGAAGCGGATGGCACTGGAAGCCAAGCGTTTGGCCCTGGTCTTGAACGGATGGCGGTAAATGGAAAATTGAAAGCACATCTTCTCCGTCCATCTTTTGTCACTTACATTTTTCTTTTGTCGTTCTTTCTTTTGTTCTCACTCTCTCTCTCTCTCCTTTTTACGTTTATCTTTTTCTTCGTTTTCTCTTTGTCTTTTCTTTCACTTAATTTCGTTAAAAAATCGTCGTCATTGTTGACATTTTGTCTCTTGTAATTGCACATTGTTTTTGTGTTGTTTTTCTTTGCTTTCCTTTCGGCAGAGAAGAGCACGAAAGGCTTCAATTGAATACAACAGGTTTTTTTTTTGGTTTGTTTTCGTTCTGCGTGGGTGTTGGTGAACAAATGTAAGGAATGATTTCTTGTTGTGTTTCTTCTTCATTTCTTTCCTTCTTTGGCTTCTTCTTCCTCCCATCCTCTTCTTCTCTCGTCTCCTCTTCTTCTCCTTCTCTCTCCTTCTTCCTTTCCTTTCTTTCTTCTTCTTTCTTCTTCTTCTTCCCCTTCTTCCTTCTCACTTCCTTCTTATTTCCTTTTCTTTCTTCTCTTTCTTTCCTCTCATTTCCTTTCCTTCCTCCTCCTCTTTCCTTCTCCTTCTTTATTCTTTATTTCACCTTTTTGTTTTCTGCTCTTCTTTTCTCTTTATACTTAGCTTATTTTCTTCTTATTGTCTTTTCTTGTCTCCTCCTCCTCCTCCTCCTTCCTCCTCCTCCTCTTCCTCTCCTCCTCCCTCTTTCATCCTTCCTTCCATCCTTCCTCTCTTGTTCCGTCTTTACTTACTTATTCTTTATTCTCTTCTTTATTCCTGTGTCTCTTTGTCTCCTTACTGCCCCCCTCCCCCCCCTCCCCCCCCCCCCCCCCCCCCCCTTCGTTGGGTTCTTTGTCTTCTCAGTCATCTTGTCCTGTCTTGTTCCGGAGTAGCCGGAGAACTGGTCAGATCTGCAATGCATCTTCTTTTACTTCGAAAGAAAGAAGTACTACGTCCAGTTGAAAGCTCTCGCTCCTCCTCCCCCCAACTCCCCTCCCCCCCCCCTGCCACACACACCTCCTCTTTCTTACCCCTTACTCCCTCTATAAATTTCTATTGATGTATAGCAGATGGACAAAAACGCATGCACGTGGGCTCACCCACGCATGCACTACTGACATGCACGTGTACACACATTGACACACACACACACACACACACACACACACACACACACACACACACACACACACACACACCACCACACACACACACACAAACCACACACACACACAGAGAGAGAGAGAGAGAGAGAGAGAGAGAGAGAGAAGAGCGTTGTTAGCAAGAAGAAGTCAATTCAATTAGTTCCAGAGATATCCCTGGTGTGGAGGTCTGTGATTGAGTTAGCATTTAGGCTGGAACTTGTCATCTCTGGGCCTGCTGTTCTCTTTCTCACGCCGGCACAGGAGCCCACGTATTGATGGGCAACAAGAGAGCTAACCAGAAAAAAAGCCTGTACTGTTCAGTTAAGCTACTTCTGAAGTTTTTCTCCACTTCTCTGTATAAAAAAAATAATCAGACGACAAAGAGTGGCAAATTCACACACACACACACACACACACACACACACACACACACACACACACACACACACACACACACACACACACACCACACATACGCGCGCGCATGCGCGCGCGCATTTTTTCACGTTTATCTATTGTACTCAGATGGCAATACTGAGACCCGCCTGGTAATCTAGAAATTTTGCTGATTGAAAAAGCAACAACATAAAAACCCTAAACAAAAAAAACAACAACAAAAAACAAAAAACAAAAAAAAAAAGGAAAAAGAAAGAAAAAACAGACGTCTTGATATTTATCAACAATGGTCTGTTTCCCCCTTATAATTCCTGGCCAATCTTGGATAACCGAGTGATGGCTGGAGCACAGACAAGACGTCTTCTGCAGATACAGGCAACGTTATGTGAGAACGGTCCTAGGTGTTTAACATCAACTTACTTACTAGATGGGAAAATTTAGAAAGAGAGGGGGTTAGTTACCACCAAGAACATAGGCAAACAAAGTACAGGACAAGACACGATGCAGTTCGTCCTCGTGGGTCTTCTTCAGGCAAAAACAAATAACATTTAGGACAGTGAAAATGAAGAACGAGAAACCACTTATCTTCTCATATTCGGCGCACGACCAAAATGGCCGCCGGACGGAAACGAGGCCACCCAGGAGGGGATCAAAATCAAATGAAGGACAATAAGAATGAGAAGTGGCTTACAGCGTTCACAAGTACACATAGAGAGTCAAAGACGTGACGTGAAATACAACACGACAAAGGGTATCAGTCAGTATCAGTAAAAATCAAGTTTCAAAACGGAGTGACTGAGGGCGGAAAATGAAGCAAAATTGAGATTTTTTTTTTTTTTTTTTTTGCTGTCCCAACCTCTGCGCCACCTCAGAGGCAGTGCACCCACGCCGCTCATTCCGACACCCCGTCCACAGCCACAGCCCGGTCGGCCCCGCCGCAGCCCCGGCACCGGCAATCCACAGGGAGCAGCCAATGTCAAGTCGTTCAGAGGCAACCCACCGGAGGAGACACTGCACTGCTGCCGAGTCACTTCGGTGGTGTTCAGTGGCGCCTGTTCTGATCTAACATACGAAGGACACCACCTACTAAGCCCCCTACTGACGACAATAATTGCTTAGTCGCGGAGCCGGCGTGAGTGAGCTCTCCCTCTGGAGGGCGCCACCACGTCCGTCCAACGACAGCCCCCATGGACACGCCGATACCGATGACCCCGACAGAACCAAACCAAGACCACAGACGTGGAGAGGACATCGAAATTGAGGTCACCATGAGAGCAGGGCATGAAGGGCCACAGAATTTGAGACTTTTTTTATGCTGATCGATGAGAATGAGGATGATTAAGATGATGCTACGGATTTCCATTTCGGTCTGAGACTACATGACAGGGCTGTACTGTACGCTTCCTTTCATAATATATCCCGGCGTCAACCAGGCCCGAGAGATACAGGCACCTGCAGTGTTGGTCAGGAAATTTGAGCAACACTCTCAGAAACGCATCCATTAAGTGGATGAAACTCGACTGTGTGGTCCCAGTCTTCCCAACTGAGTCTGCAGCAAACTCAACTCTGGGTAGGAGCCGGTCGGGGCAGAAAAACCCACATGACTCTGATGGGATTCGAACCCACGACCTCCCAGCCGGGAGTCCGCGACGCTAACCACTTCGCCACGGCGGCTGGTCAAAATTGAGAATTTTGGTCGTGCGCTGAATATGAGAAGATAAGTGGTTTCACGTTCTTCATTTTCACTGTCCTAAATGTTATTTGTTTTTGCCTGAAGAAGATCAGCGAGGTCGAAATGCATTATGTCTTGTCCTGTACTTTGTTTGTCTCTGTCCTTGGTGGTAACTAACCCCCTCTCTTTCTAATAATTATTTTGCTTCATCTTCCGCCCTCAGTCACTCCATTTTGAAACTTAGATGGGAAAAAATAAGTAGTGTGCATGGGGGGGG
>CM065728.1:12171672-12176672 GCA_033310375.1 Conus canariensis | reverse complement strand
AAGTCCACTGGTCGAAAGTCCCTATGAACAAAGCAAAGTCAAGGACGTCAAGACGAATTGTTCACGGGCTACAATGGGCTTAGAGAGGAAATCCAAACTGAAGTCCTCACAGGAACAGGGCACGAAAGATCGCGCAGAATGGAAAACTTGTGTTATGAACATCAATAAAGATGATGAAGATGATGGGGGCCGGAATAGCTCAGTTAGTAGAACGCCGGACTCGTGATCCTGGGGTTGCGAGTTTGCATTTTGGTATAGGGGGATTTTTCCCTCGGAGTCAGCATTGGTTCTGACTCCATTCCCCATACAGTCCTTCGAATGAGACTATAAACCGAGGTTCCGTGTGTGAATGCACGCATAACATCTTGCACACACGTAAAATACCATCACCAAATTTAGGAAGAGAAGGCTAGTTTGGCGTTGGTATGGACGACACGTTACACATAGCATGCACTTTCCTCGAAGATGGAGTATGGCTGCCTTAATGGCGGGATGAAAAACGGTCATACACACGAAAGTCTACTGCCTGTATATACAGGCAGCGTCCGCAGGAGTATCAACCTGCGTACGCAGAAAGAAAGAAAGATGAAGATGATGCCATGGCGCTACCTTCTGATTTGACTCGGGCTGTAGTCTACACTTCCTTTCATAAGGTCATCGCGTGGTCCGGCTTCGAGAGATACAGACACCTGCTGTGTTGGTTAAAAAAGAAAACAGTAACGCTCAAAGAGAAGCGTGTATTACATGGACGAAACTCGACTGAGTTATTGCAGCTTTCCCATTTGCGCCCCAAACACACTTGACTGTGGGTAGGAACCAGGCCGGACCGGAAAATATTGATGCCCCCCCCCCCCCCCCAAACAAAAACAAAAACAAACAAACAAAAAACAGGGGTTAGTTTCAAAGTGAGGTCACTGCAGGCGGGAATTGGAGCAAGTTTTAAAACGAATTATCAATAAGTCAGCCAAAAAAAAAACAAAAAAAAAAAACGGGGTCAAAGAAATTACAAGACAAAACACGACGCGTTTCGACCTCTTTGGTTTTGAAATGTTTTCTTCAAAGATTAATTAAAAAGAAAAAAAAGAACAGAAAGAGAGAAATGAGTCTGATAGAAATCGAACGTACTAATTCTTAACGTGCGCACGGACATGCTAAACACTTGCGCCAGGGAAGCTAGTTCTTCATTGATGTTCTCGTCCTTGGTCAGGTCAGTTTTTGTGAGGTGAAAGGACTAAGGCGAACAAGTTCTCAGATCATCCATCGCACCGTTGTTGGGGAGTGCTTGTAAAAAAAAAAAAAAAGAAAAAAGAAAAAAAAAAGGCGTATCAAACTGTTCCATGCAAAGTGCTTGCCGAGGCAGGAAGTGGGACTCCCCGGTTATCTGCCCACAAGGGGGTGCTGTCTGGCGGTGACAAAGGGAGAGCAATCTCCTGTACTGCACGAACCTCTCTCTCCGGCTGGCTGACAGATACGTAATGGCTAACTCGCGCGCATGAGTATTAACGCTCATGATGGATCTTCTTTCTCCTTTCTGCCTTCCATCTTCCATCACTCTCGGAGTGCCTGCCACTCTCTCTCTCTCTCTCTCTCTCTCTCTCTCTCTCTCTCTCTCTGTGTGTGTGTGTGTGTGTGTGTGTGTGTGTGTGTGTGTGTGTGTGTGCGTGTGCGCGCGTATATGTGAGTGTGCATATGACAGCGCACGCGGGCGTCTGAGAGAGAGAGAGAGAGAGAGAGAGAGAGAGAGAGGAGAGAGAGAGAGAGAGAGAGAGAGAGAGAGAGAGAGAGAGCTCCATGATTTCCGATGTTCGTGCATCTGCATGTCCTTAACTTCACCTCTTTGATCATCATCCCACAATCCCTCCCTCTCTCTTGTTTATCTGTTTCTCGCCCCTTCCGCCCCCTTTTTTTTGCTTTGGTCTCCTAGTGTTACAAGGCTACGTGTCTGTCTGTTGCCTTCTACTTCCACTGTATCTGTGTAGTTTGAGACAGGGTCTCTTTCCATGTGGTCTCAACACAACCGAAGTCAACTGTCTGCAAGGTTCTACACCTGGCGAAATCCATGTGACGTGAGACAGATCTCTGTAAGAATGAGGTCTCTGTCTTTCGATTTGTATTCATTGAACTCCCCTTTTTTCAGTTATTTTTTTAGCGCCACTCCCATCCCACCTTTCACCCCCACCTCTCTCTCTCTCCTCTTCTCTCTCTCTCTCTCTCTCCTCTCTCTCTCTCTCAGCTCTCTCCTTTCTGTCTCTCTATGTCTCTCTGTTTTTCTATCTTTCTCTGTGTCTCTTTGTCTCTCTCTCTCTCTCTCTCTCTCTCTCTCTCTCTCTCTCTCTCTCTCTCTCTCTGTGCCTATCTCTGTCTCTCTGACTCTGTATTTTCCTCTCTGTTTCTGTGTCTCTGTCTCTCTATCTCTTTGTCTCCCTCCACCCCTCCCACCCCCACCTCCTCTCTCTCTCTTTCTCTCAGTTTGATTCATCTATCACACCCTGAGCCTTGTACTTTCTAGGACATGGAGCTGCAAAAACGAAATCACGCCACCGAGCTCATTTGCATAGAGATTGAACCCTCAGCCCCTCAGTGTCCCAGGCCGGCTGTTCATCAGGCCGCTGACCCCCCGAGAACGGAGGGAAGAGCGGGCAGCGTGTTGGACATGCAAATTGCAGGGGGCCAATTTGTCCAGGGCTTTGTCACCCTGATCCGCCGTGCTGGCCTCCGCGTCAGGGGCAGCTCACTGGAAGCTCAGACCCCGAGTCTTCTCCCTTTTCTGACTTTACCCCCTACCACTGTCCGCCAGGTTGGGGCTGGGTCGCCGTCAAAGACTCATTGTGGATGGAGATTGTTCCCTGGTCCAATTTGCCCACTGGATTGTGATCTCTATAAGACTGCTTCGTCAAGGCGGAGGGGGGAGGGGGGCTAGCTGGTACAGTCGTCCTAATCCTTCCCCGCCCTCCGTCCCCTCCCTCCCCCTGGCCTAAGTCATTATAGCTCCTTTTTTGTGCAACCTGCTTCACTTAAAACCTGGAAACCATGCCAGACCAATCTCTCAGCATCTTTGGGACTCTAGCTGTGTCTCCAGAATGGTTAGTGTGGACTTACAGTACGATCACACTGCTTGATTGTACCTAACTGTTTGGTAGAGGGTTCCTCTTCGCTGCTCACCTTTTCATGGTGATTGGTTCAGTTCAAAGTCATGGTGAATGCGGTGTAGATCTACCAGTGCGTTCTTGGCCCTCTCTGGTTTCCATCTACGTTAGTAGGAAGGGATCTTTAGTTTCATGATTATTACTAATAGCTGTTTTATAGATCCGAACGAGTTCAAATCGTTGTCCACGCTCCCTTGATGCCATTATAGATATGACTAATTACGAGAATGATCACACTATTTCATTGTTTGTCATATTGTTCATATTCGCCCTAGTTTTGTTTGGTTTACTGCAGGAAAGTCATCTTCACCCGAGTTTTGAAGGAATTAAATTATACCATCTGTAAAGACATGGGTCCAGTCTTCCTGGGGGTACTGGTTGCAGATATACTCCATGGCCAGGGCCTTCCTTTGGGTATCTGACTGTATTCCTCTCTTCTCCACTCCGGGAATGCTGGTGACGACTGTTGGGAACACCTGCCTCTTCCAAGATGGGTGGGTGACATTAGCTGGGATAGGCTTTGCTTCGTGTTCCATCAAGACTGGGCTTTGTCTTTCAAGGCGTCTTGACTGGTGGATGAAGCTGCCTCTTTTCAACCGGCTCTTGGTGGGTCTGCTCATTCTGTTGTTCATTGGATGGTTTTCAAGGCGTTTGAATTTTGCTGCCTGGATGAGGATCTTTGTGTCTCTTCTGTCCTCCAATGACTGTAGCCCAGTGGTCTCCTCCATCTTCAGGATTGGGGTGGATCTCATGGCGCCAGTTATGACACACTGAGCTTGGTTCTGTATCTTATTGAGATGGTCGAGGTTAGACTTTGCAGCTGATGCCCATGCTGACGTCCCGTACTCAACTACAGGTCGGACTCTCACTGTATAGAGTCTCTTCAGAATACGTTCGTCAGCCCCCCAGTCCGTCCCTGCAAGTTTCTTCATGATCGCCAGTCTCAACTTGGCCCTGCTACAGCAACTGGTGATCTGTTGTTTCCAAGTGAGCCTGCGGTCAAAGGTCACTCCCAGGTAGGTAGGTGTGGGTTCCTCCGCAAGCCTTTGGTTGTTTAGTGTCAGCTTCGCCTCTTGCTTCTAGCTGGATAGGCTGAAGACTGTGTAGGTTGTTTTGCTTGAGTTGACAGAGACAAGCCAGATGGTTCCGCCACAGAAGCAACGAGGGATGGTGGAGCTGGAATCTTCCTCCGATACAAAGACGGAGATGAAGGAATTGCAATTCCAACAGGAAAATACTCCACCAACTTCCGAGCTGAGCGAGAAGCCCTCTGTGAGGCAGCCACAACAGTCTTGCAGAACTCCACAAGAACAACAGGGCAGGTGGTGGTGTTCTCTGACGCTCTCTCCGTGCTCCAAGCCCTCAGGAACTCCCGCTGCAAAGAACACAACCATCTCACTTCAGCCCTTGTTGCCCAGAGTGCCAGAGTGGAGAAAGTGGTGATACAATGGGTACCAGCACACTGTGGCATCAGAGGCAACGAAAAAGCGGACATTCTGGCAAAAGACGATGCACAGAAGGAGCAGGCCAACAACCTGGTGCCATACGATGAAATTAGGACAATCATCAAGGCACAGCAAGGAATAAAATGGCGCCTCCTGCATCCCAAATACAACCCAGAAGAGACATACCATTTGCTGGGACGACGGGAAGAGGTCAAGATCTTCCGCCTGAGGACTGGACACAATCGCCTGCTCCACCACATGCACACAAAATTTGGCATTGGACAGAGTGGAGAGTGCCCTTGTGGTGAGGGACCAATGACAACTGACCACATCCTTCAAGTCTGTACGACGTATGCAGCATCCAGGGAAAGTACTGCCAACAACGACAGCAGTGGAAGCCAAGCTGTAC
>CM065728.1:12139172-12151672 GCA_033310375.1 Conus canariensis | reverse complement strand
TCTCTTCCGTATGATTCATCATCATCAATATTATCATCATCAGCTTTGTCGCCTGCCTCTTCCTCCCTCCTCGTCGAACTTCTTATTGTCTCCTTCCTCTTCTTCAAAACATCCTGTTGCCTTCCTCTCCCTTCTCCTCTAACTTCTTATTGTGTTCTTCTCTCTCCTTTTCAAACTTCGTCTAGCCTGCATCTTCTCCCTCCTCGTCAAACTTCTTATTGCTTTCTTCTTCATTCTCTTCAAACTTCTGACTCCATCACATCACCTCTTATCAACTTTTTATGGCCTTCTTCTCTCAGCCTCTTCACCCTTCCTGGTGGGTCCTTCTCCCTCTTCTTATTGCCCGCGTCTTACTCTTCCCCAAACTATGTATTGCGTTCTTCTCTCTTCTTCTCAAAGTCGTCCACTCAAAATTGTTGTTGACTCTTTTCTCTGCCCTTCAAACTTCTTGTTGTTGGTCTCTTCCTCCTCTGCTGCATTCATCATCATCATCATCATCATCATCATCATCATCATCATAATCATCATCATCATCACCATCATCATCATCATCATCATCATCATCATCATCATCACCATCATCATCATCACCATCATCATCATCATCATCATCATTATCATCATCATCATCATCATCAACATCATCATCATCATCATCATTATCGTCGTCGTCGTCGTCATGTCATCATCATCATCATCATCATCATCATCATCATCATCATCATCATCATCATCGAATGTTTCCCTCATCTCTTTGTACCTCCCTGTCGTTTCCTCCATGATGGCCGATGTTATGGAAGCACAGAATAGAACACATCCCCTTCCCCGAAACTCCGATTCCTTCTCCTGATTCTGTGCATTCCACTCCTGTAAGAACCCCCTGTTGACCTTGATGAGAGGTCATCAGCGCCAGAGTCACTCCTGACTCCATACCGCTCCCCAGGGCAGTGGATTCTTCTGATCACGCGATCTGCTTTGCTCTTTCCCATCACAGTTAGGACAGTGCCGGTCCATTGACCCCAAACCCGTAATCCATCTTATTCATAACGGTCCGCGAGACACCAGCATCATTGTGCTACAGGCAGGCGATAGTTCTTTGAGCATAGCAATGGCATTTTTTTTTTACTGATCCATTAGTGTTTTACGTTTTCCCTAAATATTCATTGATATATTTGGCTCCGTTTTTGTTCTGTCTGAACAAATCCAGATGTTTTCCGGGTTAATGACGATGGTGATCACAGATGGGGGTCTACATCCGTGACAGACATCGCCTTTGCTGATCTGCTGTTGCTGAATCGGAGCAACCTTTCACAGAATTCTTATCACACGTCAGGCCTGTTTAGAGAGCAGATTAATATGCAGATCCTTTTAAAGAGTTCTGATGATGGCGTGTTGATGTAACCTTTGATGTCGAGTCTGGAACTGCAGCCAAGCTACACAAATCACAAGCTACACAAGCTACACAATTGTTAATCTGACAATATGCCTTGGACACGATGGTAGAGTAGCCGTGTTTTGACTAGAATTCAGCTTATGCACACATTTTTCCATAATACATAGCCAAGCTATGGCAATGGAACGATGTCTTGCTACATACATTGCTCGCGCTTTTGTTGTATGGTGTTGTTGTGTATAGTTGTATTGTATTGTGTTGTCATGTGTTGTTTTGTGGAGATCATATTGTATTGCAGTTCTGCCTTGCATTTTGTTCCTGTCCTGTGTTAATGTATTCTATTTTGTTATCATGCATGGTCTTTCGTTGCATTAGGTTCTCTCGACTTGTGTTGTATTGTGTTTTGTAGTGTTGTGTTGACCTATTTCGTATCTTTGTGTTGGGTTTGTGATATGCTATATTATGTTGTATAGTGTTTTGCTGTATTGCGTTGTGGTATTGTCCTGCATTGTGTTGTGTTGTGTCGAATCGTCTTTTGTTGCGGTGTTGTATTTCATTGTGTCGTGTCGTTTGCATTGTACTGTGTTGTTTGTGTGTATCGTCTTTGCATTGTACTGTGTTGTATGTGAAAAGTATTGCCTTGCTGCATTGTGTTGTATTGCGTTGTGTTGTGTTACGTATTCTTGTGTTGTATTGTTATTGTCTTATATCGCATAGACTTGTTGTACAGCGTCAAGCTGTGTTGTGTTTTCTCATTTGTTGTGTTGTTTTGTGTTTTATTATGCTGTGTCGTGTTTTCTCATTGTGTTGTGTTGTTTTGTGTTTTATTATGCTGTGTCGTGTTTTCTCATTGTGTTGTGTTGTTTTGTGTTTTATTATGCTGTGTCGTGTTTTCTCATTGTGTTGTGTTGTTTTGTGTTTTAGTATGCTGTGTCGTGTTTTCTCATTGTGTTGTGTTGTTTTGTGTTTTATTATGCTGTGCCGTGTTTTCTCATTGTGTTGTGTTGTTTTGTGTTTTAGTATGCTGTGTCGTGTTTTCTCATTGTGTTGTGTTGTTTTGTGTTTTATTATGCTGTGTCGTGTTTTCTCATTGTGTTGTGTTGTTTTGTGTTTTATTATGTTGTGTCGTGTTTTCTCATTGTGTTGTGTTGTTTTGTATTTTATTATGCTGTGTCGTGTTTTCTCATTGTGTTGTGTTGTTTTGTGTTTTATTATGCTGTGTCGTGTTTTCTCATTGTGTTGTGTTGTTTTGTGTTTTATTATGCTGTGTCGTGTTTTCTTATTGTGTTGTGTTGTTTTGTGTTTTATTATGCTGTGTTGTGTTTCTCATTGTGTTGTGTTGTTTTGTGTTTTATTATGCTGTGTCGTGTTTTCTCATTGTGTTGTGTTGTTTTGTGTTTTATTATGCTGTGTCGTGTTTTTTCTGTCTTGGGTACTGTGTTGTATGCAGTTGCATTGTGTTGCAGATGCATAATCTGCCGTCCAGTTCACCTCCCACCATTTTGACGCCAAATCAATGTGTTACACAGGCAAACTGAGACAAATCAGCTAGATGCAAACTACACAGGAAATGCTCTGTTGAGGACTGCGATCAGCCATAGCCATGAAGACAGCCAAAGACAGATGAGGGGGAAGACGAAGAAAAAATAACTGGGACGTCATTCACCACTTCCTCCTTGCTGACCTTGACTTCCGCCCCTCTGGCCGCAGTAAGAGATCCTGATTGATATCTGCCTCAATTCCCATCAAAGGCATGTGGGATTTTTCTGCCCCGACCGGCTCCTACCCAGAGCTGAGTTTGCTACGGGCTCAGTTGGGAAGACTGGGACTATACAGTCGAGTTTCATCCACTTAATGGATGTATCTCTGAGAGTGGTGCTCAAATTTCCTGACCAACACTGCAGGTGTCTGTATCTCTCGGGTCTAGTTGACGCCGGGATACATTATGAAAGGAAGCGTAGAGTGCACCCCTGTGATGCAGTCTCAGACCAGAATGGAAATCCGTAACTTCATTTTCATCCTCCTCATTCTTATGGATCAGCATTAAGAAACAAAAACAACCACACACACACACACACACACACACACACACACACACACACACACACACACACACACACACACACACACACACACACACACACACACAAGTCTCAATTTCTGTGACCCTTCATGAGCTGCCCTCATTGTGACCTCAGTTTCGATGTCCTCTCCCTGTCTGTGGCTTTGGTTTGATACCGTTGGGGTCACCGGTATCGACGAGTCCATGGGGGCTTTCGTTGGACGTACGTGGTAGCGCCCTCTGGAGGGAGAGCTCACTCACGCCGGCTCCGCGACTAAGCAATTATTGTCGTCAGTAGGGGGCTTAGTAGGTGGTGCCCTGCGTATGTTAGACCAGAACAGGCGCCACTGAACACCACTGAAGTGACTCAGCAGTAGTGTAGTGTCTCCTCCGGTGGGTTGCCTCATGACGACTTGACATTGACTGTTCCCTGTGGATTGCCGGTGCCGGGGCTGCAGCGGGGCTGACCGGGCTGTGGCTGTGGACGAGGTGTCGGAATGAGGGGCGTGGGTACACTGCCTCTAAGGTGGCACAGAAGATGGGACAGCAAAAAAAAGAAAAAAAAAAAAAAAGCTGAGACCTCGTTCGCCATCACACTCCTCGCTGAACTTGACTTCCGCCCCTCTGGCCGCAGTAAGAGATCATGACTGATATCTGTCTTCGTTGCCGTCCGACTGACCCTTCACAATGAAAAAAGAGCGAAAAAAGGCTTTTTGTCTGGAATGACCGCTTGTTATTCTTGACCGCTGGCTGTGACTCATCAGTGGTCAGTGCCGCAGCTTCATCAATGTGTCTGGTTTGACTCTGCTCTGGGGTAATGATCTATTACAGCTGCTGCTTACAGAGGCGTCACTGAACAAGGAGGAGAGAGGAAGATGGGGAAAAGGAACAAAGAGTAGAAAAGGGGAAGGAGGGAGGGGAAGAGAAAAAGAAAGACAAAGAAGAAAACGAAAATGAAGGCGAAGAAGAAGACAAAAAATAGCGACTTATTCTGTTTTCAAATTTCACCACCACCACCACCACCACCACCACCACCACCACCACCGTCGTCATGATCATCATCATCTCGTGGCCCTCTTTGATCTTTCTCATCACAGTTAGGACAATGGAGTCCACATACTTTCAAAGGTATCCACCAAGTTTATATTGACTGCAAGACGCGAAAACGTGTCCTATACGCAGGTATTATCACTTTGGATATAAGTAATGCCAAATATTCCATGCTTATCCATTCTTATTTATAGCCACTAAATATTCACGATATACTCTTTTGTTTTGTCTACACCAAACCAGATGTTCCTCAGCTTCATGAAGATGGTCAGAGATGGATCTAAAACCGTTGTAGATATTACCCCTGCTGATCTGGTTGTTCTTTTTTTTTTTTTTTTTTTTTTTTTTGCATTACGGCAACCTTTCACAGAATTCCTGTCACATGTTCAGAGAACAGAGGATGTGCTCCTTTTTTCATGAGCGCTGAAGATGGACTGCTGATTTAAACTTTGGTGTCCAGTGTGGTTGGTCCATTCACTGATGTGATGGTGGTGGTATTGAAATGTATATATAAAACAAAATCAGTGAATGGACTGGCCTCACACTCAGCAACCGCCTGAGAGCGTCTGAGACCCAGGAGGAGTGGAGGAAGCTGGCTGCGAAGTCTTCTGTGGCGCCCCAACGGTCTTCAAGACTTCAGGATAGGTGATAGGTGATAGGTGTCTGGTCTGGATACTTACTTAAGCTAAAAAGTGTTGCGTTACCGTATTATATTGTATTGCGTTTTGTTGCATTATACTGTCTTGTACTGTCAAACAGACTTTATGGTATGGTGTTGTTTTGTATAAAGTTGAATTGATTTATTGATAAATGTTATCTTGTATTTGGTTGTGATGTGTTGTATTGTGTTTTGTTGCATAGTGTGGTGTTGTATTGTATTAGTGGTAATGTATTGTGTGTACATATGTTGCCCTTCTGTTCCCCTCACGCCATTTTGAGGCCAAAAGATCTACTTGCTGTCCATGCAGACTAAGACTTACCAGGTTTGAACAAAGCGTGTCGGAGAGACAAGCTTCAGGCATGGGGTCGGCCAAGGCCCTGCAGAAAGTCAAACACAGAAGGCACGAAGGAAGAAAAAAAAAAAAAAGAAACTGCGACCCCAATCGTCACTTCCTCTTCACTGACCTTGACTTCCGCTCTGTGCCTTCACCCTTCTGACCGCAATCAGTGATAGTGATTGATTTCCGTCTTGACCACTGTCCAGCTGACCTTCCGCGAGAGGAAAAAAGACGTGTTTGTCTGGAATGAGTGCTCGTTGTTCTTGACCGGTGACGATGTGGCTTATTAGTAGTTAGTGCAGAAGCTTCTGCAGTGACACGATACTGGTTTTACGCTGTTCTCGGATAGTTCTATGTTATAAAGGGTGTTTAGTCAGGCGTCACTGAACAAAGAGGAGAAGAAAGAGGAAGAAGAAGGAACAGAAGAAGAAACAACATGAAGAAGGAGGGAGGGGGCGGGGAGGGGAGGGAGGAGGGAGAGAGAAAATGAAGACAAAGATGAAAACGAAAACGAAGACTAAGATAACGGCTTTTCTAATTTCATACTCCACCATGATGATGTTGATGATGATAAAGGTGATGATGATGATGATGATGGTGATGATGATGATGATGATGATGATGATGATGATGATGATGATGATGATGATGATGATGACCCTCATCTTCATTAACACGATGATGACAATAGTTATAATGATGACCATCATCATCATTGTCCTCCTTCTCATCGTCATTGAATGTTTTCCTCTTTTTGCTCCTCCCTGTCTTTTCCTCCTTGATGATAGATGCTATGGAGTCGCAGACTGCAACACGTCCCCTGTCAACGCTCCGATTCTTTCTCTTCATTGTACAGCAGACTCTGTGAACACCTTGCTCAGAGATGTCCCACCTGATGTAATCTTTGAATTTCTGAAAGAGATAAACATTTTTCATCTGATCTGAGATTTTTACAGTGGAAAGATTTTTTAAACAAAATTTCGGGTGTGTTTTTAGATGTATTTTAAAGGGTTGTGTGAATGAATGACTTGTGAGTTGACTTCAACGCGGTGACAGCCCCGATATGGCCCTTTGCGGTCGGCTAGGCTATACGCAACATTACCTTACCTTAACTCCTCATTGTGGCAACATATCCCCTGTTAGGAAGTCCTCCATGATCGGGAAGACGTCAGCAGCAGCCATTCCTGACTCAAGACAGCTCACTGACATTCTCTCTTGCGAATTCCTCTCATCCTGCGAGCGACTTTGAGATCTTTCCCATCAAGTTAGGACAATACAGGCTATTCACCTTCAGACCATGGCCCACCTTGTCTAAACTGGTCTGCAAAACGCCTGAACGGTTTCACAAGCAGGCGGTGTTCCTGGGGATATAACCTATTCCAAATATTCCTTGCTGATTCAATGATAGTTTTAAAGTGAGTGACTGCAGATGGAAATTGAAACAAATTTTTAGAAGTAATGTAAAGTAAATCCACTAGTTAACATAGATAAATTACAAGACAAAACAAAACAAACAAACAAACAAAAAACGAGGCGTTTCGACTTCTTTGGTCTTCATCAGGCAAGATAAACAACATTCAGGACAATGATATTTTAGTGTATCCCACAAATGTTCAAAGGTTCGGCATCACTTCTTTTTTCTTTTCCTTATTTTCATCCTTTTTTTCTTCAAGACAAAAATCACCCCTGCTGATGTGCCGTTTGTGTGTAGAGGCAACCTGTCACAGACTTCCTATCACATGTCAGGTCTGTTTAGATAGCAGAGTCTGCAGCTCCTGTCGTGAGCTCTGAAGGCGGCATGTTGATGTAACCTATGGTGTTCACTCCAGGGGTTCAGTTAGGCCACATTGTGGTAAAGACACGAAGCCTTGCTGTATGCAGTGCTCACGCTTTTATTGTACTGCGTTGTATTGTGTGGTTGTTCTGCGTGGTGGTGCGTTATGTTGTATTTTGTTACATTGCATATAAAGTGTTGTACTGCATTTTTGTATCTTTTAAAATTGTGTGTTAGTATATTAGTGCATTCTGTTTTGTTGGCTTGCATTTTCTTGTGTTGTAGTAGGTTTTCTTGACTTGTATTGTATCGTGTTCTGTGTGTTGTTCGTCCGTCGAGTCGACGAGAATCACATCAGCCATCTTGGGGTTGAGATGATTTGTGGGTAAGCAAGTTGCTGATCAATCTGATGCGTGCACGGAATGTGTGGTAACAGCTTGGACAGGCAATGTGGGAGACCTGCTCTCGCTTGCTAGTGCGGGCTTTCCTTGCCTGTCTCTTTTGTTGCGCTGCAGCTGTCGTTCTTTCGTCACATAAACTGGCACCTTTGTGGACAGAGTAGCGCTGTCTAGCTCGATCCATAGCAGTTTGTTCCCATGTGTCAGGGTTGATGTTAAACGAATTCAAAGATGTTTTGAGAGTGTGTTTGAAGCGTTTCTTCTGACCTCCATGGGGCCGCTTTTCTTGTTGCAGTTCACCGTTGAAGAGTCTCTTGGGTAGACGGTGGTCTTGCATGCGAGCTGCATGATCTGCTGAGTTGTGTTGAACTGACTCCACACAGCTCTCTGGCGGGTTCCTCTGATCCAACGATCTACTTTGATTTTACCCTTGACAGTTAGGACAGTACTGGTCCATTTACCTTCAAACCATAATCCATCTTATTCATGGTGGTGTGCAAAACGCCTAAACTATTGCACAGGCAGCAGGCGATATTTTTTGGAGTATAAACTACGCTAAATATTGTTTACTGAATCCATTAACAATTTGTCCATTCTCCAAATGTTCGCTTATGTATTCAGTATCGTTGTTTTCTGTCTGAGCAAAACCAAATGTTTTCCAGATTGATGAAGATGATCACAGATGGATCGACATCTGTGGCAGACATCACTTTTGCTGATCTGCTGTTTCTGTGTCGGGGCAACCTTTCACAGAATTCCAGTCACATGTCAGGCCTGTTTACAGATGAGAGTACGCAGCCCCTATCATAAGCTCTGAAGATGGCGTGTTGATTTAACCTTTGGTGGTCAGTCAGGATGTGTCAGTTAAACCATACTGTGGTAAAGAAGCGACATGTTGTGTAATGTGCTGTCTTGTATTGTATAGTTGTAGTGTATGATGTAGTGTTGTGTTGTATTGTCTCTTTGCATGTATTGTTTTGTTTGTTTTGTCTTGCATTGTTTGCAAAGTATTGCGTCGTTCCATTGTACTGTATTCTGGCGTGTTCTGTTGCATTGTATCATTGTGTTTTCTTATTGTACAGCATTGCATTGTATTGTGAGGTGCTGTCTTATTGTATAGTATGGTCTTTTAGTTTCTTGTTTTGCCTTGTCATGTTATGGTATTCTATTTTCTATTGTCTTGTGTCGTATTAGGTGATGCAGTATTGCTTTCACTGCATTGTGCTCTGTACATATTCTGCCTTCACGTTCCGCTCCCACCATTGTGACGCTGAAACAACTTCTTCTAGAGGCGGACTGAGACCTATCAGCCAGGAAAAAAGGATAGTAGAGAAAGAAACTGTCTTCAGGACTGTGTTCATAGCCATAATGGTAGTTAAGGGTAGACGAAGATAAGGCAGGAAGAAGACCTGAGAGCTCATTCGTCACTTCCTCCTCGCTGACCTTGACTTCCGCTCTGTGCACTCGCCCCTCTGGCCCCAGTAAGTGATCGCGATTGTTATCTGCCGTGAGTGCTGTCCAAATGACCCTCCAGATGTCTGGAATGACCGCTCGTTATACTTGACTGTGGCTCCTCGGTCGTCAGTGAGAGTTTCGCTAGCGGTGTTGAGGTTCTGGTTTGAATCTGTCCTGGGATGATAATGTAGGTTAACTGGTGTTCAAAAAATGTCGCGTCATTGAGAAGGAGGAAGAGGAGCAGAAGAAGGAACAATAAGAAGGAGGAGAGGGTAGAAGAAAGGGAAAAAAAAAAAGAAAACGAAGATACAGACGCTTTGTTTCTTTTTAAACTTCACTGTACCACCACCACCACCACTACCACCACCACCACTATGATGATGATGATGATGATGATGATGATGATGATGATGATGATGAAGGTGATGATGATGATGACCTTGATCATCATCATCATCATCATCATCATCATCATCATCATCATCATCATCATCACCATCATCACCATTGTCACCACCATCACCACCATCATCATCACCATCATCTTCATCATCATGACCACCATCATCATCATATTTTCGGACGTTTTGATACCCTTTCGTCCTCAATATATCATCATCATCATCATCATCATCATCATCATCATCATCATCATCATCATCATCATCATCGTCAATAGCATTATCTTGTTGCCTGTTTCTGCCACCTGTTTCCCCTTAAACGTCTTCTGGTTGCCTCCTCATTTCTTTTAATTCACCATGCACATCATCATCATCATCATCATCATCATCATCATCATCATCATCATCATCATCACCATCATCACCATCATCATCATCATCATCACCATCACCATCATCACCATCATCATCATCATCATCACCATCACCATCATCATCATCATCATCATCATTATCGTCGTCATCTCCATCGTCATAGTCATCATCACCCACACATGTCATCTGTTCGTGTATTTCCTGTACCTCTTTGTCGCTTTCTGTTTGTTCACAAATGTTATCAAAGAAGACAATGTAGTATTTTTCTCTACGAAGCCTCCGAATCCTTCTCTTCCTTCTCTTTCTGTTTGTTCACAAATGTTATCAAAGAAGAGAATGTAGTATTGTTCTCTACGAAGCCTCCGAATCCTTCTCTTCCTCTTCTCTTTACTCTGGCCACAGTTCTCTTTTAGATATCCCTCCCTTTCTTGACAGGCACAAATCTCTATGGAGGCATCAGCGCCGAAGGCATTCCTGACTCCACAGAACACACTGATAATTCCTCTGGAGATTCCTCTCATCCGGCGGTCCACTTTGATCTCCTCCCCCTATCACAGGTAGGCTGGTGCCAGATTATTTACCTTCAAAGCATAGTCCATCCATCTGATTTGTTTTGGTCTGCACTTCGCCGGCTCTTCCACAAGTCAGCACCGTGTCTGTGGGTAAGGACTGTCCGAAATATCCCTCAGTAATCCATGTATGCCTTGTCTCTTCATTTCCCTGAAAATGGTCGCCAGTTCGGTTCTGTTTTAGCTTTGAAGAATATACCAAAATATTCCCCCAGGTTTGTGAAGAAGGTTACAGAGGGATCAACATGGATTGAGAATCTCACCGATGCCCTTTGGCCAATTACTGTTTCGGGGGCCAGTCGTTCACAGAATACCCATCACCTGTCAGATCTGTTTACACAGCTGACTATGCAGCTCCGCTCAATAGCGCTAAAGACGGCGTGTTGATTTAACCTTTGGCGGTCAGCTGGGGTGTGTGCGTGTGTTGTGGGGGGGGGGGGGGGGGGGGGGGGGGGAGGGGGGAGGTTCTGGTAATGCCAGACTGGTTTGAAGGAAGGATGACTAGCTGTGTGCTATGCTCCGGTTTGTGTAGTGTGATGTTGTGTTGTGTTGTGTTGCCTTTTGTTTCGTGGTGTGATGTTATGTTGTGTTGTCTTTTGTTTTGTTTCGTGGCGTGGTGTTATGTCGTGTTGTGTTGCCTTTTGTTTCGTGGTGTGATGTTATGTTGTGTTGTCTTTTGTTTTGTTTTGTGGTGTGCTGTTATGTTGTGTTGTCTTTTGTTTTGTTTCGTGCTGTGGTGTTATGTTGTGCTGTCTTTTGTTTTGTTTCGTGGTGTGGTGTTGTGTCGTGTTGTCTTTTGTTTTGTTTTGTGGCGTGGTGTTGTGTTGTGTTGTCTTTTGTTTTGTTTCGTGGTGTTGTGTTGTGTTGTCTTTGTTTTGTTTCGTGGTGTGGTGTTATGTTGTGTTGTCTTTTGTTTTGTTTCGTGGTGTGGTGTTATGAGTGTTGTGTTGTCTTTTGTTTTGTTTCGTGGTGTGGTGTTGTGTCGTGTTGTGTTGTGTTGTCTTTTGTTTTGTTTCGTGGTGTGGTGTGGTGTTGTGTTGTGTTGTGTTGTCTTTTTGTTTTGTTTCGTGGTGTGGTGTTGTGTTGTCTTTTGTTTTGTTTCGTGGTGTGGTGTTGTGTCGTGTTGTCTTTTGTTTTGTTTCGTGGTGTGGTGTTATGAGTGTTGTGTTGTCTTTTGTTTTGTTTCGTGGTGTGGTGTTGTGTCGTGTTGTCTTTTGTTTTGTTTCGTGGTGTGGTGTTGTATCGTGTTGTCTTTTGTTTTGTTTTGTGGCGTGGTGTTGTTTTGTGTTGTCTTTTGTTTTGTTTCGTGGTGTGGTGTTGTGTTGTGTTGTCTTTTGTTTTGTTTCGTGGTGTGGTGTTATGTCGTGTTGTCTTTTGTTTTGTTTTGTTTCGTGGTGTGGTGTTGTGTTGTGTTGTCTTTTGTTTTGTTTCGTGGTGTGTGTGTTGTGTTGTCTTTGTTTTGATTCGTGGTGTGTGTGTTGTGTTGTCTTGTCTTTTGTTTTGTTTCGTGGTGTGGTGTTGTGTTGTGTTGTGTTGTGTTGTGTTGTGTTTCGTGGTGTGGTTTTGTGTTGTGTTGTCTTTTGTTTTGTTTCGTGGTGTGGTGTGGTGTTGTGTTGTGTTGTGTTGTGTTGTGTTATGTTGTGTTGTGTTGTGTTGTGTTGTGTTGTCTTTTGTTTTGTTTCGTGGTGTGGTGTTGTGTTGTGTTGTCTTTTGTTTTGTTTCGTGGTGTGGTTTATGTTGTGTTGTTTTTGTTTTGTTTTGTGGATTTGTATTTTTGTTGCGTTGTATTGCTGTATTCTATCGTGTATTGCGCTGTGCAGTCGTGGCATTTTTTTTTTGTATTGTGTCACATAATGTCATTTTGCATTGTGTTATTTTGCCTTTTGTGTTGTATCAAGTTCTATGTCATTCTTTCGTGTGGTTCTGCTGTATAGTGCCTTCTATCGAATACTGTGCGAGTTAGAATAATGTCGGCTTCTCTACCTTGTCAAAGCGTGTCAGCACTGTACAGTGCCAGCCATTGTT
>CM065728.1:12119172-12121672 GCA_033310375.1 Conus canariensis | reverse complement strand
ACAAAACATTAAACGTAGGTAAAGCTAATAACAAACAGTTTTGTGATAGCAATGATAAAACATTTAGCAAGCTTCAAAATTCATGTACGCATGACATTATCTTATCACCTCTAGTATGTACAGCTCATAACCTTACTTTCAGTCCTCCCCATACATTCACTATACCCACCTTTTTTTTCCAAATAATGAGGACAGGGCATTCTTTAAGAGGCAAGCTAAAGATTAAACAAAATACACCAGAAAGTTCAGAAACACACATTGTCCATGATTCTGACGTTTATCTCTAAACAAAATACTGACTTGTCGACCCTTCCATTGCTTTCCAAGATAGTAGTCTAACGTCCCATTTTGATTCTGTCATGAAGCCATGGTAATATAGTGCCCAACATCCTCATCTTTGTATCTTTCATGAAGCTATGGTAATAATATAGTGTCCAACATCCTCATCTTTGACTTTTTCATGAAACTGTGGTAATAATATAGTGTCCGACATCCTCATCTTTGACTTGTTCATGAAGCTATGGTAATATA
This sequence comes from Conus canariensis, assembly GCA_033310375.1. Classification (NCBI taxonomy): domain Eukaryota; kingdom Metazoa; phylum Mollusca; class Gastropoda; order Neogastropoda; family Conidae; genus Conus; species Conus canariensis. The sequence continues at coordinate 12,121,141 of CM065728.1, read as the reverse complement.
GTGTCCAACATCCTCATCGTGGACTTTTTCATGAAGCCATGGTAATATAGTGTCCAACATCCTCCTCTTTGACTTTTTCATGTGGTAATATAGTGTCCAACATCCCCTGTCACGACACTAAACTATGGTGACATACCTTTCAGTTCCCCACCCTAATCATCCCTTTCAGACCAAAACAGAAACATTGTTAAGTTTGTTTGCAAAAATCACTCTGTGTAAAACTGATCATCTGACAATTGTCTGGGTTTTTTTTTTTTTTTTTTTTTTTTTGGGGGGGGGGGGGGGGGGGTCTTTTACTTTTTTATGTTCTTGTTTTCCTGTCAGAGATTTCAGCCCATCCAATGTATCTTTTTGTGGCATCAGTTATCGGATCAAAGGAGCACCTAAGGCGGTGATTTTCTTCTTTTTTTTTCTTTTTTTTTTTCTTTTTTTTCCCTAAGGCCAAAATCCACCTCTTCATTTTTTGGTGCTTCACACTGTCCTCTTCATCTGCCAAAAATCAAAAAGCGAAAAAAAAAAAAAAAATTCTTCCTCAAACCAGTCTCTTACACACCATACATAGTCTGTATGTTCTCTTATAAATGGACATATGTTTGCTATTTTAGTGTTTTGGCGTTTGATACAAAGTGTCTGGGTTTGTTGATGTTCTAATGTGTGGTGTGCTGGCACATTCACTCTGATAATGTGCTGCTTGTACAAAGAAAACAACATAGATGAAACAAAAGACTAAACTATTTTCAGTTTTTTTCATTTTGTGTTACTCTCTCTCTCTCTCTCTCTCTCTCTCTCTCTCTCTCTCTCTCTCTCTTCTTCCCCCCCCCATCCCCCTCCTCTCTCCCATCCGATGTATCTTTCATCTTTTTTTCCTGTCTGAAATTGTTGCTCTACTCAATCTAAATATTCTCTTTGCTCCTGACGTAACCCAGCCTTAAGCATTGATTGTGTTGAACCTGCTTTCTGCACTTCTTCACCGTCTGAAAGGATACTTTCTCATTTCAAACAGTTTAAAAAAAAAAAAAAAACTTTGTGTTCCAAGGGTTGTTGTTGTTGTTGGGAAAGAGTTTAATGGCTTTTGGAGGTAACGATCAAGACTTCACGTAAAAAGAGGATTTAATGACTCATAACATCGGCCGACTCATGAGCATTCTCACATGATAAACAGTAAACAAGTGGGGTATGTTTTGCTCCCATAAGAAAACCTAACACAGAGTAACTTTTATTCAAGTCTGACCCAGCCTGTTAAACTTGAATAAAGTCAGACAAATACATAGATGAGTTAACGAGCGCATCCTTGTCAATGCAGTGAAAACATCCCATCAGATCTTTCACATGTTCAGTCGTCCACATTTTTAATTTCAAACTCTTTCCCACAGCCTGTTCATTCTGACTTGTTGGTCTGTAGGCTGGTATCAGTGGCACCGTGCCATGGTCGACGGGCCAAATCATGGAAGGGGAAATGATTAAAGAGCACTGGGGAGGTTGCCATGACAACAGATTAATCGCTTCATCACAGCGTCGTTAGACAGATCATTCATTGTTAAAAGGGAACGAAGAACGGTAGAAAAACAATGGTTAGAATCACACAAAAAAGGGGGTGGAGGGAGATGGGAGGGGAGGGAGGTTTGTTCGTGCAGATCACGAACAGTAGCAAATATTGTCTGTCTAGTACGTGCAACAGGAAGAGAGAGAGAGAGAGAGAGAGAGGAGAGAGAGAGAGAGGAGAGAGAGAGAGAGAGAGAGAGAGAGAGAGAGAGGGGAGAGGATCTGTCACTAACTCACAGAAACAGGCGACATGAAAAGATGTGAAACGTGAGAAGGCCAGAGGAAACTGGGAAAGAGGAAACAAAACACACACACACACGCACACACACACACACACACACACACACACACACACACACACACCCAGTATCTCTCGTTTTTGCCCTTCCTCTCTCCCCTTCACATAGCCGGGCCACACAAAAGAGTT
>CM065728.1:12104172-12106672 GCA_033310375.1 Conus canariensis | reverse complement strand
TAGTGACGTTTTGTTCAATAACTGTTGCGGTATGTTCAGGGCAGTATTTCTGTATGTTTGTGGTGACGTGTCGTTCATTATATGGTGCAATAACTTCTGGCTCATTTAATCTTTTGCTGTTTGTCTATTCTCACTCCGTAAAATGCTTGTGGTATAACGTGCCTTAGAAAAAGCACTAATGGTAAAGTGTCTTGCAAATGTCGTGCTGACGGTACAGCGCCACTCAATAAAGAAAAGTGCTGATGGTATAGCGTCACTCTTGTAAAAGTGTTGATGGTATAGTGTCCTCAATAAAGAGTTGGTGCTTGAGTCGCTTGCAGAAAAGTGCTGATGGTATACGTCACTCAATAAAGAGTTGGTGCTTGAGTCTCTTGCAGAAAAGTGCTGATGGTATAGTGTCACTCAATAAAGAGTTGGTGCTTGAGTCTCTTGCAGAAAAGTGCTGATGGTATAGTGTCACTCAATAAAGAGTTGGTGCTTGAGTCTCTTGCAGAAAAGTGCTGATGGTATAGCGTCACTCAATAAAGAGTTGGTGCTTGAGTCTCTTGCAGAAAAGTGCTGATGGTATAACGTCACTCAATAAAGAGTTGGTGCTTGAGTCTCTTGCAGAAAAGTGCTGATGGTATAACGTCACTCAATAAAGAGTTGGTGCTTGAGTCTCTTGCAGAAAAGTGCTGATGGTATAACGTCACTCATAAAGAGTTGGTGCTTAGGTCTCTTGCAGAAAAGTGCTGATGGTATATACGTCACTCCGTAAAGTGCTGATGGTATAGTGTCACTCCGTAAAGTGCTGATGGTATAGTGTCACTCCGTAAAGTGCTGACAATAAAGTGTCATAGTCACTCGTAAAGTGCTGATAGTTTGGTATGTATAGTGTCACTCCGTAAAGTGCTGATAATATAGTGTCACTCCGTAAAGTGCTGATATATAGTGTTCACATCTCCGTAAAGTGCTGATAATATAGTGTCACTCCGTAAATGCGTGTGTGTCATCGAAGTGCTGATATAAGTGTCACTCCGTAAAGTGCTGATGGTATAGTGTCACTCCGTAAAGTGCTGATAAGTATAGTGTCACTCCGTAAAGTGCTGATGGTATAGTGTCACTCCGTAAAGTGCTGATATATAGTGTCACTCCGTAAAGTGCTGATAATATAGTGTCACTCCGTAAAGTGCTGATGGTATAGTGTCACTCCGTAAAGTGCTGATAATATAGTGTCACTCCGTAAAGTGCTGATGGTATAGTGTCCACTCCGTAAAGTGCTGATAATATAGTTGTGCACTCCAAATTAAAGTGCTCGAAATGTGATATAGTGTCACTCCGTAAAGTGCTGTAATGTATTATAGTGTCACTCCGTAAAGTGCTGATGTATAGTGTCACTCCGTAAAGTGCTGATGGTATAGTGTCACTCCGTAAGAGGTGCCTGAATCTAATATAGTGTCACTCCGTAAAGTGCTGATGGTATAGTGTCACTCCGTAAAGTGCTGATGGTATAGTGTCACTCCGTAAAGTGCTGATAATAAGTGTCACTCCGTAAAGTGCTGATGGTATAGTGTCACTCCGTAAAGTGCTGACAATAATGTCACTCGTAAAGTGCTGTAATAGTGTCACTCCGTAAAGTGCTGATGTATAGTGTCACTCCGTAAAGTGCTGATGGTATAGTGTCACTCCGTAAAGTGCTGATATATAGTGTCACTCCGTAAAGTGCTGATGGTATAGTGTCACTCCGTAAAGTGCTGATGTATAGTGTCATCCGTAAAGTGCTGATGGTATAGTGTCACTCCGTAAAGTGCTGATGTATAGTGTCACTCCGTAAAGTGCTGATGGTATAGTGTCACTCCGTAAAGTGCTGATGTATAGTGTCACTCCGTAAAGTGCTGATGATAAGTGTCACTCCGTAAAGTGCTGACATAATAGTGTCACTCCGTAAAGTGCTGACAATAAAGTGTCACTCCGTAAAGTGCTGATGTATAGTGTCACTCCGTAAAGTGCTGATAGTATAGTGTCACTCCGTAAAGTGCTGACAATAAAGTGTCACTCCGTAAAGTGCTGACATCTAAAGTGTGTCACTCCGTAAAGTGCTGATGGTATAGTGTCACTCCGTAAAGTGCTGATGGTATAGTGCCACTCCGTAAAGTGCTGACAATAATAGTGTCACTCCGTAAAGTGCTGATGGTATAGTGTCACTCCGTAAAGTGCTGATAATATAGTGTCACTCCGTAAAGTGCTGATAATATAGTGTCACTCCGTAAAGTGCTGATGGTATAGTGTCACTCCGTAAAGTGCTGATAATAAAGTGTCACTCCGTAAAGTGCTGATGGTATAGTGTCACTCCGTAAAGTGCTAGTGATATAGTGTCTAGCAATAAAGGGCTGATGGCATGGCGTCACTCAAGAAAGTGCTGGTGGTGTTGTCACTCAATAAAGTGCTGGTGGTATAGCGTCCCTTAACAAAGTGCTGATGGTATAATGTCACTCAATGTAGGGCTGACAGTATAGTGTCA
>CM065728.1:12089172-12099172 GCA_033310375.1 Conus canariensis | reverse complement strand
GAGACACACCACAGTCCATAATTCTGTGGTGTTCTCACTACCAAGGGTTCAAAAGAGAATCCAACATCACCCCCAAAGCAGCCAGCGAAGGGTAGTAGTAAATGAAACAAAACGAAAGTGTGGAGAGAAAAAAAGTTGCTGAAAAACTCAAAAATTATGCAAACAGTATAAGATGTAGGGGACAATCTTTGAGCCTATGCCTGAGGATCCATTCAAGGATGCAAGGGAGATCAAAAGATATGATGGAACAGTCAGAGTGGTCAGCTCTGCTGTTCAATAACCCAAGCATTGTCAGCGGCTGAGAATTGTGCAGTACAAGCTCTACTTGGATCTCCTAAGAGATGCAATCTCCCACAAATCGACCAAACAATATAATGCTGAACAATTAAGTAGTGGGGGAAAACAAGTGCAGGCTAATAATTCTTCCGTCATTACAGTAATGACTTGGCAAAGATTTGAACTTAAAGCCAAAAGAAAGAAAGAAAAAATTACTTTCAAATACCAACAACGACTACACACACACACACACACACACACACACACACACACACACACACACACACGCGCGCGCGCGCACACACACACACACTCACACACACACACACACACACACACACACACACACGCACGCACGCACGCACGCACGCACGCACGCACGCACGCACGCACACACACACACACACACCAAAATGGTAGAAATGGAGAAACAAACAAATAAACAAAACAAAAAAACCTCTCTTTTTCTCACGAAGTAGCATATTTGTCACTGCATTTCAATAAGGACAAAAAGATCTTTTCAAACTTCATTTGTAATTTTGTTTTTCTGGCATGCTGCAGTAAACTGAGTGGAATACTTGTCAAAGAAGCATGGTATATACGTGGAACCAGTCTCTGGTGCTGTTTCGCATGCTGAGCTTTATATGCAAATAAAAGCGTACTGCCCATGAAAATATGATACCAGCTGAAAACCAGCTTGTAAAAATGGCTGCAAAAATAAACGACTATACGTGTGTTTTGTGCTTTTTTTTTTTTAACCTACTCGCTTTGTTCATATGCGCCTTAAATACATAGTTTAAGAAAATGGCTGTTCTGTATTTGAAAGTCGTCAAGTTAATGATGATTTTATCAAAAAAGAAATTTAGACTGGGTTGTCAGCTTACAAAAATAATACGCTGATTTTCTGTTGAAGTATTTTTTGTGTGTGTGATGATAAGGTTTCTATATTTCTTACTTCGTGTACTGACTGCTTGGCTGCTTTTGTGACTAAAATTTACATAGATTTTTTTTTACACTGTGTTCATATTATTTTCACTAGTCAGTTTTGAAAATTAAGAAAAATAAATGTCTGCGAATCGCCAAGAGAAACGGGACAAATGATTCACAAGACAAAATACGACGCGTTTCGATCTCTTAGGTCTTCTTCAGGCAAGACACAAAGAAATAGGACAATGAAAATGAACGAATTGGTCACTTAGCTTAGATCTCTTCAGCGCCAGATAGGCAGGCGTTAAAAGGACAAATTCGTTCATTTTCATGGTCCTATTTGTGTCTTGCCTGAAGAAGACCTGATAGGTCGAAACGCGTCGTATTTTGTCTTGTGACTCGTTTGTCTACGTTTCTCTTGGCGGTTCGATAGCTTTCCATGGCCACTACATCTTGTGTATTGTATATGAACGTAACGTGTAACACAGAATTACATTGTTACAACGCCTTGTAAGTCAGTGAATGAACTCACTGCTTAAACGTAGCTGTGTGGACTGGTGGATGAACACATTGTCTTATTTAAGTCAATTACCATGAGTTATGGGACTTGCAATAAAACGCTACGTATATCCGGGCTATGTCATTCGGGCAGTCGGAGGAGAACAAAATGGCAGTTCACGTCTTCAGTATTTTGCCCGTAGTTCTTTCTTCAAAATTTGTCACTGACTCGATCGCTATGGCAGGCTATAATGGCCACGATTTCTGTCTATTTTATCATACATTTCGTCTCCATCGTGTGAAAGAGAAGTCTTGCCACGTAAATGTTGAACACGCTTCCATAACAACCGAGACTCAACCAGTAGATCCTGTTGTGATTGAGTCTGACCTGTGTGTGTGTTCAGCGAGACCGGATGGGCTGCACGTGCAACCGTTCCTCTTGCCGGACCTTACTGACCAATACCAGAAGGGATGGGCCCTGCAATTAATTAGTACATTTGCTGACGGTTGTCAATTCGAATCTCTCTTCGGGTCGGATTTCTATGGTTTTTAAACCTCTTTTTTTTTTATCCAGCAGTGCATAGCAACCTGACTAAATCGATTGAAGTATAGGGATGGGCGCCGCCACCTATTATGCCGTACCCCATACACGGTGAATCTCAAGCAGTTCACTATCACTCTGGCCATTGGGTTATAAGACTTTAATTTCTTTTTTAAGGTACGTTTTTTTTTATATGTATATACAAGAAACTATTACATTCCAACGATAAGTAACCAAGCACCATTCCAGCAACTTACAGAGCAGCTAGGTGTTGAAATGACTGCAAGAAAATATTCAATCAGGTTCCGAAATACCGGTATCTGACCAGGAGTTATGATATGTTAGTGCGTTTCCTCCCCTTTGGAGATTGTCTCCCCCTTGGAGACTATAAGCTTGCTGAAGGCTCATTTTGAGAAGCACATATATATATATATATATATAGAGAGAGAGAGAGAGAGAGAGAGAGAGACAGAGAGACAGAGAGACAGAGAGAGAGGGGGGGGTACCTCTTGTGGTGACCACTGTCACAGTATCCTTGACAGATAGGAGAAAAGGAGGGTGGGAAGGAAATGGGAGGGAGGGCTGAGAAGGGAGGGGAGGGGGGAGGCGTGGTGAGGTATTAAGAAAGGGAGAGGGAGGGGTGGGAAGAGGCAAGAGCTGATGAAAGACACTGGATCAGCGTTCAGTCACATAACATCTCGAGTCCGTCTGTCTGGCTGTCTGTCTGTCTGTCTGTCTGTTTTGCCTGTCTGTCTGTCTGCCTGTCTGTCTGTCTGTCTGTCTGTCTGTCTCTCTCTCTCTCTCTCTCTCTCTGTCTGTATATCTATATCTGTCTGTTCGTCTGTCTCAATCTCTCTCCATATTACACAAGCTTTCTCTGACATGCATGAGCGAGAATGCGGATGGCACACACACACACACACACACACCACACACACACACACACACACACACACAACCACGAAACAGCCCAACAACAGTGTTACTACACTTCAGTTCCTTCTGTTTCAGACACTCCGCGTTCTGCTGACCAACCGTTCCGGAACCAATCATCACCTGCTCCCACCCCCACCCCACCCCCACCCTCTCCCTGAACCTTGACGAGGAAACCATCTGCATCCACCCCCCATATTGAATATTCCAGATTGCTCCCCCCCCAACCAACCCCCTATCTCCTGCCTCCCCCTACAACCCTCACTTCTCGCTCTCCAGAACACGAATACTAGCACCAGATCGATCGTTCACCTGTAACGACACTCCACCTCACAGCTGTCACTCTGTGGCCCCAATTGGCATCGCGGGGAGGCCTCGCTTTGTCTCTTCACCCCCACCCCCCACCCCCCCCCACCCTGCCTACTGCCACCACGCGGATTGTCAGGGCTGTGATGGATGTGACTTACGTGACTTCACCCACGTGACAGGGGGGAACGATGTGTGATGTGGTCACCGACTAATTTCTGGGGATCGTCAGAGCTACAGGGTCGTGTTAAGCTCTTGAGGCTTTGGGTTCGGCTGTAGGTGTGGTGGTGGTGATGGTGGTGATGATGTAAATGATGTGGGGTTTCGTTTTCACACGTGGGCGTGTCTTCTCTCTCTCTCTCTCTCTCTCTCACCTGCTCTTTTGCCAGTTGTGTTGTCGTCGCCTTTGATGGCTTGTAGATCTACGAAGGAGTCATCTCTTGTAGGGGTTGTTCTGGAGTAGTCTGCTGCTGTCATTGCAGCGGGGAATGTTGAGGCTCACCTTCTGTGTCTTCAGGGGAGAGCAGTGGTCATTGAGTGGGGAACAGACCCTAGTTGTCACCTACCGTCATAGTATTAAACGAAAATCCAATACTTTTTCACGGTGCCTCTGGATGTGATTGGAACACTGGCTGTTCACCTCCTCTCACAAAGTGTCTGTGTCTGTGATTTTTTTTTTCACGTTGTACTTTGACAAAAGGGGTGTGATAACAGTTTTTTTTTTAAATGTGTAGCTTTCTTTTACATTGTACTTTGACAAAAGGGAAGTAACAAAGTTTGTTTTTTGTATGTGTAGCTTTGTTTTTTTCAAAGGGAAGTGATAACTTTTTTTCTATGTGCAGGTTTTTCTTTCTTTTGTCGTTTCTACATTTGTACTTTGACGAAAGGGAAGTGATCACGTTTTCTTCCGGTAGTTGTCATCGGAGTGATCGTTCGCCTTTACCTGTCGCTGTCTCTGCGCATCCTTTCAGCTGAAGTGCTTTTAGACGGTGACTATACAATCAAGTAACGACAGCAATGGTGTGATGATGATGTTGTTCTTTTTTGGCCCGGTAGAAAAAAATAAAAACAAAACGAGAAATACACTGAGGCTCTATTCCGTCAAGAACCAGAGTGGATACTAGCACGAAAATACTTTCAACGTGTTATCCGCCGCAATTGAGCGACATGTATCTGTCTTTCCTGGCGGCGCTCATACTTTGTTTAGCGTTATGTAGCGTCTACGGAGGTTAACACAGTCACTGTTCATCTCCCTTCTGCTGTCAGAGTGGCCCCCCCCCCCCCCTTGAAAGAGGAGCGGCCTTCGGTCACCACGTCCTTGACCTCTGCAAAATAACTGATTTTCATTCGTCTTCTTCCAGACCAAGACTTTGGTAAAGACAGTAGTAAGGAGTTGACAGGCGAGTGTGCTGGAACCAGTGCCATTCCTCTGCTGTCTAACGCACTGGGTGGTCTCTGCGCGCACGGCATCTCAGACACGCCTCTTACGGTGAATTCCAAGGGGCAGACCGTTCATCCACACACACAGACACACACACACACACACACACACACACACACACACACACACACACACACACACACATGCTCAAAACGGCAACTGTCAAGTGCTCGTTGTCGCATGGTCATTTTCTCCACAGTGGCTCGCCTGGATTCACAAAGGGAGGGAATAGCTCTGACAGGTTTCCGGTCGTGACTTCCAAAATGGCGGCGGCTCCTCAGTTCCTTTCTGGCACGCGCTCATGACGATACAGGCGATGACGAGGTAACGAGATACTGTGACAGCTCTTCGTCTCGCCCTCACGCTTATTTTTTATTTCGAGAAATGACTCGCCCATTGTCTGCAAATCGCCACCAATCAAGGCACAGTGCCTCCTCCGTAGCGTCTGCTTCTGTGTGTATTCTAGCTCTAGTTTGAGCTGAAAAAAGCCAATAGCCAACACAGTGCTCACGAACGGTGATTGAGCTATCTTCTGTCTTGCCAGTGTTCTCAGAATATAACATCACCCACTAAAAACAGTGACACAGAATATTCTTGGGAACTGTCAACAAAAAAAATAGTCACGGCTATTTCGCGTGCAGTCAATTTCTCGACGGTGAAGAAAAACAAACTACCGTAGTATAACATTTCTTTTATGCTAGCAACTGACAACTACCATACCCCATCTCCACCCCCAGACTTGATAATTACATCGTTTGTAGCCTGTGTGTGTCTAGCACTAGTCACGGCGCGAGGTCCCTGGCCGTCTGTCCTGACGTCAGCACCTCTGGATAATCACCGGCAGTCCAGGTGACCCGAACACCTGTGGATTACCTGCCAAGACTTTGGCCGCGTAATTGCTCACCTCTGAGCCCAGTGACGTCAGCAGAGCGAGATTTACAGGCTACGTCAGCAGAGGGAGATTTACAGGCTAAGGGTCTTCAACACCCTCCCAAAGCTGGGGCTAAAAGCGACTTCTTTCCAGGGCGGGCGTATGATCGGACGACAGAACAGCCTGCAGGTCTTTTGAACAACGGTTTTAGGGGGCAGGGGATAAAATGCATTGTTCCAAGTAGTGGGGGTTCAGGCGAAGTTGCTGACCTGAGAGAGAGAGAGAGAGAGAGAGAGAGAGAGAGAGAGAGAGAGAGAGAGAGAGAGCGAGAGAGAGAGAGAAGGAGACGAAGACATAGAGACAGACAGACAGAGAGTTACAAACCTCAGAGAGAGAGAGAGAGAGAGAGAGAGAGGAGAGAGAGAGAGAGAGAGAGAGAGAGAGAGTTTTTGTCAGGAAGGCGAATCAATTATCGTGTACCACACACACACACACACACACACACACACACACACACACACACACACACACACACAGAGTGGAAGTAGACTGGTGTCGTCGTGGAAGTCTTTCTCGTCAGAGCGGATACCATTACAGTCAGTAATCAATACCTCCACGACCTCGACACAGCGAGAACAAACAAGGCTACAGAAAGGAACAAAGGGAACTAATCCTCCTCCTTATGAATGACAGTTTTTGGCTGACACGATTCGGAATGACGTAGTTTCAGAAGGTGCGTGATGACAACAAGTCGCAGAGACTAAGAAAAGAACAAGTCTTTTACACACAGCGTATTGGACTAAGCGTCGATGTCTATACAGAACGTTTTAGACTTTTCTTTTTACATTGTTCCAGACAAAAATCATTTACAGCGGCAGCGGGACGGATTGTTTTAAAGGGAGATCATTATTGTAGTCAATACTGGACTATTTTTGCCTGACCTTCTCATTCTGGGAACAAAACACGTGTACTTAGATATTCCAAGACTTCAGTCTTGTGACGGCATTTGCAGCGACTCACGTTTGCCAAGTTCTTCTTCGAAAAGAGGAAGACAGTTCTGTCTCTCGCATCACACGGTAAGACTGGTGCCAGACTGGTTGCTGTTTTTGGAACCAGCATGGACAGATGGGGTCTGGTTCTATTCCTCCACCGAATCAGACTGGACGTTTCACTGGGCTTCAGTGGTGGTGCTAGGTCTCGTCACAGAGACCGACGTCTCCATGAATCTTTGTGCATGCCAGACAGCTTCCTTGCTCAGCTGTAGGGAATCCCTGAACCCACCGTCAGCCACTCTCGTCTATCACCTCGCTCCGCGAGACAGGATGTGCGTCATGAGAATCGTGCACAGCGCCTGCGCGGCGGCGCTGTCGTCATTTCCGGGAAAGATGTTGTGGATGTGTCTCTTCTTGGACGTCTTGTGTACGGTGTACGTCTACCACGCGGCGCCTCTTCCGATGAACAAGATCGCCGGTGAAGTGGTGAACCAGTCTTCAGATGCCTCCTCTGCATCCTCCTCTCGTTCTTCTCTCTTGTCGTTAGCCTCGCACATAGCGGCGCCCTCCGCGGCTTTGTTGCCGTCCTCGTTATCGTTGTCGTCTTCTAAAGCAATCGAGGAGAGGCAGCACGGCAACAACGTCAGCCGCAACGAGACAGGCGTCGTGCCCGGCTCATCATCATCAGACATGGTGGACAACTCCAACAGAAGTGCCCTCGCCAACGTTCATCCAAAGGGTGGCGGTGGGGACACTAACCACCACCACCACCACCACCACCACCACCAGCAGCAGCAAGCAACAACAACAACAACACAACAACAGCAGTGACAATAAGAACAAAAACAAGAACCACAAACAGGCCGTGAGCTCGCCCAGAGCGGGCAAGGCTCGCAAAGAGTTCCCGTTGGCTCTGGTGGTGGCCAGTGCCACCGCTGCCGTCAGCATCCTCCTCTTCTTCTGCTTCTCCTACCTGTGGCACACCCGCCAGCTGGACCGCCGCGCCCAGAAACTAGCCATCCGCCTGGCCGCCGAGGTCAACAGCGAGCTCAAGTGCACGCAGTGCCGCCCCGTGGCCACCTTCCAGCCGGGATCCAGTCAGGATTCGGGCAGCGACTCCGGGGGCGAGGACTCCCGCGTCTGGCGCATCCCTACCACGGTGCTGGACGACCTGAACAGCCTGAACGAGGAGGACGAGGAGGAGGCGGAGGACGGCAGCCGCAGGAAGCCCGGGGGGGTCGGGAGGACGCTGGGCACGAAGAAGGGAGGAGGAGGAGAGGAGGGGGAAGGGAGGCGGGAGGAGGTCGGGGAGTAGGTCGTCGTCCAGGAAGTGGTCCGGACACAGCGGTGGCGGGCAGACCAGGGCGTCTCTGGTGACGGACCAGGAGATCCTCAGTCACTTCGCCAGCAGGAGGCATTCCACCTTCTTCATCTGACCTCCGGCTGTTCTACGCTATGGGTGGTCTTGAATTCCCACGTCAGGTGTGTTGTGTGTGTGTGTGTGTGTGTGTGTGTGTGTGTGTGTGTGTGTGTGTGTGTGTGTGTGTGTGTGTGTGTGTGTGTGTGTGTGTGTGTGTGTGTGTGTGTGTGTGTTGTATGTGTGTGTTGTGTGTGTGTGTGTGTGTGTGTGTGTGTGTGTGAGTGTGTGTGTGTGTTGTATGTGTGTGTGTGTGTTGTATGCGTGTGTGTGTGTGTGTGTGTGTGTGTGTGTGTGTGTGTGTGTGTGTGTGTGTGTGGTCCCAACATCCTACAATCCCTTTGATTTCAGTGAGATTCTGTGTATACTGATCCATTCCCATGTGTTTCTATCACTGTCATGGCGTCTGTGGCATTCTCGGCGACTCTCCCGTACCCCATTATGTGATGAGAGACACACCAGGGATGATATTCGGAGCCCAATATGGAGCATTTCCAATGTCAGATCAATACAATATTCCAGTCTAAATGACATTTTCAGTCACAGTTCATTTTTAGTTGGAGGAACTTTACGTGCAGGGTGAACTAAAAACATTGAAGACTGGCTCACTGGAAGCTGTGACGTTTTAATTTGTTTTCTTTCTGTGTACAGTGTGTGCAGCAGATTGACCATGTATCACATCAAATGTGGATTTAAGTTAGAATGGGTTCGTTGAGTGTGGCTGGCTTTTTCTTTCTTTATTTCATTTTATTTTTATTTATTTATTTATTTATTTGTCTCTGTGCCTGTTAATCAATACAGTCTGCAAATGTTGTCCATCTGTTCCAGTGTCGGCGCGCTTTGTGTGTAAGAAGTGTTGTGTGTGTGTGTGTGTGTGTGTGTGTGTGTGTGTGTGTGTGTGTGTGTGTGTGTAACCAAACAGTAGGTTCCCAGTACCTAACAGAACGCCACCAACGGCATTTTTGTATTTATTTTTGTTCATTTATTGAGTTATTTTACAGTGAAACCCGATGTTTTTCTGTAACCAGACGTCTTTCCGTATAGGAGAAAACACCTTAAAGAATAATATAGTTCTAAACATGTGATTAAGACCAGTATTAAATCAAAGTTCAAGATCAATTCTCGGAGAAGATGGCTTTGCAAAATGTCAAACAAATGTTCATTGTAGAGCAGTTTATTATCGGGGTCATGGTTAGGGTTATGTTCGGGACCAGGGTGAGATTTAGAGTGAGGTCAAGGGATAAAATCAGGAACGGGATAGGGGTCAGGCTATGATTAAGAGTTAGCATTTGAAACTTAGGGATCTGATTGTTGGGTAATGAATGTATGAGCTTGTGTGTGTGTGTGCGTGCGTGTATGTGGCGGGTTGGAGATGGACGAGGCGCAAGTCTGTGTGTGTGTGTGTGTGTGTGTGTGTGTGTGTGTGTGTGTGTGTGTGTGTGTGTGTGTGTCTGTGTGTGTGTGTCTGTGTGTGTGTGTCTGTGTGTGTGTGTGTGACAGAGAGAGAGAGAGAGAGAAGAGAGAGAGAGAGAGAGAGAGAGAGAGAGAGAGAGGCACTGACACTGGCACAGTTTTTATTGCCAATAGCAAAGTCCTGTTGGCAAGGTTAGAATTACTGCATCAGTAGACTATGTCATCGAAAGAAAGAGAATTTGAACAGGTCAACAAATGGTTCAAATCTACAGTGGACAATACACACGAGCGGGCGCGCGCGTGTGCGCACACACACACACACACACACACACACACATACACACACACGCACGCACAGACAGACAGACAGACAGACAGACAGACA
>CM065728.1:12079172-12081672 GCA_033310375.1 Conus canariensis | reverse complement strand
TTCCTAGGAGTGTATTTAACATCAAAACTGTCATGGAGCCAACATATTCAATATATTTTGAATAAAGCAAGAAAAAGTTTAAACTTTCTAAAGATCATAAGCAAACAAAAATGGGGACAAGATAAAGAGAGCTTAACACTCCTATCTTCTGCTCTTGTGCGGTCTAGATTGATTTATGCTCAAGAAGTCTTCTTCAGTGCTCCACAGCATTTACTTAATAAGTTACAAAGTGTAGACTGCAAAGCATATAAACTTGCTCTTGGAGTTCCCACACAATCATGTAACATTGGGACGTATAATGAAATTGGAATCTTACCTTTGAACGAGTTTCGAAAAATGTCCTCCTCTAAATTTGTTTTAAAGAACCTTTCACAGAAAAGTTTCTGTACAAATGAAGTATCTCTCAATTCAGAGACAGATTTTGCTAAAAGAGCAAAATACATAAAATCAACTAAATCTATTCAGTCATACACATCTACTCTTCTTAAAAAAACCAACATTAACCAAAGTGAAATAGCTGTCAATTCGTCTTTTTCACCCATTCCCAAATGGAAACAAACCAAAGCAAATTATGACACAAACTATACTGAACTGAACAAAAACGACCCTCCATATCTTTTAAAATATTATGTAAATTCTCATTTGGAAAATCAATATAAGGATCATCTTCAAATTTTTACAGATGGCTCAGTGTTAGATGACCATAGAGCAGGAGCAGCTTTTATAATACCAAAATTAAAAGTAGAGAAATTATATCATCTTGGCATACACTTGTCAATTTTTACTGCAGAATTAGTTGCTATTTTAATGCCCTAAAGTATGTTTTGAATTTTCCATAGAAAATTGTCCACTTTTACTGTGCAGTGACTCAAAGTCAGCTCTTTCTGCCTTACAGTCTTTAAATCCAAAGATTCGTTGTAAGACAATTACAGAAATCAATTACGTGACACATCTCCTATCGATGAAAAGAATAAATGTGACGTTCTGCTGGGTGCCCTCACATTGTGGAATCTCAACAAATGAGAAAGTTGATCAAGCTGCCCGGAGAGCAGCTCGAAATATTGAAGACATGACTGCACTGAACATTCCGTTAGATCTATCAGAATGTTATACTTTGATTAATGAAGCATCCTTTAACAGTTTCAAAAAGTTATTGAGGGACACAGATAGTCAATATTTTCACAATTGTATACAACCAAATCCTGACATTCACCCCAAGACTAAATTAGACAAATTCAAAAGTCCGATGTCTAGACAGGTAGTAACCTTAATTCATAGGATGCGTTTGAATTCACTTCGAACCAAATACAGCAAAAATGTTAAGTGCATATGTGGGGAAATTCTTAGTGTAAGTCACCTATTACTAGACTGTCCAATAGCAAAGAATACAGTGCACAAGGCTGGTAAAATATTTCACATGATAGATCGACACCACTGACATTACCTAAAATGTTAAATAATTATGCTTTTCTTTGTTCGTTATGCCCACATTTATTACGCAGTCCAGTAGGAATTTATCTTTAACTTTCAACAACCCTCACTTTAAAAACAAACACAACACAACAAAAAAAAAAACCGCGCACGCGCCGCGCACAGCACACACACACACACACACACACACACACACACAACCACACACACACACACACACACACACACCGCACACCACACACACACCACACTCCACCACACACACCACGCACGCACACACACACACACACACACACACACACACACACACACACACACACACCACATACACACATACACACTACACACGACACACATACACACACACACACACAACACACATTACGTACCACGCCGCCGCGCGCGCACACACACACACACACACACACACACACACACACACACACACACACACACACACACACACACACACACACACAACACACGCACACGAACACATTACACAATCTGTCTGCAATCACGTTAAGTGGGAAGACGTTAAATGAAGAACAACAACACACCACCACACACCACACACACACACACACACACACACACACACACACACACACACACACACACACACACACATTGAGCCCATATACAGACACACTCCATGTCTCAAGCCTAACAAGCAATTCATTTTCCCCAAGAAGTCCTATCATTCGCCACAGCGGAATTCCCCACGTCTGATTTAATGCCCCACGAGTGTCAATATACATGTTAGAGTTGGAGAGCCAAGAGTCAAGACAGGGGTGGGCGTGGCATTGAGGGGGAGGGGCGAAGAGAGGAGGGATAGAGGGGCTAATTCATCACTTGGAGTGTCCATCCTCGTGTTTATTGCATGCAGTAACAGCACAGAGGGTCCTCCTTGGTTATACGTAGGAGGACGTCGTCTGTCTTGGTGCCATGGGGAAAATGGTGGCTGAAGATAGAACAGAATTCTTTTCTGATCTCTTGATTCCTGAATACTACGTTTATATGGTCCACATTTCAGTTTTTTTCCATGTTATTATCTTTTGTCTTTAAC
>CM065728.1:12056672-12061672 GCA_033310375.1 Conus canariensis | reverse complement strand
ACACCACACACATCCTCACCACCATCGCGGCACCCAGCACCACCCCCAATATTCCTCCCATCAGTCATCCCAGTTCTAGCACCTGCTGCCAAATTGCCTGCCTGCTTCACGACACAACCACGGCACGCGCGCTCTGCTGCTTCCAGCACACGACACAACGGCATTCCAGACTGTGACAGCGGGAACGCCCAGCCAGACACAGAAGTAGAAGCAAGATTACTCGGCCTTTCAGTGGTTAACCCTTTGTCTGAATGAAAACCGTTTTCCCCATCTGTGTTAACCCTTTCTTTTTCGTTGAAACTGCCAGTAACCCTTTTCCTTGATTAAAACCGCTTTCCCATCTGTGTTAACCCTTTCTTTTTCATTTAAACTGCCAGTAACCCTTTTCCTTGATTGAAACCGCTTTCCCATCTGTGTTGACCCTTTGTTTCTCATTTCAACAGCCAACAACCCTTTTGCTTGATAAAAGTCGCTTTTCCATCTGTGTTGATCTCTGTTAACCCTTTGTTTCTCATTTCAACGGCCAATAACCATTAAAAAAATAATAATAAAACCGCTTTCCCATCTGTGTTGACCCTTTGTCTTTCATTTTAGCAGCCCATGCAAGATTTCAGAAATATTTGATGCTTGATTTTTAGTTTTGTTCAATGTCGTGATATCAACTGCTGCATTCGTCCAAAACGTTTCGTCACTTTTTTGGTTGGAAGAGAGGTGTGTGTGTGTGTGTGTGTGTGTGTGTGTGTGTGTGTGTGTGTGTGTGTGTGTGTGTGTGTGTGCTGTGTTGTGTTGTGTTGTGTTGGTGTTGGTGTTGGTGTTGGTGTTGGTGTTGGTGTTTGTGTGCGTGCGTGCGTGCGTGCGCGCGCGCGCGCGCGCGCGTGTGTGTGTGTGTGTGTGTGTGTGTGTGTGTGTGTGTGTGTGTGGATAGTCTGGCGTCTTTTCGTGGATTTGTACTGCTTGTATGGGGCCTCTTGACTGCTGGTGAAGTCCTACAAATATGATTTTTTGTTACAGATATTCAACAACGAACTGAATGGAAACAAGTGGTGAAGAAAGCACCGAAGAAATCTAGAACATCCTAGCTATCAAAACTGTGCTTATATTGTTGTTGTTGTTGTTTTTTAAATGTTGTTGTTATTCCTTTTTTGTACCCAACTCTTACCAACAGTTTCTTTGTTTCTGAATGTTCAGTCAATGTCATATGGAGCGGGCTGATCACAACTGGAATTTACGGTAATGATGCATAGTCAGCTGAAGCACATACACTAAGCATATACACCATGGTACACTTGAATAAACACGTCCACATCCCTCTTGAGACGGATCATCGTCGTCTTAAACTGAGAAAATGTGCAAGATTACACAGGGAAAGAAGGATCGCAAATCGATTTGTGGCCGACAGAATGCAGCCGTTATTTAAATCTCTCTCTCTCTCTCTCTCTCTCTCTCTCTCTCTCTCTCTTCTCTCTCTCTCTCTCTGCGCGTGTGTGTGCGTGCGTGCGTGCGTGTGTGTGTGTGTGTGTGTGTGTGTGTGTGTGTGTGTGTGTGTGTGTGTACTCCATGCACCACGAACGCACGCATGCCCTCCCCCCCCCTCCCCCCCTTCTCCTCTCTCTCCGTCTCTCTGTTTCTGTCCCTATCTCTGTCTGTCTGTCTGTCTGTCTGTCTGTCTCTCTCTCTCTCTCTCTCTCTCTCTCTCTCTCTCTCTCTCTCTGATACACAGACACAACGACACACAGATACACAAACAAAGACACAGAGACACACAGGCAGCCAGTCAAACAGACAGACAAATTGACAGACAAACAGACTGGTAGATAGACAAACAGAGAGACAGGCACACAGACATGTGCGTGCGCACATTTTGCGGTCCCCAGCCATCTTGTTGGAGCGCACAGCACGCTGAGTTCACCATCTTCTCATTGGAGCCTATATCACATTGTGTTCACAGTCTTCTCAAGGGAGCCTATATCACATTGTGTTCACAGTCTTCTCAAGGGAGCCTATATCACATTGTGTTCACAGTCTTCTCAAGGGAGTCTATATCACATTGTGTTCACAGTCTTCTCAGGGGAGCCTATATCACATTGTGTTCACAGTCTTCTCAAGGGAGCCTATATCACATTGTGTTCACAGTCTTCTCAAGGGAGTCTATATCACATTGTGTTCACACTCTTCTCAAGGGAGCCTATATCACATTGTGTTCACAGTCTTCTCAAGGGAGCCTATATCACATTGTGTTCACTGTCTTCTCAAGGGAGCCTATATCACATTGTGTTCACTGCCTTCTCAAGGGAGCCTATATCATATTGTGTTCACACTCTTCTCAAGGGAGCCTATATCACATTGTGTTCACAGTCTTCTCAAGGGAGTCTATATCACATGTGTGTTCACACTCTTCTCAAGGGAGCCTATATCACATTGTGTTCACCGTCTTCTCAAGGGAGCCTATATCACATTGTGTTCACACTCTTCTCAAGGGAGCCTATATCACATTGTGTTCACTGCCTTCTCAAGGGAGCCTATATCACATTGTGTTCACTGTCTTCTCAAGGGAGCCTATATCACATTGTGTTCACTGCCTTCTCAAGAGAGCCTATAACACATTGTGTTCACAGTCTTCTCAAGGGAGCCTATAACACATTGTGCTCACCGTCTTCTGATAGGAGCCTATAACACATTGTGTTCAGTCTTCTCATTGGAGCCTATAACACATTGTGTTCACCGTCTTCTCATAGGAACCTATAACACACTGTATTCACAATCTTCTCATTGTGTTCACAGTCTTTTCATTCGAGCTTATAACACATCGTGTTCACAGTCTTTTCATTCGAGCTTATAACACATTGTGTTCACAGTCTTCTCATTGGAGCCTAAAGCACAATGTGAGAGGCCTATGTGCATGCCTGTGCGCGCGCGCGCGCGTGTGTGTGTGTGTGTGCGCGCGCGCGCGTGCGTGTGTGTCTACAAGCGTGCACTGGCGAGATAACCGACCGAAGTAAATCCATTAACAATCTAGTAAAAGGAAATTATATCCGGAAAGGAAAATATTTTCCCAATTGTGCTGCGAATATCTTAATGGCCGCGTGGTTTTACTTTTATTTCTCGTAGATTTTGTTTTGTTTTGTGTTGATTTCCTTGTTGTTGTAATGCGATTTTACTTGGATTATTCAACAGTTTGCATAATTGATTTTGTTTTTTTGAAACTGTATTTTATGTTTTGAAATCAAGTTGATGTTTCACCATTCAGTCTGAATGCATTTGAATTCGTCAGATTGTGTGTCATTCCAAACTATACGATTCTACTTCACTTTGTTTCATTTCATTTATTTATTTTAAGCGATATTTGATTTTAATTTATTGGGTTCTGTTCTATTCTATTCCGTGTTGTTTTTGAATTATTCATTTTCACTGTGTTTGATTTTGTTTCAGGCCATTTCATTTTTGCACCATCCATTTCTCGTTCATGTGGCTGTTCTTTCTTCTTCCTCGTTCGCCATCCCGTTAGATGAGCAGCCCGGTGTCCTCGATGAAGGCTGCCGTCCACCGCAGCTCCTCCAGGGTGCCAAACAACTTGGCTTCCACTGCTGTCGGTGTTGGCCAGTACTTTCTCCTGGATGCTGCATACGTCGTACAGACTTGAAGGATGTGGTCAGTTGTCATTGGTCCCTCACCACAAGGGCACTCTCCACTCTGTCCAATTCCAAATTTTGTGTGCATGTGGTGGAGCAGGCGATTGTGTCCAGTCCTCAGGCGGAAGATCTTGACCTGTTCCCGTCGTCCCAGCAAATGGTATGTGTCTTCTGGGTTGTATTTGGGATGCAGGAGGCGCCATTTTATTCCTTGCTGTGCCTTGATGATTGTCCTAATTTCATCGTATGGCACCAGGTTGTTGGTCTGCTCCTTCTGTGCACCGTCTTTTGCCAGAATGTCCGCTTTTTCGTTTATGTGGCTGTGATATATTCTATTTTGTTATATGCTGTATATTTCTATTACACTGTTTTGTTATATTCTATTCTACTTCGTACAATTCGTTTACTCTGTGGTTAACGTTGTTTCGTTTCCTGTTTCTTTTACGCTGTTCGGTATTTCTCTTTCCTTTTGTTTTTCATTTTAAACTATTCGTTGCGATTTTCTGGTTTCATATACTATTTACTTCATGTTTATTCTGCACCATTCATTTCAATTATATTTAACTTTGTTACACTAGGCTACATTTTCGTTGATCTTGGGCTGTTAGGATTCCTGTTGAGGTTTTTGGTGTGTATATTTGTTTTATTTTTCGCAGTGGTTCCCATTTCATTGTGTTTTGAACCATTCATTTTAGATTTTGTTTTGTGGTACAATATTTTTGCTTTCAAAATACAGTCGGAACATTTAATTTTTGTAGTTTGTATGGGTTTCAGTTTACTTTGGAACACTTGCCTCTACAGTTTTTCGTTTCGTTCCACTTGAGTTGGTTTTGTATCATATGTTTTTTTTTTTCTTCTAAATTTCATTTCATTATAGTTTGCTATATACCGCTTTATTTTCTTTCCTTGATTTGATTTCATTTTTGTTCGACCGTCAGTTTCAGTTCCATTTTGGTTTGGGAATTTGAACACCAAACGCTCATCTTCCGCCGAATTTGAGAAAGATAAGTGATTGCTCGTTCTTCGTTTTCATTGTCCTGAATATTGTTTTTCTTGCCTGAAGAAGACCTAGAAGGTCGAAACGCGTCGTGTTTTGTCTTGTAATTTGTTAGTCCCTGCTGTTTGGCGGACTTTTTTTTTTAAAGTTTGTTTTAATTTCTGCCTTCAGTCACATCATTTTGAAACTAATCCCCTTCGTTTTGTATCATGTGTTTTTTGTCTGGAATATATTTTTTCCCGTTTTATCATCATAAACGTTGATTTGTCTTATCCTAGTCTACTTTCCGTTCCATGCATTTTACTATGTTTCAAAATGTCAGGTAAGGTTGGGTTTTTTTTTCTCCACTGGATCATTAAGTGTGGGTAATTCAC
>CM065728.1:12046672-12051672 GCA_033310375.1 Conus canariensis | reverse complement strand
TTCAGCATCTGTTATAGCCCTCACTCACGGACAGTCTCTTTGGTGTTGATGACTGGGCTGGCTTAGCTTTCTCCACGTAACATGACAAACAAACAAAAAAGAACAAAGGCAAAACAAAAAGAGAGAGTCTGGCAGTCTGTTCCAACGACGTGAAACAGACTGCCAGACTCTCTCAGACATTCAGATTCTATCTCTTCTTTCAAGTCTAAACTTAAAACCCATCGCTGTGGGGAGGTACAGCCTAACTCATAGCCGTCTGGACCTTTTCAAATGTAGTGTTCTTTGTACATTATCATTTTGTCATAATGTTTCAAAGTTTGTTCTCTATTACATGTATTTGTTGTATAATTGAACGTTATAGGATTTAGTTTTTGTAGTGATACTTGAAAATAAGTGAATGTCGTACTCATAGGATTTGTTAGTTTTTGTAGTAATAGTATTTGTAGTTGGGTGTAAGGTGTACTATTGTATATGAGAAGGGTGAATGTAGTATGATTGTGTAAAGCGCTTAGAGAAATTCTTTTGATTAGGTGCTATATAAGAAACCATTATTATTATTATTATAAAACAAGACACAAATCGTTGAAGACCTATTGATGGAGTATGAATGGGGTATCTATCTCTCGTCTTGAATGCGCTGGAGAGAAAGAGACCGAGAAACAAGCACTCATCCGATTATACTGTGGGTCACGACCTCAGCTCCCGCACAGAAAAAAAAAAAAAATGAAGGAAGGAAAGAAATTGAAAAGAAAAGGAAAGAAAACTGTTTTCAGAGTAAAGAGCGTGACTTGTGAGTAAAACGGAAAAGGTCATGCATGTAGTGTAGATGGTGGAGAAAATAGAAGGAAATAAAAGCCATGGCGTGGGCGGGGTGGGTGCAGGTGGGGGAGGTGGGGGTGGGGGGGTAGGAGATTCAGAAATAAGAACAATGATCAGACAGTCTAGCTCGTCTTTTCTATGTTTTTTTTCTGTTTATTCTTTTTCCTTTTTTTTTTTCTCCCTTTCTTCCGTTTTCTTTTCTTTATTTTCACTTTCTTTCTGTCTATCTGTCTGTATTCTTTCTTTTTTTTTTCTTGTTTGATTCCTGTCTGTCTGTCTGAGTTTCTTTTTTTCCTCTCTTTTTGTTTTTCTGTGCTTCTCTTAGCTTTTTTTTTTTTTCTTTACGTTTATTTTCTTTTTGTATGTCTGTCCACCTGTCTTCTCTTTTTTTTTCCCCTTTCCTTTCTATCTTTCTTTCTTCGTCTAACTCTGTCTGTCTCATTTTCCATTTTTTCTGTTTGCCTGTCTGTCTCTCTTTCTATCTGTCTGTCTATTGGTCTATCTATCAGTTTGTCTATCTTCCTTTGTTTCTTTCTGTTGGTCGATCTGCCTCTTTTTTTCTTCATCTCTTTCTTTCTGTCTTTCAGTCTGTTCTGTTGTTGTTGTTTTTCCCCTACGTATGTGTCTTTCGTTTCTACTGCTTTTTTTCTTTCTTTGTTCCTTCGTTTTTTTATCTCTCTTTTTTATCTTTAAAATTTCTTTCTTTCTTCTCTCTCTCTCTCTCTCTCTCTCTCTCTCTCTCTCTCTCTCTCTCCATTTCTCTCTCTCTCCCAGTGTGAACGTGTGTGTGTGTGTGTGTGTGTGTGTGTGTGTGTGTGTTTGTAGTGTGTTGTGTGTGTGTGTGTGTGAGAGAGAGAGAGAGAGAGAGAGAGAGAGAGAGAGAGAGTTTGTGTGATCTTTAATTAATACACATTCCAAAGTTAGAACAAAGAGCATCCTCTAAAAAGAAAAAGAAAACAAAACAAGCAGCTTTAAAACACAAGTTTATTAGCAGATCTATTCAACGACTCAACCCCTAGTCACAGCCTGAAAACATGACGCGCACACTCGTTCTGGAAGAAATGTCAGAGCCATTCATAACCTGCCTAAGTGCCAGTATAGTAGAGACAAGCTGACGTCGTTCTTCTCATGAAATTATCTGAATATGTCACACAGGATCGATGCCTCGTTGACACTCACTGAACTCTCTCTCTCTCTCTCTCTCTCTCTCTCTCTCTCTCTCTCTCTCTCTCTCTCTCTCTCTCTCGTTATTGTCATTACTGCTGTGTGAATCTGATTATATTGTTTGGGAATATTCCCGCGATCCGCACTCGGAGGACGATGGCTTGTTCTGGATCGTGAAGCAGGAAGAAAGAAATATGTCATCAGAGGAAAGTGTCAAACTGGCCAATCTTCGGAAAGGAAGACGCACTCGCAACACAGAACACGCAGAGACCCAAGCACGTGCTTTGCGGCGGCTGCACGCTCTCCACGGATACACCCCAGTTTTACCTGGGGTGACCGTCATCTACAGGACTGACAGTGAATGCATACCAGCGACATTTTCTTGTTCGCGTTTTTTTGGTGTTTTTTTTTTTTTTTTTTTTTTTTTTCATGTAAAGTGAAAGAAAAAACATTGCTGTGGTTTCCATGCCAATGTAATCGAGTCGCTTTTGTCATTGTACAACGCGCCGATTTGCTAAATGGCTTAACAGCTTATTCGCATTAAACTTCGTTCGTTCGTTCGTTCTCTCGTTATTGTGATTATCTGTAAGTCTGTCTGTCTGCTAACCTGCTCGTGGCGGAAACGGTCAAGACCTTTCCTGCATTCAGTCTTGTCTCAACCACAGGAAACAAACAGTCCTCATCGGCGGCTTCGCTTCAATCCAGCTCGTCTCCTATTTAGCATTCCGCAGGGATCTCTCTTTGGCCCTCTCTCTTTCTTCTGTACACACAACCATTCTCTGAAATATTCTTTAAGCATTTCGTTTCTCTTACAAGTGTTTCAGACGATACCCAACTGTCTGATTCAGGGAGATCGGAGTATGATACTTCCCTGTCACTTTAGAGAGATGCATCTTGGATGTCAAAAACTGGATAATGTATACGAAGCTACAGTTACGTGATGGGAGAACAGAGGCACGTGTCATTGAATTTCTAACAGAGCAAATTCAACTCATTACATTTCACTTCGCCAACATCAAATTTCATTTTTATTTCTCAGTTTATAACTTATGTATAATGTTTGGTTCCAAACAGTTTATGAATTAACATGTTAAGAAAATCTGCCAAACTCGCAGAATTGGAAGAATACACAACTACCTTTCTGTGCAAGCTACACAGACTCTGTTTGTTTCTCTTGTTCTTTCTCATTTTGATTATTGCAAGTGTTGTTGGCCAGGTTAAACACGGAATCAAGTTGAAAAGTTTCAGGAAGTTCAAAATGGTGCAGCTGAGTTGATTTCAAAGTATCAAATCAGTCTCACATCACTCCCTTTCAGATTCAACTTCACTGGTTTCCAATTTCCCAAAATATAGAATAGAAATCAACATAGCTCTCCTACAAGAAGAGTACAGATTTTGCACCACGCTATCTCTCTAAAATACTTCAAGTGTGCACTCAAAAATCTCGTCATTCCTGGGCAAGCTATTGCATTCTCTCCATACCCATGGAAGGACTGCTCTGAGACAGCGGACATTTTCCATCATTGGACCTGTCACCGGCACAATCTTCCCTATTCAGTTCGTCACGCTCATCATTTCTTTCAGTTTGAAAAATCTATTGAAACAAACAAACAAACAAAACTTACCCTTTCAGTCGGCTTATTCTTAACAGTTTTTGAAAGTAGAAGTGTTTGTCCTTGTCTATGTGCAGCCTTTCTTGTATCTGAATACTGTGTGTGTGTGTGTGTGTGTGTGTGTGTGTGTGTGTGTGTGTGTGTGTGGTTGTGGTTGGTTGGTTGGTTGGTTGGTTGTTTTTATCTAAAGTCTTTTCATCGTATCGATGATTTTAGACTCTTGCATAAAAAAACAACAACAAACCTTTGTTAATTTTTAGCATAATCAATAAATCTATAATAATGGAAGAGAGAGAGAGAGAGAGAGAGAGAGAGAGAGAGAGAGAGAGAGAGAGAGAGAGAGAGTTACAAGAAACGTGCGATAGGACTACATAACAAAAAACTGGCTAATCTAAATATTGAAAGATTAAAAAGATAAAACTGATCCCAAAATAATTTAACATTAGAAACCGGCAAAATACATTCTACGACTTCCGGAGGTAGGAACGTTTTCATTGAAGCATATTTTACCAGTATATGCCCAATTGTTAATTCTGCAGAGCAGACACATTTAATGTCTTTACAGTACTTTGTCGTTAAAGCATTTAACAAAAGTCTGAACGGCAAGGCAACAATTCATCTACTTGCACCTGGAGTATTCAATAATTAAAGATACTTTGTCCCAGAAGAGAAAAACGTCGTATCGTTTCATTTTCTACTATGTCACACATTTCTACTGAAGATAAACTGCAAGCAGTTCAACAGCATTCAAAGTGTTTCTCGCCCCATTTTTTTGCGAGATGGTCAACATATTCATTGTAATAAATTCCACAATGGGCTGGTATCCAACAAAACTCAACATTGGGCCCTTCTTTCAATTGAATTATAATGAATTAAGTATTTTATTTCAAAGATAACATTATTCTTGCAATTTAATGATGAAGCAAGGGATTGCAAGACTGATTTAGAATCTACACAAAAAAAGAACATTTTACAGAATTAATGGTTGATTAATCAAAGACAGAGCCATACGAATAGCTATTAGTTCTGCTGTAAATATAGAAATGCCAGTGCCAAGATGATATGACTTTTGAACTTTTAAAGATGGAATAACACAGCCAGAGCCCGCATGATGATTTTCTGGCACAGAACGGTCAGTATAAACCTTAAGATGATCAGAATAAGTTTTAGATACATAAGTTTTAACTGCTGTACCTAAAATATTTGGATTGACATCTTTTCGTATATCTGTGTAATCAAAGTCGAAACTATCTTTCGTTAATTCCCAAGGAGGAATAGGCGTGACATTCATCATGGGGGCAACACTTTTAGGGGTGAGATTGGAGTCTTCAAATAATTCAGAGACATAATTTACTACAGTCTGTAACTTATTTTCATTCCTTGCTTCCTTTGAATAATCAATAT
>CM065728.1:12011672-12029172 GCA_033310375.1 Conus canariensis | reverse complement strand
TGTACTTCTACCTGCCTGTCTTGTCCTCAGTCTCCAGTTTTTCTTGTTAGTTTTTTTCGTTTGTTTGTTTGTTTGTTTGTTTTGGTCCATGTATTTGTTTCTCTATCTGTTTATATCTTCTTTTGATGCTTGCTCTCCCTAGACACTTATCCTCTTTCAACGCCCTTCTTACGTGCCTCCATAAATCACTAGTACATTTATTCCCTTCCGTACAAATAAAGGGAAACTGAGAGAGAAGACAACTCTGTGCGATTCCGGCGGAAGTGACGCCTAAACGTGAAAGCTAGTGATGCATACACTGCCCCCCTGGAAGTCGTCAAGCTCTGGCAGGTTCTGTTCGGGGGGCCGCTAGTTCCAGCCAGTGATCACCGTCGGCTTCTGGCGAGTTACAGCCACGGGTGGCGCAGGAAATGGTATGCATTATTCATCAATATGCAAACGCTTCGTTCACGAGAGTTATCGATCGTGACTGGGACGGTTTCTGGCCTGTGTCGTAAAGAGCCAGGGGGTTTTCGTTTGTCGTGAAAAGTGGGATGCGTGTGTCTGACTGCTTGTTCGTTTGGTTGTACGTTTGTCAGTAACAACGCCGTGTGATGCTGGTCATTGAGTGGATTACAAAAACCACGAAACAGGCTTTAGGTGGAATTTTATGCATGGCAAGCAAACCAGCAGGAACATCTTGTAGTACTTGTTATTCTTAGCATCCCGAGCAGAATTCCATTCCTCTGCTATACGTCTATGAGGTACTCTTCAGAACAATGTCTAAATCCCCTGTGTCGTTGCCTTGATTACGACTTGGATTTTCTCACTGGAATCTGTGCATGTGTCCGTGTGTTATAGGAGTAGTCATCTGTAATCTTGCAATGATTTAGCTTAAAAGGAAGAAAGGAAGCGAAAAAAGAAGAAAGACACAGAGAAAAACCAACAAAGAGAGAAGCTATAGCAAATATTGAAGACAAAAATGTGTAAAAAAAAAAAATTCAATGAAATCCAATGACCTAAATGAACGATTGAATGGGAGAATAAATAAAACAAATGAAAAAGAAAAAAACAAAAAAAAAAAACATGCAGACAAAAACATACGTTGTAAGAATGAAACGAAAGAAGGAAGACTACAATCACCCTTCTTTCAAAGGAACATAAACCAGAAATGTCTACATATGAACTTGGTTATAAAATACGTTTTAAATTAAACGAATGGTCGGTAGAATAGACAGATGGGCACACACACACACACACCACACCACACGCACACACACACCACACACACACACACACCACGACACACGCACGCACGCACGCACGCACGCACGCACACACACACACACACACACACACCACACACACACACACACACACACACACACACATACACCACACACACACTGACTATAGAAACTGAAACCACTGAACTAGAGCTAGTCCCAGATCTCTCTTAAAAGCCTCATCCCGTGTTTGTCAGGTGATAGTAACAGGTGTTGACAGTGTCCATTACGACCATCACGTTATCTGCCTACAGTGTGGCGCTGACATTGATTGACAGTGACGGCGTAAAGAAGAAAGAGGGGGGGGGGGGGGGGGGGAGGATGTTCTTCAATCTGGAAATCGAAACTGTCAGGCTGCACTGATACCCCCTCAAGGATTGAAGCCTAACATCAAAGATTCATTGCAAAAACCCCAACCAACAAACACACCCCCCTCCCCTACCTTACAATCTACGTCCTCCTCCTCCTCCTCCTCCCCATCTTCCTCCTCACACCTAGCCCCGCCTCTGTCCCTGCTTTGCGCCGTCCCCCCCCCCCCCCTCCATTTTTTTTTTTTTTTTGGTACTCCCAGTTCTTATAGAACAGGAAGTACTTTACAATGGGAACGAAGAAATGCTGTGTGTGTGGTGTGTGTGTGTGTGTGTGTGTGTTGTGTGTGTGTGTGTGTGTGTGGTGTGTGTGTCGTTCCGTCCGTCCGTCCGTCCGTGGTCAAAATGTGTTCCACTCGCTCCAGACAAAACTACTGGGCCGATCTTTCTGAAAATTTGTAGGTATGTTCATTATGGGTCACGGATGATGCCCGATGTGTTATTTTATCGTTATGGTCGTTACTAACGGTCATAACGGCCAATAACGGTTTTCCTGCTTTATGGAATATCTTAGAAAGTACTTGGCCGATCTCTCTGAAAATTTGTAGGCATGTTCATTATGGGTCATGGATGATGCACGATGTGTTATTTTACCGTTATAGCCGTTACTAACGGCCATAACGGCCCATAACGGTTTTCCTTCTTTATGGAATATCTCAGAAAGTACTTGGCCGATCTTTCTGAAAATTTGTAGGCATGTTCAAATATGGGCCATGGGTGATGCCCGATGTGTTATTTTACTGTTATAGCCGTTACTAACGGCCATAACGGCCCATAACGGTTTTTCTTCCTTATAGAATGTCTCAGAAAGTACTTGGCCGATCTTTCTGAAAATTTGTAGGTAAGTTTATTATGGGTCACGGATCATGCTCGATGTGTTATTTTAACCGTTATACCGTTACTAACGGCTATAACGGCCCATAACAGTTTTCTTCTTTATGGAAAATCTGAGAAAGTACTTGCCGATCTTTCTGAAAATTTGTAGGTATGTTCATTATGGATCACAGGTGATGGCCGATGTTTAACCTAATAACCGTTACTAACGGCTATAACGGCCCGACACGGTTTTTCCTCTTTATGGAATATCTCACGCGTATTCAAGATAAACTGGGAGTACGTTTATATGCTTTGCATCTTGCTTTTTTTGCTCATCTCTCTTTCTTTATGTTTTGGTAATGATGCCACACAACCACACAGAATATGAAATGTACAAGCTTTGAGTCTGGAATGAAGACACGATGTTTGTGATTCCACTCCGGTTCCACTCTGTCTTCAAGTGTAGTTCTGGATAACAGATCTTCAGATGTTAAGCAGGACTCTGTTACATGTCTCATAACTCTCAGTGATCGTTACAGCAAATAATGCAATTCAGGAATGTAGTACGTGAAAAGGGGTGTGTGTGTGTGTGTGTGTGTGTGTGTGTGTGTGTGTGTGTGTGTGTGTGTGTGTGTGTGTGTGTGTGTGTCTGTGTGTGTGTGTCTGTGTTGTGTGTGTGTGTGTGTGTGTGTGTGTGTGTGTGTGTGTGTGTGTGTGTGTGTGAAGGTAGTGTGTGTGTGTGGTGTGTGTGTGTGTGTGTGTGTGTGTGTGTGTGGATGTGTGAGTGGTGTGTGTGTGTGTGTGTGTGTGTGTGTGTGAGTGTGTGTGTGTGTGTGTGTGTGTGTTGTGTGTGTGTGTGTGTGTGTGTGTGTGTGTGTGTGTGTGTGTGTGTGTGCCCTATGACTACTGTAGAAAAAAAACACAATATACATAAACACAAGGATGGAAAAGAGAGTGCAGGGCCAATCTCATAACGACACCTCCTCCTGCTGTTCAACAGCGTAAATGTTCACAATACAAAAGAACCTGCCGCGGCAGAACAGAAAACCAACACAAAGGGGTATGCGAGGTTGCAAGTGACACACAGACACACACACACAACACACACACAGACACACACACGCGCGCGCGCGCGCGCGCACGCACGCACGCACGCACACACACACACGGAGAGAGAGAGAGAGAGAGAGGAGAGGGGGTGTACGCAGTGTGTTGCCTTTCCCTGTTAAATCTGTGCACAGCTGCGATCAAACCTGAAAGACATCAACGTCTCTCACAAATGCTACCTGCCTCTGACATGCAGGATACTTAAAACTGCGTCAGACATTCAGACTTGATGTAAAATAAACAAAACAAAAAAAAAAGCTTCTGGCTGTATTCAAGTCACAACTGTTTCTACGAATATTGATCACTCAATCATCCAGTTTGTTGACCTTTTGAACTTCTGCTCATCTACAGAACTATCATCAACGCTGAGCGTTACTGACAACCCTGTCAGCAGTGTACATCATTAATACTGCTAAAACTAGTCCATTTTCCATGCAGCTTCTCCCGGCCCTCTAAGGGAGTTATCTGGCATCCAGCATCCAGCTGCGGGCACTGAAGTTATATCTAGCTTCATCCCGTCACAAACATGGTGGCTGTAATCTACAGTGAGCACGCTGGTAGTTGGCCTGGAGTTCGTAATCACATTTCCATGGATTTCTATTATTGAGAGAAAAATCTTGCTGGAAAATATTTCTTTTAAAATAACCACTAGCAAAACTTCGGAAAAGCAATGTGATAGAAAAAAAAATGATGACAATTAGATCGAGGATAATCCAAGCTAGTGCTATGGAGTTCAGCGACAACATGACGCTCTGGACTCCGCTCTTCTTTTATGATCTATTCAGGCGTCAACGAGACGCCAGAAATACACAGGAGATGAGAGCAACGCTTTCAAGAAGCACACATTTACTGGACACATCACCACTGTGTGGTTTCAGTCTTATCAACTGAGCCTGCAGCACACATTCCTGGCAGGGAGTCAGGGGCTGAAAACATCCATACACAGAAGCCTCTGATGGGAATCCAACCCCCCACCACCACCCAGCCCACTGCAGCTCACAGCAGATGTTAAGACTGAAAACTTGGTGAAGACATGGTGAAGACATGTTTGGTTTCGATGGACGGTAGCTCCTGTACAGAGAAAGTATATCATTGGGAAAGTAGAAAACTGCTCATAGGGATTGTGGTGTACCTTCAAACCTTTGTTTGAAATACAGTACACCCCACTTCCCACCACACACCTCTCCCCCACCACACCCACTAGTCATTTGTTTTGGGGTGGTTTCCAATTCTAGAAGCTGTGGCTTGTGATCTGATTCCCCCCCCCCCCCCCCCACTCAGGGCCTGGCCTTTTCTTTCTTTTCTATTTTGTTATGGCAGTTGGCGTGTCTGCGTTGATGAGTGTTGCGCCCCCTCTATTGATCTGTCTGAAGTGGACACAGCGGCTGTGTAAATGTAAACTTTCTACACGACCTTTAATACGTGTCTATGTCAAACACCTTTTTTTTTTCTGAATGGCCGATCGCTCTATCTGAACATTGCGCCCTGCCATGCATAAATATCTCGTAGTCTTTTCTTCTTTCTCCTTCTTTTCTCCTTTCTGGTCCACTCCGCACGCAACCACCCATCCATTTCCCTTCTTCTTCTTCGTCTTCTTCTTCTGCTTCTTCTTTTTCTTCTTCTTCTTCTTCTTCTTCTTCTTCTTCTTCTTCTTCTTCTTCTTCTTCTCTTCTTCCCTTTTGCTTCTCGTTGACGCAGATCAAGTCATGTTCAGTGACCAATCCATTTTTTTTTCTTTTGATTCTAAAGTCTTCTATGTGCAGCAGCAACTCTATAGCTCGACTTCCAGGTCTACGTCACTGGACCGCGGCTGGAACCTCCAGGAACACAATGAAGATCGGCACTGCAGGATGCGCGCTGGGGTCTGTGACACTGTAGTCTGATATGACGATCTCCTTTGTGAAGATAGAAAGTGTGAATCAACGAGTCATTCAGCCATCGCTACTTCAGTGGATCACATGTGTTTTCAATGTGTATTTTTCTTCAAACTATGCTTTTTACTTTGAAATCCAATAGGCACGATACGCATGATACTGGTCTACTTCTGCACGTAGGATTTCACTTTTTGGTACTTCTAACAGAGTAAATACATGATCATTATACCAAGTGCCAATGTGACACTGCGGTCTTATCTGAAGGGAAGTAATTACTCTTGAAGATTATTCTTATTGCAAAGTAATATTTCAAGAAGATCACCAAAGTTGACTACGATTTTCATTTTCCAACACTTCCTGGTAAATATTGTGGCAACACGTTCAGTAATAACCAGGGCTCCTGGATAGAGACGATCTCGTCTGTAAATAAATGATATGTGCGAAGGCCTTCTTTACAAAGTGCCGCTGGTATTTCTGGAACTTTCTATGTTGCATACAGCGGATTTGCGAAGGCCTTCTTTACAAAGTGCCGCTGGTATTTCTGGAACTTTCTATGTTGCATACAGCGGATTTGCGAGGCTTCTTTACAAAGTGCGCTGGTATTTCTGAACTTCTATGTTGCATACAGCGATTTTTCATGACAATTTTGTGCTTTTCTGCATTTGCCCATGCTGACTTTGCTTTTGTTTGTTGAGCAAATGAAACGCAGGGAGCAGTTAAGGAGAAAAGGATGGTGGAAGACAGTAGGAGGGTGGGGGTGAGGTGTGGTGGTGGTGGTGGTGGTGGTGGTGGTTGGTGCAGGAATTGATAAATCTTGGGTCAGTGTCATTTAACAGATCTGTTTGAGATGTAAGTGTGTGTGTGTGTGTGTGTGTTGTGTGTGTGTGTGTGTGTGTGTGTGTGGTGTGTGTGTGTGTGTGTGTGTGAACATGTATGTGAGTGTTTGTGTGTGTGTGTGTGAGAGAGAGCGCGCATGTGTGTATGTGTGATTATTTTAGGGGGGTAGAGGGGGGGGGGTACAAAATGGACGATTATAAACACCCACATTCAATTCACAATCATGCTACGGTTGTGAATCAGTATCTGAAGACTCCCCTATTCATACAACATGATGTCCTCTCTGAGACACACACACACACACACACACACACACACACACACACACACACACACACACACACACAATACTCTCTAATGAGTTAGACACACATGTACCCTTCTTCAACCAGCAATACTTCTACTCCCCCCCTCCCCTCCCCTCCCCTCCCCTCCCCTCCCCTGGTAAATGACTGCAGACGGCGTGAGAGAAAGGCTAATGACGGGCTGATAGCTTCCATCAACTGAACACAGTCCTACTGACGTCACATTTCGGCATAACTTCGAGTGGCACGTGTGCTCCGTTGTAAATGCTGCACAAGTGTTTGGTATGGGTGCATTTTGTTTACCCTGTGCAAGGTAAAA
The DNA here is from genome assembly GCA_033310375.1 of Conus canariensis. Lineage (NCBI taxonomy): Eukaryota > Metazoa > Mollusca > Gastropoda > Neogastropoda > Conidae > Conus > Conus canariensis. Next base: position 12,022,281 of record CM065728.1, on the reverse strand, counting down.
TACAATTAAAGGCAGCTAAATTACCTCCCTTAGTTAGGTCATTTTAAACACACGTCTCTTGACTCATTTTTTCGTCTGCAAATTTATCTCAATAATAATAATAATGAGGACAATTTCTATAGCGCCCATCCTAACAACGTAGGTTACAGGGCGCTTTACAAGTTTTAACAATTCAACATCTAAAAAAAATATAAGCAGAAACACACACAAAAAATTTTGCGTTCACGAGTCATAAAACACACACACTGGAACATAATGTTGCATACATAAACACACTATGTGACCGGTGAACAGCTCATTTGTAAACGAGCAAAGTGTGCAAGTGACATGTAGTAATATTTCAGGTGGTATCCTGCAACTGGCCTTTGAACAGAAACGTTTTAAGTGCAGACTTGAAAGTCGGGAAGGAGGCGGTATGACGTAGATGGAAAGGCAGTGAATTCCAGAGTATTGCCGCAGAAAATGAGAGTGCTCTAGAACCGTGCTGCTTTCGGTTATATGAGGGAATTCGAAAAATTCGGTCATCAGAAGAAGAACGGAGGGGACGTGTAGGAAAATTTCGAAGCGATCAGAAAGATAGGTAGGCGCTTCACCTGTGATAACCTTGTAACATAGATAGGCCCGACTTACGCTGAATTCTGTGCTCGATTTTGAGCCAATGTAATTTTTTCAAGAGATCCGAAGTATGGTGCTGTTTGAGCACCTTGAAGATAAGGCGAGCAGCTGAATTTTGAACATGATGCAGTGGCTGGAGCTAAGGCTGCGGTTACACCAAGGAGAAAAGCGTTGCAATCATCTAGTCTGGACAGAATGCAGGAAGACGCCAACGTCTTCGTGGCCTGTTCTGTAAGGAAAGGTCTGATGCGACAGAGTTCGAGAAAGGATGCTTGGCAGATTCGGGCAAATTATCACAAAAGCAATGGACTCATCTCAGCTAACTTGGTAGAAAGGTGGCACGTACCAACGGAAGAGCACATCACGTTTTAGTGAAATTGGTGGTATGGATTCGGCTTTGGTATATCTAAAATCCCTGTAATGAGATTATTTCGAATTATTACAAATTTTGAATATGACTGCTACGGAGTTACTATATACCACGTAATAGCTGTCTATGAATACTGCAAAGTTACAGTTCATAAATTGTCAACAATACTATTGTATGAATCAGTAACTATATAAGAAGTACTATATTTACATGGTATATGACAACGTTCAGGTGATATAAAGTTTGGCATGCTTCATTTGCAAGTACTGTTAAACTAAAGTGACAAGCAAAGTAACTCTTTAAGGTCATACAGTTCTTATTTCCCTTTGCAGTTCAACGGGTGGATCCATTCGAGCCACTGCCAAAGATCTGTCCTGAGTGCCCTTCTTGGTGTTCATTTGCTTTCTGTTGTCATTGTTTCACCACAGGGAACCACAACTAGTTTGCCTTTTTTTTTTTAGGCACTGGAATTCTCGTCTGAAAAGGATGTATAAAGATGTTAAGATGTTGATCCTTGACAGGACAGGGATTGTTACGCATTCCCTTCCCTGTACATCATGGTGGTGGTGGTGATGGTGATTGTGGTAGTGGAGATGGTGGTGGTGGTGGTTGTGTGTGTGTGTGTGTGTGTGTGTGTGTGTGTGTGTGTGTGTGTGTGCAAGCTTGAGAGCATGCTTGCTTGTGTACTGACATATGTGTGTGTGTGTGTGTGTGTGTGTGTGTGTGTGTGTGTGTGTGTGTGAGAGAGAGAGAGAGAGAGAGAGAGAGAGAGAGAGAGAGAGAGAGAGATGCGTTTCTGAGCGTACTGAGCGTGCTGTGAGCAGTCAAGCCCAGCGATGTTAATAGAAAGATATATATCCCTAAGCTCGGAGGTTCAACCCCATCAGAGACGTATCTGAACCCAGTTGGAGTCCGACCAGATTAAGATACTGCTGGTGATTGTTGTTGTGATAATGGAATGGCTGGAATGGGCATAGTCAACATTATTAAACAATCGCTAACACAACCATACCTACACAACCGTCACCACCAACACAACCACTACCTACACAACCGTCACCACAACACAACCACTACCTACACAACCATCACCACCAACACAACCACTACCTACACAACCATCACCACCAACACAACCACTACCTACACAACCATCACCACCAACACAACCACTACCTACACAACCATCACCACCAACACAACCACTACCTACACAACCATCACCACCAACACAACCACTACCTACAACATCACACACAACCACTACCACACAACCATCACCACCAACACAACCCACTCACCATCACCACAACACACCTACAACAACATCACCACCAACACATACCAACCACTACCCCCTACCAACCTTTCACCACCACAACCATCCCTGAACTCACCACATCAACCTCAACTACAAATCTCATCAGCTACGCATTCCTTTCGATTATCCATGCCTGTGATCGTTGTCTATCTTGTAATTGGTTCTGCTGCTGTTCATTGTTGCTGTCCTTCTTCTTTCTTCTTCTTCTTCTTCTTCTTCTTCGTCGTCGTCGTCGTCGTCGTCGTCGTCGTCGTCGCTTCCTCCTCCTCCCCCTCCTCCCCCTCCTTCCTCCTCCTTCTCCTCCTCCTCTCTTCTTCTTCTTCTTCTTCTTCTTCTTCTTCTTCTTCTCCTCCTCCTCCTCCTCCTCCTTCTCTTCTTCTTCTTCTTCTTTCTTCTTCTTCTTTCTTCTTTCTTCTTCTTCTTCTTCTTCTTTCTTCTTCTTCTTCTTCTTCTCTTCTTCCTTTCTTTGTTTTCTTCCCCCTTCCCATCCTCTTTCTTTCTCTTCTCTCTATCTTTCTTCCCTTTTGTCTTCTGGCTTCTTTTTTCTACTTGTTGCTTTCTATGTGCCTTTCATTCTTTCTTTTTTCTCTCTCATCCACATCGTCTTCCACATCCTATGTGCCATCTCTTTATATTTCTTTCTTTCTTTCGTTCTTTCTTTTTTTCCTTCTTTCTTTTTGTTTCTTTCTTCTGTCTGTCTGTGTGAATGTCTGTCTGTCAGTCTGCCTGTTTGTCTGTCTGTCTGTCTGTCTACCTGCCTGTCTTTCTGACAGTCTGTCAGTTTGTCTGTCTGTCTGTCTGTCATCTGTCTTCGTCTCTTCTTCTTCTACTTCTTCTTCTTCTTCTTCTTTTCTTCTTCTTCTTCTTTCTTCTTCTCTTCTTTCTTCTTCTTCGCATCAAATTAATAAACAGTTAGCTACAATAGCATATATAACTCGAATGTGGATTCTGTCAATGCTGTTTCTATGATTGAGAGCAGACAACGCCATTAACTAGGCTGTGAAATAATCAACAAAGTCCAAAGTGAAATATGCCATAAAATAGCAACAACAGTAGTAGTACTCGGAGGAGGAGGAGGAGGAGGAGGAAGGAGGGTTTACAATGATGATCATAACCATCTCAACCAGTGACTCCCTACCCCCTACAAGAAAGGACAAAGGAGTATGAAAGGCCAAACAAATATAAATTAAACACTGACTATCCATCTTTGTAAAACTGCTGTTTACATGATCTTGTTCTGGGAGTGAGAAGTTGGCATGGTTTCCCTGTATATTTTCCATGCATATTTTCAGTAACAGCCCTTCATAGAGATGTCAGACTCGGGTCATTGGCGAGGATTCGGAACAGTGATCCAATTACATTTTCTCTTCACGTCCCACCCCCTACCGTCGAAGGAAATAGGGTTATAACGACACAGACTCTGTCTCATTTCTTCCCAATGTTCTGAAATGACATGAATGTGAGTGATGGTGAGTGGATGCATGTGGGAGAGGAGAGAGAGAGAGAGAGAGAGAGAGAGAGAGAGAGAGAGAGGAGAGAGAGAGAGAGAGAGAGAGAGAGAGAGAGAGAAGAGAGATCAGGCAAACTATAATCTAAAGTCACTCCATAAATCAGCAAGATGCATCCGCAAACAGAATTGTTAGAGAACAAAATCCTAAGGCAAGCGTCTTTAATTAAACCAGCGTCCTACAGTTAGTAATACACTTTCATAGGCAAGCAAAGGGGAAGTAAGTGAACAGTCATTGCACATACTAACGTGTGAGTACATGTGTGCGTGCATTTGTGTGTGGGCATGCGTGTGTGCTTGTGTGTGTGTGCGTGCGTGTGTGCATGCTTGTATGCAAGCTTTGCATGTGCGTGTGCGTGTGGTGTGTGTGTGTGTGTGTGTGTGTGTGTGTGTGTGTGTGGTGCGTGTGTGTGCGTGCGTGCGTGTGTGTGTGTGTGTGTGTGTGTGTGTGTGTGTGTGTGTGTGTGTTGTGATGATGTGTGTGTGTGTGTGTTGTGTGTGTGTGTGTGTGTGTGTGTGTGTGTGTGTGTGTGTGTGTGGAGTACAAAAATCTGTGAAAACTGGCAACAAATGTCTAAGAGGAAGAGTCTCATTGCTTGTTTTTCCCTGATTATTGTGTGATCTACTTCGTTTTGTTTTCATGCTCTTTTTAATTTGTGTGAGCGTAAAGTCTTCTGGGTTCAAATGCCTAAAACATGATCAATAACTTTTCGTTCCAGACATCGTGACAGAATTCTAAACATTCTATAGTGTATGCCACAGTCTCTTCATGAAGACAAAAACTGTGTTTTCTGTGATTTGTCCATGCTAACTTATACACAGTTGGTTGGAAGGGAGGGGAGAGAGAAGGGTGGAGAGCCATCGGGAAAGAGGGGGGGGGGGGGGTGAAAGAGCAGGTGGTAAAGCATGGGTCAGTTTCATTGATGACGTATGTTTCTGATCTAATGTTGTGTGTGTGTGTGTGTGTGTGTGTGTGTGTGTGTGTGTGTGTGTGTGTGTGTGTGTGTGTGTGTGTGTGTTTGTGTGTGTGTGTGTGTGTGCTGTGTGTGTGTGTGTCTGCGCCTGTCAATGAGTGTACATGACTGAAAGTATGTTTAAATGTGTGTGTGTGTGTGTGTGTGTGTGTGTGTGTGTGTGTGTGTGTGTGTGTGTGTGTGTGTGTGTGTGTTGCTTGTCAATGGGGTATGCATGACTGAAAGTATGTTTAAATGTATGTGTGTGTGAGTGCGTGCGTGCGTGCGTGGTGTGTGTGTGTGTGTGTTGTGTGTGTGTGTGTGTGTGTGTGTGTTGTTGTGTGTGTGTATGTGTTGTGTGTGTGTGTGTGTGTGTGTGTGTGTGTGTGTGTGTGTGTGTGTGTGTGTGTGTCCGTGTGTGTGTTCGAAGGGAAGGGAAGGATGAAATGCGGAAACATAAAGATGAACGTCTTATTCATAACCATACTACTGCTGTAAATCAATATCTGATGATACCCTTATTCATGAAATATTGCGCCTCTCTGACACCCACACAATGCCCTATGAAGACAGCGGCGAGTCAGACACACACAGAACCTTTCTTCCACCAGCTATATACCCCTACTGGCCCCAACCTCCACTCTCTCTGCCCTGATGGATGACTGCAGACGGCGTGAGAGAAAGGCTAATGACGGGCTGACAGCCCCCATCAACTGAACACTGCCCTATTGACGTCACAGCTCGGTATGGCTACGAATGGCACGCACGCTTCGTTGTTAATGCTGCGCAAGTTTTGGGCACGGGTGCATTTAGTTGATATGTACATGACAACACATTTAAAAGCCAAATTTGTTACCTTCCTCTGCAGCGAGGGCATGTTTATCACCCATATCTGTTGTTTTGTCTCGTTGCTCGTCTGCAGATTTACCTAATTTACCCCCAAACTTCTGGACTCATTTTGATCAAACTTGGTGGAATGGTGAAACACGCACCAAGAAGAGTGCTTCAGGTTTGTGTGAAAAACGGTGGTAAGTATTAAGATCTAACAATTCTAGAATCCCGATATTGAGAGTGTTGTCAGTTTGGAATATGAACACTATGTAATTACTCATACCATGTAGTAACTGTCAGTGAATACTACAAAATACTTTCTACGAACTGTTAACTATGCTGTTGTGTATCATTGTTGATAGTATATGACATCATCTATTTACAAGGAATATGAAAACTTATTGGTGAGATAAAACGTGATATGCTTTATTCCGCAAGTCCTATTAAAAGAAAGGTAGAAGAGATATATGTCTTTACCCACATACTGGTTCTTATTTCCAATGGCAACAATTCAAACAGCAGATGTAGGATCCATACAAGGCCATTGCAGAAGATAGTCCTCTCTCTCTCTCTCTCTCTCTCTTCTCTTCTCTCTCTCTCTCTCCTCTCTCTCTCTCTCTCTCTTTCTCCTCAAGTGCCTTTGTACATTTTTACTTGCTTTGTTTTGTCATTGTTTTACCACAGGGAAGAAAAAGTCATCTGCCTGTTCTTTTATCTTCTTTTTTGAAGCACTGGAATTCTAGTTTGAAAAGGATGTGTAAAGATGTCAGATGTTAATTCTGGACTGGGCAAGCATTCACACTTTTACTGTATATCATGGTTTGTGGTATATGTGTGCCTGCATTCGTGTGTGTGTGTGTGTGTGTGTGTGGTTGTGTTTTGTGTGTGTGTGTGTGTGTGGTGTGTGTGTGCGTCGTGCGTGTGTGTGTGTGTGTGTGTGTGTGTGTGTGTGTGTGTGGTGTGTGTGTGTGTGTGTGTGTGTGTGTGTGTGCGTGCGCGCTTTCTTCTTCTCCTTCTTCTTCCTTCTCCTCCACCTCCTCTTCCTCCTCTTTCTCCTCTTTCTCACCCTTCTTCTTCTTCTTGCTCTTCTTCCTCTCCTTCTTTCTCCTTCTCGTCCTCCACCTCCTCTCCTCCTCATCCTCACCCTTCATCGTCTTCTTCTTCTCCTCTTCCTTCTCTTCCTTCTCTCCATTCTTTTTCTTGTCCTTCATCTTCTTCTTCTTCTTCTTCTTCTTCTTCTTCTTCTTCTTCTTCTTCTTCTTCTTCCTCCTCCTCCTCCTCCTCCTCCTCCTCTTGTTCTTCTTCTTTTTCTTCTTCTTCTTTTCTTCTTCTTCTTTTTCTTCTCTTTGTCGTCGTCGTCTTCTTCTTCTTCTTGTCCTCATTCTTCCTCCTCTTCTTCTTCTTCTTTTCTTCTTCTTCTTCTTCTTCTTCTTCTCTTCTTCTTCTTCTTCTTCTTCTTTGTCGTCGTCGTCTTCTTCTTCTTCTTGTCCTCATTCTTCCTCTTCTTCTTCCTCTTCCTTTTCGTCCCCTTCTTGTTCAGCTTCTCCTTCTCTTCCTTCTTTCTTTCTCTCTTTCTTTTTTTTTTCTCTTGCTTTCTTTCGTTTGTTTCTCATTATTGTTTTCTTTGTATTTTTGTTTCTCTCTGTCTGTTCGTCTGCCGGTCCCTCAGTCTTCTTTCTTTCTTTCTTTCTTTCTTTCTTTCTTCCATGTCCGTCTCCTCTTCCACCAAGTCCACTTCTTTCTCCTCCTCCTCTTCTTCATTTTCGTCTTCGTCTTCGTCTTCTTCTTCTTCTTCTTTTTCTCCTCTTCCTCCTCCTCTTCCTCCTTCTCCTCTTCCTCCTCCTCCTCCTTCTTCTTCTTCGTCTCCTTCTGCTTCTTCATCTCCTTCTGCTTCTTCTACTTCTACTTCTTCTTCTTCTTCTTCCTCTTTTTCTTCTTCTTCTCCTCCTCCTCCTCTTCCTCCTCCTCCTCCTCCTTCTTCTTCTTCTTCTCTTCCTTTGTTTACTTGTTAGCAACAAATTAGTAAAAAGCTACACCGTCAAAAATAACTGGACGATGGATTCTGCCAGTGGTGACTCTACAACAGGGGGCCAACAAGGTCATTAACCGAGTTGTAAAGTTATGAGCAGCGAAGTCCACAGTGAAATATGCCGTAAAATAGCGACGACAGTGATAATTGGAGGCAGGACGACGAGGACAAGGAAGGAGGGAAGTAATGGTCATTACTGTTTTAGCTTCTCTGAAGTTGGAGTATGGTTGCCTTAATGGCGGAATTTAAAAAAAAAAACGGTCATACACACAAAACTCCACTCCCTTTGTTCGGTAGATGAGATCTATCCTTGCCTGTCTATACAGTGAGTGTTCACAGGAGTATCAGCCTGTCAAAAATACTGTCTCACCCAGAGACTCGTGATACCCTTCAAGAAAGGACAAAGAAGTACAAAAGGCCCAACGAAAACAGACAGCGACGGGTCATCATTGAAAACTGCTGCACACATCATCTGTTCTGGGAATGAGAACCTGGCATGATCGCCTGCGTATTTTCCATGTTTATTTTTAGTAACAGGCCTTCATAAATCTGTCAGATTCACGCCATTGGCGAGGATTCGGAACAATGATCCAATCACATTTTCTCTTTCCGTTCTGTCCCGCGCTGTCTAAGGAAATAGGGTTGTAACGACACAGATATGGTCTAAGTTTCTTTCGATGATCCAAAATCGCATGAATGATGGTGATGGTTGGGTGAGTGCCTGCGGTAGGGAGAGAAGGACAGACAGGAAGACGAGCAACAATCCACAAGTCACTCAGTAATTCAGAAAGATGTATCCATAAACATCGTTATAATCATTAAGTCTGTCAGAACAAATCCTTTGGCCAGCGTCTCTTCTAACAGCGTCCAACAGTCAGGAGGAATACTCTTTCAAATCAAAATTTCTTCAGACAGCAGACACTTCCCCATGGAGAGAGTTCCTTATGACTGCGAATCTTGTCTCTGCTGACAATCCAAAGCCTGTACCTCCTGAAGCATCTGAAGGGCTGTGAAGGGCTCATTCAAAGAAATACCTCCAAGGTATAGGGTGGTCGCCCTGGAAAGATACAGCACACTATTAGTAATCTAAATTAGAAACTGACTAGTAATTAAACTTGTGACAATCGATCACAGGATCCATATCTTACCTATCAGATGTGTGAACGGGGTAGAATTTGGAACTAAATCCGATCACGATCAAAACGAGAAGAAACCATCCAAATTAGAGATCGCAGTTAGAAGCTTGTATTGAAAATGATCAAATATGTTCACATATCCCATTCTCAGCCTAGGATCAATGATATATGAGCCTACAAATTGTTGAGAGTTCAGCCCACTTCTTCTATTTAGGTCATACTTTTTCATCCTCTTCTTCTCTTAGCTACTCTCTCTCTCTCTCTCTCTCTCTCTCTCTCTTCTCTCTCTCTCTCTCTCCTTTCTTAGCTAGTCTGCTGCTTCTGCCAAAGTGACAAGCCACGTGTCAAGAGTACAATCACTTTTTAAAAAAAGAGAAACTGATCACTGAAAGCAAGCACCCTGCAAAGGTGAGTTTCAATTACTCCGGTTAAAGTTCTCCTAAAAACTATCAACTACCTGCAGAAAGGTCTCCAGTTTAAAGTACACAAAAATGGAAACTATATCCCCACCCCCCTGCCCCCACCACCCACCACCCACATGCATCCATCTTACCTTCACCGAATTCAGTGATTTCACAGTTTTGAATGAAAAATAGACCGTATCTGTGCCGTTACAGTCCTATTCCTTAAGATGGCGGCGGTTTAGGACGAGAAGAGAAAATGTGATTGGATCATTGTTCCAATCTCGCCAACGGCGTGAACTGGATAGATTATAAAGAGAGAAAATGTGATTGGATTATTGTTCCGAATCCTCGCCAACGGCGTGAACTGGATAGATTTATGACAGGGCTGTTACTAAAAATACGCCTAAAAGATACATAGGGGACCATACCAGCATCCTAGTCCTACAGCAAATGATGTATACGATTCTCAATGACGGATCGTCAGTGTATGTATTTCTTTGGCCTTTCATATTTCTTTGTCCTGTCTTGAAGGACATTGTGAGTCCTGAACATGATCGTCACTGTAAATCTCCTCCTCCTTCCTCCTCCTACTCCTCCTCTTACAACTGATGATGTTATTTATGGCTTATTTCACTTTGGACTGAGCTGTCCATTATTTGACATCCCAGTTAATGGCATTGTTGGCTCCCAGTCATAGAGACGGAATTGACTGAATCATCTTCCATTTATTTTTGCATTGCAGCTAATTGTTCACTAATTCAATTCTTGTATGGAAAACGAAGAAGAAGAAGAAGAAGAAGAAGAAGAAGAAGAAGAAGAAGAAGAAGAAAAGATGATGATGATGATGATGATGAGGAGGAGGAGGAGGAGGAGGAGGAGGAGGAGGATGACGATGATGATGACGATGATGATTATGATGACGACGACGACGACGTGGCGACGACGACGACGACGACGACGACGACGACGACGACGACGACGAGAAGAAGAAGAAGAAGAAGAAGAAGAAGAAGAAGAAGAAGAAGAAGAAGAAGACGAAAGAGGATGAGGAGGAAGAAGAAATAAGAAAAGAAGAAAAAGGGGTCGGTAGGGGTGAGAGATTGGTAGAGAGTGAAAAGAAACAAAGAAAAAAAGGTGTCAGAGCTGGAAGGAAGAAACAGACGAGAGGGGACTAAAGAAAAATAGAAGAAAAAGTGTAAACAGAAAAAGAAGAAACAGACTAGATTGAATATAACAGATACAACAGTCTTAGAGTGTAATACAAACAGATACAACAGTCTCTTAGAGTTGTAAACTCAACATCAACAGTCTTTAGAGGGTATATAAAGTTACACTACACAACTCAATTCAGGAAAGATCATATAGAAAGCTTACACTATCAACACAACACTGTCAATTCCAAAGATCATTAGGTCCACTAAGTTCGATGACCCAAGCGTGTCA
>CM065728.1:11984172-11996672 GCA_033310375.1 Conus canariensis | reverse complement strand
GGTTCTGTTTTTCAAGACGGCTATCATGGTCCCCCATCTGCTACTGGTCAATGATTCCATAATTGATGGTCTAATGCCTATTTTCTTTGCAGCGCCCTTCTCCTTCCCTCTCCTTTGTGAATCTGTGCCAAGGCATTGTTTGAATGACTGAGCAATTGATAGCCTGCGCTTGTTTCCCCTACTTCTTGTTCGCTCAGTGTCTATCTAACTGTCTGTCAATCTGTCTATCTATCTATCTCTCTGTCTATCCATCTGTCTACATATCTATCTATATTCAGAGAGAGAGAGAGAGAGAGAGAGAGAGAGAGAGAGAGAGAGATCAGAACTCGGAAAAAAAAAATTTTTCGATCATGGGTTGAGATTTTAGGCAGTCTGTCCTTGCTAAGCTAGATTATGCGATTATATTTTTAATGGAAAGAAAGAAAAAAAAGACAGGAAAAAAAGACAGGAAAAAAGATATTTAAAGAAAAAAGGAGGACAGAATAAAAACCGAAAAGGCACACAGGATTATGGAGTATATGATTCCACACACACACACACACACACACACACACACACACACACACACACGCACACATATATATATATAAAGGCATCAATGCTGTCAGCAACAAGAGAGAGAGAGAGAGAGAGAGAGAGAGAGAGAGAGAGAGAGAATTCCATGGGGAGAACGGGGGATGTCGGAGAGAGTATATCATCGGTAGAATGGGGTAAGACATCTGGGTGTCCAGATATTTAATGAGTAGTATCACTGCTCACGAATCACAAGAAACTCTCTTCCAACACTCAAACTATCGCGACGTCTTCCACTCAGACTGTCGCTCCTTCCTCCACTCCAACTATCATTACTTCTTCCACTCAAACTACTTCTTCCACTCAAACGAGTTCTTCCGGCTACTTCTTCCAGTTGAAATGTCTGAAAAAAAGGGAGACAACTGTAGATCACGTGCAGCCTCGCGCCCCCGACCGGATCAGAACACAGGCAGGTTGTCTGCTTTCAACTCCCCCCCCCCTCCCCCACCCCTTTTCCATCCACCTTCCCCCCCTTCTCCCCCCTCCCCCTCCCCCTCCCCCCCGTCCTTGTTAGCTCATCCCATGTTCCGGAGAAGAACTTGCCATTATCTGGTTTCACTGGTCGGTCCTGTACGTGTTAAATTGAGAATGGAAAACTCGGTGAATGGTTTGTCTGGATCGATTTCTCGATTTTCTTGCATTTCTCTGGATCGATTTCTGTGTGGCTTTGCATGTTGCTCTATGTCTGTCTGTCTGTCTTTCTGTCTGTCTGCCTGCCTGTCTGTCTGTCTGTCTGTCTGTCTTCTCTCTCTCTCTCTCTCTCTCTCTCTCTCTCTCTCTCACAGCATCAGCTTCCTCTCTCTCTCTCTCTCTCTCTCTCTCTCTCTGCATGTGTGTGTGTGTGTGTGGGGGGGGGGGGGGGGATGTAAACGGAAGTCTCGTTCTCTCTGTATGACGTCAACATGTCTAACGGGAATGTAAAATGCTTATCATTACCTTCACAACGGACCTTAGCTTTTCATTCCAAACTCTGATTACGAAGAAGAAGCAGGAGGGGAAGAAGAAGAAGAAGAAGAAGAAGAAGAAGAAAGAAGAAAGAAGAAGAAGAAGAAGAAGAAGAAGAAGAAGAAGAAGAAGAAGAAGAAATGATACAAACCATTTCAGGACACAACAGCCTGCCTGTACGTCTCTTTTATTTCGCCAATATTTGCTTGAGTCACCACGTCGCCCCCTTCCCCTCCCCCTCCCCCCACCTCCCTCTGTCCCACTGCTCTCCATTTCTTCCTCCACCCTTCCCCTTTTCTCTGTCCCTACCTTCCCCACTCGCTTGCAGAGCTAAAGCCATGGACATTGTCCAGCGATGGACAGAGAAGGATGGGTCTGAACTGGCGTTGGCCGAGAACTCGAACACCGCTGATGTATGTAGTGGCGGAAGGGGTCTCTTTGTTTGCAATATCAGGTTGTGGAGGGGGAGGGTGGGGGGGGGGGGGGTGTAGGTGAGGAGGACATGGCAACTGGCAAAATACTGAACGTTTATCACTGTCTTTTTCACACATGTTCGCGTACATACGCAGTCTAGTGCTGTGTGTGTGTGTGAGAGAGAGAGAGAGAGAGAGAGAGAGAGAGAGGAGAGAGAGGGGGGGGGAGATCGAGAGAGAGAGAGAGAGAGAGAGAGAGAGAGAGAGAGAGAGATACAGACACAGAGACAGAAAAGGACAGACAGACAGACAGATAGACAGATACAGACAGAGAGATTCAGATTCAGATGCAGACAGAGAGAAGAGAGAGAGAGAGAGAGAGAGAGAGAGAGAGAGAGAGAGAGAGAGAGAGAGAGAGAGAGAGAAATACAGACAGACAGACAGACACGTACAGAGAGAGAGAGAGAAATTCAGATTCACAGAGAGAGAGAGAGAGAGAGAGAGAGAGAGAGAGAGAGAGTAACATATGTTGAGATGTTACACACGTGCGCACGCACGCACGCACACGCACGCACGCACGCACGCACGTACCACCCCCCCCACCCCCCACCACCACACAACACACACACACACACATACACAGACACACACAGACACAGACACAGACACAACACACAGACACACACACACACACACACACACACACACACACGCACAACACACACACACACACACACACACACACACACACACACACACACACACACACACACACACACACACTTCCCCCGACGTCACACGTTAAACTTCTGCTGAGAATGGATAAATATTTGTCTGGTCGGAGTGGCTAACTTGAATGTCCGAATGTTCTCCTGATCCTCCCTTCCCTTCTTTGTCTGTCTGCCTGTCTGCCTGTCTGCCTGTCTGTCTGTCTGTCTGTCTGTCTGTCTGTCTCTGTCTCTGTCTCTCCTGTCTCTCTCTCTCTCTGTCTCTGTGGCACTATGAGCTCAAACATAATTCCATGATGACCATTCTTAATCTGTAATTACATCTGCGACACACACACACACACACACACACACACACACACACACACACACACACACACACACACACACACATATCTAGTCTCTTCTCGCTGCCAGGGGGAATAAGTGAAAGGCTGTGGGGTCTGGGGAATCAGTCATCGCTCAGCAGTCTGCATAGTCTGCCATGTGGGGGGAAATGCTCGTTACGTGCACGAATTTCAATGTGCACACACACACACACACACACACACCACAACCACACACACACACACACACACACACACACACACACCACACACACACAACTTATTCCCCTGGCAGCGAAAAGAGACTAGATCCCTGATTCCCATGTACCATAGAACAGGCCTTTTTCCACCCAAACGCCCCCACCCCCCACCTCCACCACCCCTCTGTGTCCCATCCCCCACCCCGCAAGTCATCCCCTTTACCACAGCTCCAATGAATGTGTGCACGAGATGATCAAATGTATCTATGCATTTATACGACCAGGCACTGTGAAGATTAGGCTTATGAAAATACGATGCATTTTGCGAATAGGTGTTTGCGTATGTGAAATAAATAGACAAATATATAAATAAATAAATGAAAAGAAAAAAAAAAGAAGATTGACTCTAGTCCCCACTTGCACAGCGTGAACTCTCGAGCACGATAAAGAAGCGAGGTAACGATAACATTGTTCCAGGTAAAAACAAAATAATCGGCAGAAAACTACGTAATTTGATCGGAAAAAAAGACCATAAAGAAGAAAAAAAGACCGAACAGAGTACCGAACATAAAAAAAAACGAACAGAGAGACAAGTAGCTCCGTAGAAGGAGCCACTTTGCATTCTGCGCAGGTTGGGCTGTCTGACTTTCATACGGAGAGATATGTTGTGACAACAACGTAGCGTGAGACACCATTAGAGTCCGAATTCACTCATAGTATGTGAAATGCTGGTGTCAAAATGTCTTCAATGACATGTCGTTTATGAAAAAAATGTAATTACATCTGCGACGCAACACTCCTCTCCACAATTCAAAGGAGTCTAATGTCACCATGTTATCATCTGCATCATTTTATACTAGTCACAACAAATTAAGGGCCACAGGTCGATTTCGACCACTGCAAGATTAAGATACGTGTATAAAAAATGTTATGACAAATGGACCGGTAGACCAGGTTACCAGTGTAGCCTATCCACCCATGAAAGCACGTGCATCACGCTTTCACTTGCAGTCACTTTATGCATTGAGTGAAAGCCTTGTGAACCTCAGTGATATTCGTGAATTTTTGTGTCAACTTTCGGCTGCTTTAGCTGTGAAAGCAGGATTAGAGGACAAAAACTGCATGACGCACATGAACGTTCAGATTCATGTTAACACTTGTCAGCATTTGCTAGCCAGGGATGGGTATCAAAGTCTCGAAAATCTGGGCTCCTACAAGCATGCCTCCGAAACAAAACTTTGCACCCTGGACCGTGGACGCGCCCTAGCATGGCTGAACGAAGGCCTGTCATCACGAGAAGTTGGAAGACGACTTGGAGTGAGCCACTCTATAATCCAGAGGCTGCAGGAACGTTTCCAGGCCACAGGCACAACAGAAGAAGGCCCTCTCTCCGGACTTCCAAGCAGCACCAACAGACAGGACGATCGTTTCCTCTGGCTGTTTACGCTGCGCAGTCGTACTGTTACTGCCAGCCCTCTGAGACATGAACTGAGGACAGCTGTCAACAGGAACGTCAGCACCAGCACCATCTGCAACAGGCTACATGAGTTTGGCCTCCACTCAAGACGTGCAGCCATCAGGATCCCCCTGACACCGGCTCATCGTCAGGCCCGTGTGGCCTGGTGTCAGCAACATCAACACTGGACCAGGCAGCAATGGTCCCAGGTCTTGTTTACCGACGAGTCCCGCTTCATTGTTGCCTTTAATGACGGCAGAAAACGGGTCTGGCGCAGGAAAGCAGAGCAGTTTGTAGACTGCGCTGTTCATGAGGTTGACTGCTATGCAGGAGGCTCAGTGATGGTGTGGGGTGGCTTCCATGTCAACGGCAGAACACATTTGTAGGTCATCCAGGGTTCTATGACCGGACTGCGCTACAGGAATGAGATTGTTCAGGCTCTCATCCAGCCAGCTCTGCAAGCCATGGGACCGAGGGCAACCTTGCAGGACGATAACGCTCCTCGTCACCAAGCACGTGTCGTCACAGACTTCATGCATCAGCAAGGGATCTCAAGGATGAACTGGCCTGCTCGTTCACCTGACTTGGCACCAATTGAACACCTGTGGGACGTTCTGGTACAAAGGGTGGCCAACAATCACCCCCCTCCTGCGGATGTCAACCAGCTGGCACAATTTTTGCAACAGGAGTGGCAGAACATCCCCCAGAATACTCTCAGGAATCTTGTGCATTCCATGCGCCGGCGCTGCCTTAAATGTCTGGCGTCTAACGGGGGTCACACCCGATATTGACTTTGTTGAAATGTGCTGATCTGATTCCTGACTTTTGAAAAGAGGGGTGTGGTGATTTGAACTTGTACTGTTGCTCTGTTTTTGAATGAATTTGATCGCAGCCTCTATGAAATCGTTGGTTAATGATGAAATTAACAATTGCATATTTTAAATTGCCTCGTCTGTCTCTTTTCTGTCTGTGTGCTGTTGTGAAATGGCCATTAACTTGTTGTGACTAGTATATATACAAATGCATGTCTCCTTCACCTTTTCACATTTATGCAACTGTTCACAGGCGATTCAGCGTTTTCTATCACCATCCTCGTTTAACAATCACATTCCTGACATGCCTTTTAAGCATTCCTTTGAAGCAATATTCTGCCTTACGTGAGAAAAGGAAAATACAATCTGAGTTGAAACCCGTATTGAGTTCTGTCACAATTCCAAGAATTAGCAGTCTTACAGTGGCATCGCTTGATTTAGTGCAAACATGGAAAAGGAATACTCAGTCCTGCTGATTCCATCTTCTGTGACACGGTCCGGGGAAGGTGTGTGTGTGTGTGTGTGTGTGTGTGTGTGTGTGTGTGTGTGTGTGTGTGTGTGTGTGTGTGTGTATGTGTGTGGGTGGGTGGGTGGGGGGAGGGGGGCGGTAAAGTGAGTATGAGGGGGAGATGGTAAGATTCGAGTTAAGCGGATCGAACTGTTTTCATTTTATCCGTTTTTGGTGTGTGTGTGTGTGTGTGTGTGTGTGTGTGTGTGTGTGTGTGTGTGTGTGCGTATGTGCGTGCGTGCGTGCGTGCGTGTGTGTGTGTGTGTGCGTGTGTGCGCGTGCGCATGCGTGTGTGTGTGTGTGTGTGTGTGTGTGTGTGTGCGTGTGTGTGCGTGCGTGCGTGCGTGTATGTGTGTGTACGTGTGTGCGCGTGCGTGCGTGTGTGTGTGTGCATGTGTGTGTGTGTGTGTGCGTGCGTGCGTGCGTGCGTGGTGTGTGTGTGTGTGTGTGTGTGTGTGTGTGTGTGTGTGTGTGTGTGTTAGTTACTAGTGCACCGTTTTCGAATTAGACATGACCAGTTAAACACATACCCTTTCCCTGAATTCATTTTGAGACAAGCAAACAAAAGTGTTTTTTGTCCACTTCTCATTTGTGTCCGACGAGAGTGTTGCACACTGTATTCAAACAACAGGGTAATGATGGTGTTATGGAGAAGCAAGGACGAAGAAGCATTCGACAAATCATGTAGCCGGACACAGGAAAGAGACCAATGAAAAACAAGGACGCAGTTTAATCGTTTCGTTCCCTTCCGACTTCACAGCCTGCGCAGCCACTCTGGCCAGGTCAGTTGCAGATGATGTGCATGAGCGGCAGAAAGGTGTTCAAGCTGGATCTGGTCAAGGAGGAACAAAAGTGAACTTCATAAGGCTTAATTTCCCTACAAATATCAGGTGTCCCCGTGGCTCAGTGGTTAAAGCGCGAGTCATTAAGTGGAAAATGAGCATGTCCAGAAGGTCATGGGTTCGAATCCCAGCCATGGCTCGTCCCAAGATGGGAAAAAAAAAAAGGGGGCAGCAGAGGGACATCCGGAGTCATGAACCGGGTGTGGCCCAACCCCCCTAGAGTGTCAGGAGATAAGGGCCGAAACACTTGCTTGAAGGGGCTTCTCTTCTGAGGACTCTCTGCTGCCACGCTCTCCACGAGTTTCTTTCTACTGATGCATGGGTAAACCATTGACTTCCGGGAATAGGCCGGAGGACGTCCGGGAAAGACCGGAGGACACTGGGAAAGACCAGAACCAAGGGCTCTGTGGGCTGGCTCCCCACTTTGCCTTAAACATGTGGCTACTAAAAATAAAAGGAAAAGATGCTCCCAGGATTCACCGAAAGGGGGAGAGAATGATGAATCCATCGGTGCTCAACCAATCATGACTGCAAATCCCAAACGGACTATGAACATGGACCAAATGGAATATCCATGTGTCTGTGGAAAGCGTTTCGCTACCACCCGTGGCATGAAGATCCACAGAACAAAGATGGGATGTGTGAAGACTCATCTGAATGAGCAGCAGCGCACTGCATCAGCAGATAAGACGTCGGAAGACCAAGGCCAGGATTTAAACCACAGTGCCAAGGACATCCACGCTGTTGGTTCGGATGAGGAATTTGCACAGGCCCTCGATGCCAGGCGCCTGAAACTCAACCTGCCACGAGCAAACGAAACTGAAGATTGGGAGAAACTGGATGCAAAAATCGTCCAAAGACTCGATGCACTGATAGGGAAAAGCACCCTTGAACACAAACTAGCCACATATGGGGACATTGTGTATGCCACATGTAGAGACGCCTATGGAGTAAAACTACCCAAAGAGAAAACACCTCCAAAGAAATCCAGACGCCAAGAAAAGATGGACAAGATCAGGGTCCAAAAGAAAAACCTCAAGATGCAAATGAAGACCGCACTGCCAGCTGAAAAACAAGGCTTGGAAAAACTGTGGAAAGACCTGAAAGAAAAACACAGCGCCCTCAGCAAAGCGGAATCTGCGAGGAAGAGGAAGAGCAAAAAGAAGAAGACACAAGAGCGCTTCTTCAGAGACCCCTCCCAGTTTGCCAGAACACTGTTTGAGCAGCCAAAATCTGGGACCCTAAGTGTGGACAAAGGAGTTCTTGAGCAGCATCTGAGGAAAACATACTCTGACCCACAGAGCAAAGCACCACTCGACATTCAAGGTCTGGTGTGGCCAGCCAACCCTGAGGAACAGTTCAATGGCAAGCCTCCAACGTTGGCGGAAATCAAGAAGGTGGTCGACAAAGCCAGAGCCAAATCATCACCAGGGCCAAACGGAATACCTTACCAGCTTTACAAGAAATGTCCCAAGGTGCTGGAGTGGCTCCACAGGCTGCTGCGATCGGCTTGGAGAAACCAGAAGATCAGCGGCCAGTGGATGACGGCAGATGGTGTGTACATCCCCAAAGAGCAAAACTCAAGTGACATCAGCCAGTTCAGGCCAATATCACTACTGAACGTCGAAGGGAAAATCTTCTTCTCTGTCATGGCAGCAAGGCTGACCACGTACCTGATGGAAAACAAGTACTTGGATGTGTCAGTCCAGAAAGGTGGCATCCCAGGCGTGGCGGGCTGTGTAGAACACGCCACAATGATCTGGGACGCAATCCAAAAAGCAAAAACAGAAAAGAGAGACCTGGACGTAGTGTGGCTTGATCTGGCAAACGCATATGGATCTGTGCCCCATGAGATGATACAGTTGGCTCTTGAGATGTACCATGTGCCAAAGAACATCCGCGACATGCTCAAGAAGTACTTCAATGGCTTCTCAATGCGGTTCTCTACCAAGGAGTACACAACAGACTGGATCAACTTGGAAGTGGGTATTGCAATGGGCTGTGCAATTTCCCCAATACTGTTCGTGCTGGCAATGGAACTCATCTTGAAAGCAGCAACAAACAACGCGAGACAAACAGACCTTGGCGATGGATACAAGATGCCTCCTCTCAAGGCCTTCATGGATGACACTACAGTGATTTCATCCAGAGAAGACGAGACACGTCATGTGCTGGAGAGGCTGGACGACATAGTTGCCTCATCCAGAATGAAGTTCAAGCCAAAGAAATCACGGAGTCTCTCACTGAGGAAAGGAAAAGTGGCCGGATCTGTGGTCTTCAGTGTTGCCAACCAGGCCATTCCAACAGTCACAGAAGAACCAGTCAAGAGCCTTGGAAGATGGTATGATGATACGCTGAAAGACACACAAAGAGCAAAAGAAACCAAGCAGATGGCGGAGGAAGGCTTGGAGACCATTGACCAGTGTGGGCTCCCTGGCAAGTACAAGGTCTGGTGTCTGCAGTTCATGCTGATACCAAAGCTCATGTGGCCTCTGATGATATACGACATCTGCACCAGCATAGTGGAGGCAATGGAAGCCAAAATCAACAAGTTCACAAGGAAATGGCTTGGTGTCCCACCCTGTCTGACTGACATAGCGCTGTACTGTCGCCAAGCAAAGCTGAAACTACCACTGAAATCCATCCTGGAGGAATACAAAGCAGGGAAGATCAGACTTCAAAGCATGCTGGAGGACTCAGGAGACAAGGTGGTAGAAGCAATCAAGCCCCAGCTGAAGACAGGCAGAAAATGGAAAGTTCAAGAGGCGATGGATTCTGCAAAAGAAAGTCTCAAGATCAGAGAAATAACAGGACACACACAGACCAACAGACAAGGACTGGGGGTGACCAAAACTGAATGGTGGTCAAAGGCCAAAGGAAAAGCCAAAAGAGACATGATGATTCAGGAGATGAGAAAAGAAGAAGACCAAAAAAGACTCCAAAAAGCAGTCCAGCAGAGCCAGCAAGGGCAATGGACAACGTGGGAGAATGCACTCCAAAGAAGTCTCACTTGGAATGACATTTGGCGCATGGCCCCTCTCAGGATCAGCTTCATTCTCAGATCTGCATATGACCTTCTGCCCTCAAATGCAAACCTGGTGAAGTGGGGGAAAACAGACGATCCTGCATGCCCCCTCTGCCATGAAAAACAAACAGTGGAGCATGTCCTAAGCTCATGTAAAGTAGCCCTGGCTCAAGGAAGGTACACATGGAGGCACAACCAAGTGCTCAAAGAGATTGTACAAGTAGTCTGGGCTAGTACCAACACCACAAAAGGGAAAATCAGGACTCCAAAAGCACCCGCAACATTCTTCACGGCAGGAGGCAGCAAATCATGGCCAAGAACAACAGTGCCACTCGAAACATGCAGGCAGAGTCTGCTGGACGGGGCAGATGACTGGGAGTGCACTGCAGACCTCCCAGAATGGAAGAGTCACCCAGAGATCATCAGCAAGAGTGGCATGAGACCAGACATAGTAGTCCACTCTAAGTCAACCAAGCAGCTGATCATGATCGAGCTCACGGTGCCATATGAGAACAGAATGGAGGCAGCTCAAATCTACAAGACTGAAAAGTATGCTGATCTGGCAAACAGCCTGAGGAGAGAAGGCTATCAGGTCAAAGTCCTCACTGCAGAAATTGGAGCTAGAGGGTTCGTAGGAACGTCTGCATACAGCCTCATGAAACAGCTCTCAGTTGCAGGGAGGGAAAAAACCAGAGCCCTGAAAGCAATGGCAGAAGCGGCAGAAAGGTGTTCAAGCTGGATCTGGTCAAGGAGGAACAAAAGTGAACTTCATAAGGCTTAATTTCCCTACAAATATCAGGTGTCCCCGTGGCTCAGTGGTTAAAGCGCGAGTCATTAAGTGGAAAATGAGCATGTCCAGAAGGTCATGGGTTCGAATCCCAGCCATGGCTCGTCCCAAGATGGGAAAAAAAAAAGGGGGCAGCAGAGGGACATCCGGAGTCATGAACCGGGTGTGGCCCCAACCCCCCTAGAGTGTCAGGAGATAAGGGCCGAAACACTTGCTTGAAGGGGGCTTCTCTTCTGAGGACTCTCTGCTGCCACGCTCTCCACGAGTTTCTTTCTACATGAGTGTAAGGGATTCTTCGCGTCAAGGAGTGCAACCGAGGAGCTATTTCGCTGAGAGACAAACACATTTACATGCTTATTGCCGAGTAAATGCATTGTAAGATAGTATAATCTTACTGAATATGATATGCTTGTGGAATTTTAACACACTGACCAACTCAAGCACCAATCTGGAGTGCTGTTGATGGTACTCCAGCGGTCAGTGGACTGACAGAAATAAGCAGTTACGTTCCTTTTGATGCCAGAATTCTGCCAACAAAGAACTGATCATTTAAACCCTTTATGTCTTTCTAAGCAGTCAGCTGTCTTCATCGTAATATTCATCTTCATGCGCATGACTGATAATTACGTATCATATGCCCAGCTACTTGGATGGCGTTACATCAATATCTAAAGAAAACATGAAGCAAAACAGCTTTGAACAGGATATCACTTATGAATCAGACCAACGTTATATAATGATGTTTTCCATTGTGAACAGTGCTACTCATTTGCTAATACAATTGTAAAGTAATCTCCCCGAAATGATGGTCTCCTGCACAATCTACAAAGCAGTACATCACTTGTCGGCATTTGTTTAAATAAACTAAAATCTAAGAGCTGTCCCAATAGCAAATTTGTTTCGTGTTTGGGAATGGTTAACCAGTGTAGCTGAACAGCTGTTGACCTGACATTTTGAAATATTTTACTGTCGTTTTATTTGGATGATAGCGGCAAGCTGTTACTTTGCTGTGCCATACCTACCGACTTCTGCCTCCCCAGATTCAGATCTTTATTCTGTTAGGCCATAGCCCCTCAGAAGGGGGATACAATAATTGAGACAATATTCTAATATCAATGTGACAAGTAAAGCAAACAAAAACAAGTCCACAACGTTCACATTGTTACAAGGTTTTAAGCCTGCGATCCATCAATGATTACACTGCTTATTATCATACACTTAAACCAATATATGTAAACATGCTAAACGAAATTCAAACTTTTGCCTCCCCATGTACCAGGAGAGACACGCCACTGACTTTTTGTTTCACGCGTTTTCACTGTATTGAGATGTTACACACACTCATCCTCACGTCTGTTAAAAGAAATCAGAAAAGAAAAACAAAACCACAATTACCAGAATATTGAAAATGCTGATAATAATTTAAAGTCCAGTAACGAATGAAATGATACAGTACATGAACATAACTCACACTAGGTAACCAACAGAACCATGCGATATACATTGTTCAACTTCATATACATCGAAATCTTTGTTGCACCAGATATCATCAGCTATTTACATGGAAAATCTCTCTCTCTCTCTCTCTCTCTCTCTCTCTCTCTCTCTCTCTCTCTCTCTCTGTGTAAGTGTGCGCAAGCGCACGCGCGCGTTCGTGTTTGTCGTTGTTGTTGGCGTTGATTTAAATCTGAATATTCTAAAATAGACCGGATGGAAAGATTCCCCCATATTTACATTTGATGCGCTAGAAACATTTAGCTTTCTGTGTATTGAAACCATTTCTCCACGCGACGACAAATGTTAAGTTGATGGGTGTCTCAGCGAACCGAACTTGATATCTGGTTGAAGAAGCATTTCACATTAGCGTCTCGAACCTGCCGTTAAA
>CM065728.1:11951672-11954172 GCA_033310375.1 Conus canariensis | reverse complement strand
ATTCATCGATTGATTCACGAGTAAACCTGTCAATATCCGAAAACCGCTGTATACAAACGTACGCAATGGAATCGGAAATGAAATGAGGCAGGGAACAGTAAACGATAAACAGTAAACAAGTTGGGTATTTTTTGCTCCCATAAGAAAACCTAACACAGGCAATACAAATATATCTGCCTTCAAAAGGGATTGCGATGGTTCCCTTATGCAGCTAGTGAAGAGTTTTCATGTCTGTAACGTATTTTCTTAGTTTCATGTTCCCAGTTTCTCCATCTTCAAATTCCGCCCCCCCCCCCCCCCCCCCCCCCTCCTTAAGTCCAAATCTTTGCCAAGTCATTACTATGAAGATAGTTCAGTTGTTGGCCTGCGCTTGTTTTTTTCCCGCACTATTAGATTGTTCGTCTATGTATTTGTCTGACTTTATTCAAGTTTAAAAGGCTGTGCCGGTCTTGAATACAAGTTACTCTGTGTTAGGTTTTCTTATGGGAGCAAAAAATACCCAACTTGTTTACTGTTTGTACGCAATGGAGTTTACTTGCACACAGCGGGGAAAGTCACGCCATGACCCCTGTAATCCAGATCAGCCTTTCGAACGTGGCAGGAACAGGAACATGTATAATGCACACGATCACTTGAAGAGGAGATGGGCACCGTCAAGAATTTCTGACTTGCCCACCCAAAATGCTGTGTGCATGAGGAACACAGTCGGCCAAGACAGCAGTGTTATTCGTGGGCCTGTCCTCTTACCTCCACTCCCGCGCCATTCCGTAACTGCCCCCCCCCCCCCCCCGCCCTCCTCCGCTCCCCCCCCCCCCCCACCCCCGCCCCACATACCCCTTTCTCTCCCGACTCATACATGCTGTTTGCTGTTTGTAAAAGGACACATGTTACCCATTTATTGTTTTATTTTCCCTACCACTCGTGCACATTCGAATCTCCAGAGTGAGGCGTACAGTAATGAGAGAACCGTGACCCCGTGTATATCATCAGCTGATGGCATTGCTCATATCCGTGGTAAAGCGCAAGCGTTTCATTGCTCAACCTGGAACAGACCTGACAGCTGTTTTAAGTGGTCCACTTACAGCACGTGTCTGCATTGAGCTAGTAATTCTGTTGGAGTGTTTTATCTTTTCCTATGCAGTCAGGTTGGAGTCATCCATCTCTCTCCCTCCCTCTCTCTGTCTGTCTGTCTGTCTGTCTATGTCTCTCTCTCTCTGTCTCTCTGTAAGCCTTCCCCTCTCCCTCCCTCCCTCCCTCCCTTCCTCCCCTCCCCCTCTCTCTCTCTCTCTCTTTTTTTTTCTCTCTCTCTTTCTCTCTCTCTCTCATACATTTTCGGTCGACTGTGGACACTTTTGACTTCTCAAATGACATTTTAAGGGCATTCATCATACACGATGCTTTGCCATTCGTTCATGCTGAAAGCAAACATTTCTGTGATCTGCCTATTATCTTTTGATGGCTTTGTTCTAAACTGACCGTTCTACCTTTTCACAGGTCACTGGATGTTGCGTTCTCGTCAGATTCTTTCTAGGCATTAAATCTGTTAACAGTCCCCCGTCCACCACCACCCCCCCCCCCGCCCCCTCTCCGCTCCTCCTCCATCCCCCTTCTCCCACTCTCCCCGCAGCGTGTCATTAGCACGAGATGTGTGGCGGGGGTATGATTCAAAGCTTGCTGAGAGGTGGAAGGAGAGAGGCCGCATTTTCACCGGTGAGTCATGTTTTTCTGTCCAGTTCGTTTCCAAGTGAGGGTGACTGCAGGCGAAAATTGAAACCGATTTTAAAAAGGAATTTAAAGGAACTCCGCCGGTTAACATGGACAAACAAATGACAAGTCAAAACACGACGACGCGTTTCGACCTCCTAGGTCTTCTTCAGGCAAGATAAACAACATTCAGGACAATGAAGACGAAGAACGAGCAATCACTTATTTTCTCAATTCAACGCCCACTCGCGCCGGATTTGAGAAGATAAGTTTCAGTCTATGGGATAATGGACTAAAATGTATTGCATGGTCTGTCGATTTCTTGATAACTGTTTTTAGAGTTTCTAATTGTTGTTGGTTGTGCGTGCGTGATAGCGCGCGCGCGCACGCGTGTGTATGTGTGTGCGTGTATGTGTGTGTGCATGTGAGAGAGAGAGAGAGAGAGAGAGAGAGAGTGTGTTGTGTGTGTGTGTGTGTGTGTGTGTGTGTGTGTGTGTGTGTGTGAGAGAGAGAGAGAGAGAGAGAGAGAGTGTTGTGTGTGTGTGTGTGTGTGTGTGTGTGTGTGTGTGTGTGGGGTGTTCTTTTGTTTTTCTGGTAAGAGATTAAAGGATTCTGTCATTCTAATAACTATGCTTGAAAATACACCACAAAAAATCATACTGCAATGTAAACGTTGTTTTGAACCTGCAAAATGATTGTACCAACAAGTTACAATGGCTACTGGTAATGCCTGTTGAAAAGTAAGCGTGTTCTTCGCGTGCATTTGTCCGTCTCCCTGTCTGTCGGTCTCTGTCTC
>CM065728.1:11921672-11946672 GCA_033310375.1 Conus canariensis | reverse complement strand
CAATAGCAACACGAAAACAATACACATCCATATGACATATGTACTTATCTTTTTCAAAAATGGCTTTGAAAGTTCGATAACTCTCATATCTGTCTCTATCTCGAATAGCGCCATACCATTCTTGTATAAACATATCTACTAGTCTCTGTTTAAACATACTCAAAAAAGCCTTTCTATCCCCTACACCTTGTTGAAACCACACTATGTAGAAACCAGTTGTGCATAGAATTTCTCTTATTTTTGACGCCCAGCAGTCCTTCCCATTCCTGTCCAATTCCATTAACATTAGATACGCCTTATAAGGCAACCGATCAGGGTTCATATGTAACAGCTTTAACCAATATCTAATGGAATTCGTGCATGAGTTAACATAAAGCGGATATCTACCCAGGTCACCATATACCATCTTATTTGGGGTTTTGACTGGAACGCCTAAAAATCTTTTACACGCCAACATATGAACTTTTTCGATATGTTCTAATCTATTTAATCCCCATATTTCGGATGAATATAATAAAATGGGTTGGATCTTCACGTCAAATATTTTGAAAAAGGTTTTATTGTTCATTTCTTTAAATTTACTGAAGGTCCTATTTAACTGAACCACTGCTTTCTTTCCTTTTGTAACCAAGTGATCAGTTCCTTTTTTTGCACTAATCATTGTTGTAAAATTGAAACCCAGATAACAATAACTATTTACCACTTCTAACTTGGAGCCATTATAAAACCACCGCTCACGTTTTCCAAGAAAACCCCCTTTCCTAAAGACCATTACTTTAGTTTTATTGGTATTAACTGTCAACTGCATATTCTCGCAAAAATCTTTCAAAATATTTAATTGCTGTTGTAAACCAATTGGTGTGATTGAAAGTAGAACAACATCATCAGCAAAAAGGAGAATAAAAAGTTCTACTATGTCAGGCAAAATTTGAACACCATGATTACCTCTTTCATTCACACTATTGGCTAACTGGTTAATGAACATTGAAAATAACACAGGGCTCAAAACACACCCCTGTCTAACACCAACAGGACACGCAAAAAATTCAGACAGTTCATTGTTTACCCGTATACATGACAAAAATGAATTATACATAGCAGACAAAGAAGCAAAAAATTTCCCTTTGACACCCTGGTTTCTAATGCATTCTAAAAGTTTGTCATGACGAACAGAATCAAAGGCCTTTTTAAAGTCCACGAAGGCAGCGTATAATTTCCTTCCCTTCATAGACATACATTTCTGAACGGTTGCATATAGTGTAAATATCTGATCAGTAGTAGAGTAGTTTTTCCTGAATCCTGCTTGGTTTTCAGAAATCAGCTCGTTGTTGTTAATCCAGGAATGTAATCGCCTGTTTAATATCAATGTATAGCATTTTGATACAATACTTAACAATGAAACACCTCTATAATTGTCCACATTTTCAGGATTCCCTTTCTTGTAAATTGGAATTATAATTGCCTTAGACCAGCCTTCTGGGTAGATACCTTTTTCGAAAAGTGTGTAGAATAGTTTATGAAGAAATTTCGTTGTCTCCTTACCGCCGTTTCTGAGCATTTCGGCATAAATTCCATCTATACCACAAGCTTTATTAGATTTTAATTTGCTTATTGCAAAAATGATTTCCCTCTTCCGAAATTGGTCAACTTGCTCTGATAAGTCTACTTCCATTTGGGAATGCTCTTCAGTGTTAACCTCATTGCTCCGGAAAACATTTTTAAAGTGGCTTACCCAGTCAGTGGTGTCTATACTATTTACAACTCTTTCTCTATTTCCATAGCCCAATTTCTTAAGTTCCTTCCAAAAAAATGTCGAGTTAGAAAAGTAATCTGCAAGAGAATCAGCTTTTTGTTTTCGATATGCTTTGTTCTTCAATTTTAGTAACTTTTTGTAATTCTTCCGTGCTGCAACATATATAAGTCTATCTTCTTCATCTCTAGATCTCCTGAACTGGTTTAACTTCATTCTAGTTTCCTTTTTAACCAAGGAACATTCCTCATCAAACCATTCAGACTTCTTCTTCGGACCCGGATGACACCTATTGTACATACATTTACTAGCATCGTGTAAACATTGGTTAAATGTCAATAAAGCACTATCAACGTCACTGTCTATTAAGATCATGGCCTCATAAATTTTACTCTGTATTGCATTGCTTTTCAGAGCGTTAATGAAATTATCTTTTTTATCTTCTTTCCAAACTAATTTTTCTGTCATTTTATTTTCACCTGAATTTTCTTTACGCTTATTTTCTCCAGTATCCACTGTTTTCCAAACGGATGTCATAATAACTGGAAGGTGATCTGATTCTACCACATTATCAATGATTACGGAAGATACATTAACCTCGTGAAACAGTTCACATGACATAATAAAATAATCTACCGTACTTGACCCTGCTGATGAAACATAAGTGTAGCTGTCATCAAAATGTCTTTCACATAAACCATTCAATATAAAACAATCAAATATTTGACAAATTTCCAATAATTGGTTGCCAAATACATTTTTATGCCCGTCTTGAGATTTTCTACGAAACTCCATGGCGCCCAAAGCATTTATAATTTCATCCTCAACATCGTTATCGAAGAGGCAATAATTTTCGTCTGCTGTTCGTGCATTAAGGTCACCAGTTAGTAAAATGTAGAAGTCACCATACAAATCCTGTAGATCTAATAAACCTTGTTCCAGTATTTCCATCCCATATCCATCTTGTTGATGGTTCCAATAAATAGAATCATGTGGGGGTATATATGTACATACCATCATTATGTGTTTTGTTGTTGAAAACAAATCTTTGTGAAGTTTTACAATTATTGCATTTTTGCTTTGCACTTGTACATGTTCAATGAAACCCGCATACCTTTTCCTAATCATAACAACAATTCCACCAGAATGTCTACCCTGACGTGATAATTTAATAGCTTTTAAGGTGAATACCACATAATCATCAAACCAGGAAGAATGCAAATCATTTGACAAAAACGTTTCTGTTAAACAAATAAAATCATGCAACAACAAAAAATCAACAAACTCTTTATTTTCTAGTTTTGGAAGTAGCCCGTTAACATTATAATTCAAAAATTTCAGTTGAGACGTAATGACATTATGTACAACAGATCCCACAGAGCACTTGGTCTGCTTTGTCTCTGGCTCGCTGGAATTAACTGTATCATTGTCTGATATTGTGGCCCGGCCTATTTCCTATTTATTTTTGCTGCGGGAGCAGCTTTTACTGACTTTTCGCACATCGGATGAAGGACCCTCCCTCTCTTTAGACTGGCCTCGCGCAGGAGTTTGTCTAAGAGCGTCCACTATGCTACTCTGGCTGACCGATCTGCGAGCCAATGTGTGGGTGTTTTTGTTCCCTGACTGTTTCCGAACAGCGGAACTCCTGGGATGCCGCTCCTGCTCTACAGGCACAGATGGAGGAGAGATAAAAGTTCCCTCCACTTCTGTCTTACCATGATTTGCCTCCGAATCAACAACCCTTTCTTGGGCATTCTCTGAGCAAACAGACTGCCCAACTGCCTGTCTGAGGATCGAATTACCGTCTTGACCATCACTGTCTTGTGGTACATTCGTGATACTTAATGATTTAGAGCTAGATAAGCCGCATGCATCAGTGTCCTTGCTCACTGTTTGCGTCTGTGTGTCGAGGTCAGTGTCAGTCAACTTTTGAGTTAAACTCTCTGTCGTCGTTGTCGGATCCGTCACTGTCGATTCCAGTTCACCCTGAATGTCATCAGCAGCAGCATCTGTTAACTCTTCATCACCTGAACAGCCTTCACCTTCATCCTCACCGACACATTCGTTTTTCTGTTCTGTAAGTTCAGTTTTGTCCACCTGGTCAACTCCACATCCTTCTTCTTGGCCTGTTATTCTGCCTTCCTGATTATTTACTGTAACATTCATACAAAGACCATCATTTTGGGCCCGAGCCAAACCTGACATGTTGTTCTTAATGTCAGAGTTTGCAGGGCAAACGTTGTCATCATTTCTGAAGCCACCGTGGCCGACAGACCTCACTGAACTGCTGGTGGTAGATCTGCGGTTCTGGATGTCCTTTTTGACTAGGACCAGTCTCCTGTGGTAAGCTGTCACTGGATCTCCGCCTCTTGCTGCCTGGCTGTAGGAGAGATGTCCCGGCACCACTGGTCTCTGACTGTAGTCTTGGAAGCCAGAATTGCTCGGGCTGTTTGGGCGGCTGTTTGGACGGTCACAGTCTTTGAGACTATCTAGGGCTGGGCAATGATCCATAGTCTCGTTTTCCTGGTCCATCTCGTCTCGTGGATGGACATGGCTTTTGACAGACGATGATGGAGCTTCAAGGACTTTTTCCTGGTGGGGAAACGACTTCTTAGACGCCACACTTCTGCGAGGATAACCAGAGGATGGTTGTCTGCTGAAATGGCCTCTGGAAATCCAGTTGTCTTTCCTCTGACGGAGGTGTGGCGAAATCGCAGTGTCGAGCATATCCCTGGCACCATTCCCACGATCCTGAATAGCGTAACGCGGTGACTGATGTTGCGAATCTTGACGATCCCTCACCTGAAGTTTGCCATTGTAGATGTAGGCGATCTTTCCCTGACTACGGTGAAAGTCCACCAGTTGTCTCTGGCGAGTGGTGAGGTCGGAAGCTACTCTGACGCCACTCTGTCTGAGACTGTCCCTGAACTGACTGTCCCCTAGTATCGCCATCTTGTTGGACCATGTGCTGAATTGGACCACCACAGGTCTGGGATCACTTCCCGGAGGCCTGGGTTTCCCCAGTCGGAAGGCCTTGACGATGTCGTGGTGTCTCCAGCTGCCTGATGGATCATGCTCGTTCAGGAGATCAACGATAATCTGGCTTGTTCGGCCTCTGTCTTCCCCCCTGTATTCATCCACATTGATGAAGATCAGATTACAGGATTTCGCATCTTGCTCAACACCATCCAGGTTTTGTTCCAGTTTGTCAATTCTATCCCATATTGCCACGTTGTCCTCTTTCAAATCTTCAATACTTTCTCTGTTTGTTTCAATGCAACCTTTGAGTTCTCTGACATCATTTGATATACGTGAGATACTTATCTCTAGATTCTGAAACTTCTCATTCAGCGTGTTTTTGATACATGTAGAATGTAGCTGTAATTCATGCTGCATCTGCGCAAATCGCCACTCAAGCAGTTGCATGATATTCGGCTGAGAAGTAGACAAATTGTGAACCGACATTTTTCATGTGCCTGTGATTCCCAGATTGATGTTAAAGGTTACGTATGTTTAGCCATATAAGCTCACAGTCCAGCACTGGCGTCCGTAACCTGTTCGACAACTTAAAAACTCGGGTATTTTCATCAACCCACCCAGACAAACGCCATCACAAACACGTGCAACCTGCACTGAGAGGGGTCGTGTTGACACTGCCGGACAGGTGAGTTTTAGTGACCTGGCAAGTATGCGATTTTCTTCAGTTTATAATAACAATTAAAACTTGATGATTATCAAGCAACCGACGAGACTTAGCACAATCTATACCGATATACAGATGTACCGACTCACAAACACCCTATCTGCCAAAACTCCTGGAGAAATGATCACTGTAGCCTTCACACATTCACAAAACAGACCGCAGGATTCACACACGTCTTTCTCCTGATCTCGCCATGACACCCGTTTCCTATATATATATATATATATATATATATATATATATATAGAGAGAGAGAGAGAGAGAGAGAGAGAGAGAGAGAGAGAGAGAGAGAATTTAGAATTGAATTTAGGACCAATGTTAAACCAAAGTATATTGCAGTCAAGGCTTGGGTACTTTTCACCTGTAAAGTACATTCAAAACATATCTGCTGAAGGTGTCATATTTCCTCTTCACCAGGTACAGCTGTTTGTTAAGGGTCTATAGATCAGGAACACAAAGATGGTTGAACCACGTTTCATCTAGAGAAGATCAAAGGTTTGACCAAATCAGGAAATGAGTGAATTAGTGAATCTATCAGCACATACGTGTGGTGTTTGCTAAGATCACAGGAGCAAAGGAGATCAAACAAAGGATCAAAGCACTGATTTGCGCCGAAGCTGTGTCTACCAATATATTGCACAGCATTAACACACTCATGTACCGACCGTCAATTATCAGAAGGTATGAGAGTGTTTTGCAGTACTCAAGGTCAGAGCGAGACTTGACTGCTGGCAACTTGAAAACGTGTTGCTGTTCGAGCTTTGACTTCAAACCGGAACAGGAACAAAGAGCAAAATATAATATCAAGATGTTTATCGCGGATAAAGATGAAAAAAGAGAGGAACTGAATCATGATCTTGACGCCCTATTCCCTGAATTGTGTCCATTCGTTTTGCAAGAACTGCGTTTTCGCTCGAAATTCTGTTGTATTTACCTTCAGTATATTTGTGTGTTTAGTCTTTCTGGTCATATTCCGTTCACTCGCTTTTCTCTCATTGGTGGAGAGAGGGGTTTTATTTCTGGTAATGGCAGTGGAGGGCTGTGCTGCTAGTGTCGCTTCCTGGGCTATTGGTGCTGGGTCTGGTGGCTCTAGGGACCAGGCTCAATAAAACGGGTTTCTAATTGTAGCGGATGTGCTAATCGTTGAAGCTGAAAAGTTGCTCTTCCTCTAAACTCAACCAAAGACAATGTCATGACGCCGTTTTTCACTGACTCTAAGTCTGGCTCAGATATTTTCTTAAACGTAGCAGGATATGGCCCAGTAGTAAGGTTCGTAAGTTCCTGTAATTTTTCATGAAATCATTTTTTTTACGATTTAGTTCTGGTCATGAAATCTAAAATTTGTGTCATATTTTGACCTATGTTGTTAATTTTTTTTTAATTCATTATCATTCATGAAACTATGACAGAGAAGGTAATAAAGGAGCAGCTTCACTTACACAACGAACGGCTCAAACATAATGTTCATTACAGTCTTCAGTGCTAGCTATGTTTTGATCTGTATTTAGCCTTGTATTTCCTATTATTCTGCTAATTTTCGGTTTGAAAAAAAAAAATGATATATCCATGCGGAACAATTCTTCATTCTCATATGCCACTAAAGAATGTGTTCATGCTCAAAGAATCAAGTAATTCATTCTTGTGT
The DNA here is from genome assembly GCA_033310375.1 of Conus canariensis. NCBI lineage: Eukaryota > Metazoa > Mollusca > Gastropoda > Neogastropoda > Conidae > Conus > Conus canariensis. Next base: position 11,939,574 of record CM065728.1, on the reverse strand, counting down.
TCATTAATCCATCAGCCATGGTTGAAGATAAGATACTGGGCTGTAAGATTCCTTCTTGATCTGGGAACCGACGATGTAGTCGTGTCAGGCGTTGCAAGACTGGAGATTAGAACCGACATTCAATCAAACACAGATCTAAACTGAATCGTAGTGGGCAGCTCTAAGACAGCCAACGTTAAAGATGACCATGAACCTAGAGAAGTGCTCGCACTGGACAATACAGATATCTTGGTCATCGTTTGTGTCGTGTGTTTAATTGTGAACGGAAGAAAGGACCTTGCCTCTCAAGGAATGCTGGGAAACGGTGGACTGAATCACAGAATACAGTATAATGATGTAGGAGAGTCTCATGAATACGAAGTTTTAGCAATGATTCAAAGAAACATATTTTGGACTGCTGAACAAATATTTCCCGTGACATTAGGGTGTTTTGGAAGGCAGACTATCGTGCACAGGAACATCCAGTAATTAGAGATGAGTTAATAGATCATCAGATACTGATGCAAAGAATGTTGTGAATACAACCTCATTTAAGATTAACATCGTCAGCCGTTCTGAATTAGGTAAGATGCTTGCATAGCTATGTAAGTCAAGGCTACGATCTATTTCGAGAGAAGGATCAATCATAGTGTAAAGTAGAGGATCAGGGCAGACACTGTGTGAAATATCATCTTGACACACTCCGGCTGGACTATTCAAAGGCACACTGATGCTGTTTTAAGATATTAAAAAGCCATTCTCTTCTTCTTCTTCTTCTTCTTCTTCTTCTTCTTCGTGATGTTATGATTTGTTTGTTGTTATCCTTCTTCTTCTTCTTCTTTCTTCTTCTTCTTCTTCTTCTTCTTCTTCTTCTTCTTCTTCCTTCTTCTTCTTCTTCTTCTACTCTTCTACTTCTTCTTCTTCTTCTTCTTCTTCTTCGTTTAGTTGTTATCATTATTTGCCTATCCCCCTCCTCCTGGTCCTGGTCCTGGTCCTGTCCTCCTCCTCCTCCTCCTTCTTCTTCTTCTTCTTCTTCGTCTTCTTCTAATTGTTGTTGTTGCTATTGTTGTCGTTGCTGCTTGGCACATTGATGTCATTCCTGCATCCGTAAGAGTGAAGCTTACGCTTGGTATCCCAACACCAATAACTGTGGTTAACAATGTGGTTTCAGAACCTGCAGATGCTGGGCATGCCCATCAGCCTGGTCTCCCTCACAGGCCTCATCTCTGGCCCCATCGCTACCGTCCTCCTTCCCCTCATGGGGTGGCTCAGTGACTCAGGCTCCAATCCCACGTTTCGGAGGATGCTCATGGTGATAATGGCCACCACGATATTGACCACAGGCGCTGTGACTGTCATCACAGCCAATCTTCTTCACTCCCAGTTATGCCGCTCAGAAACCCGGGATTCCAGAAACTCTTCCAGTTTAACTCTGGAAACGCGAACTCTGCCGGGTGTGGTGTACAACCAAACAGTGTGCAAGGACGAGAATTGCAGCGTCATCCCAACGTCCTCTGAGAATCCCATTCCAGGAAACATTTCCCTGTCGTCCATTTCTACCTTGGGTTCAAACACAGACATGGAGCTGGATACGTCATCCCCATCTGTGTCGTCCGCTGATTGTTTTCCAGAAACTGCGGCTGTGGCCATGCTGGGCTTCATTCTAATAGAACTGGGCTACGACACGTCCATGTCCACCATCAAGACTTGGATGTTGACCTGCAACCCTCCGTGCGGGGCCTCCTCCATCTTGGTGGCGGGGCTCGTCCTGACCTCCATTGGGGGCATGCTGACAGCAGGGATGGGAATGGTGAATTTTGCATCGGTGCTGGGCGTGTCATCGTTGTAAGTCGAGTTGAACGTAGTGGTGGTGGTGATGATGATGAATGTCAAGAAAAATAGGATGCGGATGATCATATAAAATATATATATATATATATATATATAATGCTGAACAATTAAGTAGTGGGGGAAAACAAGTGTAGGTTAACAATTCTTCCGTCATTATAGCAATGACGTGGCAAAGATTTGATGGGGGGAATATAAATAATATATATATATATATATATGTGTGTGTGTGTGTGTGTGTGTGTGTGTGTGCGTGTGTGTGTGTGTGTGTGTGTGTGTGTGTGATGTGTGTGTGTGTGTGTGTGTGTGTGTGTGTGTGTGTGTGTGTTCGATAATCATGCCTACATAAGGAGTTTGACAACGTCGATCGTAGCATACGCTTTGCAGTAATATTTAACGATAAATAATACCCAGTACATAATGCTCAACTATGTTTTGATTTTTAAGCTGTTCTTCAAAGGTTTCCACCGCAAAGTCTTCAAGAATAAACCGCTGATAATTTCACTCAGACCACAGGTGGATCTGAACCAGACGCTCTCCATGTTGTCTTTTTCTTCTGCAGACCTCCTCTCACTGTGCAGACAACCATCCAGGCCAGTGTGGTCGTCGTCATGCTCGTGGTGGGAATGGTTATCACCCTCCTCACAGGCCATCGACTGTTGCGGCAACGCCGCCTTGTCCACAGACAACAAGACGACCATCTTGAAAAAGAGCATGTTCAGACTGACGCCAGCCAACATGAATGGGAAATCATCGTAGAGGCTCCTGAGTACTCTAATGGCCACACTGATCAGGCGAAGTGGAACACACCATCCACAGAATCTTCCGAGTCCCGTTCTCATCTCCCTTCAGGTTGCTCTTCCAAACCCAAACCCGCACTCAATGCAGAACCTGAAAACGAAGCGTCCTCGCTGATCAGCAATGCATCAGACGCAGACGGGACGTCTCGAAGTAGTCTCAGAGACCGTGAACAGTTGCCTGACAACGTGGCGAGGACTCCGATCAGTTACGGAGCATTGGAAACCCCAACATCTGAACCAACAATGGCTCCAGCACTTACAGGGAGTCACACTGATGTGACTGGTTCTCAGCGAATGCTATTGACAGAAGACTCCAGGCCATCTTGTTGCTCATGGCGAAGACGATTTGGCTTCAAGACGACAATCGCTATTATATGGCTCAGTGCTTATTTCGGAATTGGGGCGATCACAGTGACTTCACTCACGGTCTCCGATTTCGTGGGGAAGGCCATCTGCAATGGTGACCCGGGGGCTCCGGAAGGAAGCGAGGTTCTAGACAGGTGAGCTTCAACGGTTAGTGGAGATCTAGAGAGAGATAGGTTTTAACCTGTAAGTGAAACTCAAGAGAGATGAGCTTTTTAACTTGTGACTGAGGCTCTTTCAACCTGTATGCAGTGCTCTAGAGAGGTGAGTTTCTGACAGGGAGTGAGACTTTAAAGAGGTGAGCTTCAACTTGGAAGTGAAGGTTCAGAGAGGTGAGCTTTTACCTGTCAGTAATTCTCTAGACAGGTGAGTTCTAACGTGGAAGTGAGGCTCCAGAAAGGCGGGGTTTAACCTGTAACTGAGGTCCTAGAGAGGTGAGTTTCAACCTGCCGTGAGGCTCTAGAGAGGTCAGTTTCAACCTACAAGTGAAGCTCTAGAATGGTGAGTTTTAACCTTTAGAATGCTTTGGAAAGGTGAATTTCAACCTTAAAATGAGGTCCTACAGAGATGAGGTTTAACCAGCAAATAATGCTTTAGAAAAACGAATTTTTAGGTTGTAAGTGATGCTGTAGAATGGTGCGTTTTAACCTGTTAGTAATGCTTTAGAAAGGTGAATTTCAACCTGTATGTGAGGGTCTAGAGAGACGAGATTTTAAAATAAGTAATTTTCTAGAGAGATAAGAATCAACCTGTAAATAATGCTTTAGAGAGTTGAGTTTTAACCTGTGACACAGGCTTTAGAGAGTGAAGTCCTAACCTGTGAGTGAGGCTCTGGGCAGGTAAGTTTCAACCTGTAAGTAAGGCTCTAGAAATTAGGTTCTTCCAACCTGCGAGTGATGCTCTGTAGAGGAGACTTTCAAAACATAAATGAGGATGTAGAAAGGTGAGTTTCATTTACCATGTAACTGAGGGTCTAGAGTGGTGAATTTTAGATGGGAAGTGAGGCTGTGGAGGTTAGCCTCAACCAGAAAGCAAGACTCGGAGACAGGTAAGATTCGAACAGTAATTGAGGCAATGAAAAATGAAAAAGATTTAAATTGAATGAGAGTCTGGAGCGTGTAGTTTCAGCCAGGACTTGAGGCTTTGGAGAGGTAAGGTAAGGTAAGGTAATACTGGTTGTAGTCCAGCTGACCCCAAAGGGCCACATCAGGGCTGTCATTGTGTTGACGTCAACTCACAAGTCGAGTGACGTTCAGTCAGTAAGTGAGTCTGAAAGAGAGGTGATGTCTAGACAGTAAATGAAGCTCTCCTGTAGTAAGATTTAGCCAGACAAGTCAAGTTCAACTAGGGAGTGAGGCTGTAGAAATAGTGAGTTTTTAAAAGGCGAATTTCACGCACAGTGTGGGAATCTAAGGAGGTGAATTACCACCAGAAAGTATAAAGATCTGGAGAAGTGAATTTCAACATGAAAAGAAATTGTAGAGAGAAATTAGAATCATACCGCCAAACAAAATGGACAAACTACGACACAAAACACGACGCGTTTCGACCTTTTTGGTCTTCTTCAGGCAAGATAACAACATTCAGGACACTGAAGAACGAATAATTACTTATTTTCTCAAATTGGGCACAAGATGGACGTTTGAAGGTGGAAATAAAGGTCTTGAGAGGTGAGATTCAGTTAAAGAGTGAAGGCCTGGAGATTTGATGTTCAACCAGGGAGCGAAGGTCTAGAATGTTTAGGTTAAACCAAAGACTGAAGGTCGGGACAGTTGAGATTAAACCAGTTAAGGAACCGGATATAATCAAACTAAGGGCATACACGTAGAAAGATAATCAAAGCCAAGATCATCATGGGGGGGGGGGGGGGGGGGGGGGGGGGAGGGATGAAGAACCATAGAATTGGAGACCTTTGATCGATGAATATGAAGATGATGCTATGGATTTACAGTTTGGTCCCAGGCTGCATGGCAGGGCTGTACATGACGCTTACTTTAAAACTACATCCCGGCGTCAACTAAGCTTGAGAGAGATACAGACACCAGCAGCATTGATCAGAAAATTGAGCAACATTCTCAGAGACGCATCCATCAAGTGAATGCAACTAAGACTGTGTGGTCCCAGTCTTCCTAGCTGAGCCTATAAGAAACTCAACTCCAGGTATGGGCCGGTTGGGACAGAACAGTCCACAACTAGATGGCTCTGACTGGAATCGAACCCACGACCTCCTTGCCGATAATCCGCGATGCTAACTGCTGTACCATGACTGCTGGTGTTAAATGGTCTTCTATCAAACCCGGTTTCAGCAAGGTAGTGTTGTATACAGTCTAGGCACCACCACCAAATTATGCTTTGTGTCAAGGGCAAGTGACCTGTCAGTCCATGAAATGACCTTACAGCTCACGTGCTATGCTTTGATAGTAGGTCAGCGTAGAAGGTGAAAGGGTTGGCGTGGGGTGGGGTGAACGGTGGTTTTAACTGTTTGGCCGTTAATTTGGCAAATGTCATCACCTATACTTAAAAGCAAATAAAACAAGAATTAATGGCAAAGGAAAACAAACTACATTGATAATAAACCTTCTGTCTGTTCCTGTCTGTCTGTCTGTCTGTCTGTCTGTCTGTCTGTCTGTCTGTCTCTCTCTCTCTCTCTCTCTCTCTCTCTCTCTCTCTCTCTCTCTCTCTCTCTCTCTCTCTCTCTCGTGCGTGCGCGCATCGACCAACAACGCAGTAGAACACAGGGGAATATATAGAGTAAGGGGGCGAGGTGTGTGTGTGTGTGGTGTGTGTGTGTGTGTGTGTGTGTGTGTGGTGTGTGTGTGTGTGTGTGTGTGTGTGTGTGTGTGTGTGTGTGTGTGTGTGTGTGCGTGCATGCGTGTGTGTGTGGGGGGGGGGGGGAGAGAAAAGCTGTAAATTTCATACCATGTGTATGGTCAGGGATGGAGGGTGGGGGGTGGAGAGAAGCTGTAAATATGTTTCCAGTGTGTGTGTGTGTGTGTGTGTGTGTGTGTGGGGGAGAGGGGAGTGCGATGGCGGCGAGTGGGGGGGAGGCGCGTGGTAGAGTGTGTGAGTGAGTGTAGATGTTCCAAACGTTTAGCCCAAAGAGAAGAAAGCGCCAGGCTGTGAGTAAAAGAGGCAGTCCGAAACGGAGCGATGCGAGCGAGAGGAGCAAGAGAGGAGGAGAGAGAGAGAGAGGTGTGGTGGGGTTAGAGACGGGGAGGAGGGTAGTGGACAGTAATTGACTGTCCTAAACAAAGTTACAATGAACAAGACTGAGTGAACGAATGAAGGATGTGTTCGAATTATAAATGCGGACTCATGGAGGAGTTGCAAACGGGGGGGGGGGGGGGGGGGGGGACCTCTGTGAAGGGGATAAACGAATGACTTAAGATGAATTAATTTCTTGGGTGTAATCACTAAGTGATTGTACAGTGTTTGGCAGTCATTAAAATGAGAAATGATAACCTATTTGTACATTTACAAGACCAAAAGAATAAATGAATGACTGTTTTTTTTGTTGTTTTTTTGCAGTTGCACGGCATGAGTAAATGATTGATCAAATTAATGAATGAAATTGAACAATTAATTAATGCGTGTTGCAGTTATCAATTAATTGACTGATTTATTATTAATGAAAACATCACTCACTCAATCAGTTAGTGGGTATTGCAGTTATTAATTAATTGATTGATTGAATGGATTGATTGCTTAGTAATCGATTAATTAATCAATCAGTTAATGAATCCATCAATCCATCAATCGACAATCGATCAAACAATCAATTAACAATCGATCAATCAGTCAATCAATCAATCAACCAAATCACTCCATTAATCACACTCACTCACTCAACTTACTAACCAACCAACCGACCAACCAACCAATTGATTAATCAATTAATCAATTGATTGTTTCAGGTATCAGGACGGGCTGCGGATGGCGGCCTATGGCGTCCTAGTCAACTACGGAGTGTACCTGGCCTTCAGTTTTGTGCAGAAACGTGTTTTGGCCTTTCTGGGTAAAACAGTCTCCTCTGCACTGTTTTGTGCTGTCTTATGTTGTACTGCAGTGTTACCTTTTGCTTGTGGCATTTGGAGTGAGATCATCAACCTAGACCTCAGATCCAGTTGTAAAGAAGACTTGGTAGCGAAGAACGAGTTGATTTTTGACAAAATTCTGAAGAACATTTTCATCCGTTAATTAAGCAACGGGTTCTCTCTGTTTAGTGGATCTGTCTTTGACTCTGTCTCTGTCTCCGGCTCCGGCTGGCTGTCTGCCTGGCTGGCTGGCTGGCTCTGTCTCTCTCTCCGTCTGTCTTTGTCTGTCTGTCTGTCTGTCTGTCTGTCTGTCTGTCTGTCTGTCTGTCTGTCTCTCTCTCTCTCTCTCTCTCTCTCTCTCTCTCTCTCTCTCTCTCTCTCTCTCTCTCTCTCCAGATCGTAAAGAAACATTTTGCGTCACGCTGAAGAACTGTTCACCAGATTTCACCAGCTCTGTCGATTGTCTCAGCAAAGTTGTCCCAGTCCATTCTGCAATGGACCATACGGAAGCAAATATACAGCACCCGGCAGGAGAAAGGCGATATGTCTCGCACATGGAAAAGATATAAAGAAAAAAAAAGATGGGCCGAGGATTGCTCTGAACTTAATCTTCAACAAACACGGCAAGTAAGGGACAGGAGAGTTACCGATAAAAAGCTTCATGGAAATAGGAATGACTTTCCAATCTTCCGTCAGGACGTTGTAGCGACAGTGAAGTCGCTCAAATGCGGAAATGCTGCAGGCATTGACCGTATCCCTGCAGAACTCTTGAAACATAGCGGCAAGGCAGTGACCGAGTATTGTTACAGCAGCCACCTGTAACAGTTTAGCGTGAAAGCAAGTGGTGGCCCAGACCATGGACTAAGTCCCTGATCGTCCTCCTTCGCAGGACAGGACATTTCCAAGACTGTCAGAACTAGTGCCCTATCGATCTGATAAATCGTGCCAGCAGAGACATTACTTACTACTTACTTAATCCTCTTCGCTCCAACGGGAGCACAGGGCTTTCACTGCAGATTTCCAACGTGTGCGGTCTTAGGCTGCCCGCTTTGCCTCACCCCAGGACAGCTTGATGGTAATCAGCTCACTGTCCAGCGTCCTACGCTAAGTTGTCACTGGGCGGCCTCGCTTTCTCTTTCCTTGAGGGTTCCAGTCCAGTGCCTGCCGTGTGGTGTTGTCCGGGCCTTGGCGTAGGATGTGTCCGATCCACTTCCACTTTCGGATTTTGATGGTGTCTCCGTCCTGCGCCATAGCTCCTCACTGGCAATTCTGTCAGGCCACCTGATGCCGAGGATCCGCCGCAGGCATGTGTTGATGAAGACCTGCAACTTGTGCTCCAGCCCTTTGGTGAGTCTCCAGGTCTCCGAGCCATACAGCAGCACAGGTCTCACGTTGGTGTTAAACAGTCTCAGTTTGGTGTGAAGATGGACGTTTGCGCTCCTCCAGATGGGCTTGAGGTGGTGAAAGTAAATCTTGCCTTGGTTATTCTGGCCCTGACGTCAACATCAGTACCTCCTGTCTTGTTGAGACAGAGATCATGCTCAAAAGTATTCTGAATAGATTACAGCCGCAAGCATCCGTCACAACTGTTGGAGAATAGGAAGGATTCTGCAAAAGCTGAAATATCTCCGAACAGATCTTTAACTCGAGTCACTCACACTGCAAAAAATAAGCCAAACAACCTCCGACACCACAAGGAGTTCTGCCACAGTTCCGGAAGCTGTTCAACAGAGTCTGCCGGAAGGCTTACCGGGCCACACTGAAGACATAAAAACAGGCAGGTTTGCCAGGCAACAGAAACCCCATCAGATAGTTACAGAATATGAGAGTGTCTTGTTATGGACAGGCGCTGTCCTCGGGGTCAGCACATGAAATCCGCTATGACGATGGAATGATACAAAATGACAGTTTTGAGTTGTGTTACGCTGTGGCATGTTGTGGTGTTTTGTCTGGTACTGTGTGTGCCGTGTATCAACATGACTGCCCGCACTACTCGGCAGCAGGTTGCCCTGTAGTGTTACTGTCTTATTGACGCGCATGCGTTTGCACCGAGCAGTAGACAACATAGAAGAACTAAGTCACGGTATTGGTCCGTTCTGATCTTCTCTCACGTCCTCAGTTCCGCTGGAAGAAGTCGTGCCAAAGTCGTCGCTATTGTTTTCAGTGTCCATCGTGAAGTCCTCGCAAACTCAGTGGTGTTGTCCTCAATACTCGTGGGGAGGATGTGGCAAAGTGGTCCGTCTTGTCATCCGTATCCATGATTAGGTCCTGCCAAATTCTTTGGTATTGTCGTCATTATCCATGGTGAGGTCGTGCATCTTCATTATCGATGGTGAGGTCGTGCCATCTTCATTATCCATGGTGAGGTCGTGCCATCTTCATTATCCATGGTGAGGTTATGCTATCTTCATTATCCATGGTGAGGTCGTGCCATCTTCATTATCCATGGTGAGGTTATGCCATCTTCATTATCCATGGTGAGGTCGTGCCACTTCATTATCCATGGTGAGGTCGTGCCATTTTCATTATCCCTGTGAGGTCGTGCCATCTTCATTATCCATGGTGAGGTCGTGCCATCTTCATTATCCATGGTGAAGTCGTGCCATTTTCATTATCCATGTGTGAGGTCGTGCCATCTTCATTATCCATGGCGAGGTCGTGCCATCTTCATTATCCATGGTGAGGACGTGCCATTTTCATTGATCCATGGTGAGGTCGTGCCATCTTCATTATCCATGGTGAGGTCGTGCCATCTTCATTATCCATGGTGAGGTCGTGCCATCTTCATTATCCATGGTGAGGTCGTGCCATCTTATTATCGATGGTGAGGTCATGCCATCTTCATTATCCATGGTGAGGTCGTGCCATCTTTGTTATCCATGGTGAGGTCATGCCATCTTCATTATCCATGGTGAGGTCGTGCCATCTTCATTATCCATGGTGAGGTTATGCTATCTTCATTATCCATTGTGAGGTCGTGCCATCTTCATTATCCATGGTGAGGTTATGCCATCGTCATTATCCATGGTGAGGTCGTGCCACCTTCATTATCCATGGTGAGGTCGTGCCATTTTCATTATCCACTGTGAGGTCGTGCCATCTTCATTATCCATGGTGAGGTCGTGCCATCTTCATTATCCATGGTGAGGTGCCATTTTCATTATCCATTGTGAGGTCGTGCCATTTTCATTATCCATGGCGAGGTCGTGCCATCTTCATTATCCATGGTGAGGTCGTGCCATCTTCATTGTCCATTGTGAGGTCGTGCCATCTTCATTATCCATGGTGAGGTCGTGCCATCTTCATTATCCATGGTGAGGTCATGCCATCTTCATTATCCATGGTGAGGTCGTGCCATTTTCATTATCCATGGTGAGGTCATGCATCTTCATTATCCATGGTGAGGTCGTGCCATTTTTCATTATCCATGGTGAGGTCGTGCATCTTCATTATCCATGGTGAGGTCGTGCCAGTCTTCAGTTATCACTGAGTAGTCGTGCCAGCCTTACCATGGATTAGGTCGTGGCAAAGTCGTGGTATTGTCCTTATGTATCATGGTGAGGTCGTGCCAAACTCGTCGATAGTCCTTGTACTCGGTGAGTGTGTGCCAAAGTCGTTGTATGTCCTCAGTACTCATGGTGAGGTCGTGTGCCAAAGCGTAACGCATAGTCCTCAGTATCCATGGTGAGGTCGTTGTGCCAAAGTCGTAAGCATAGTCCTCAGTATCCATGGTGAGGTCGTGTGCCAAAGTCGTAAGCATAGTCCTCAGTATCCATGGTGAGGTCGTGTGCCAAAGTCGTAAGCATAGTCCTCAGTATCCATGGTGACGTCGTGTGCCAAAGTCGTAAGCATAGTCCTCAGTATCCATGGTGAGGTGTCGTGTGCCAAAGTCGTAAGCATAGTCCTCAGTATCCATGGTGAGGTCGTGTGCCAAAGTCGTGAGCATAGTCCTCAGTATCCATGGTGAGGTCGTGTGCCAAAGTCGTAGCATAGTCCTCAGTATCCATGGAAAGGTCGTGTGCCAAAGTCGTAAGCATAGTCCTCAGTATCCATGGTGATTGTTGTGCCAAAGTCGTAAGCATAGTCCTCAGTATCCATGGTGGGTCGTGCAGTGTGAATAAAAGTAACAAGCAAGCAAGCAAACAAACAGACAATAGTAACATACAGACAGAACAACACAATCCAAACAGATTACAAAAAAGAAAAAAAAAACTTCTCACATGTATTCCTAAAGGACATATTTTAAACTGTGTAGAAAATAACCTTTTAAAAATATATTACCAAATATTGACATGCGATTGGGGTGGTGTTGTGCAATCCGTATTATCATATCTTGGAATTTATACCTTCAAATTGGCGTTTAAAACCAGTATTAGTATGTCGCAGTGCTTGCAGATACGCTTTGGAATATGTCGGCGTGTGTTTTGTTGGTACGCTAATGGACGCTTTTTTTTTGCAAGCCCCACCTTACACATGTCTAGTCTTGAACTGGGCGTCTTTTTCTGGTAAAAACGCACTTTAAAATTTGCTGTACTCAATCCCAGTTCTCGCCTTTCTAGAGAATATATTAAAGGCTAAATCAACCACCCGTTTTGATACTTGCAGGGTACGCTTTAATTCAGTCATTCTTCAGCTGTGATGCAGGCAAGTTAAAATTAAGCTACACATGCAAACAGTTGCAAAGCACACTGCATTTGATACAGAATACCAAAAAGAAAGTGAGTTTTCAACCAGTTCTGTGTCCTTTAGATGCCGCAAAAAGATTTAAGGTGCAAATTTGTATCACCACACCCACCCACCCCCTTCCATGCTGTCTGTAACATGTGTTCTTTGAGCATGTTAAAAAAAATTCGTCTCACCCAAGGCAGATTACAGGGCAGACTAGCTACACGCGTTCTTGAAATCTGATACTCACACTTTCAGGATGCCTTCCGAAGGTAGAATGTGGTGACAGTAAGCTTCGCGACTCATACTTTTTCTACAGTACTGAAACATAGCCCGACGTGTGTCTCACCCTACCAATACTGTTTTTTTTTTTTCTAACGGAATAAAGATTTGTCTTGTCTTGTGTGTGTGTGTGTGTGTGTGTGTGGTGTGTGTGTGTGTGTGTGTGTGTGTGTGTGTGTGTGTGTGTGCGCGCGCGTGTGTGTGTGTGTGTGTGTGTTGTGTGTGTGTGTGTGTTTTGAATTTTTTATTGACACAAATGAGCAATTTTGGGTACAGATATGGGGCTATTACTGAAAATTATACTGCATGTTGCTAAACTCTGGCTTTCTCAAATTGGAGGCATTTGGCTATTCCTGTTCCTCATCCACTGTCCCTCTCCTGGCAGGTTACACCTTGGAGTTCGTGACCATGACCTTGCTGCTGTGTGCCAGCCTGGTGCTTCTCGCCCTCACACAACGTCTGGAGACCTTCTTCCTCATGAGCGCCGTGGCCGGCATGCACAAGGCCGTGTTCCACGTGGTGCCCATCTCCGTGGTCAGCGACCTCGTCCACGCTGAGGTGACCCATCATGATGGTGACAATGATGCGTGGGATGGTCCTGATGGTGATGATGATGATGATGACGATGATGATGATGATGATGATGATGATGATGATGATGTTGATGGTGATGATGATGATGACGATGATGACGATGATGATGAGAGAGGAGGAGGAGGAGGAGGTTGATGGTGATGATGATGATGACGATGATGACGATAATGATGATGATGATGAGGAGGAGGAGGTTGATGGTGATGATGATGATGACGATGATGACGACGACAATGATGATGACGATGATGATGATGATGATAACGACGACGACGACGACGAACGACGACGACGACGACGATGATGATGATGATGACGATTTGGTTGTAGTCGTGGTGGTGGTGGTAGCAGCCTTCAAGGCCATGTCCTGAATAGTGTCGCGGGGCCTGGCGATGATGTGTCAGATTCTTGCTCCGAGATGCGGAGTTCGGTTCCCGCTCTAGGCAGCCATCTTGGAAGGGCTGTTCTTTTCGGTGTGATTAACTGTTCACACCTAGGTCCTTTTCGGTCCTTGCTGATGAGACTTTAAACCTGCGTTCCGTACGTGAAAGCATGCGTTAAGAAACTTTAACGCAAGTTAACGCTATTCCAACTTTCGAAATACAATACGATTATGTGCCAGTGTCATACATGACTCGAAAATAAAGCATGTGCTCACGGAAGTCGTGTAGACTAGAGAGAGAGAGAGAGAGGAGAGAGAGAGAGAGAGAGAGAGAGAGAGAGAGAGATATGTTAATAGCCCAGCCGACCGCAAGGGGGCATGTCAGTTGTGTCACCGCGTTCAAGTCAACTCACAAGTCATTAAATAGAAAAACACAACAAAACAAACAAACAAACAAAAACTAATTGACACCACTCTTTAAAAATACAACTTCTGAAAACACACCAGATATTTCGTTAGAATCTAACTTCCGAAAAATCTTAGATCATATGAAAAACGTTGAACTCTTTCAGAAATCCATAGCTTCTCTCTCTCTCTCTCTCTCTCTCTCTCTCTCTCTCTCTCTCTCTCTCTCTCTCTCTCTCTCTCTCTTGACAGGCAGAACGCCGGGGCGACGGCGGTGGCCTGCGGATGGGCGGGGCTTTGTCTCTGATAGTGGGTGCCCTACCGATGGCCTACATGTCGCTCTTCTCCTGGGTAGGGGGGCCATTAACCTGACCGGCCTACTGGCCACCCCGCTGCTGCTGGCCACCCTCTACGGCGTCCTGTCCGCCGTCTTCTTCCTTTCGCTTGGTTTATGACGTTTTATAGTGGTGGACCCCTTTAGATAGGATGTTTCTTCTGTTCACCTGGTTTATGACGTTTTATATAGTTGTGAGCCCCTTTAAGTTCGGATGTTTCTTCTTTTCACCTGGTGTATGACGTTTTATATAGTTGTGAGCCCCTTTAAGTTCGGATGTTTCTTCTTTTCACCTGGTTTATGACGTTTTATAGTGGTGGACCCCTTTAAGATAAGATAAATCTTCTTTTCACTTCGTTTTATAGTGGGTTATGACGTTTTAGAATGGTGTACCCTTTTATGATAGGATACTTTTTTTTTCACTTGGTTTATGACGTTTTATAGTGGTGTATCCTTTTAAAATAGGATACATCTTCTTTTCACTTGGTTTATGACGTTTCATAGTGGTGTATCCCTTTAAGATAGGATATGTCTTCTGTTCACTTGGTTTATGACGTTTTATAGTGGTTTACCCCATTTAGATATGATTTTTTTCCTTTCACTTGATTTATGACGTTTTAGAGTGGTGTGCCTCTTTAAGATAGGATATTGTATTTTATTTTCACTTGGTTTATGTCGTTTTAGGGTGCTGTACCCCTTTAAGATAGGATACAATCTTCTTTTCACTTGATTTATGATGTTTTAGAGTAGTATACCCCTTCAAGAAAGGATATCTTTTTTTTCACTTTGTTTATGACATTTTATAGCGGTGTGCCCCTTGACCTTGCTTGCAACACGCCGCGAGAATGATCGCGGCGCCCGACTTAGCACTCGGCGACGTGGGGCGAAAATACTCGCGGCAAGCGATCTGTCACCCAGGACACGTCGCGAGAATGATAGCGACGGTCTTCTACAAATAAATATGACCCAGTTTCCCAGATAACGTTTAACCAGTGGTGTCAGCGTACAAATACAGTCCTTCCTTCGTCATATCATACCAGTTGCAGGCTACTAACAGTCGATTTCATTGGTTAATTTGAAGAGAAAGCAACCAGCCTGTTGGCGTTTTCATGCATTGAGTCAGTGCTCCTTGTTCGAAGTAGGTCATTTTCAACTCATCAAACAACAACAAAATGATTATTTTGACGTTTAAAACATTTATCATCAACAAGATGAAAGATAGCTCTATTTCACTGTACGAAAATAAAGTCACTGTCGGATTTAGGCTTTTAAGGAAAATTAATTGAATGTGGTCAAAATCGGGTGTCCTGAGGGAATTTCAGTGCTGTGACTGCAGTGTTAACAGGGCACAAAGAGCAGAACGAGGGTCTGTGTTGATAGGGTTAAGATAGGATATGTCTTCTTTTTACTTGGTTTATGACTTTTTATAGTGATATACCCCTTACAGATCGGAGATATCTTCCTTTCACTTAGTTTATGACGTTTTAGAGTAGCGTAGCCATTTAAGATAGGAAGCATCTTCAATTATCTTGGTTTATGACCTTTTACAGTGGTGTATCCTTTTACGACAGGGTCTGTCTTCTTTTCACTTGTGTTACAATTTAAAAGGGAGTCAAGAGAGGGCAGGAACTTTTGTGAAAAATGTCATAGCAATAATGACGAGTTGCGAGCCTCCTTTTATTTATCGCTTTTATATATTTGTATTTTCGGTCAGTGTAGTGCTATCGGTTTATTTATTTCAAACATTTGGAAAGTGAACGTATGCCTAATTGTTCAGTATTGTTTTTGGATCGATTGATAATGCGAGTGGATCATTCAAGATTATGTTAGAATGTTCACCAGGTTTCCGTTAGTTGCTAGTGCATTACCGAAGGTTCGAGAATGTTGTAGAAGCTGACCGAATTACAATCGCATACACTCGTCACAATTTCATTGGTTAAGCTTACTGATATGCAGAATATTCTAGAAAAGAATAATCGAGTATGTTCGAGAATATTTTAGATAGCATATAAAAGAATGAGAGCTGTGCGACTGAGAGGGAGAGAGAAATGAGATTTGTTGAAGAGTTCTAGTCATTGTCAAGCATAAAAATGTTCGAATCTTCATTGAGTTTGAGTCTAGTCGACGGGACGCTGCCATTAGTAGAATATTCGCTGCTGCATGTACGATTGAGTTCCTGTACGATTTATTGAACCTGAAGGTCAGTGGATTGTTTTTTTTGTTCCTATATACTTCAACGTTTGTAATTAAAAGGATGCTCTTCGTTTCAATACCGCCTGGTGTATTTTGTCGTCTGCAAGCCGAATACCTACCATAGGATCTACAACGAAGTCTTACAAGCTAGGCTACTGCACTTACCTTGTACTGAGGAAGTCATCCCCTTAGCGTGCAACAGCTTGGTTTATGACGTTTTATAGTGGTGTGCCACTTTTTAGACAGGATATATCTTACTTTCATTAAACCAACTGAAAGACTCTGTTTTCCTTGATGAGCTTCCTGATTTGCTTTAATATATGAATTCCTTCAAAGGCCATTCCCTACTCCTTGGTTATTTCAACTTCCACTGGGACAACCCTTCTAACTCCTACACCTCTCGATTAATGGATCTTCTCTCTCTCTCTCTCTCTCTCTCTCTCTCTCTCTCTCTCTCTCTCTCTCTCTCTCTCTCTCTCTCTCTCTCTCTCTCTCTCGGGATTCAAACTGGTGTTCACTTCTTTATGCTTTGTTAGTCCCCTTAGACCACCTATCGTGTGTGATTCGTCTATTCTTGCGTTATTCACTCTGTCATGTTTGATCTACCCTTGTATCGTGTTCAGTCTCCGTGATGTGTTATTCTCTCCGTCATACTTCAACCTCCATGACTATTCATCCTTTCGTGTATTGTCCCCCCTTTCATGCGTTAAGTAATTCCGATGTACTATTCATCTTTTCGTGAATTCTTCACCCTTCCATGTGTTGTTTTTTTACCTTTCAGTATTGTTCACCCTGTCATGTGTTGTTATCTCCTACAGGTGTATTGATTTTGTTCCAGTAAATTTGAGTATTTGAAACATTTTCTATTTACACGACAGAACAAATCGTGAGTGTGTGTGTGTGTGTGTGTGTGTGTGTGTGTGTGTGTGTGTGTGCGTGCGTGCGTGCGTGCGTGCGTGCGTGCGTGCGTTTGTGAGTAGGAGAGAGAGACTCGAGACTCGAGACATTTCATTCGCATTAGGCCTCAGCCCATTACGACGGGAAATCTGAACATGTAACTGAATGGGGATATGTAACAGATCCAAAATAAAAGCTCAATATATTCGTACACACATTTCAGTCAGTCACAACTTCCCTCAATTTTATTCAAAACAAAGAAATATTACGAATATCGCCGGGTATGTTTGATGACATTAACAAACTCCGGTTGACCCGTGAAGGGCGTCTGTAATACTTACGCTTAATTCATGTTTCACGTTTAGGTGTGAGTGCTGGGCAACAGACAACAAAATGCACCTCATTTTCCTGTACATAAGGGACAAAGTGAGACATGAAGCAGAAACGTTTTGTACTGATAACGATGTAATGGCAACTCAGAGACCCCTAGCCTAAATCTGGCTGCTTATCAATAATGAATAAAAATAAAGGCATTATACGTTCTGTACAAGTTGAACCTTTCATTAGGAAATGATTGGACCAGATTTGCCACCGGCATTCAGTAAATCTTTGTGTTGGAAACAACGTATAAAACCACGAACACTTCCAACACATTGACTCATTCAAAGAAAACCAGCTCCATATTCAAGCAAACACAAGCGAAAATTTATTACCCAGTTTTTCTTACCTTTTGCATCCGGCTCATACAGCACATCATATGCTTTACGTGGAAGTCCTGTAATTCTGGATCAACTTCAGCCAGTAGCGAATACAGCAGAATTTATATACATTGAATGCAGTTTTGTTCCACCGTAAACAAGGCCACTTTGATGTTCGCCTGTTTACAACTAAAAATGTCTTCAAAGCAAATAAACGAACTGATTCACAACGGACAACAGCATTGTCTACATTCCATAATTCAGAGCCATACTGCACAACCGGCTGTGCGTGAGAATCAAACAATTTCACAAATAAAACTAAGGTATAGTTATTTCAAGTATGTAATCTTTTCAAAAGGTAAAACATTTTAGCACTGTTCGCAAGTTATTTGCAGCACTATTAAAGCTCAATGGCTTAGAGAGGAGTA
>CM065728.1:11914172-11919172 GCA_033310375.1 Conus canariensis | reverse complement strand
GAAACAGCCCGGCGGAGATTCGAACCCGCGACCCCAGGATCACGAGTCCGGCGCTCTACCAACTGAGCTATTCTGGAAACCCACCAGTGGAGACGCTGCACCACTCTCGTTGGTGTTCAGTGGTGCCTGTTCTGATCCAGCAATGTGCAGGACACCACCTGCTCAGTCTTCTCCAAACGGACACTAACTGCTTCATCACGGAGCCAGCATGATTGAGCCCCCCCCCCCCCCCCCCCCCCCCCCCCCCCCCACCTTCAGAGCGAGCCACCACGTCTGTCCAACGATAGTCCCTAGGAACTGGCCGATACTGGTAACCTCGACACGAAATTCACAAACGGCAAAAAAACTTGGAGAAGAAATCGAAACTAAAAGCATAGTGCAGGGCACGAAGGGCCACGCCACTGAATTTAGACTTCTTTGATGCTGTTGACATGGATGAACTTCATGAAGATGATGCTATGGAGTTCCATTCTGGGTCTGACATTGCATAACAGGCACTGTACTCTACGCTTACTTTCATAGTACAGCCCCGTCGTCATCAACCAGGCCCGAGACTTACAGTCACTTGCTGAGTTGGTCAGGACATGGGAGCAACATTCCCAGACATGCATTCATGAAGTAGATGAAACTCGACTGTGTGATTTCAACCTTCCCAAATGGAGCCCGTAGCAAACTCAACCCTGGAAGGGCTGGAAAATTCCTCAAGTAAAATGAGTCTGGTGGGAATCGAACCTACGACCTCCCAGCTTTGATTCCGCGACGCTAACCACCGCGCCACGGCGATTAGTCTTTAACGTAAAAACTTTGCTCCCACTTCCCATGTGTCTCATAAAGGACAGCGACAGGATTGCCTCCCTTTGTTCTTGACTGGTGGTGCGTGAACCGGCTGTTTCCCTTTAAATGTCGCGTAATGATGATGTAAAATCACACCACACACACACACACACACACACACACACACACACACACACACACACACACACACACGCACGCACGCACGCACGCACGCACGCACGCACGCACGCTATCTGCTGTATCGCACAGTGTCGTAGTCCTATAATCTATCTCAAGCTGTGGCACAACGTGCCCCCACAAAGTTCAGGACTGTATGAATATGTAGTAAACGTCATTGACCACGATGTACCAGCAGATACCCCAGGAATCGCATCGTGCAGTTTTTCACATCATCATAAGAGCACCTGTATGGTCAGACTGATTAATTCTTTTCATTGGAATGTTAAAAATATGTCAATGCGCCACCTTTCCTCTTTCTTTTTTTTCTGTTTCTCTGTCTTTCTGTCTCTCTATCTCTGTCTGTCTGTCTGTCTGTCTGTCTGTCTGTCTGTCTCTCTCTCTCTCTCTCTCTCTCTCTCTCTCTCTCTCTCTCTCTCTCTTGGACAGATTCATTTGATGTCAAGTAAATCACACGGATCTTCTCATCGTCCTTTTGGTAAGTTCACCATCATTTGTCATTAACACTGCCGCAGATCATGGGAATGCTCCCAGCTTTTTTTTCTTTTTTAACGATTGAGTTTGAGCGCGGTATACATTCGGAACCCTGGAAAGCAGCAGTCCGCAGGAGAGCAACGGTCAGCAGGAGAGCAACAGTCAGCAGGAGAGCAACGGTCAGCAGGAGGAGAGCAACAGTCAGCAGTGTAACAAGATCCCTATTTGTCAGAATATTCATAAATTCCTGGTACACTAAGAAAATAACATTCTCAGGAATCCCAGGGAAAAAAAAGCTAAATTGAATATGAATATGTCTTTTAAATGAATAACACTGTCTGATTTTAAGGAAATGGATACCGTTTACTGCTGCTAATGAAAAAAAAGTTAAAATAGTTTTTGAGGTGATTGACTGGATGCTTGGGTTTCAAAGCTACAGATGCGTCAGTTGATTTGGACCCTAACTGTGTGTCCTCCAGTGTTTTTATTCCAACTGGACAACAAAGGCTCAGTTGATGGTTGTATGGCTTACTAAAAGTATATACCTACATGGAGCTGTTTCAGTGAGTTAGCATTTTTGCAAACATGCACTGATAAACTATAGGGTAATAAAGCTGTATCTTCATGATGGACGAAGGAACTTGTAATTGAGTATGCTTTCCTTTAATGCGAGTATGTCCATGTACATTTAAATTTCGGCCCATATACCTATCGCACGTATAATGTTAATGAGGGAGTGATTTACGACATACTTAATAATCTGTGTGCATGGTGGTGTGACTTTCCCTACTTGGCTCTGCTGTCATGAAGAACGGTCTGGTCGCCCATGGGGTCGCTGCCTTGGAGGTTCTGTTGTGTCGCGTCCACTGGCCATCACACAATGGCGTATGTCAGGGAGCAGTAATGTCCCTTGACATCTTAATGGAAGGCTCTGTGCGTGCGTGTTCTCTGTATCAGTATAATGCAGGATTTCAAGCCCAGTGGTGCAGAATTGCTCCGGCTGGTTCGCGTGGTAGTTGAGGACAATACTTCTCTGGATCCCGCTGGCACTTTCGAGTTATGCTTTTCCTGTGTTGATGTGTACGCACTCTTGTGCGAAAGTTGCGCGCGAGCGCCCGCGCGCGCGCGCGCGCGCGTGTGTGTGTGTGTGTGTGTGTGTGCATGCGTGCGTGGGTTCGTGCGCGTATACACATGTTACGGCGTCAAGATAGATGGTCAGATAGTTTTTTGGGGGTTTGTTTGTTTGTTTGTTTGTTTGTCAGTCTCTTTGTTTGTTTGTTTGTCTGTTTAAACATTTATCATATCTATCAACAAAGTAATAATTTCTTTTAACGGTTCTCTAACTGGGTCAGTGAACATTCAGCTCATTACTTTACACGGTATAATTCTACTCAAGAGACACGGTGCAAATCACTTGGTTTAGCTCTATCTTGTAGTTTTCCGCTTGCAATTCCAACTCTTCAGCCCTATGCGTTTGGTTGGGCTGTTAGCAACATTCTCTCTCTCTCTCTCTCTCTCTCTCTCTCTCTCTCTCTCTCTCTCTCTCTCTCTCTCTCTCGCCAATAACACTGAAGTGGCTCCGAGATCTGTCTGCCTGTCTATCTGCCTCTGTCTCTGTCTGCCTCTCTGTCTGTCTGTCTCTCCCTCCCTCTGTGTGTGTGTGTGTGTGAGAGAGAGAGAGAGAGAGAGAGTGAGAGAGAGAGAGAGAAGGAAAGAGAGAGAGAGAGAGAGAAGAGAGAGAGAGGTGGGGGGGGGCACTCAGCATAAAGTGACATAAGCACACCTCGACATCCCATGTTGCATGTACAGCCAAACGCTTTATGCATTCTGATATGAATCATGTCCTAGTGGCTGAAGTTTGTCAGACTATTTCTTGTTTAGCATCCCCATATATCATAAAGAGGGGATTCACTGAAAACAATTAGAAAACAACGAAAAGCGACGACAACAAACCAACACACACACACACACACACGCACGCACGCACGCACGCGCACACGCACACACACACACACACGTTTTGTCGTTCAGGTTCCTTATGCCGAGATAGCCAAGTCTCTCAAGGCTCCTACGCTATAATCAGTGTTGAAAAGATTCGCGTTGGAAAACAGTGTACGAATAATAACCGGAAGAAAGTGTATCGAAAGAGCCATTTTGCTCGCTTGTGGGAAACGCAAATGAGATGTTTCCACAATGATTACAGGTCGTTACCATTGTTGTATAGTTAATTCTGCTGGTTAAAGGTCATGCGTTTTTGTTGTTGTCTTTTTTTCCTTGTTGTTGTTGTTTTTGATAATGGAAATATTGTTTAGTAATTGTTTGCTTTTCAAACTATTGGAATGAAGAAGTTCTGTGAATGGTGTCATGATCTATACAAAGGTGTTTTTTTCGTCCTTCAAGGATTTCATTTCGTTATACGTATTTATTTTGTTTCAATTTTTTGGTGTGGGGGGGTTGGGGGTGGAGGGGATGAGCGATGGGGGTGTTTTTCAAAACAGGCTATTGCAGTGCTGATATTGTTGTTGTCTTTTCCCTTTTTGAAAACCAAAGTTTTTCCTTTCTTTTGATCTGATCATGCTTAATTCACTTGAAACACACACACACACTTTACAAAAAAGTGGAATCACAGATAAAGATTATGTAGCTCTTGCGGTTTATGTGAAGATAACACGGACCATATGTTTTTTTTAAGTGCACTGTTGTACAACAATTCTGGAATACTTTTACTGACTTGATAAAAGAAAAACGTGGAAAATGCTGAAAACGTGAAATGAACAGAATCGTTTGTATTGCCAGGATTTGATGTGAAGATTATTTTGACGATATAATTCATTTCACCTTCCTCAAATAACAAGGAATTTTTTTTTCTATAGCACTGAATTCAATATATGAAATTGAACAACACAATGCACGTTGAAACGTGGACAACATGAACTTCTCTACAAAATAGCTGGCATACAAACCATTATTTTTTTTTCTCTGTAATTGTCCACGAATGTTTTATATTATGTTAATTTATTTTCCTTTTAATATGGTAACACAAAATATCATTCACTTGTGACTGAAAAGTATTGTACATTCCATTTATTCGCTTACCATATAAAAAGAAAATCTTTACAAGGTCTTATTGTCTGATATGATATTAAATGGAAAATTATGACCATGATTGTGACGTCAAGAGAGTTCTTACAGATATCCATCCGAAGGCAGATCTATATGCATTGCCTGCTCCTAGGCCTTTCGTCCGCTGGATCGGACTCATCAGGGAGACACGGCTGATTGTATATTTGCTCTTGGCGTCAAATAGAGACACACCACAGTCCGTAATTCTGTGGTGTGCTCACCACCAAGGGTTCAAAAAAAATCCAACAGCACCCCCAAAGCAGCCAGCGAAGGGTAGTAAATAAAACAAAACGAAAGTGTGAAGAGGAAAAAAGTTGCTGAAAAACTAAAAACATTATGCAAACAGTTATAAAATGTAGGGGACAATCTTTGAGCCTATGCTTGAGGATCCAGTTAACGATGCAAGGGAGATCAAAAGATATGGAACAGTC
>CM065728.1:11886672-11909172 GCA_033310375.1 Conus canariensis | reverse complement strand
ATCTGACCACTCAAAGGCCGAATTTCAATATTCCTGTCCCAGAAACTGAAGTTGTACACGATGTGAAGGCTGTTAACAACAACAAAGACAGCATAACAAACGATCTGCTCAAAGCTAGCTGGCACGTTCTAGGTATTTCGTACAAGCTGTTATATGCCATTTTGCAATCATTTATACCAGCCAATGGAATGACAGAATAAACGTTCCCATCTGTGGAGACTCGATTAATCCTGAGAACTATCATGGAATAATTTCAACAGTACCTTCTTAAAAAATATTTTGTCTAGTCATCAACAACAAAAACTGAAAATATGCTGTAAAATATATCAATCGAAGGACAAGCCTATTTTACAAGATATTCCAGACCAGCAGATTCCAAATTCACCTTTGAAAAGATAATAGGCCATACCGTAAGCAAAATGATCACACGCCTTTATACCTATTTTGTTGATTTTGATAGAACATTGAATAATATATGGCATGACACATTTGTATTGAAATATCCAAACGTTGGCTTAAACGAAAACGGTTTCTGTATATTTAAAGATTTGTTTTTAAATGACATCAATGGCGTAACAAAGAGTGGATTTTCAGGTTCTATTCCAGTCGAAATAGAGTGTTTCAATGGAAGATATGAAAACCCAAACGTTTGACAGTTTCATAAACGACATTAAACATGCCATATGGGATACAACTTTCACATGTATTAACGAGACAAACAAAGCTAATATCCCATGCATCTGAAGCGCTGATGAGTCTATGGTTCTGTCAACAATAAGAATATGATTCTACAATAAACAGGATCAGTTACATACTTATCGCTAGTCACTGGAACTGATAATAAACAGAGACAAAACAATCTACAAATGTCCCCAAACCTTTGCTTCACCTTTTCCTTTGGAGACAATTGCATTCAAACAGCAGAGAGAGGTAAATACTAGGAGGGGTTTTCCCACAGAGGTGGAAACTTCCAAACAAGGAAATGAAACGGTTCACGCCCTCATGCGCAGTGTCCGTATAGAACTAATACTGATGGATGTAATGATGGCGTTAACTGACATTTGAAAGAATAAAAAAATACTGTTCCGCTGGACGAAATTAACAAAAAAAATTACAAGACAAAGCACGACATGTTTCAACCTATTTAGTCTTCTTAAGGCAAGCTAAACAACATTCAGGACAATGAAAACAACGAACGAGCAACCTCTACTTTCCTCAAATTGGAATCAGAGTGGACATTCAATTTGAAAAAAATAAGTGATTGGTCGTTCTTTCTTTTCATTGTCCTTAATGTTATTTATTTTGCCTGAAGAAGACCAAATAAGTCGAAACGGGTCGTGTTTTGTCTTGTAACTTGTTTGCCTCTTTCGCCCGGCGGAATACTCTTCTTATAAGTTTGTTTCAATTTCTGCCTGTGGTCACCTCATGTGACGAGAGTTGGGGGTGGGTTGGTGTGTCCACTTGGGGAAAGACTTTGAATCTTTCCTCTTTGAGAATTATGTTAGTATTTCACCTCCACCCTCTCTCTTACTAGTGATGGAAGGGGCAACTTTCCGGTACTAGTCATCGAAAGAAATTCTTATTTTTCCCGGGACTGTTAAAATACTCGATAGTGGCTCAGGGAGAAGTTTCCTTAGGCTTGCACTCTGAAAAGTACTTGTAGCTCCGAAAGACAGAATTAGAGAGAAGTTCAAACATTCGATATTGACTGAACAACAAAGAACTGACACAAGTTAAGTGCACTTTCACACGTCAACTTTACTTGCTTACACACTGGTAAGTAGGTAAAGTTAGTTTACAATAGACATGTCAATTTTTGTTTGTGCTTTACCACATCAACTTCACTTGCTGACACCCAGGAAAGTAGTTGAAGTTAGTCACCAAGGACCTGTCTGTCCTATAGGCTGATTTGTGGCTCTCACTGTTTCATCATTAAGTGAGGGAAAGTTCTGAATGAGTTGAGTTGAATTGAAGTCCACATGGAATAACCGGACTTAACTAAAGTCGGAGAGGATAGTTAATCTCTCTTTTGTGGCTGGTGACTGATCCTGCTGTGTAGACCTGTTGCTGTAGTGCTGGGCTGTGGTGTATCTTCACAACCTGTCTTGCCCAGGGATATGTAGCATAGCCACAGTCCCAGGTCTGCAATAAGAGAACCTGGTCTGTAGTTAAGTAGCTGAAAGTCTGGCTTGTCTAGTTCACACATTTACCCTCGACCGTTCGGAAGAGGTGTGAGAACTCAGCCAGCAAAGGATTACTCTTGTATAGAGTTTCTACTATAATTATCAATCTCCACTTTTGTTTAGAGGTTGAGTGGAGTTTACAACAGGGTAGGAGACAGTTATCCAATGCTAAACAATTTTAGACAACTCTTCAATGTTTCTTATGAGTTATATTACATTAACTTAGAATACACTTAGCCCAATTACACATGTGGTGTTGACTTAAAGTCATACACTACAAAGCATTCCAACAATCACCAGTACTTACAAATCAACTTAGCAGTTTTCACCTAGTACGGGCATATTGTTTTTCTGATCAAAGTTTATCATTCAGTTATCATCTTGACAGCTAGAATTGCAGACTGGCAAAAGTCAGATTGTACACAAAGAATAGTAGTCGGATTGTTAACAAAAAATCTTAACCACATGGTAATAGCTTTTACCACATGATGGCAAGCAAACTACTACAACAGAATAATCATTCATCATTTTGATAAATGTCACCAAGGATTGGCGCAAAGTTACACTGTTAAACCACATGGCATGCATGTATAGATTCAAAATGTAGAAACATAGTTTCAACTTACATTTCTGGGAAAATCAGTGATAGGTTAGACCGGAGACTCAGATCAGAGGGAGATAACCATGCCCTCTCTCTTGATTACCCCTGTGGTCTTCCTTGATACACTGTTTTGATCTACAGCTGGTCTTGAGGAAAAGTGAGCGTGCGACACTATGTGTCTTCTATCAATTTTGTATGCTAAACTGTCAAATCAGGTTTCTGATCTGGCTGACAGGGTATCACTCAAGACACTGAAAGGGAGAGGGGGAGGGTTTTGTTCCTCACACCCCTTACCATGGGTTGGACTAGTAGCAAACGTTTGAACTACACCTGCGCTTTGGCACCTAGATCAACATATGATAATTCACAAAGCATGGTGGAAGAACGCATGCTAAGTAGCCAAGTGCTGGTTAATACAATTTCGTCACACCAGCCACACACAGGACTGTCAGGTGTGGGAGGTGGATATGGAGGGAGGGGAAGTGAGAGAGAGAGAAGAGGGAGAGGGTTCTCTGTAGTGTGCTGACTATTACTCAATTGCTGGGGACATAGATAACTGAGAGAGAGAGAGAAGAGAGGAGAGAGAGAGAGAGAGAGGAGGGAGAGAGGAGGGGAGGGAGGAAAGATGGGTGACGTCTTCACGACGTGACGTAAACTTTCCTTGTAACATATGGTGTTAAGCTGGGCAGCCCATCTTTCACTATCACAGCTGGAGAGTGAGGGAGAGAAGGGAGAGGGGGGGGGGGGGCGGGGGAGAGATGGGCAATGTTGTTACAAGCCACATAAATTTCTTCTAGTATTCAGCGTGGTGAAAAAATATGGGGGGGGGGGGGGGGGGGAGGGGGGGGGAGGAGGAGAAGGAGAAAGGGGGAGAGATGGCATAGATTTGAAATCTATTCTGCTGTTTGAGTTTGTACAGTCTGTACAAGAGGATGGATGGGACCGATCTGGTGGAGTTGTCAAGTGACTCGTCACACCTCGCTTTGAAACTATTTGAAGATCCGATTATCAGTTACAGAACTTAGGTACAGGTTCCATTCATTATCATGGCGACAGACACTGATCGGCCCACGTGATCTAAATTGTTCAATCAGTTCAGTGTGCACTTCTGTCAACAAAATGCCCTCTAGAAAAATGTAAGCATTTGGTTTTGCAGGAGTGTGCAAGCAATTCATAAAAAGAACAATGAAGTGAAGTGTTCTGATGGAGCTGGACACACACCTGATCTCTTTCACCACTCTATGCCAGGTAAAATCAGTTTGGGTTCACACAACTGAATAAAAAAGAGACCTATAATAAGAATATCTAATAATGATAAGTTATGGTGGAGAAACAAAACAAGCATGGATAAACTTCATAAAACATCTGTGACAGTCAAACGCCTCTCCCATGCATTGAAATGTCAGGTAACACTTCATGTAAGGTGACTTTTAAAGCATTCTTACTTATTTTCAGGGCATTCATATTTTGCTAAAAAAAAAATATTGTAAACGGGATATTATTTAGGTTTTTATTCCGCAACAAAACGGAGAACTCATATTGCCAGTTAACAACCTGTAACACGGAATAGCATTTTGTCATTACAATTAAGGGTATATGAGCCACAAATTGAGAGGGAGTGTTACAGCACTTATCACCAAAACACGAATGGTTTTGATTGTGGGGGATGAGTGCATTATCTGGATAATTGTTCTATGTATGATGAACTGAGCAGTAGTCTTTTCATGATTGTTCTTGCAGAATTTAATTCTGATATGTCAAAGGAATTACTGAATACAACAAATTACAGAGTATATTTACAATCTCCACCCACATTAATCAAAGTATGTTGAGCCCTGAAGCAACCAAATATATATACTTGTGCAGTAAACGGCTTTTTCTACATTAAAAAACCCCACCAAACACGGGCTATATTCGTTCACGCACTTTCTCTTTTACTTATTTCTCTCGTTTACTTCGGGTTTATCGTTTGGTTGGTACATGGTTGCTGTTTGCTCGTATTGTCTTTCATGGGTTTACACCACTAAATAAGTGTAACATCTGAAGTAAAAAGATCTTTACAGTTTCTTGCTTGATGTTTCTAATTACTTTGATGGGTTTACATTTTACTCCAAAAAAAAAAAGTTTAAAGCCTGAAGTTCAGAGATCTTGTGATAGTGAAAAAGAATAGGCAGGCAGACAGACAGGCAGGTTTTTCACGCTTCTCTGCCTTCAGTTGGACTAAGCACAAAGGTAAGACAGTTAGTTGCTCAACCGACAAAGAGACACACGAGGCACTTGACTGAAAACCAGCTCTCCCTGATGCGCATGAATGACAACAAAAAGTGTGAAAACACAGCTCTCTGACTTCCAAAATGGCCGCACAGCATCCGTACGACCTGCTGTTGAGGGAAAAAAATATATGAATATGTACCAGCCTAACATGTCGTTTTCCTACGGGCCAATAATCATGATGACGATATACTGACCAGGGAGGTGCGTGCAGCCACCAACAGGAATGATGTTGCAGTAGAAATGTTGGCGGGAATCGATGTCACATTTCATGATGCTGTTGTACACCAGTTCATGGATACCATCCCCGCACTTCCCTGCCACACACACACACACACACACACACACACACACACCACACACACAACACGCACACACACAACACACACGTGACTACACACACACTAACACACAACACAACACAAACGTATATATATATATAGATCACATCGTAAAAAAAAGGAAACAAAAATGTTCTTAAACCTTTAAAAAGCTATGCCTAGCAAAGACAATAATGGTTTATCATTGGGTTTTTCCCCCATAATCACTGACAGTAGTCACACGACGCTTGTTTAAGTTAAAAGAACGAGAAATGTTGCACATTTGTTTCATACAAATTGGAATCAGCGGAAATCAAGTTTCACCAAACTCTTTCACACGAAAGGTTGTATGAAGGTTTAAAATTCTTTCGACAGAGTTCTTTTTTTTTTTTTTAACTAGATCTTCACATGAAGCAATAACAACAAAACAAAACAAGAACCAAACAAAACCTGTTGCAATTCACCATTCTGCGGCAAAGTCGATACTGCCCCCCCCCCCCCCACCTCCCCCCCTCCCTCCTTTCCACATCCTCCCATCCGTTGTAATGGTCACACGTGAACGAATGAATTGAGGAATTACATACCCATTCATAAGTTGTATTTATGTAATGTTTGATTTTACAGAGAGAATGCGGTCAACTTAATTCCCAAATGCTACGTTTGTTCGCCTTTAAAAAAAAGTAACAACTCCACTTAATACATACGAAATAGCAATGAACAGTACATCTGCTGCAAACATGTTCACTACACTTTGCAACTACATAATTCTGTGTTTATATATATATATATATATATATATATACAATAAACTAATACATTCCAAGGATAAGTACCGAGCACCATTCCAGCAACTTACAGAGCAGCTTGGTGTTGCAATGACTGCAAGAAATATTCAATTATAAACCAATATATATATTCAAATACAAGCAAAGCTTGCTCTTATGTCTTAGATTGAAGAAATAGGGGGAGATAAGCATTCATATCTGCAGTGGTAGATAATTCTGCCTAACTAACAGTATGTGCTTAAGTGGGTGAATGCAAATGCTTCTCAAAATGACCTTCAGCAAGCTCATAGTCTCCAAGGGTGAGACAATCTCCAATGGAGAGGAAACTCACTAACATATAACTCCTGGTCAGATACCACATTCCGAAACCTGATTGTTTCTCGTCAGTGACCGCGGAAAGTGGTAACTTGACTCCTCTGCCTTTTCGGTTTTAAGAAGAATGCTATCCCCGAAAAAGGCTGGTGTGCAATACCTAATATGTTTGTTGAGTTTTCAAAAACTGTGGAGAAACAATCAGGTTTCGAAATACCGCGTACCGGTATCTGACCAAGAGTTATATGTTAGTGAGTTTCCTCTCCATTGGAGATTGTCTCACCCTTGGAGACTATAAGCTTGCTGAAGGCTCATTTTGAGAAGCAGTTATTATTCCCCATTCACCAACTCAAGCACATACTGTTAGTTAGGCAGAATTATCTACCACTGCAGATATGAATGCTTATCTCCCCCTATTTCTTCAATCTAAGACATAAGAGCAAGCTTTGTTTATAATTGAATATTTCTTGCAGTCATTGCAACACCAAGCTGCTCTGTAAGATGCTGGAATTGTGCTCGGTTACTTATCCTTGGAATTTATTAGTTTATTGTAATTTAGTCCCTTGTGGATTCATTCCAAGAACTGGCCCTCAGCACTTGTGTCTGAAGAGGTTATCTTTTTATATTTGCTACTTTTCACAAGAAAATGTAGCCTGTTTTGCTCTTTCATGATTTTCTTTTGCTTCTTAGGTGGCACCTTTTGTTTGTTTTTTTGAAAACTCAACAAACATACTACGGTATTGCACACCAGCCTTTTTCAGGGATAGCATTCTTCTTAAAACCGAAAAGGCAGAGGAGTCAAGTTACCACTTTCCGCGGTCACTGAGAAGAAACAATCAGGTTTCGAAATACCGGTATCTGACCAGGAGTTATATGTTAGCGAGTTTCCTCTCCATTGGAGATTGTCTCACCCTTGGAGACTATAAGCGTGCTGAAGGCTCATTTTGAGAAGCATTTATTATTCCCCATTCACCCACTCAAGCATACACTGTTAGTTAGGCAGAATTATCTACCACTATTTCTTCAATCTAAGACATAAGAGCAAGTTTTGTTTTATAATTGAATATTTCTTGCAGTCATTGCAACACCAAGCTGCTCTGTAAAATGCTGGAATGGTGCTCGGTTACTTATCCTTGGAATTTATTAGTTTATTATGTATATGTGTGCGTGTGTGTGTGTAGCACGCTGAAACGACAGCGAAAAGGTGGCTCATGTAATGGTAGACATCACGTGGCAATGCACAGACTGAACATTTTGGGTCCTGCGACTTTTCATCTCGTGCAGAAGGATGACATCCATGATTTTAGCATCGCCTCAACTGCAAGTGAGGGACACAGTTTGCCACAATCAACGGCGAAGTGTGGCGTACAGCCAGCCGAAATGTGAACATTAGGCACACAGAGAACCAGCCACAACGGCAGGAAGCTGTCCACGACTTCACTTCACATGTAGAAAACATTTGAAGCATCTTCTCCCTTCTTGACCTATACTTTCATACCAAGGATCTTGTTGTGTGACAGCCATGTTGCAAACTCCAGTCCAGGATCCTGTTGTGTGAAAACCATGCTGTAAAGTCCAGTCCAGGATTCTGTTGTGTGACAGTCATGTTGAAAAGTCCAGTCCAGGATTCTGTTGTGTGACAGTCATGTTGTAAACTCTAGTCCAGAATCCTGTTGTGTGAAAGTCATGTTGTAAAGTCCAGTCCAGGATCCTGTTGTGTCACAGTTATGTTGTAAACTCTAGTCCAGAATCCTGTTGTGTGACAGTCATGTTGTAAAGTCCAGTTCAGGATCCTGTTGTGTCACAGTCATGTTGTAAACTCTGGTCCAGAATCCTGTTGTGTGACAGTCATGTTGTAAAGTCCAGTCCAGGATCCTGTTGTGTGACAGTCATGTTGTAAAGTCCTGTTGTGTGACAGTCATGTTGTAAAGTCCTGTTGTGTGACAGTCATGTTGTAAAGTCCTGTTGTGTGACAGTCACGTTGTAAAGTCCAGTTGTGTGACAGTCATGTTGTAAAGTCCCGTCCAACCCATCACGCCAACCAGGTGATACAGAAACAGTTCTACAATAACCACATCGCACACTGACCAATGAGATACGGCCGAAAGAGGGCCTCGGGCACTCGGATCCTTTCTTCGTTCAGAGTGACCAGCTGCCCGTCAGGTAGCTCGTAGCGTTCCTGCAGGGAGCTGTTGCTCTGGGCTTCGTTCAGTTCTGGTTCATAGTCCTGAGCCACGTGACAGAGCTTTTCCTTCGCCTCTCGTGCTGCGTCCAGTCCCGCTGTTCACCAAGGACATAGGAAAGGACATTCGGCCACTGAAGATCGGACCTTAAGTACGTTAGTGGATCCACCCAATCAATGGCAAGAATTCTATATCTTCTGACACTGTGGAGCTGCGTGGTGGGAGGGGGGTGGGTGGGTGGGAAATATACACACTTTCTTTATGTCTGGAACAAAATGGTGGCCTTTTCCACAATGAAACGAACGCCCATTGTATGAACTGCACGAATAAGTGCTCACTTCCAGTCAAAAAGTTTTGACCTTTTTTGCCGAAGAAAAAGTGTCTAGATTTGCAGGCTGGACATTCGATTACTACACTTTTTCCCCGGCATGTTGATGGCCCTTTGTAAATAACAATAAAACAGGCTGCCGCGTTACAGAATATGAGGAAAAACACAGACGAACTCATAAAACAAGGACATGCATACGGCACGTGTCACCACCACAGGAACGATGATGACAAGCTGAAAGGGGCAGCGAAAATGGTAACTGTGATGTGTTGGTTGCCAGCCGCATTCCAACACGCAACGTGTGACCTCTGAGTCGGTCAGGCAACCAAGCCAGAGCTCCGTGTTGTCTTGTCATGTTGACTGGGGCGGGCTCGTGGTGCACAAGTGAAAATACATGTTGCAAGAAAAGAAGCCAGCAAGTGTATGAGTTGACGCTTGCTTGCTTGCCCGCAATCTTGTCCACACACACACACACACACACACACACACACACACACACACACACACGCACGTGCACGCGCGCGTGGAGTGAGAGGAGAGAGGAGAGAGAGAGAAAGAGAGAGAGAGATTTAATACAAAATAATAACTTGATCACACACACACACACACACACACACACACACACACACACACACACACACGCACGCACGCACACACACACACACACACACACACACACACACACACACACCTAGAGAGAGAGACAGACAGACAGACAGACAGACAGACAGACAGAGACAGAGACAAACAGACAGAAACTGACAGAGACTGAGAGAGATACAGAGAGAAAGATACAGACAACCAGACACAGACAGGGATGGAGAAGACCGAAAACAATGAACTGCATAACGCAGATTTTCGTTTTTTTTTCGCTTTTTCTTTTTCTTTTTTTTTTTTCTTTTTTTTTTTGGAGTAACCGGTGATCCAGCAAAATGTACATACAAACAGGATCCATCAGTCAAAAGATGACTGCTAATCATGCTCATGTCAAACTCACCTTGACCAGTGACGTCATATCTGCGTTGTGTCATCAAGTCCTGCAGGTATGCCGTTAGGTCAGCCCCTGTTACGTCCCCTTTCAATATAGCGTGGGGTCGTATGCTGACTGTAACACAAAAACGGTTAAGTGACAAGTGAGATAGGTCATGTTTCGTTGCCATGGTGAAAGCATTGCATGCAGGTTCCTAACTGACGCGTCTTTCGGTGCCTATTTACGTGGCCACTCACTACCAAGACTCCAGGCACAAACAGAACTCAACAAGAAATTCTGGATGAAAAATGAAATAGATCAAACATAGAGGGCGGTGTGTGTGTGTGTGTGTGTGTGTGTGGTGTGTGTGTGTGTGTGTGAGGATACCCAAGCTTGCCCGTACAGACACACACACACACGCGCGCCGCACACACACACACACACACACACGCACGCGCGTGCGCGCGACACACACACACACACACACACACGTTTATCTATCTATCTACATATATATATATATATATATGTGTGTATGTATATAAACATAACTACAAAAAAATATACAAATAACTATGTGCATAACTAACAAACTAACTATATGTTTGTTATAGTTTAGTGCACTTTCTGGTATATTTCTGACCTTACAGATCGATGTTCAAGAAACAAAGATTGACATCAAGTTCTTCTTTTCATTTTCACCCCCACCCCCACCACCACCCCCAACCCCCCACCCCCACCCCCAACCTCGAACCCTACATTTGTCTCACCTCTATGACTAAAAAAAAAAGTTTATGTCAATAAGTGCACATGTTCTGTCCATTAATGAAATATTCACATTCACCCTAACCGACCGTGGACAGCATACCGGAGATGAAAACACACCCACATAAATGGGGAGTTTGTGTTATACTCCCTGTTTGGCTAGTATACTTACCATGTCAGACCATAGCATTCAACGGCAGTTAGCCAGCTCTGTCAGGCCGAATTTTTTCCGTGGCCAATGCAGTCATAAGACAGTCACGTGATGTCACCCCACTTCCGGCCCCGGAAGAAGCCAGTGTCAACTTCCTATAAGTCATTCAGCGAGGCCTGGTGTATGGTGACCCCGAGAACCTTGGCGCCAGAGGGGAAGGTAGGGAGGGAATTAGAGTCTGACATGGTAAGTATACTAGCCAAACAGGGAGTATAACACAAACTCCCCATTTTGGCGTCATATACTTTACCATGTCAGACCATAGCAGAATTTAAAGGAATCGGAGGAGGGCGAGCGCCCTAGTGGTTCTTGGGGTTGACCGATATGGCTGCATTGGCCGCCACAAAGGAAATCCCCTTAGACCCATCAGCTCTGGTCATGCGGATATCCCTCAGGTAAAAATTAATGAAGGGATTTTCCGAACGCCAGTAGGCTGCCTCCAGCAGGTGGCGCACGGGGACAGAGTACTGGAACGCTGTGGAAGTGGCCAGTGCTCTGACCTCGTGGGCCCTGGGTGATAGGACAGGGAGATCCTTGTACGCCTGAGCGTAGGTAGATCTCACCGTCTTGGAGAGCCACCTGGAGATAGTTCCCGCCGAGATATCTCTAGTATTGTTGGGGTTGAGGGAGATAAGGAGTCGTCTCTGGGAGGAGCGCCTGGGGCGTGTGCGTTCCCAGTAGTACCTGAGACACCTGGAGGGGCAAAGGTCCATGTCTCCATCTTTTTCTCCCTTTCCCAAGATGTCAGAACTCCGGAAGGAACTTGAGAGAGACTGAGCCGTCCCTGTGGAAGGCGATATCTGTGGGGTCACCGCTGAGGGCGTGAATCTCACTTCGTCTTCTGGCCGAGGCCAGGGCGAGGAGAAAGGTGGTCTTAAAGGAGAGGAGGTCAAAAGGAATAGAAGCAATGGGTTCAAAAGGGGTTTTTCTGAGGGCATCGAGGACCGTAAAAAGGTCCCAGAGGGGAATGCGCCTAGGGGACTGAGCTTCCCGTAGAGCAACTCCTCTAGACACCTCTCTGAGGAGAAAGTCATTGTCAAAAGAAGGGCCCCCCAGTTGACGAATGGTAGTGCAGATAGCTGATCTGTAGCCCCGAATGGAGCCAGCCGACAGCTTAAGGGAAGAGGATAGGTGGGAGAGGAAATTTCCTATTTGGATGTTGGAGGGGCAGTAATGGGGAACAGAGTTATCTGAGCACCAGGTTATCCATCTCTCCCAACGGTAGTTGTAGAGGGATTCGGTGCTGGCTCTGCGAGATGCCGAGGCGAAGTCCCGTAATCCCTGAGAGGCCCCTGCCCCGGCTAGTGTGTCTAGGACGGACTGGGGTCTCTCCGAGTGGGGGGTAGATGCAGATGTTCGCAGTTGGGCTGGCATAGAAGCCACGCGTGTAGGCGAAGCATCTTGGGATTGGAGTGAGGAAGACCTGACCGGGGTTGTCTCAGCATGTCCCAGCGAGGGCTGAGCCGGAGGGGGGGAACGTGGGTGAGGGACTTGGGGTCCGGGAACCAAGACTGGGTCGGCCACCATGGCGTTACGAGGATCAGCCTGGGTCTTTCCAGCCTTGCCTTCCTGATCACCTTGTGTAGGATGGGGAAGGGGGGAAAGGCATACGCCAGTAGGCCCGTCCCGGGGAGGGATAGTGCGTCGACTGCATCCGCCTGGGGATCTGGAACGGGAGAGACGTACAGGGGCAGGTGATGGTTGAAGCTGGTGGCAAACAGGTCGATCATGGGCACAAACCAATGGTTGCGCGACACCAGCGAAGGAGGGCCTCTGTTCTGAGGGAGAGGCCTATGGAGCGGGCCTCTCCCCCTTTGTTGACATAGCAAGCTACCGACGTATTGTCCGTGAGGAGGAGAACAAGTCGGTGCGCGACCTTGTGCTGGAGTTGGAGAAGGGCTAGCCTGACCGCTTCCAGCTCCCACTCCCCGAGGCGTGACTGTCCTCCACGTGGGCCCCCCAGCCCAAGTTGGAGGCGTCTGTATAAAGTTCCAGTGGTTGGGTTGGGTTGGGAGGGAGATGGGGACCCCGGTGGAGAGAGTGGCTGGAGTGAGCCGCTCCTCCGTCGCCGAAATGAACCAGTGTCCGAGGGGAATGACCTGGTCCCAGTGGTCGGAGGTCTGTGACAAACGTCGGCGGAACTCCCTCTGAAGTTGGCGTTTGGGGACCCGCCGCAGGGGAATGAGGGGAGACAGGGACTCCATCATTCCTAGGAGGGAGGACAGGGTTCTGGCCGAGGTGTGGGGTGCCTGTGACAGGCAGGAGATGAGGTCCACTATGCGTGCAGGCCTCTCCGGGGTCTGCCAGACGAACCGTAGGAATCGTCTGTGGGCCGGGTGAATCAGGATCTGAAAAATAGGCGTCCTTCAGGTCTACGGATGTGGCCCAGTCGCGATGATGGATGGAGTCTCGGATCTGGGTGGGGGTCTCCATCTTGAACTTGGTGGGCCTGAGGAACTTGTTGAGGGGCGAAAGATCTAGAATGGGCCTCCATCCTCCCGAGGCTTTTGGGATCACAAAGAGTAGAAGCCGGGGTTTGGGTGGGAAATCTCCGAGATGGCCCCTCTTTTGAGGAGGTCTTGGACTTCCGTGCGAAGAGCTTCTGCTTTGGCGGGGGAGGGTTCGTTGGGGGAGGGAGGGGGAGATAGCATGAGGGGGGGGACGCTCGTGGGCCCAAGGAAGGCGAAACCCTTCCTGTAGCACCGCCACTATCCAGGGGTGAGGCGTATGCGTCTCCACTGGTGGGCATGCCGGGAGAGGCTGCCCGCCAGGGGGGGCGAGGGTCTGGGCTGGTGGGTGGGGGATAGGGCGAGGGGGGGTGCTACCTGATCTAAGTCCCCCTCGGGCTGTCTCCCTAGTCAGCTCCGGGAGCGTGACTGTTGGCCTAACCGAAAATTTTGCTGATGGGGTTTTGGCTTAGGCCTTGGGAGAAGATTAGGTCGCTTGGCGGGCCGTGCGGTGCGGGAAGGCGATTGTCTGGGATAGGGTCTGTGCCTGGGGAAGGAACGAAGTGGGGGTCTAGCAGGGCGTGGCGGTGGCCTGGGCGCAAAGGACACAGCCTGCTTGCGTTCCTCAACTGCTTGTGCTATGACGTCAGCCGAGTAGTCGCCAAAGAGCGACTGGACCTGGCCCGGGATGCATCGCAGGGCTGCCTTAAGCGTCGGGGAGAGAGAGGTCCGCGCCAGCACGGCCTCTCTCGCGACCAACAAGCAGTTGAAGTGGCTTCTGGCTGCGCTGTCCGCCGCAGCCGAAAGGTGATGCGAAATCCTGTTAACTAGGTGTCGCATGAAAGGATCGCTGAACAAGCGAGGGTCAGGCTCTTGGTGCGCCTCAGAGCCCGGGTCCCCCGGTACTGGGATGGCACCATCGTCCTCCGGCCATAGAGCCTCCGCTCGCTGAAGGGGCATGTCCAAGTAGGTGTGTCCCGCCGTGGTGTGGAGGATGCCCATCCTGGCTACTCGGACCCATTCCTTTAGGTTCTTAAAGGAGATGGCGCCGGAAGTAGGGGGGGGCAGGTGGGGGATCAACCGACGGTCCGACTGGGAAATGCCCATCTCCCTGGTCACGGGATTGTCCGTAAACAAGGAGGCGACTGAGGGGTTCTTGGGTAGATTGGTCTAGATCTCTGGGCCGGGGGGAGAGGGAGAGAAATTCGTCAGCGGGTGCGGCCTCCCTCCTAACGAGGTCTGGTCGCCACCGTTCTATCGTGCGGACATCGTACAATGAGGTGGGGGCTAGCTCCTCGTCATCGTCCGCCTCAGGGAGGTACTGGTCCTGAGAGGGTTCATAGCACCCGTCTTCAGGAGGTAAGTCGAGGGGTGCCTGTAGTGTGTCCCCGGTGGCCCTATAATCGGCGGCCGGGACATCGTCCTGCCGATAGGACAGCGCCCGAGGAGGGAGACCAAGGTCGACCCAGGTAAGTGAGGCCGGGTGCCACATTCGACCATGTAGCTGGTCGTGCTGGGTGTTGGCGTTAAGCCACTGGTCTCTCTCGGGGGCATAGAGCCACCGGTCCCCGGGGAGGTAAACGGGCTGTGGCGGCCCTGGGGAAAAACCATGGTAGGTAGGCCGCACTCAAGGTCTGACCAGCGCGTTGGGCGAATGCGTAGGTCAGACATCCGCCGAGTCGTAGCCACGAGACCCTCTTCTTCTTGTAGGCAGAAAGTCCCCGGGGACCCGGGTAACCTGAATCACTGTTGGGGGGGGGCTTGAGAGGCCGTGGCCTGTCGTCCCCGTCCAGGTCCGTGCACTGCACCATACACGTCCTTGGAATGGGCCTGGGAGGGCCATAATGGTATGGAGGAGGATGCGGAAGTCGAGCCCCCAACCCGCGAAAGTGCGGATTGGTCAGGATGCGGTCCCGTGTTCCTCCCCCTGGAGGAATATGTCAGGTTACCCTTGGTCCCGCTGGTAGATCCTCCCCCGGAGGAGCGGGACCGCGGACGTTGCCCAAATGGGGATCCGAAAGGTCGGTTCCCCAACGTCCAATACCCCTAGGGAAGAAGGTGACGTTCGATCGGGGTAGGTCGACCGTCCTTGTGCATGGGCACGGCCGGGCCCATGGCGCGGCGTGCCCGCACGCCCAGGATTATGGACACCACCGAGGTCGTGCGTCGGGGTGACCATAAGGCTGCTTCCGGAGTCGAAGCGCTCCTCGAGCTCAGGTGTTGGCTGCACCTGTGCCCGGTGGGGCCGAGCGCTATGAGTGCACGTATCAATTTGGGGGGAAAAGAGATACGTGACTCATCAAGGCGAGTGACGGATGGTGATTCCATCCCAGATCCGTCACCCGTGCTGGTCCGCGGCTCGGCAAGGTGCCCCGGGGGCCGAGATTCGCGTGACTCAGCATGATAGTTAGAAGTCTCCGAGCGAGTCCGTAGGCTAGAGGGCAAGCTGGCCGATGGAGAAGGGGTGGGGGAGGGCGAATTCCGTTGGCTAGTCTTTGCTCGGCCGGGCCCCTTGAGGGGAGCCTTGCCATTAGACTTTCTGGGCAGCACCTTGAGGGGAGCTTTGCCCTTAGACTAGCAGGCAGATCAAATGAAAGGCATTTTGAAATGGTGGCCGCTTGCCTATCAGCCTTGGGACGCCGCGGTCGTGCGTCCGTCGGTTTGGTAGACGAGGAAGATCACGCGTCCCTTCCGCGGAGAAGTCGTCTCTGTCTACCCGAACCGTACGTTCATCAGTGCGAACGGATTGCTCCGAGATGGAATCGACCCGCGGGTTCTCCGGGAAATTGAGCGAACTCCGAGCAGTGGAGTGGCTCGACCCGGCGGTGTCCTTCACCATGTTGGGCACAGGTGGATAGAGCAAACCCGGAACACACGACCGCAAAGAGGAGACAAGGTGGCCGATCGAGAAACTCAATTAATCTCGATCGTCCGTGTGGTGTCGTGCAAAGTGCTCGAGAGATCGACTGAAAACTCGAACTACCCGTACACGCCACCGGTCGTGTGACTGGTATGGCTATTAATAGCAATCTCTACACGTGGAGTATCACTGTGTATAGGTGTGATAGTTCTTGGGCACTAAATCTTAATAAGCAGATCAGTGTCACACACCCTTACTCGAACACGTTCTACCTGTGAAGGGTAAAGAGTACAGGTGTGATAGTTATTGAGCCCTAAACCTTAATAAGCGGAACCAGCACAAAATGCGTGCTGAACCCGAGGCTCGGCAATATGGTGGGGGAACACGACCGGCGAGCGGTGCCGACGATCGCGAGTAACAAAGTCGCGAGAGTGCCGGTAAAAGAGACAAATCTTTAATAAATACGCTCCCGAGAGTGCCGGTAAAAGAGACAAATCTTTTAATAAATACGCTCCCACCAAGAGCCTCACACGGCAAAAATACTCAGGGTCTAGTGCAAGCCGGAACCAGCACAAAATGCGTGCTGAACCCGAGGCTCGGCAATATGGTGGGGGAACACGACCGGCGAGCGGTGCCGACGATCGCGAGTAACAAAGTCGCGGGAGTGCCGGTAAAAGAGACAAATCTTTTAATAAATACGCTCCCGAGAGTGCCGGTAAAAGAGACAAATCTTTTGATAAATACGCTCCCACCAAGAGCCTCACATTTGCAAGCCACAACTGAATCAAGTATAGAACAAAACACAGCAAAGTTAACACAAAGGCAAGTATAGGCGAGACAGAGCACAAGACTTATCTTGCTTTGACGGCAGGCCGAAGATGAATGACTTATAGGAAGTTGACACTGGCTTCTTCCGGGGCCGGAAGTGGGGTGACATCACGTGACTGTCTTATGACTGCATTGGCCACGGAAAAAATTCGGCCTGACAGAGCTGGCTAACTGCCGTTGAATGCTATGGTCTGACATGGTAAAGTATATGACGCCAAACACGCTTTATGATGGCCCGCAACCATGCCAAAAACACTACCAGGGGAAGTTATCAATGAGGTTTTCAGTAGCAGGGTTCTCATCAATCTCCGCACATGATGACCTCCCTTTGAAAGACAGAATCTTACTGTCAAAAGATCAAGTTCGGATACGTTTAAGCAATAAAGGTATCACTTTATAAGGTTATTCGGCATTCATACTGAACACAAAGGTTTTAAAACAATGAGGCACGAACCTGTAACTTTACTTAGGATCCAGACAGAACATTAAAGTGTTATCTCATTAATTTCACGTTGTTCTTTAATGGAATGAAAAGTCCACGCACAGAAATCCTGTTCAAGACGAGTTATTATCATAATGAATACTTATATAGCGCGTATTCTCGGCTAGAGACCAAGCTTTAAGTGTTTTACAATCCACACTCGTTTACACAACGGGCTGCCGACCTGGTTAGTGCCGACTGCAGAACTGCCAGCTGGCGCTTCATTCAGTCGTTTCCCGTGTCATCCAGTGCATATCATTCAATATCGTTCACTCAATTTCCTTACTTCCTTCATTCTTTCCATTTCTCACGCAGGATGCATGCTATGTGTAACGTGTCATCCATACCAACGGCCAAACTGGCCTTCTCTTCCGAAAGTTGGTGATGGGATTTTACGTGTGTGCAAGATGTTACGCGTCCGTTCACACACGGAACCTCGGTTTATAGTCTCATGTGAAGGACTGTATGGGAAATGGAGTCAGAACCAATGTTAACTCCTAGGGAAAAATCCCCCTGTACCGAAACGGCCCGGCGAATATTCGAACCCGCAATCCCAGGATTACCAAGATTACGAGTCCGGCGCTCTACTGAGCTATTCCGGCCAACGAAGCGGTGCTTCTTCTGTGTACAGTCATTCTGGCGCACAGGTGAAACGTGCCGTAATCACTCCGAGCTCGAAATGCCCCCTCCCCCCCCCCCCACACACACCACTCCCTCCCCACCCGGCGCATGAGAAAGGGCACGTACCAAAACTTGCCCTCCCTCCCCCTTTCCCTGCCTCATCCCGGGATTAAATCCAGACCGACCTTCTCCTTCGTTCTAACACAATCACTCCTCTCATTCCAAATCCTCAAAGTGTCTCAGACAGCACAACATACAATCAAAGTTAGTTTCACAGTGAGTGACTGCAGGCGGAAATTGACAGAAATTTCGAAAAGAAAAATTTACAATGAATTCGCCAGACAAAGGGGACCAACAAATAAAACAATCGTCTTGTCATTTGTTTGTCCTCTTTGTCTGGCGGGTTAATAATAAGTCTTCTTTTAAAAATACAAATTATACTGCGGCCAGATCTGACGAGAGAGTGATTCTGGACCTGAGCCAAGAAGCTGTTCCAAAACCACTCTGTAGAAAGTGAGTCGGGGCGTGGTACAGAAACACCCCCAT
Source organism: Conus canariensis (assembly GCA_033310375.1). Taxonomy (NCBI): domain Eukaryota; kingdom Metazoa; phylum Mollusca; class Gastropoda; order Neogastropoda; family Conidae; genus Conus; species Conus canariensis. The sequence continues at coordinate 11,890,460 of CM065728.1, read as the reverse complement.
GGAGCGTGGTACAGGCACGTGTCCATGTCCATCTGCCAGTCACATAGAGCGGGGCCTATATCTTCACTGTATGGAGCGTGGTACAGGCACGTGCCCATGTCCATCTGTCAGTCACATACAGCGGGGCCTATATCTTCACTGTATGGAGCGTGGTACAGGCACGTGTCCATCTGTCAGTCACATACAGCACGGCCTATATCTTCACTGTATGGAGCGGGGTACGGGCACGTGCCCATGTCCATCTGCCAGTCACATAGAACAGGGCCTATATCTTCACTGTATGGAGCGTGGTACAGGCACGTGTCCATCTGCCAGTCACATAGAACAGGGCCTATATCTTCACTGTATGGAGCGTGGTACAGGCACATGCCCATGTCCATCTGCCAGTCACATACAGCGGGGCCTATATCTTCACTGTATGGAGTGTGGTACAGGCACGTGCCCACATCCATCTGCCAGTCACATAGAGCGGGGCCTATATCTTCACTGTATGGGGTGTGTCACAGGCACGTGTCCATCTGCCATTCACATAGAGCGGGGCCTATATCTTCACTGTATGGGTGTGTCACAGGCACGTGTCCATCTGCCATTCACATAGAGCGGGGCCTATATCTTCACTGTATGGAGCGTGGTACAGGCACGTGTCCATCTGCCAGTCACATAGAGCGGGGCCTATATCTTCACTGTATGGAGCGTGGTACAGGCACGTGTCCATCTGCCAGTCACATAGAGCGGGGCCTATATCTTCACTGTATGGAGCGTGGTACAGGCACGTGTCCATCTGCCATTCACATAGAGCGGGGCCTATATCTTCACTGTATGGAGCGTGGTACAGGCACGTGTCCATCTGCCAGTCACATAGAGCGGGGCCTATATCTTCACTGTATGGAGTGTGTCACAGGCACGTGCCCATATCCATCTGGCTGTCACATAGAGCAGGGCCTATATCTTCACTGTATGGAGCGTGGTACAGGCACGTGTCCATCTGCCAGTCATATAGAGCGGGGCCTATATCTTCACTGTATGGAGTGTGTCACAGGCACGTGCCCATCTACTAGTCACATAGAACAGGGCCTATATCTTCACTGTATGGAGCGTGGTACAGGCACGTGCCCATATCCATCTGTCAGTCACATACAGCGGGGCCTATATCTTCACTGTATGGAGCGTGGTACAGGCATGTGTCCATCTGCCAGTCACATAGAGCGGGGCCTATGTCTTCACTGTATGGAGCGTGGTACAGGCACGTGTCCATCTGCCAGTCACATAGAACGGGGCCTATATCTTCACTGTATGGAGCGTGGTACAGGCACGTGTCCATCTGCCTGTCACATAGAGCGGGGCCTATATCTTCACTGTATGGAGCGTGGCACAGGAACGTGCCTGTGTCCATCTGCCAGTCACATAGAGCAGGGCCTATATCTTCACTGTATGGAGTGCTTCTGGACCATGCACCCATATCATTCACAGGCAAGTGGTTGTGGAACAGGGTACGGCTGTGTAATTCTGGCTAGCTCAGGTCCAACATCGCCCCCCACCTCCCCCCGTCCCCACCTCCTCAAATTCTGGTGTAATGTGCTTTGATTCACATGTTTTGTTGTTCAGGACACTGAGAATTTCGAAGAAAGGAAATAATTTTGGCAAAAAAAAAGAAAAAAAAAGAGCTGGGGGGGAGGGAGGGAGGTTTCAACTGACTCACCGGGCTGGAGGCGGAGGAGGGGGGTGAATTATGCGCACTGCCCTTTCTTACACGCCAGGAGGTGATTTACGCGTGGAGTGGGCGTGGTGCCCTTTCTTACCCACCAGGAGAATGTCACGCGTGGAGGGGGCGTGGTGCCCTTTCTTACCCGCCAGGAGAATGTCACGCGGTGATGAAAACAAGATTGCGGGGTTTGTGCTCACCTCATTCTCAACTGCACGGCGCTATTATGCCCTTCTTCGAACGCATCTTCCACAGGCTGAAAAAGGCGACTATTTGGCAATAAAAGTACAAACTTGTAGAGAGTGATCTAACCTGAGTGTGGTCTAACCTGAGAGTGATCTAACCTGAGAGTGATCTAACCTGAGAGTGATCTAACCTGTTGCGGTGACTTGCTGTTAGTCCTGTGCATTGGAAACGTGCGGACGGCTGTGACTGTCACACTGAACGCATGTCAGAAAGCACCAGTCTGTAATCTTCTTAAGGCAGGAATTGTCAACGTCAAAATGAGCGAGTTCTGTGCATGTTGAAGTGTACGTTGCCTTTATTCTTCCAAAGCATGGCTAACTTCTGAAACTTCCTTCCTTCATTAATTTTGTCTCTGTCCACGTAAGTTCTATACATAATTCAACATCAGCTTGATTCATCTAAAATTCAAAGTGATCAGTATGAATTTACGTACAAGACATAAGTCAGCATTAGCTTAATTCATTGAAATGTAAAATTCAAAGCAAGTGATCAGTATGAATAAGGTCAGGTATTCTCTGTCTTCCGCTAGTTTTGTCACTATAGCAATGCCGACCCGTGTCTCAGGCACCCTCAGACTTGCATGGCTAAAGTGAGCAGGTACGTACGTTCTTCAATGGGCATGACGGTGGTGGCGCCCTCCCCACAGTCCAACACCACGATGAAGCCCCTCCCCGTGGCCATCATGGACAGCACCGCCTGGTTCATCACGGAGAACCACGGCACCTGGAACTTCTCCATCATCGTCTGGAACAACCCGGTTCTTCCTCTTGATCAATTAATAAATCATTATCTGTATGTCGACTGTGTATGTGTGTAGGGGGTGGTGGTGGTGGGGGTGGTGGTGGTGGTCGCGGATGGGTGAGGGGGGGGGGGGAATTGTCGTGCGCGCGCGCGTGTGTATGTGTGCGCGCGCCCGTAAGTGTATGTTTTTTTTTTTTTTTTTTCTTGCCTGCCTCTGCTCTATCTCCTCCCTCCTCCCACCTTCCTCCCTCAATCCTGACACCACCACCCCACACCCATCCCCTCATTACACCAACTCACCTTACCCTCATGCTCTCTCTCACTGATGTCGTCAACTTTAACAGAAGATGTCAGAAATATTTCATTGTTTTTGTGTAAGTCATTTAAATTTAGAGAAACGTCTACCTCCAGCAAGTTCTCAAAGTTTTGTGTTTTGATACACTTTGTTGCATGTTATGCCGATACATTTGTTTCAGATGCACTGTTTCCGTACTGTTTCATAAGGGGCCTAGGCCTATCGGAACAAACCATCGGAATCCGAACTTCTGTCTGTCTGTCTGTCTGTCTGTCTGTCTCTCTGTCTGCCTGTTTGTCTGTCTGCTGTAATTACTATCCTTTGTTCCCCTGTACCTCTGTCATACGTTCCCGGTGTGCCCGTGGGATGAGGGGCCGGTCAGTGAGGAGGACGGCCAGGGCCGTGGGGTCCGCATTCAGCTGCCGGAACGCCGCCTCCCACACCTCCTCCATGGCCTCCCAGTCCTTCACCTCACCCCCTGCAGGGCAGAAACTAGGGGAACCATTACAAGGACAAAAAAGAAGCCGTCAGCGACAAAAACAACACAGTTTGGCGTATTCATGTCATGCTGGCGTCGACCAGAGATGGCCAGTATGCAAGGAACAGGCTGAATTCTGTGATGGAAGATGTGCCATCGAACAGATAGTTCATCTCCGTACCCTTGGTGAAAAGCTTTTCTTAACACCAGGAAGTTACTGCCACAGGCTGGATTCTGTGATGGAAAATATGCCATCGACCAGATCGTTAATCTGCGTACCCTTTGTGACAAGCATTTCTTAACACCAAGGGAGTTACTGCCACATC
>CM065728.1:11879172-11881672 GCA_033310375.1 Conus canariensis | reverse complement strand
CACAAAGTTGGTGGACAGCCAGCTAGTCGGTGGACAAAAGGCAGACAGAGAGCCACTCAAATCCACCGGCAGGAAGTGGTGAATGCCTTCGATGTGAGCAACAGAGAACACTCACCTACGCATCGAAAGGACACGATGCTGATCCTGCCCTCACTGCCTCTTCTCCCAAACAAAGGACACGATGCTGATCCTGCACTCACTGCATCTTCTCCCAAACAAAGGACACGATGGCTGATCTCTAAAGGCACTGCACTGCCTCTCTGCTCTTCCCAAACCAATCGCACGCTGACAAAGCAATTGGAAATGTAACGTGCGTGTGTCTTCTGTGTATGCAGTGTACTACCCAAGTCAGCACGTGCCCTGTACCAAATGGGGATGTGTGATGGGTGACGGGGGAGGGGGGGGGGGTGACGGTGTGGAGTGACGAAGGGGGTGGGGGTGGGGTGGGGGAGGGGCTCAGCATCCCCAACATCTGAAAGTTCTTTGCTAGTAATTTCTTCTCCTCTGCCGCCTCTTTGACCGTCCCCCCGCACCCCCCCCCCCCCCCCACCTCCATTATGTCTTTCTTTCTTTAGCCTACTTTTTGTACTGCTTCTGTGGCCCGTTCTCCTGTCCTTGTTCTGCAATCTGTTTTACATGTACTTCTGGTGACAATTCATAACATGCCAGCTTTTGTTGTTGTTGCTGTTGTTGTTGTTATCTGGCGAGTTTGCGGTGAGAATTGTACACGCTGTCCTGGGTGGACATTAGCTGTCCATTATGCAGTGTCTCTTTGTCCTTATGGCTTACACGTTTTACACTTAAAATATGTGTGTGCCTGTGCGTGCGGGTGCGTGCGTGCGTGCATACGTGCGTGCGTGTGTGTGCGTGCGTGCGTGCGTGCGTGCGTGCGTGCGTGCATGCGTGCGTGCGTGTGTGTGTATGTGAGTGTAAGTGCGCGCGCGTGCGTGTGTTTCCATCAAGGGTCAAAGAAAACTGAAAAAGAAAACAACTTAATATGCTACAAGAATGTCAAATAACGCAGCATTGGCACGTTTTTTCGTTCAGATGAATCCGACCACTATGCTTCACAGAAAGAAGTTCTCTTTCCATCCAAAGGAAGTATTCCTGAGGGCTTTTGAAGGGGAGCACCCTAATGGAAACCCTGCCAGATAACTTCTTCGGTTGTGTTATTGGCACGGTAGTATTTATAGCCTGTTACACCGGGACTGAAAAACGACCCCCGAAACTATGGAGAAGGCCAGATTTTGGCACTCTTGTGAGTGTGTCAGAAGACAGAAAGCCTCTTGGATCGACAGTCAAATAATAAACACACGCCTGTTATTTGCCTTTAGTGGTTTACGAATCACTGCAGCCTGTTTTCGTTTTCTCTCGATAGGAAAATTCGACTATTTTTTTTGCGTTTTACTCACTTCTTAGCATTGTTCGAACCAAACTTCACTGGTAGAAGCCAATAGCTCCACAATCAGTAATTTCCCTACATTAATTAATACAGAAAGTAAGTAAAGAACAAGTAGGGTAACTCTTGCTCTCTTGATGAGGGAGCAAGTTACGCTACTTGTTTCTTAATTACTGTTTACTGCTCCCTGCCTCATTTCAGATTTCCTTTTAATGCAGAAAGGTCAGTGCGACAGTTTTTTTTTTAATAAAAAATACATATACATATAATAATAATAATGTTAATTTATATAGCGCCTATTCTCTAAAAATTAGGGCTCTAAGCGCTTTACATAACAACACACAACAGGAGCGCCGCGTACACGCGCTCACGCGTGACCACACACCCACGCTCACAGACACCCGCACGCACGCTCGCACGCACCCACATCAACACAGCCTGGCACTCAGGCGTGCACGCAAAAACCCACTCAAACACTCGGAAGGTGGATTGGGAATTATATATGTATACACGTAATACAATATGATTTACATACCTAATATCTTGATGTTCTATTTCGTTTTAATGATCTCTCTTTTAGTGATCACCTCCTTTTCAAATTTCGATAAATGGTCAAAAAGTGCATGCCTATTCCTGTGATTAACGAGGTTAAAAATCGCAACACAATCAACAACATTGATTAAATGATATAATGTTAATGACACTGTTAAAATGTAGATGCACATAGACAACGCGATATGATAAAAAAAAGCCTAATATTTAGATGCTTTGTTTCATTTAAATAGTCTCTATGATTAGCTCCTTTTCAAATGTCAATAGTAATGGGCCAAAAGCGCATGCCTATTCCACAGATTTACATGAATAAAAAACAAATCGCACAACAGTCAACATAAAACGATTAAAGGCATTAATGTTAATGATACTTATCAAAACACACATGCACATTTATGTTGGGATATCAAATGCAGTTAAACCGATTGTGGCATTGATTACCTTGAAAATGCGGCGGTGAATAAATAGTGAAATCTGGAGTGTGTTCTTGTATTGTTTTAAAAAAAAAAAAAAAAGTGCTACATCGTTACGTCCAAGTCAACCCACCAA
>CM065728.1:11836672-11864172 GCA_033310375.1 Conus canariensis | reverse complement strand
TACAGCGAGTAACCTAGGTATACATATCTTAAAAGGTGTTTGAAATCACCCCGCCAAAGAACATGGACAAACCAATCACAAGACAAAACACGACGCGTTTCGACCTCTTAGGTCTTCTTCGGGCAAGATAAACAATACTCAGGACAACGAAAATGAAGAACGAACAATCACTTATCTGGTCAAATTCGGCGCAAGATGGATGTATCATTTGAATCCAAAGTCACCTGTCAAAGGTGAGATCATTTCATTGACAGTAAAGAACCGCACCCCAGATTAACGATCAGGATATGGCCTGTCTGAATTACCCAGTCACACCCATCTTGTGCCGAATTTGACAAGATAAGCGATAGCTCGTTCTTCATTTTCGTTGTCCTGAGTGTTGTTTATCTTGCCTGACGAAGACCTAAGAGGTCGAAACGCGCCGTGTTTTGTCTTGTGATTCGTTTGTCCATGTTGTCTGGCGGAGTTATTTTAAACACTGATGTGTTTTGACATCAGCCTACAGTCGCCTCACTTGACAACTAGGTGTACATGTTGATAATGAACTGAAATTCTCTAGGCATATTGAAAATGAAGTAAACAAAACCAGCAAGACACTGGGATTCATTCGTCGCTCTTATAAATACATTCCTAATCTTAGATGCAGAAACAAGGAAACGTATCTGTTGCATTCGTCATACCACGTCCAGAGTGTGCTGACAGTGTTGGGAACCCTCGTTTTGAAGAGCATAAAAAGGTGATTGAGGGGAAGCTGGAAGGTGTCACTGTAGGACACCAGGCCTTGGTTATTATCTGGATCATGAACACCGACTTAAAGCTATGAAACTGCCGTGTATGTGCCACAGATGCATTGGAGGAGACATTATCGACATTTACATATTTATTCGTGGTTTTAACCACAGTAAAAACCCATTTGACATGAACAGTCTTGCTGCCCCTAAAGGGTATAATTTCAATTGCGCAACACACACACACACACACACACACACACACACACACACACACACAACACACACAAAAGCGGTCATGCACAACACAGCCCCAGCGTTTATTTTTGTCAGAAAGTTGTTGATTCCAGGAAGTCGTCGGACGGCACAGTTGAAACAATGTTTTGAAAATAGTTTAGACATTGCACTGGAGCAGTATATGTACTGTACAGATAACCAGTTCCGCTAGTGTCACTCTCGCCTTCGCCACCTCCCGGGAGGTAAAATCTAGAGCACGATCAAATGATCGTACAGCCCAAAGCTTAAAGTTTAGGATACTAAAGATTACGTACATACCTTCGGCCTAATGACATCTGAAAAGTGTCGTATCATATGATACCGTAATGATTTCATATGATATCCTATATCATATTATATTATATCACATATATCATATCATATTATATCACATATATCATATCATATTATATCACATATATCATATCATATTATATCACATATATCATATCATATTATATCACATATATCATATCATATTATATCACATATATCATATCATATTATATCACATATATCATATCATATTATATCACATATATCATATCATATTATATCACATATATCATATCATATTATATCACATATATCATATCATATTATATCACATATATCATATCATATTATATCACATATATCATATCATATTATATAAATCACATATATATCATATCATCATATTACATATATCATATCATTTCATGTCGTTATTATCATATGTCAGGCAATATGTCTTTTCGTATCATACCCATGAACAGCATTGCTTTAAACACCATTTTGGCTGCTCCGTCAGGTCTCATGTGAATTTCCATGATCAGTTATTGAGGGTGCACAGTCGCTTTCAAGGTATGCGTTAAATTACAATCGTATAATGTGAAAATGCTTTTGGAAGTAAATGTATTCCGGGATGTATGTGAGAAAAACAAATAAGACGATGAAAACAAACCGGTCGACCAAAAACAAACGGCGGTTGGTATGTATTGTACACAACACACACACACACACACACACACACACACACACGGACGCACGCACGCGCGCGCGCGCGCACACACACCACACACACACACACACACACACACATTATACTTTACCCACACATAACATAATAACTAAACTGATGGCACCTCAAGGGCAGATTAGGGGGGAAAGGGGGGGGGGGGTAATAAAAAATAAAAAGGCTATGCAGTGCGCGCCAGCCATTCCGTTAGATTTGTCGCCCCTAGACAGAAAGCAAAGTGATACAGCTGACAAAACATTGTCTCATAAACTAAGTAACAGAGCCACTGACGCAGACTGTGTTTGTCATGGTGACTATGATCTAGGGAGCCATAGCTCTGTGCAATTCTTTCTCTTTTTTTTTTTTTTTTTTTTTTTTTGTTTGTTTGAATGTCTCTTGTCTGTACCGTCTGAAGAAGAGAGATCTGCGGAAAATTTTCTGGTTTACTCCGTTTTGTGTTATCAAAATAATCGTTAGGTGCATATTGTGTGTGTGTGTGTGTGTGTGTGTGTGTGTGTGTGTGTGTGTGTGTGGGTGTGTGTCTACGCCTACGTGCGTGCCTACGTTTACGCATACTTGTGTGGTGTGTGTGTGTGTGTGTGTGTGTGTGTGTGTGTGTGTGTGTGTGTGTGTGCAGGGGGGGGGGGGGGGGTAGAGAGAGAGAGAGGGAGGGAGGGAGGTGGGGAAATGTGGTACTAGAGGTGTTTATGGGTTTAGTTGTGTTTTGGGGTTAGTCGTCCTTTCATTTGCCCGTGCCTTTATACTCATGTCGTGCAGTCATTGCCTTTGTGTGGATTACGTAGTTTTCAACAAATCAGCTCTTCGATTCTTTATGATTTTTCTTTCGTTTGTGAGCGCTGCGAGCAGGGTTCTGGATATATGCGCAAACAAAATGTTCATTATGATGATTATTATTATGATTGTCGTTGTTATGATAATAATAATGATAATGATTATAATAATCATTATTATTATTATTACAATAATATTATAATAATAATGATGATTATTATTATCATTATTGTTGTTATTGTTATTATTTCATGTCAACAGAGTGTTGTGTGTTGATATTTGTGTTAGGCGATTTCCTGTCACAGGCAGAATTGGTTTGGAGTTTTTGGTGTATATTTATCTCATCATATGAGCAAGAGTAACCTTGGGCATACTTGTTCGTTATTGACTGCCTAATGTTCTCTGCCTCATTTAAGATTTCTTCAGTCTTTGATTCCACCAAGACAGATATCTTTAGAGCCAGGGGATGGCTATGCAACCTTTCCCAGTCATGTATCTGTCGGTGAATATTCCTTTCCTAGTTGGGTTTTTGCAACATTACCTGATCGCGTTTCCGGTCTGTGACATATTGCTAGTATGAGCAATGTTGGATTTCTCAAATCGTAGCTGGATTTCTCAAATCATAAAACAGAATGAGTATACTGGATTCCTGAAATTGTATGCTGGACTTCTGAAACGGTATGTTGGATTTCTCAAATGTAAAATAGTATGAGTTTGCTGGATTTCTCAAATCGTATGCTGGATTTCTCTGATAGTATGCTGGAGTTCTCAAATCGTATGCTGGATTTCTCAAATCGTATGCTGGATTTCTCTGATAGTATGCTGGAGTTCTCAGATCGTATGCTGGATTTCTCTGATAGTATGCTGGAGTTCTCAGATCGTATGCTGGATTTCTCTGATAGTATGCTGGAGTTCTCAAATCGTATGCTGGATTTCTCTGATAGTATGCTGGATTTCTCAAATGGCATGTTGGATTTATCAAATCGTATGCTGGATTTCTCAAGTCGTGGGGGTCTCTCCGGTCCTTTTCTGTTTTTCGGCTGTCCTCACGTCTCCACATCTGTTTTACTGCATTGTCATTTTCCTGCAAGCAGCTGTTCGAGGAGAATTATTTTGTGCATCTCTAAGGTCTGCTGTTCGTAACGTCTCAAGAAGATGTTTTTTTTATAAAGATATTTTTCACGTCTGTTTTGTATTCTGTATTTAATAAGCGTCACTTTGTACCTTGTTTTATGTGTTTGTTTGTATTTTGACTTCCTCCAGATCGGTTCTTGTCGAGACCTCGCGTAGTATGGGCCTGACAGTCAGTCTGCCTTCAACTAAAACCGGTTAATCGATAACCAGATCCCACGCTGTAAATTCAGTTTGTGTCCATATGCTTTGATCACTTAAACCTGCACATCTTCACACCTGTCAACAGGATTTCCAGTACATGATTTTTGTTTCTATGACAGGATAGGCTTAGAGTCGCACTGAACTGTGCAATGACGTTGTTACGTTGGCCAAAACAGATAGCCTACCACCCTACACAATCGTAAACAAAAATTACAGTATGTTCTCATGGGCATTTGGCCCGTTCGAATAAGTGAGAATGTTCATTTAGATGCTAAAACATCAAATTGACATCGGGTGTTTTTACTTAAGAATAGGAAGAGGCTTTTTCCCGGAAATCGACACTTTCTCGGATCTTTGAATGGAACTTCATTTACTTTATTTATGTCTATACGTACTAACGTATGCGTGTATTTGAACTTGCATATTCGTACTTCTAAAATTTGGATTTCTTTTTTTTTCAACATTTTGAGGAATCTTAAATATTTTGGGGTTATACTTTAGGAGTTATTGCGACTTCGTGAATAGCCGGTCATCAAATGGTCTGCTTTGCTTGTTTGCGAGCGCGCGCGAGCGTGTGTGTGTGTGTGTGGGGGGGGGGGGGGGGGGGGGTGCGCGCACGCGCGTTCGCGCGCATCAGAGTGGTGTAATTTTCTGCGTACAAATATCGCCAGGAAGGATTCCGAATAGAATTTGCAGCTGTTGTATTTTTACTTGTTATAAAGCATTGAACTTCGATCTTTCATAACTACGAGTCCGAATAACAATGAAGAATAATAGTAATGTACACTTAAATGGTACATAACCATAATAGACATATTCCGGGGGAAATCAGGGGTAGAGAACACCTGTCTTTCTCTTCAAATAAAGTTACCTTTTCTTGCTTTACGGGTCAAGATCTTTACGCAACAGGTGCATGTGTCATTTTGGTAAACAAACGTCATTTCAAATCCAAGACAAGCAGATCTGAATTGATCGATGATAGTAAGTGACATCGAATTGTTTACAATAGTGTCTGCCTTATAGGCGCTCCGTTTCATACCAACATTTGGCAAATTCTCTCAGATTAAACTGTCAAGCCGCCCGATGAGATTAGACAGTTTAGGGCGTGCCCAACCATGCCCTTTGTCCTGCGAAAACGACGTGGTTACTCTCGCTGAAAGTGAGCTCTAAACACAGATTGCCTCCCTTGCAGATTTCTGAACAATGTCTATAGAGAACTTTAAGTGCTTTACAAGAAAAAGCTTCGTCATTCTATACATTATTACAGACTGCGACAAAGTAATGCTGGTTTGACGAGTTACAATCTTGTCTGGGCCAGTATCTCTGTTAATACTGTACAACCTCTATCCAGGACTAACTTCTGTCCAGTTTCGGCGTGCCTTAAATGATCATGCTACTGCGTCAGAGCCTTCGACAGCATTACAGTTGTTTGTGCCTGTCTGGATTAATGAGATTTTGTTTGATCTGGGAATCCGTCGAATATCTTATTCTTTTTTAATTAAAGTAATGTGAGGGCGGTTTTTTTTGTTTGTTTTTTTCAATTTTTTTTTCTATTTTGGAAAAGATACATGAGAGCAACCAGTCTGCTGGTTTTTATTTTTATTTATTTTTTCAAGAGAGTATAAAGCTTGTTAATGATTTGAAAAGAGTAAAGTGTAACATTATGTCCGTAAATGGGGGCATTTTATATTTCGATACTATGGCACTACTACGAATGTGTTGATATTAACGTATATTTCATATCATATTTTGTGATGACGTTTGTTCTGCTCTTTTTTTTTAATTTTATTTTTAATATGAGGATAAATTAAAGGAGCAAGCAAATAAAAATAAAGCTGTACAAACTTCTTCCTCTTTCCATTGTGTGGACACGATCAACACGTTGATCAAACGTTTTTGCAAGGAAATGGATATCAAACCGATTGTCGTAGTATGCAAACAAGAAAACGATATAAGCACTTGTAGGCCTATATCAAATCCTAACAGGCCTCTACTTTCTATAGTGTGTGAAACCTTCATAGTAGCGCGAAAGGCGGATATTACGCCAAGGGAGCTAATTTTTCAATACGATGGGGGAAAAACAGCGATTATATCCCTTTCACTGTGCGTTTTAAATCTTTACATAGCTAAACATGCTCAAGTGGGCATGTTCGCGCGTACGCACGTACGCTCACACTCACAGCCTCCCATTTCCACCCATACATTCACGAATGCACAGAAACATGCCTGTGCGCAGAGACAGACAGACAGACCCCCCCCTCTCTCTCTCTCTCTCTCTCTCCACACACACACACACACACACACACACACACACACACACACACACACACACACACACACATTCTTTACCATGATTCGTTCGCTTACCTGTATTCTGCAGAAGAAACGAAATTAGTGCAGTTTCAAATGGAGGAGACAAACAAAAAGCTTCAACCAACTCCAAGCCGACATCAGCCAGTTAACAATCATATATCTTGAAGTTTCGAAAAGTGGAAGCTGACACGACATCCTTGTCTCCCCTTTCAGTCAGGGAAAGAAGAGCTGGGGAGAAGCAGAGACGGGGAGGAGAGGAGAGGGAGGTAGGATGGGGAGGTGGGTGGGTCTATACAGAGGTGGTCAGCATCGTGAAAGGCAGTGTAAGAAACAGGAACGGTCAGCAGCATTTCATGATCTTATGAAAGAGCTGGTTTGATGTTGTTGTTGTTTTTGGGATGATGATGATGATGATGTAGTAGTAGTAGTAACAACAGCAGCAGCAGAAGCAGCAGCAGCAGCAACAATAACAACAATAATAATAGTAATAATAATAATAGCAATAATAGTAATCATCATAATAACCATAGCAACAACAACAATAATCAATAATAATAATAATAATAAAAATAATAATAATGACGATGATGATAATAATGACGATGATGATAATGATGATAATAATAGTAATAAAAAATAATAACAATAATAATAATAACATTAATAATAATAATGGTAATAGTAATAATAGTATATATATAAATAATGATATAATAATAATAATAAATAATCAGAGATTTGAATAGCGTGGCACCTCACATGCGAGGCAAGTTCTCTGTCCTGTACATTGACAGAGTATATAACACAAGCAAAAACAAAAGTGCTGTAAAAACAGAAACAATGAACTCATTAGTTAATTATTCAAAAGAAACAGAACACAGATCCATATACTTAGACATGGTACAATCACACGTCCCAATTCCGTGTAGTCATCAGTACAACACACACACACACACACACACACACACACACACACACACACACACACACACACACACACAAGGAGAGAGAGAGAGAGAGGAGAGAGAGAGATTAAACAGACGGGGGATAAGCAGTTTTGAAAAGACGGGATTAAAATATCTGGGTATTACGAATAGTGATAGCAAAACTGCTCCTCTCCAGCGAAAGAAAATGCGCTCTGTCCGAAGATCTTTCAATGTGAGCTGAATTACACATATCGGGTAACTGATCCAACAACCCCTTTTTTTCTTTCATTTTTTTTTTCCAAACCAGCTCTTGTCATAAACAGTGGAAAACTGAGACGGTTTCCTTTGCGGAACGACATCCTTTTTTTTCTATAGCAAAGTGGAAAAATCAGAACAAGCGGCACTGGAGACCAAAAAAGAAGTGACTTCACAGCAGCGCAGCGTCTCCACTGATGGGTGACCTCAGGGCGACTTGACATGGATTACTTCCCGTGTACTGCTGGTGCAGGAGCTGCATACACATAGATGTGGCTGTGCACAGGAGAGCCAAAAGACTTTGGGGGGAAAGAAAAAACCGAACAGAACCAGCATGATGGGATATGGAACATGATGCAGCAGAATCAAAGAAAAAAAAAGAAAGAGTATGCTTAGCGAGTCTTCCATGAAATACAAGCGCATGGCACAAGAACACACGGTGTGTCACATGAGATAATGCTTTGATTTATTATGAGTCCAGTTTCAACCGAAATCTCTGTACGAGCGATATGGAATGATCTGGCATCTGGGTTATGTTGTTCTGTCATGGAATGATCTGGCATCTGGGTATGTTGTTCTGTCGTGGAATGATCTTGGTTGTGTTGTTCTGTCATGGAATGATCTGGCATCTGGGTTACGTTGTTCTGTCATGGAATGATCTGCCATCTGGGTTATGTTGTTCTGTCATGTGCACTCCAGAGGGCCAGGAAGCCATCTTCAACCCCAACTGCCGTTCAGTGTCTCTGCTGCGCAACATCCGAGACCGATGTCTGCTGACCACTGACGACGACACAGACTACCAGTATGGTAGGTAGCGTGGAAGACTATAGTACAATAATGTGGTATGTTGTGTGGAAGATTGTATTGTGGTATGTAGCGTGGAAGATTAATAGTGCAATAGAGTGGTATGTAGCGTGGAAGATTATTGTACAATGACGTAGTATGTATGTAGAAGATTCTAGTGCAATAGCATCGTATGTAGCGTGAAACATTATGGTCCAATAATGTGGTATGTAGTGTGGAAAATTATAGTGCAGTGGTATGGTATGTAGTGTGGAAGATTGCAGCGCAATAGTATGGTAGTAGTGTGGAAATTGCAGCGCAATGTATGGTATGTGTGGAAGATTGCAGCGCAATAGTATGGTATGTAGTGTGGAAGATTGCAGCGCAATAGTATGGTATGTAGTGTGGAAGATTATCGTGCAATAGAATGGTATGTAGTGTGAAAGACTATAGTACAACAGTGTGGTATGTAGTATGAAAGACTTTCGTACAATAGGTCGGTATGTGGTGTGGAAGATAGTTCAAGGGTATGGTATGTTGTGTGGAAGATTATTGTACAATAGTGTGGCATGTAGTGTGGAAGATTGTAGTTTAAGGAGTGTGTGTGTGGGGGGGGGGGGGGGGGCGTGGCGGGGGATGGGGGATGGAAGGGGCAAGTGAAGGAGAGAGAAAGGAGAGAGGGGGTTTCCTTTGTTTCTGTGGTTGTCAGGTCTCTCTCTCTCTCTCTCTCTCTCTCTTCTCTCTCTCTCTCTCTCTCTCTCTCTCTCTCTCTCAATATATTTTACAACTCCAAAATCAGTGAAAACGCATCCAGCAAAGAAAAGAAAAAAAAAAACAGCAAGAAAATGAATGGTTGTAGAAAGTACTAATAAGTCATACTAACACATACACGTGTGGGTGAGAATGGACACAAAGTAAATAAACAAATTATCTCCCTAATCACATTTGATGTGTGTGTTTGAGTGTGTGTGTGTGTGTGTGTGTGTGTGTGTGTGTGTGTGTGTGTGTGTGTGTGTAACGCGTGATATGTATACTACTATCCGAGAATACTGCATCTTGAGACAAAGGCTCTCATCGCATTGCAAGAACCGAACTGTGATGTCTTGCGCAAACGTATTAGCACAGTTAACACTGGATCCTCCTCCCCCTTCTTCTTTTGTAACCCCCAACACCCCACCCACCTAGCCGTCATGCATCATTACCACCATCTTCCTTGAGAGAATCAACGAAAGACAGCATGATTTCCACTGGACTCGTCAAAATGCAAATTGGACATTTCATGAAAATTTGGTTATTTATGGCTTTCACTGTATATATATATATATATATATATATATATAATATATATATATAATATATATATATATATATGTATGTATGTATGTATGTTCAATGTTAGGACTGCCCATAACCAAATGTAAACAAATCGCATCGATGCGCCTGCAATCTGGACTACTGTGCATAGTTGTTGATTTGACAAGTTGACGCATTAAAGTAATTGATATGTATGTATGTTTGTATGTCTGTATGCATGTCTGTGCGAATGTATGTATGCAGGTATGAATGTATGGAAGGATAGATGGATGGATGGATGAATGAAAAGTTCGATTGCTTGACTGATTGACTGATCCATCGATCGAAAGATTGATATTCACTTATGTATTTGTTGCTGTACTCTTCATGTCGCAGCTGATATCGATCTGTCGGACGAGAGCGGCAACATCAAGTACCTGCGGGACACACCTTTCCGCTACGCCAACGAGATTCTCAGCGACAGAGAGTGCCTGATTCTGCTGCGTGTCGACAGTCAGTACCACCAAATCAGGGCATTGGAAATGGAGAAGCGACGAGGAGGGGGGAGGGAGGGAGAAAGGGGGAGGTTCTGACAGAGAGAGGAAGCTAGTGGATCACGTGGGAAGGGGATGTACAGAGGAAGGGAGGAGATGGAAGCATTGAGAGATTATGAGGAGGACAGGAGGGGGGGGGGGTGGGATTGTAGGTGGGATAATATATTATTGTAGATGGGAGGGTTTCAGGACAATTTGACCTGGTGGGGGTAAGGGAGGGAAAAGAGGGAAGGAATGAGTTCCGGAGGATGGTGGAGACGCGGAGGAGGGGGAGGGGGGGGGGGGGGGAGGAAGTCAAGAATCAAGACCTTTCTCTCATTCAGATAGGCCATTGACCCATTTGATAGATAAGCACATGTCAATGCATCACATCAAAACACACTAACACTGAAGACCTTTAAATGCAAAACAGTTGGAAGTCAGCGCCTTTTTCCCCTCAAAGATTCACATGAAAAAGGCAACAGTTCTTGATACCTTTATATCTATTGAAACCAATACACAATCTAAGTATGCAGGGTCGTCAATAATATTTCAGTGAAATAAGGCATCGTTGAATATCTTCCAAACGTTGTCAACAAAAGACAAAGGCCCGTCTCGTTTTCTTTCTTTTTTTTTTTTTCTCCAAATCAAAGTTATACAACACATTCTGAAAGAGACACAGCTTCTGAGAGGACATACAACATATTCTGAAAGAGAAACAGTTTCTGAGAGGCACTTCACTAAAACGATCTTAATTTCTAAGAATTTGTTTTCTAAGCGAGAGCGAGAAACCAGCGGTCATCTGTTGGCTTTCCTGGCAAAGACAAAAATCAGATCAGAAAAAAAGAGTCTTCCTGATCTATGACACTCTGGTGATCGAGAGGAAGACTGACGACTTTGACCTAAGTACGTAAGGAACGACAACTCAGATTAAGTTCCCACCTTTCCAGACCCTGGAGCCGCAAAGATACCCAAGCGTACCCCCTTCCCCTCTCCCCGCCGTTACCGTTACAGAGAAAACTGAAAAGACCCCAGCGTCAGTGAAGACGAGGCAAAAGACAAAATAAACAGGCGCAATGAGGTGCAAAGTTCCGCTTATTTGATACACCGTCTGAAACAGACAAAAGAATTTTCAACAACTATGTCTTCTTCAGCTGTCACAAATAACGCTTATACAGATGCACAAAGCAAAACTCCCCGATAGCTGTCAGTAGCACAGGAGTCATTCCCACTGATTATGTGCCCTTGATAGCAAAGACAGCGGTCGACGCATACGCTTAGAAACAGTTCTGTTATTGACGGCCATCGAGGGAATATTTTTCCAGGCGCATTTTTGAGACGACTGAAGATGACGTATTTGTTGAAAATTCACTTATGCGTTTCGTACTGTGCATTAGATAAGCCTCACTTGGCACATTAGTTTGCGTGTTGGTGTGTACTTTGCTTCGTTTACTGTCACAGTCAATGAAAGCGGGGCAAAATCAACGACGACGACGACGACGACGATAACAACAAGAACAACAACAACAACGACGACAACAAACCCAGACACAGTTTACATGACACATACTTAGATCTACAATTTCAGATAATCAAGGAAAAAACCCAAGGTCTGGTGGCAACATTGATTTTCCATCGACATAATTTTATGGAAAATTAAGAATGTGTGTGTGTGTGTGTGTGTGTGTGTGTGTGTGTGTGCGCGCGCGCGCGCGTGCGTGCGTGCGTGCGTGCGTGCGTGGTGTGTGTGTGAGAGAGAGAGAGAGAGAGAGAGAGAGAGAGAAATAGAGAGGGGGGGGGGAACATGTGTAGGGCTGGAAAAGGGACTAATATAAATCATAGTGTAATAAATATCTCATTGAAATTTTCACGGGAACAATACATACTGTTACATAAGGGTTACGATGTTTTTGGTTTCCTTACATTATCTAAAAATCAGCAACAATCTCAATGAAGTTTTTTTTTCGTCCCCCCCCCCCCCCCCCCCTCACCCCTTCCTCTGTGTGTCTGTCCGTCTGTCTCTCTGTCTCTGTCTCTGTCTGTCTGTCTGTCTGCCTGTCTCTGTCTCGTTGAGTTCGTCAGTTTGTCAATAGACAATCTGTCAGTCATCCATATATCCATACACAACTGACTCAGTTGTAATCAGAACTTGAAGTCCTGCTATATCCAGGCTGATCGGAGAGTCTCTCATTTTTCGTCGGGAGTGAACATCTTCTTGATGACGATAATCATGATGATTCAGAGCATAGACATGGTGATAATGATGTTCGTTATAGTCATTGCTGCTGTGGCAGAATACTAGAGTGGTATTCGTCCTTCAGATCTCTTCCTTCTAGTGCACTGACGTGTGCTTCATGTCCACATCTGTCCACAGAACATGAGGGGGCTTACGCATCCTACACCCCCCTGCTGAAGGATGACGAGGCCATCACGGAGGACTTTCTGGGTAAGGCTCTATGCACACGTGGACACTAGCGATCAGTGGCAAGAAATTCAAGATGTCTTCTGTGTTCTATGTGCATTGCAATGTTTTTCTTTCTGGCCATGAATTTTTGTTAACAGTATCTAACGGAATCGAAGGGAGGGTCGTGTGCACGATAAGTTCGAGAACTCTAATTTGTTTTGTTGCGACAGTACACCAAGGAGAGCTCGACAGGAGAAGGTGTTCAGAGAAGAAGCCCCCCCCCCTTCCCCCCCCCCCCCCCCCCCCCCCCCATACATTCTAAAGGGACAGAGCCACATCCAGGTGATGATTCCTCGGCGCCCTTCCGCTGTCGGATCTTTATTCCCTGGTGCTGTCGGGATTCGAACCAGCACCATCTGGGCGTCTCAAGGCCTTGCTAAGCCATGACTATAATAACCAAAGTTAACTCCTGTGTCAACTGCTATTCGACAATATTTACGGCATGTTTGTGGGTGTAGAATGAGCAGGCTGTTTGAATTTAACGTCAGATTGAGGGGGTGGGGGGGGGGGGGGGATGGAGGTGGATGAAGAGAAATTCCAAGAACTGCACTTTCTTTCGTATCTCCTTCCCCTTTTCCCACCCTCCCGCATCTCTCCCTCCCTCCCACTCTCTGAGAAGAAAAAAAAACGGTCTTAGCCAATTTGATTCAGAACTGATCAACTCCCTCCCGTCCCCACTCCCCTTCCATCTTCCTCTAAGGTTGCAGGTTTGTCCTGCTTGGTTGGTAGAACCGATTGAAGTATCCACCCTAGCTTTCCCAGAATATATTGAAGTATCCACCCTCGCTTTCCCAGAATAGATTGAAGTATCCACCCTCGCTTTCCCACCATTCACCTTTGTCGGAGTCCCGTTCACTAGGGCGAGTCGCTATATTTAACCACTTCCGTGCACCACAGTCACCGCACGCTCCCAGAAATTCGTTCAGTGGGCTGCACCGACCTCGTAGGTTACCATTGATACCAGCTTCTTCTCCTCCGCTGTTCAGGGAGGTCGGCATACTGCCTGCACATAGCTCTTTTCCTGCGCCCCAACCACCGTGTGTGTGGTTCAGTCTTAACAGTTCAACGCAATTAGCGGCAAAATGTGGTGAAGCGACAGCCAAACTGCGAACAGTGAACAGGAGGCAGACATGTGTGTTAAACCGATCAACAGGAAGTGGTAAATGCCTTTAACATGCGCAGTGGGACTTTAACTGGCGAAGACAAAGATGCTAATCGTGCCCTCCTCTTGATCTATGCCAACACATAGTGACTGCACGAATCAGCAAGTCTTTTCGTTGGCTTCCATTGTCAAGGTAGATTCTCCCCATACTCTGTGACTCTTGATCTGCACCAAGACACAGATATTAAAGGAACCAGTAGAATCTTTTTTGTATTTTTTTGGCTTCCATTGTCAAGATAGATTTTCTCCATAAACTGTAACAAAATACAAAAGCAGTAGTCCTCCAAAGGGAAGAAAACAGTATAGAAAATCACCAATGCCACTCTTCTAAGTTTCGGCCACGTGGCCTTTTTCAAGAGAAAAAAGTCACAGAGTATGGGGAGAATCTACCTGGACAAGAGGAGGGCACGATCAGCATCTTTGCCCTTCGCTAGTTAGAGTCCCACTGCGCATGTTAAAGGCATTTACCACTTCCTGTTGATCGGTTTGACAAAATAGATTCTCACACATATGTAGTGTCTGAAATGGACGAGTGGCCTAACTTTTTTTTTTTTTTTAAGTTATATTTACGTGAATTGCCTAACTACTTTCTCCCACATTGGAACTGTGTAAGCGTGACTTTAAGAGAAATTTTCAGATCTTGCGATACATTCTCTTTGTTCTCCAAGCTCGGCTGAGCGTCAAGGAGGAGGAGGTGGCTGACGAGCGGCCGGAAAGCAGTAGCCGTGCCAAGTCCAACACCCGACGATCACCGGCCGTCGCCGACAAGGACAAAGATGGCCGCAAGAGCAAAGCCGATCAGCGCAACCGCACGGCCAAACCGGAAAAGCACAATTCTCGTGCTCGTTCTCGTCAAGGGAAATAAGGCGGCTGTTTCCGTTTCTTCTGCACCGTGATCATTTTTGACCTGACTTATTTGAGGAGAGACTGATGACGCCATGTTAGAGAACTGTACACTGTTCTTCTTAGCCATTTTCCCTCCTGAATTTTAAGGGCAGTTATTTCATATACTTACTTATTTACTTAGTCATCTTATATCTATATTTTTCCATCAACCCCCCCCCCCCCCCCCCCTTAATCATAAAAGAAACCAAGTCACAGGAATTGCATTTAAGTCCCTTTATTCGACATGCTTTCATTGTTAATCGCATCTGCGGCTAATTTTGATTACTATGGTATTACAAAATGTATTTAAATTAATATTTCATTCATTAACATGGGCAGTGCTTTAATTATATACTTGCAGCTAATGTTTTTTCCCTTCGGATTGTATTGTGTATCCATTGGATTTGTGAGTAAATTGTGAGTTTGTGGCAGTTGATTTTCTGTCATTTGGTACAAAGACATTGCTTAGTTGTGCAGTTTTCGTCAAAAAGCGTAAAAAAAAACTGTGTATTGTTTCTTGTCAAGTCAGATGGTTTGTTCGTTTCTTCTGAAATTATAAGGGAAAAGCAGTGGACTGTTTTCACGAGCATCTTTAATTATTATTATCATCATTTTCATTGCGTTTGAAACGAGACTGTTCGCTCCATGAAAGAACATGCAAGTATGTATGTTGTTTGTGTGTGTGCAATAAAACCATACATGTTTGAAGTTCTTGACTTCTGGTGTGTGTGTGTGTGTGTGTGTGTGTGTGTGTGTGTGTGTGTGTGTGTGTGTGTGTGTGTGTGCGACTTTGTACAATTCCGAATAATGTGAACTCTATCCCTGCACCGTCGCGAAGGAGAAAATAACAGCATTTTGGAATGATATACCCAATCCCATGGTTGTCACACACACACACACACACACACACACACACACACACACACACACACACACACACACATGCACGAAAATTTCATACATACACACAGATACATGGATATATATTATATTATATATTCATATCAGTTCTAGCCAGTCCTGCTGCGAACGGTTTTGCCTTGATTTGTGAAGAGAAAAAAAAAAAAGAAGGTTCGCTCAGTGACACAGGAGAGAGAGACAGAGACAGAGACAGAGAGAGGGGAGGGAGGAGAGAGGGAGAATGTAGACACCATATGTAACAACAGTACACAAACAGTCAATTCAAGGAACTAGCTTCAAAGAAGCCCCCCCCCCCCCCCCTCCATTACCCCGCTTCTCCCTCCTCCATCCCTCCATCTCCGCCACCTCTCACCCCTCCACTCCTTTCCTCTTTCATTCTCTGAACCTCACGTCCCCTCCCTCCCCCCCTTCCCCCCTCCCCGAACACAGGCGTGCACCCTCACTCTCAACTCGCCCACCACGATATAAAAGCTTCGCTATTGCCCCAAGTCCTATTGACCGGTGGCCTTTTTGCACGCTTTGAACGACAGAAAGCAGTGTGTATGATTTGACCTACCCGGCCATGAGCACATATTGACTAATGAAGATGGCAGTCAGTGCCGTAACCCATCGACCCAGACAGACCCTCCCCCCCCCCCCCCCGCCCCCCCGGCTGGAAAATCAACCAGGTGGCCTCAATGCCTGATGGATCTTTTAACCAGGTGGCCTCAATGCCTGATGGATCTTTCAACCAGGTGGCCTCAATGCCTGATGGATCTTTCAACCAGGTGGCCTCAATGCCTGATGGATCTTTCAACTAGGTGGCCTCAATGGCCTGATGGATCTTTCAACTAGGTGGCCTCAATGGCCTGATGGATCTTTCAACCAGGTGGCCTCAATGCCTGATGGATCTTTCAACCAGGTGGCCTCAATGCCTGATGGATCTTTCAACCAGGTGGCCTCAATGCCTGATGGATCTTTCAACCAGGTGGCCTCAATGCCTGACGGATCTTTCAACCAGGTAGCCTCAATGCCTGATCGATCTTCTCACTGCAGTGACCGGTGGGGTGAGGGGTGAGGTGGGGGAGAGTAGGGGGGGGGGGGGGGGCTTTGTTCCAGCAATATCGTGCTTAAAAGGGTACACGAGATAACAAAAGTGCCGATGGAAACAAAAACAAAAAATCAATTGTAATTTTGTGGTGACAAAACAAAAACATCCAGCGAGTATGGAGCGGTGGTTAGCTTCGTGGATTACAGGCTTGGAGGTCGTGGGTCCGAGTCATTATCTTGTAGGATTCTTCGGTCTGCTCCTGGCCAGAGTTGAGTTGACTGTATAGGAAGACTGAACTACACAACGGAGTTTCATCCACTGAATGTACGCATCTCTGAGACTGTTGCTCTAATTTTATGAACAACATTGTAGATGTCTGTAGCTCTCGGGCCTGGCTGACACTGGAATAAATTAGGAAATAAGATATAGAGTACAACCTGTCATGTAGTCTCCGAGCAGAATGGACCTCAATATCATCACCTCTGTCATCCTCATTCTCGCTGAATAGCATTTACAAAAGGTATCAAGTTCTGTGGCGACCTCAGTATCGAATTTTTTCTCCAAACCTGATCGTTGAATTATTGGGGGGACCGTTGTTGGATAGATATGGCGGCGCCCTCTGGAGGGAGGATGCTCCCTGACGCTGGCTCCACCACTAAGCAATTATTATCGTCGTCATGAGGTTTAGGCGCTGTCTGCATATTTGGATCAGAACAGATATCACTGAACACTAGATAAAGTGACTCGGCAGCAGTGCGGCGTCTTGTCTGGGGGGTTGCCTCGTGAACACTGGATAGTGACTGCTGAGTGCTGTTTTTCACCACAGTCACTGCAATACAGGATATTGACTGTTGAGTGTTGATTTTCACAACAATCACTGCAATACAAGATATTAACTGCTGAGTGTTGATTTTCACAACAATCACTGCAATACATGATATTGACTGCTGAGTGCTGATTTTCACAACAATCACTGCAATACAAGATACTGACTGCTGAGTGTTGATTTTTCACCACAGTCACTGCAATACAAGATATTGACTGCTGAGTGCTGATTTTCACCACAGTCACTGCAATACAGGATATTGACTGCTGAGTGTTGATTTTCCATCACAGTCACTGCAATACAGGATATTGACTGCTGAGTGCTGATTTTCCATCACAGTCACTGCAATACAGGATATTGACTGCTGAGTGCTGATTTTCCATCACAGTCACTGCAATACAGGATATTGACTGCTGAGTGCTGATTTTCTATCACAGTCACTGCAATACAGGATATTGACTGCTGAGTGCTGATTTTCCATCACAGTCACTGCAATACAGGATATTGACTGCTGAGTGCTGATTTTCTATCACAGTCACTGCAATACAGGATATTGACTGCTGAGTGCTGATTTTCCATCACAGTCACTGCAATACAGGATATTGACTGCTCAGTGTTGATTTTCACCACAGTCACTGCAATAGAGGAATGGACGGGAAGATGTGTATGGCTCTTCGTGCTGTTCATGTGTCAGTCTAAGTGTGCGTGGGTAACAGCTTTGAGTGCTCCGATGTTTTGGGTTGCCCATGAGGAGTTCATCGGCGGACCTATTGACCCGTTCGGTGGTTTAATATTTTATTCACGAACTGGCAATAGACAGAACAAAGAAAGGACAATATGGCATTCAGGTGGTCCCAGGAGCGGTTGAATTTTTCACCATGTTATTCGTGTGTTACTATGTACTATTGTGTAGCCCTACTGGTCCTTGAATCAGTTAAGTACTTTGAAAAAAGGGGGAAGTTCGACCATATCCAAATGGTGACCTACAAAAACTAACAAACAAACTAGTACAGCAGTACGTAAAAAGTGTGGTCATCTTTTCCTTCACAAAAAAAATGTAGTAGCAGTGAAGAATGAAAAATGTCCAATTCTTATCAATATCCAGGCACGCTGTTTATAACAAAGTTGAACTTAAAAATGTAGTGGCAAAACTTGTCAAAAAGGGGACCATAAATGTTTTGAGAATGGGAGGGAAGGGGTCGATATCAGAATGAGGGATGGACTCAAGTGTGGAAGTGGGGGAGGGGGGGGGGGGGGGAGGGGGGGGGGGGCATTTCTCATCGGGGCAGCGCGAAAACTGACATCCGCCTGCCCGTTAGGCATGAACACAAAGTCGCCTTTCCGGTTCACTAGATCCTGGGATAAAAATGCGCGCACGCGCGCACGCGCGCCCGTGTGTGTGTGTGTGTGTGTGTGTGTGTGTGTGTGTGTGTGTGTGTGATCAAACAGTGACTCAGACGGGAGGGAGGAAGACATAGGTTACAGATTCAGAGCAGCATTAGAGGAGAAAACAAACACAAAAGATGGTCCAAAGGAAGTGACTATCAGTGGAAGAAAGCGACAGGAGACTGTTGAAGGAATCAGGCTGATTGTAAAATGTGATGGGGAGTGATGAGAAAATGACACAGACCGTAGGGATGACTAGGGCTAGGAAGACAATGGCACAGACTGTAGGGATGACCAGGGCTAGGAAGACAGTGGCACAGACTGTAGGGATGACTAGGGGTAGCAAGAAAATGACACAGACTGTATGGATGACCAGGGCTAGGAAGACAATGACACAGACTGTAGGGATGACTAGGGCTAGCAAGGAAATGACACAGACTGTAGGGATGACCAGGGCTAGGAAGACAATGGCACAGACTGTAGGGATGACCAGGGCTAGGAAGACAATGGCACAGACCGTAGGGATGACCAGGGCTAGGAAGACAATGGCACAGACCGTAGGGATGACAAGGGCTAGCAAGAAAATGACACAGACTGTAGGGATGACCAGGGCTAGGAAGACAATGACACAGACTGTAGGGATGACTAGGGCTAGGAAGACAATGACACAGACTGTAGGGATGACCAGGGCTAGGAAGACAATGACACAGACTGTAGGGATGACTAGGGCTAGGAAGACAATGACACAGACTGTAGGGATGACCAGGGCTAGGAAGACAATGACACAGACTGTAGGGATGACCAGGGCTAGGAAGACAATGACACAGACTGTAGGGATGACTAGGGCTAGGAAGACAACGACACAGACTGTAGGGATGACCAGGGATAGGAAGACAATGACACAGACTGTAGGGATGACTAGGGATAGGAAGACAATGGCACAGACTGTAGGGATGACTAGGGCTAGGAAGACAATGGCACAGACTGTAGGGATGACTAGGGCTAGGAAGACAATGGCACAGACTGTAGGGATGACTAGGGCTAGGAAGACAATGGCACAGACTGTAGGGATGACCAGGGCTAGGAAGACAATGGCACAGACTGTAGGGATGACTAGGCCTAGGAAGACAATGGCACAGACTGTAGGGATGACTAGGGCTGGCAAGAAAATGGCACAGACTGTAGGGATGGCTAAACACAGACTGTAGGGATGGCTAGACACAGACTGAAGGGATGACTAGGGCTGGCAAGAAAATGGCACAGACTGTAGGGATGACTAGACACAGACTGTAGGGATGGCTAGACACAGACTGAAGGGATGACTAGGGCTGGCATGAAAATGGCACAGACTGTAGGGATGACTAGACACAGACTGAAGGGATGACTAGGGCTGGCATGAAAATGGCACAGACTGTAGGGATGACTAGACACAGACTGAAGGGATGACTAGGGCTGGCATGAAAATGGCACAGACTGTAGGGATGGCTAGACACAGACTGAAGGGATGACTAGGGCTGGCATGAAAATGGCACAGACTGTAGGGATGGCTAGACACAGACTGAAGGGATGACTAGGGCTGGCATGAAAATGGCACAGACTGTAGGGATGGCTAGACACAGACTGAAGGGATGACTAGGGCTGGCATGAAAATGGCACAGACTGTAGGGATGGCTAGACACCGACTGAAGGGATGACTAGGGCTGGCATGAAAATGGCACAGACTGTAGGGATGGCTAGACACAGACTGTAGGGATGGCTAGACACAGACTGAAGGGATGACTAGGGCTGGCATGAAAATGGCACAGACTGTAGGGATGACTAGACACAGACTGTAGGGATGGCTAGACACAGACTGAAGGGATGACTAGGGCTGGCAAGAAAATGGCACAGACTGTCGGGATGACCAGGCCCGGCAAGAAAATGGCACAGACTGTAGGGATGACTAGACACAGACTGTAGGGATGGGTAGACACAGACTGTAGGGATGACTAGACACAGACTGTAGGGATGACTAGGGCTGGCAAGAAAATGGCACAGACTGTAGGGATGACTAGGGTTAGCAAGGAAGTGGCACAAACTGTAGGGATGACCAGGGCTGGCAAGAAAATGGCACAGACTGTAGGGATGACTAGACACAGACTGTAGGGATGGCTAGACACAGACTGTAGGGATGACTAGACAGAGACTGTAGGGATGACCAGGGCTAGCAAGACAATGACACAGACTGTAGGGATGACCAGGGCTGGCAAGAAAATGGCACAAACTGTAGGGATGACTAAACACAGACTGTAGGGATGATTAGACACAGACTGTAGGGATGGCTAGGGCTAGCAAGAAAATGGCACAGACTGTAGGGATGACTAGACACAGACTGTAGGGATGGCTAGACACAGACTGTAGGGATGACTAGGGCTAGCAAGAAAATGGCACAGACTGTATGGATGACCAAGGCTAGCAAGGAAATGACACAGAATGTAGGGATGACCAGGGCTAGCAAGAAAATGACACAGACTGTAGGGATGACCAGGGCTAGCTGGCAAGAAAATGACACAGTCTGTAGGGATGACCAGGCTGCAAGGGCAAGGAGAAATGCACACAGACTGTAGGGATGACCAGGCTGCAAGAAAATGACACAGACTGTAGGGATGACAAGGGCTAGCAAGAAAATGACACAGACTGTAGGGATGACCAGGGCTAGCAAGAAAATGACACAGACAGTAGGGATGACAGGGCTAGCAAGAAAATGACACAGACTGTAGGGATGACCAGGGCTAGCAAGAAAATGACACAGACTGTAGGGATGACCAGGGCTAGCAAGAAAATGACACAGACTTAGGGATGACCAGGGCTAGCAAGAAATGACACGACTGTAGGGATGACCAGGGCTAGCAAGAAAATGGCACAGACTGTAGGGATGACCAGGGCTAGCAAGGAAATGACAGACTGTAGGGATGACCAGGGCTAGCAAGAAAATGGCACAGACTGTAGGGATGACCAGGGCTAGCAAGGAAATGACACAGACTATAGGGATGACCAGGGCTAGCAAGAAAATGGCACAAACCTTTGGTGCTGAAAGAGCTGAAAAGAAAATAACATCAACTATAGATCGTGACAAGGGTAGAAAGAAAATGACACACACTGCCAATGACACGGGACTGGATATGGAATGACACGGAAAATGACATCAACTGTATCTGGTAAAAAGAGCTAGCATGGAAATGACACTCGTTGCAGACAGTAAGTAAGCAAGCAGTGTTGCTTACAGCCCAACCGACCGCAAAGGGCCATATCAGGGCTGTCACCGCGCCCAAGTTTAATCCACTAGTCATTTAAAAAGAAAAAAAAAAACCATTCACACAACCCTTTAAAATACACCTTCCAAAAACACACCGGAAGCTGCGTTAAAAATCTGTTGTTGTTTTTTTCCCAGCAAAATGTTAGATCAGATGAAAAAAAAAGTTAAACTCTTTTTAGAAATTTCAAGATCACATCAGGTTGGACATCTCTGAACAAGGTTTTCTTGGAGTCTGCTGTAAACTGTTTATGTCTCACGTCATGCAAATCCCAACATTCTAAAAGAATATGTTTCACAGTGAGTGGTACATGGCATGGAATGCACCGTGGAGCTTCTTCACCTTTGAAAAGATAAGAATGGGTGTAAAAGGAGTGGCCTGTATGCAAACGGCACAAACCTGTTTCTTCTTTACGGCCGCCACGGGAACATGGTTGAAACTCTTTCAGGTTTGGACGGATTTTGTACAATTTGTTATCCGTCTGCAAGTTCCATTTCTCTTGCCAGAGATCTTTGACATAAGCCTGTGTTTGGGGTTTCAGATCAGTGTGAGGATAGACAATCTGCTCAACTCTTTCTTTGTGGCACCCTCCGCAAGTTGATCAACCACCTCGTTGCCTTGAATGCCCGCATGGCTGGGAACCCCAGCAAAAAACTATGTTGGGTTCATCTGATTCCAGAGAGGTGTACACAGATTGTAGATGGTGGCAGGATGACAAAGAAATGACAAAGACAGCAGACGGTGACAAAGGGATAGCAAAGAAATGATACCAAGTGTGGATAGATATGAGCAGCAAGGAATGACACCAACGGGGCATGGTGGAAAGAGCTAGCGAAGAAATGACTCAAACTTTAGATATTGATATGAGACAGCAAGAAAAAAAAAACAATGACACCAACTGTAGATGGTGAACAGTGCTACCAAGGAACTGACATCGACTGAGTGACATGGGCTCATGAGAGAAAAAAAATGACGAAAACAAGGACAGTGCATACAAGCTGGTAGTTCTCACACATTACCACATCCAATATGCAGCTGAAAGAATATTCAGGTAATGGCTTCATGGTTTGAAAACCAACGCGTTTGAGCTGAACACACAACGCATGACTGTGCCTTTCTGTCAGACATGAAAGGCCAAGTAAGAACTACCGGATGAAACCACTTTCTCGTTTGCAATATTGATGAGTCAGAATCATACACCGAACGAGTGACCGATTCCCTTTCACATCACAAATACAAAACCATACAGACACACACAGATACACAAAAAAGACATACAGACAGACAGATCACACACACACACACACACACACACACACACACACACACACACACACACACACACACACACACACACGCACAAACACATACTGAGAGAGAGAGAGAGGGGGGGGGGATCGGAGGGAGGGAGGGAAACTGACAGAGAGATGAATATATAGCTGAGTAGCTGGACAGAGAGAGAGAGAGAGAGAGAGAGACAGACAGACAGACAGACAGACAGACAGAGAGGCAGACACACGCACGCACGCATACACACACAACACACAAACACACAACACACGCACGCACGCACTCACTCACACACACGCACGCACGCACGCACACACACACACACCACGCACACACACACACACACACACACACACACACACACACACACACACACACACACACACACACACACACACACACACACACAGATACATACACACTCCTTCTACACACACAGCAAACAGAGATGCACAAATACACAGACAGATAGACAGACATAGAGCGAAAGAGAGAGAGACAGACAGACAGACAGAGAGACAGACAGACACACGCCGAGAGTGTGAGAGACAGACAGAGAGACAGACAGACAAATAGAGAGAGAGAGAGAGGCGGTGAGGGAGAGGTGTGAGTGTGTGTGGGAAGGGGGGGGGGGGGCTAGGGAGAAAAGCGTCACCTCAATAAACTGTCCCAATATTTTGGGGCCCAGTCATGGAATTGCCCACCAATCAATACACTACGTCAGCAAGCAGGTGTAAGACTAGTTATCCCTGCTCCAGCACCACGACCAGCAGCCGGTCTCCTATGAAATACTGGCGCCGTGAAATAGAGCCGCTGGGACAATATTTCACATGAAATTTGGACGCGCGACAAATCTTACTGTGAAAGATGGACGCGTAGGTTATATTTTACAATCTTGCATCTTGAAAATATATTGCTCCGCTGAAGTTAGCTCTAAATCGACTTGGCAATCGAATTTCGTATAATCTTCTCGCAACAACAACAGAACAAGAAGAAGAAGAAGAAGAAGAAGAAGAAGAAGAAGAAGAAGAAGAAGAAGAAGAGCAACAACAACAACAACAACGCCAATTTGGCCCGGCTCTAGACAAGGAAGAAGAAGAAGAAGAAGAAGAAGAAGAAGAAGAAGAAGAAGAAAACAACAACAACAACAACAACAACAACAAGTGACACGTGTGGAATACGGACATGCAGCAATACTTATGAAATTTTGGCTCGTTCGTTCTTTCAGCGACTTTTTGGGTCAAACTTGACCATTTTCTTTCTTTACGTGAAACATAGTTGTTGTTTCTTGTGCGTTCACCCGTTTGCATGCTTTTTTTGTGTGTTATTTCGGGTGAAAGTGTTCACAAACCCAAAGCAGAAAGGCAGGATGTAGCCTTTTTAAGCGCACATATTTAAACCTGTTCGTTCAATTGATTCTTTTTTTCCATTTCGCATCTATATGTTCAGGGATTATTGACCCCGCATAAACATAATAAGAAGTTTTTAATGTGTAGGTTTTACCCGCCGATTTATCTGTTTGCTTGTGGTTCTACATGTGAATGAGTATATGAATCAGATGAGCTGAAAAGCAGAATACAGATTTTAATGTAGAGGTTTCAACGCAGCGCGTCTGTCCGTTCGCATGACACGCTGTTTCGAGTGATCGTCTCAAAGGACAAAACGACCTCAGTTTCAGCATGCACCCTTTGCCCTCAAGTCTGTCTGTCTGTCCATATGCAGTGCTAGTTTGATTGAATGAACTGATGGAGCGCTTTAGTTAAATAAATGTTAACGTTATGATTTTGTTTTCATATAATGTTTCGATTTCTTATCTTGTAATTCTCTCTCTCTCTCTCTCTCTCTCTCTCTCTCTCTGTGTGTGTGTGTGTGTGTGTGTGTGTGTGTGTGTGTGTGTGTGTGTGTGTGTGTGTGTGTGTGAAGAAAGTAGATGGAGACAGGGACAAGGAGACCGCATCTGATACAGGCACACGCTGATATAAGAAAACGAAACGATTTCATAATGTAGCCAAAAAGATACCCTCTTATTCAAGATTCGCTTTTATTAATAAATTAAGAACATGAAAAAGTATATAAGATTGGAAACCTAAGAGTCACTGTGTTATACAGACGTCATGGAAAAAGACTATAATTGAATACCATCGTCAGTCACATTGTGAGAGACATTACGACTTGAATTGACGGAATAAAAACGTGAACCAGTTATTACTATCATTTACCATAGACTCCGTTTGGTGAGTGCAAGACCTGTACACAATGTTATTGCAATTTTCTTTATAAACAGGAGTACAGTGATGCCATTATAGGTCTTTGGCAACATAAAAGAAAATGAGCACGAAGATGCAGTCATTGAACACACACACACACACACACACACACACACACACACACACTCTCTCTCTCTCTCTCTCTCTCTCTCTCTCTCTCTCTCTCTCTCTCTCTCTCTCTCTCCTCTCTCTCTCTCTCTCTCTCTCGCACGCACGCACACACATGTGGTTGGTACACAAGTGGTTTAAAAATGAACATTGTTCCCCAAATAACGTAAATATGGCCCTCGAACTTGAAAAATGGCTTTTTGACTTGAACAACCATCTTTAAACATCAAACGGACCTCAGATCTAGAGTGATGCATTAGATAACATAGGCAGAAGAGTATTACATTATTTTCTCGTTCTAGAGCTTAAAAGGACCCGTAATGTATTTTTCACCGTAGGTACTGAATCGGATACACTTGGAGCAAGCAGGAATTTTATGGGTCCAAATCAGATTGGCTTACGATGGTTTCTAGAAACTTCAGACCTACACTTGTCATCATGCAAAAAAACAAACAAACAAACAAAGAAAACTACACAAACACGCCAAACGAACAATGTCTCAAAGTGCATAATTTTTCTGTCTGGGCATAATTATGTTCTTTTTGGATGATAATCTAGAGAAAGTGATGTCACAAACCGGATTAGGACTCATGACCTCTACGACCTAACACATCCATGAACACATACAAGCACGCACACCGCCCATCCCGACCCCTCAATCACAATGGGAGAAGTTCGGGGCATGGTGTAGGTATGGGAAAAGGAAAAGAGGAGGTAGGGGTGAACGGGGAGGGGGGGGGAGGTGGTAGAGAAAAAAAGAAAGAAAGAATAGAACAGAAAAGAAAAGGGCGGTATTGCAGAAGCGTGCAAGGAGAAAAAGAATGACAACGATGATATAAGTTTGACAATCATACTGTACAAATCTTAAACAAATGTTAGCGAAGCGCCCAGAGACACGTGGACAAACGAGTCACAAGACAAAAATACGACGCGTTTCGACCTCTTAGGTCTTCTTCAGGCAAGACACAAACACATGATTCAACGCCTTCCTTGCGCTGAACTCTGAAGCGATCAAAGCTAAGTGAATTTTCGTTGTCCTATTTGTTTGTATCTTGCCTGAAGAAGACCTAAGAGGTCGAAACGCGTCGTGTTTTGTCTTGTGACTCGTTTGTCCACGTTTACTCTGGGCGGTTCGCTAACATTTATTTAAGATTTGTTTAGATTTCCACCTGCAGTTGTCTCACTTTACAACTAAATCGTACTGTAACTATATTCAATAACCACAGCAACACTACATCAACACTGGTACCGCTGCATCTAGCTGCTATGACCTCTACCATTAATATTTCTGTTACTGCGGCTACAGCTACTATTTTTACTGCTAATGCTGGTGCTGCTACTACGACTGCCGTTACAGTTAATAACAGCAACATAAACATAAAAATAAAGGATATGAAATGAATACATGAAATTTGAGAATGAAACTTGCTATTTTATCTCTCTTTTCCTCTTTTCTTCCCATCATATGTGTATGTGTATACGTGTGTATATGTGTGTTGTGTGTGTGTGTGTGTGTGTGTGTGTGTGTGTGTGTGTGTGTGTGTGAGTGTGTGTGTGTGTGTGTGTGTGTGTGTGTGTGTGTGTGTGTGTGTGTGTGAGTGTGTACGTGTGTGTGTGTGTGTGTGTGTGTGTGT
>CM065728.1:11816672-11824172 GCA_033310375.1 Conus canariensis | reverse complement strand
CCCATCTTTCTTTGTGTCTAGGCTCCATTCCGACTAGTTCTGATATTGACGGTAGGCTATCAAACTCACAGGAGGTCTGTCGATCATGTCCCCATTGGATATCATTCCAAATCAGAAACAGAGCTTGCTGTTCTGACGTCAGCTCTCTTGTAACCGCGTCATTTTGAGAACAGGATAAAAGTTCCAGACAGTTTCTGTACAACAGACATCAGGCGAGTGTGTGTTGTGTGTGTGTGTGTGTGTGTGTGTGTGTGTGTGTGTGTGTGTGTGTGTGTGTGCGCGCGCGCGCGCGCGCGCGACAAAGAACGAACTACAAAAAAAGTGTGTTTCTACCTGTTTGGTCTTATTTATGCAAGATAGAAAACACACACACACACACACACACACACACACACACACCCAAGACAATGAAGCTGAAGAACAAACAGTAACTTATCTCTTCGAAGTCGGTGCAAAAAGGATAAAGAATCCTTTGTTTTATTGCCTTGCTAGTTATTTGCCTTGCCCGAAGAAGACCAAATAGGTCGAAGCGCGTTGTCTTTGTTTTATAATGTGTGTATTCTTTTTCAAACGATTGAGCTAGACACAGACTGGAAAAGTCCAACC
This sequence comes from Conus canariensis, assembly GCA_033310375.1. NCBI lineage: Eukaryota > Metazoa > Mollusca > Gastropoda > Neogastropoda > Conidae > Conus > Conus canariensis. The sequence continues at coordinate 11,823,566 of CM065728.1, read as the reverse complement.
ATTCCCTCTGTGTCTATGCTGTGAAACTGACCAGGCTGTGTCTCATAGTAACGATCGGCGTGTTGTCCGGCGTCAGTTTCGTATTGATACTTATCCAGGGGTGCCTCTCGGATCTGATGTCTGAAGAAAGAAACGGTTCCCGTGGATATGGTCAAAAAAACTCCCAAGGAGGTGGAAACTGGGAGGAGAGAGAGAGAGAGAGAGAGAGAGAGAGAGAGAGAGAGAATTTGTTCAAGCGTTTGGGCCATTTCTTACTTTCCAGGGAGAACAAGCCTCATTCAAGTCGTCGTGAACCCTGATTGCTTTTCTGCTGTTATTTTTGGTTTTGAACTTGCACATCCAGGATGGTCGTGTGATTCAAAGCCTACCTGCCTTATGCTTAGCTATCGGACTCCAGTTGTAATCTGAGAAATGTGCGCCTTTCGCAACTTTAGTTTTGTTCCTCGTGGACTGGATCAAGCTCAAACTCCTTTTAACTGTTTCTGCCATTACTTTAAGGACTCTTTGGTCCTCCTCTTCCCCAAAAATCGTGACTTGTTTCATGAGACCAAATGGCTGGTGTGCCTACAAACCTTCTTGCTTCGACCTCTATGATTAAGACTTTGGCGTGGATGGCAGATTCCCTTGAAGCTGCTGCCTATGCTGTCATTCTTCTCAGTCTTGTAGATGTATGCTTTCTCTATTCTGTCAACTGTTTAGTTCTGCTGAAAATGCGTGTCAGGCTGGAATCAATGTGGGGAAAACAGATGGCAGGTCAGATAAAGGTGAATGAATTGTCCATCCATTTTATTGCCCAATGCTCATGGAAAATGATTCGGTGTGTGTGTGTGTGTGTGTGTGTGTGTGTGTGTGTGTGTGTGTGTGTGTGTGTGTGTGTGTGTGGTGTGTGTGTGTGTTGTGTGTGTTGTGTGTGTGTGTGTGTGTGTGTGTGTGGGACACACGCGCCTAATGTTCCACAAGGTTTCGCAAGAGACCGGTCGATTTGTCATGATTGATTTTCGATCTGCATCGGTATACCGGTGTCTCTGTGTGTGCCCCCGTGCTCTTATGTCTCTTTCAATCTCTGGCTGTTTGTCTCTCTGTGTTCCGGTCTGTGCCTCTGTCGGTGTTTGTCAGTTTAAACAATAAACACGATGCATTTTCGCAGGCAAACATTGTCAAACGAGTCACTCTGTGTGTGTGTGTGTGTGTGTGTGTGTGTGTGTGTGTGTGTGTGTGTGTGTGTGTGTGTGTGTGTGTGTTAGAGTGTGTGTGTGTGTGTGTGTGTGTGTGTGTGAGTGTGTGTGAGTGTGTCTGTGTATGTGTGTGTGTGTGTGTGTCTGTGTGTGTGTGTGTCTGTGTGTGTGTGTGTCTGTCTGTCTGTCTGTCTGTCTATGTGTGTGCTTGCGAGCCTGCGAGCGTGTATTGGCGCGTGTGCATTATGCGAGTGCACATATACGTGTTTGTGTATATTTCCAAAGATCTGCATGTATGTAAGTGTGTGCATGTGTGTGTACGTGTGCGGGTGCGCGCGTGCGCGCTCGTGTGTGTATGTGTGTTTGTGTATGTGTGTGTATGTGTCTGTGCTGTATGTGTGTGCGTGCGTTCGTGTGTGTGTGCGTCTGTGTGTGCACGCGCGCGCGCCCTTGTGTGTGTGTGTGTGTGTGTGTGTGTGTGTGTGTGTGTGTGTGTGTGTGTGTGTGTGTGTGTGTGTGTGTCCGCCCTGTTCTGTCTGTCAGTACCTCTGTCTCTGTCTCTCCCTTCAGGGTTCTCTCTCAGTCGCCGTCTCTGACAAGAAGAGAAGGCCAACAGCCTTAGTGGATGCGTGTAAGCCTCTTACTTGCCCCCCCTCCCCCACCACCCCCTCCCTCCCCACCATATAGATTCTAGCAGTTTGAGAGGTCTTGGGAAAGTCCTCGGCCTCCCTCTCTCGCCCCCAATTCCCGATCCCCTACTCCACGCCCGGCCTCCTTCTTCTTCCTCTCTTGTCTCCTGCACGGCGCCTGTGAGGAGACCAGTGGGTGAATTGGACTGTCGCCTGTGAGGAGACCAGTGGGTGAATTGGACTGTCGCCTGTGAGGAGACCAGTGGGTGAATTGGACTGTCGCCTGTGAGGAGACCAGTGGGTGAATTGGACTGTCGCCTGTGAGGAGACCAGTGGGTGAATTGGACTGTCGCCTGTGAGGAGACCAGTGGGTGAATTGGACTGTCGTCTGTGAGGAGACCAGTGGGTGAATTGGACTGTCGCCTGTGAGGAGACCAGTGGGTGAATTGGACTGTCGCCTGTGAGGAGACCAGTGGGTGAACTGGACTGTCGCCTGTGAGGAGACCAGTGGGTGAACTGGACTGTCGCCTGTGAGGAGACCAGTGGGTGAATTGGACTGTCGACTGTGAGGAGACCAGTGGGTGAATTGGACTGTCGCCTGTGAGGAGACCAGTGGGTGAATTGGACTGTCGCCTGTGAGGAGACCAGTGGGTGAATTGGACTGTCGCCTGTGAGGAGACCAGTGGGTGAATTGGACTGTCGCCTGTGAGGAGACCAGTGGGTGAATTGGACTGTCGCCTGTGAGGGGACCAGTGGGTGAATTGGACTGTCGCCTGTGAGGAGACCAGTGGGTGAATTGGACTGTCGCCTGTGAGACCAGTGGGTGAATTGGACTGTCGCCTGTGAGGAGACCAGTGGGTGAATTGGACTGTCGCCTGTGAGGGGACCAGTGGGTGAATTGGACTGTCGCCTGTGAGGAGACCAGTGGGTGAATTGGACTGTCGCCTGTGCGGAGACCAGTGGGTGAATTGGACTGTCGTCTGTGCGGAGACCAGTGGGTGAATAAGCCTGTTGTTTGCTACATGGGTTCTGCCTGTTCTGGAAGAGGATGAGCAGAATTCTCTCTCTCTCTCTCTCTCTCTCTCTCTCTCTCTCTCTCTCTCTCTCTCTCTCTCCCTCTCCTCTCTCTCTCCCTCCCTCCCCTCCTCCCTTTCCCTCCTCCCTCCTCCCCACTCTCTCTCTCTCTCTCTCTCTCTCTCCATCCCTCCTCCCCACTCTCTCTTTCTCTCACCTCTCTCTCTCTCCACCTTCTCCTCTCTCTCTCTCTCTCTCTCTCTCTCTCTCTCTCTCTCCATCCCTCCTCCCAACTCTTTCTCTCCTTCTCCCTGTGTGTGTGTGTGTGTGTGTGTGTGTGTGTGTGTGTGTGTGTGTGTGTGTAGAGAGAGGAGAGGGAGAGAGAGAGAGAGAGAAGAGAGAAGGGTTTATCTGTTTTCGGACGAGGTGATTCTGAAGACCCATTTTTTCTATCTCATTTGCTTGTTTGTTTGTTTTTTTCCTGTTGTATGTCATGATTGTCCACCTTAGTAAATAGTTGGATTAAGTATGCTTGAAAACTTTGATTTGAGGGAATAGCGTAGAGAAGCTTTCGGCTATTAATCAAAATACTCTCTCTCTCTCTCTCTCTCTCTCTCTCTCTCTCTCTCTCTCTCTCTCTCTCTCTCTCTCTCTCTAACACACATATATCAATTAGGCGCAGGCTAATATTTCTGTACAATTCCGATAAAGGACTTAACTTTATTTGACAAAAGAAGCAGACCAATAGTACATTTAAAGGACTTTTCTGATGGAAGTGTCAGTTTCATGTGCATATCAAAGTTTCACACTCTCACATTTGTGTCGCCGCGCGCGCGCGCGCGCGCACGCACGCACACACACACACACACACACACACACACACACACACACACACACACACCACACACACACACACACACACACACACACACACACACACACACACACGCACACGCACCCCCCCCCCCCCCGACACACACACACACACACACACACACACACACACACACACACACACACACACACACACACATATACACACACATTCTTCCCTCCCTTTGTTCTAGGCGTCACTGTGTACTGTCAAAGCCAGCCTACTAACCCAACTAAATTTCAATTTCCTTTCATTCTGTGTTCCATTGATTGGTGACATACTTTCCCTGCTACACTGTTTGTTCTGCATTGATTGGTGACATACTTTCCCTGCTACACTGTTTGTTCTGCATTGTGGTGGTGGAGCTGTTGCAGGTCGTGGTGGCGCCGGTGGCGGTGGTGATAGTCGTGGTCGTGGCGATGATGGTGACAACTTTGTGTGTGTCCGTGTGTGTGTGTGTGCGTGTGTGTGTGTGTGTGTGTGTAAGTGTGTGTGTGGTGTGTGTGTGTGTGTGTGTGTGCGTGCGTGCGTGTGTGTGTGTGTGTGTGTGTGTGTGTGTGTGTGCGTGTGTGCGCGTGTGTGTGTGTGTGTGTGTGTGTGTGTGTGTGTGTGTGTGTGTGTGTGTGTGTGAACGCCGGCGCACGCACATGTAGATTTGATTGTGGAGGATGGACGGAGAGAGGTGAGCGGGGAAGGAAAGGATTTGTGAAGTGCTGAAGTGGGTGTTTCTTTGCTAGTTTAGTAGATACTTAACCATTTACATGTTTCTGTTTTCTTGTTTGTGTGTGTAAGCCGCCCTAAATCCAACAGACAAGGGGCACACATGAATCTTCGTCATCATCATAGCAACACTTACACATACACTTGTTCATTCACTCACAGTTTGTTTCGTAAAACAACATTCGAAACGAACTTACACGTGTGCAGCAAAGAGCTCAGACGTTTGTTAACAATCGTAGTTTTTAAAAAAAAACTCACATGTTCTGGCATTAACTATAGGAGGAAGAACAATTGCATCTGACGACTGTAAGTACTCTGCTTGCAAAGCCTACAAACATTTGTGAACACTCGCACTTAAGGATAAAGCCACCGACACAAAGCGACCAAAAACAGAAGAACATATAAGTTCGTTCCCAGTTGGTCCAAGCGTTAAAGAAGGGAAGTGTTGTTTATGAAAATGAAGTTGAAAAAGAAGAACCGAGAACATGAACAGAAGGAGGAGGGCTAGGTGAGTGGGTGGGTGGGTGGGTGGGAGGCATTGTTGTTGTTTTTCTTCCAGTAAACAAAGATAAGTGAGGCAAAACAAAAGCAACACACTCCAAGGACAGGTATGCGGTGAAGGTACCCATACCACCACCACCTTCAATTTCCACCCCATCCCCTCGCCCTCTCTCTCTCCTCTCTCTCTTCCGCTCATCTGTCCCTAAGACAAAAGTTTGAGCACCATCTCATTCCAGACAATCATCTGTCAGAAAACACAGCATCACAAAGAGTCATCTTCAGAACTTGGTAACACGGAAAGAGCCGAGATACCTCACGTTGTACAATCATTGCCTTTTGCAGAAAGATCCAGACTCTGACCATTTTTGCCTTGCCACGTTACATTCAGGGTTAACGTCCGCTCTCGCTGAATGTGAAACATGAGAGAGAGAGAGAGAGAGAGAGAGAGAGAGAGAGAGAGAGAGAGAGAGAGAGAGAGAGAGAGGAGAGAGAGAGAGAGAGCTAACACTATCCTTGTACCCCCATAACGGCAAAACGTTTCAATAAGCAGCCTCTATACCAATGTTAATGTTTTCAGCGGGCTTTGAACTCGTAAGTCTTACTTCGAACTTAGTGAGTTACCACTACGCCAACATATACAAATTAAACATGGGCTGTATTCACACACACACACACACACACACACACACACACACACACACACACACACGCACGCACGCACGCACGCACGCACGCACACACACACACACACACACACACACACACACACACACACACTTTGACATCAACCTCGCACATATGTAAAAACGGCTGTACACGTAACATATTACACCACTGATGTACGATTTTTTTTCTTTTTTCTTTTCCTTTTTTTTTCTTTTTTTGTAAGAGGACCAGTGGTCATTCGATCGACTTAACCATGGTGACGTTTACTTTGGGCAAAGCGTACGTCATCAATTATTCACTAGAGTGTCAATGAATCGTGCTGAAGTGCATCAGAGAATGGTAGAACAATTAATCAGCATGCGGCAGTGGTGAACGCTGACATGTGGGCAGGTGACCTTGGGTTCGAGGCCTTTAATGGTGAGAGTTTCGGTCCTAGTCCTCTCCTACCGGGAGTTGAGTGCACTACAGGCTCAAATAGGAAAGACTAGAACCACGTAATCAAGTTTGTTCGCTCAATGGACACATCTTTGCGTGTTGGTCAAATTTCTGAACCAACACTGCAGGGTGTGTGTGTATCTCTCGGGCCTGGTGGACGCCGGAGATAGATTATGAAACACACACACACACACACACACACACACACACACACACACACACACACACACACACAAAACAAAACAAAACGTGCAGTGCTTTCCTGTCACCTCAGACGGAGCGGAACTCTGCGACACTATCTTCATTATTCTAATTTTGATTATAAAAAAACCTTGAATCTTGTGGCTCTTCCAAACCCTGCTCTCGTCTTAACCTCAGTTTTGATTTCCGCTCCACTGCTTAGCCTACGGTGAGTTTGTGTGCGAATCACTGGTATCGATTAGTTCATGGGCACTGATGCTGGATGGAGGTGGTAGCGCTCTCCGGAGGAGGCACGCTCATTCAAACTGGCTCGGTCGCTAAGTAATTGCCGTCATCCGTAGAGGGACTTGATGTATGGTGTCCTGCGTATGTTGGATCATGTCAACCACAACCGAAGACTGTTCGGCAGCACTGCGGTGTCTGCTCTGGTGGGTGTCGTCCTGACGACTGAATTATTACCGTGGCTTCCTGTGAACTGCATCGCTGGGACTGCGACTGGAACAGTCTGGGTGTCTACAGGACAGGGCAGGCAGAATGGCATGAGCCACTTGGGAATAACGCCACTGAGAAGTAAAACGGAAGACGAGACAGCTACACAGACATACAGACAGACAGACAGACACAACGCAGACAGACAGACAGACAGACACACACACACACACACACACAAACACACACA
>CM065728.1:11801672-11806672 GCA_033310375.1 Conus canariensis | reverse complement strand
TAGCATGCGGCGAAACCTGCTTTCCTCCTTCGTCTGTCTCAGTAAGTCACACATACTTGCATGTGCTTTATGTTTGATCATGGGCTGTGACCTATCACTGTGCTTTATGTTTGATCATGGGCTGTGACCTATCACTGCGTTTGATCATGGGCTGTGACCTATCACTGTGCTTTATGTTTGATCATGGGCTGTGACCTGTCACTGTGCTTTATTTTGATATTGGGCTGTGACCTATCACTGTGCTTTATGTTTGATCATGGGCTGTGACCTATCACTTATGTTTGATCATGGGGTGTGACTTATCACTGTGTTTGATCATGGGCTGTGACCTATCACTGTGCTTTATGTTTGATCATGGGCTGTGACCTATCACTGTGCTTTATTGTTTGATCATGGGGGTTTGTGACCTATCACTGTGCTTTATGGTATTGTTATGGGCTTGTACCTGTGACTGTGTTATCATGAAGCTGTGACCTATCACTGTGTTTGATCATGGGAGTGTGACCTTATCACTGTGTTTGATCATGGGGTGTGACCTATCACTATGTTTGATCATGGGGTTGTGACCTATCACTATGTTTGATCATGGGGCTGTGACCTATCACTATGTTTGATCATGGGGGTGTGACCTATCACTGTGCTTTATGTTGTTTGAATCATGGGCTGTGACCTATCACTGTGTTTGATCATGGGCTGTAACCTACCACTGTGTTTTGTATCATGGGCTGTGACCTATCACGTGTGCTTTATGTGTTGATCATGGGCTGTGACCTATCACTGTGCTTTATGTTTGATCATGGGCTGTGACCTATCACTATGTTTGATGATGGGGGCTGTGACCTATCACTGTGCTTTATGTTTGATCATGGGCTGTGACCTATCACTGTGTTTGATCATGGGCTGTGACCTATCACTGTGCTTGTTTGATCATGGGGGCTGTAGACCTATCACTGTGCTTTATGTTTGATCATGGGCTGTGACCTATCACTGTGTTTGATCATGGCTGTGACCTATCACTGTGTTGTTTGATCATGGGGCTGTAACCTATCACTGTGCTTTATGTTTGATCATGGGCTGTGACCTATCACTGTGTTTGATCATGGGCTGTGACTGTCACTGTGCTTTAGTTTGATCATGGGCTGTGACCTATCACTGTGTTTGATCATGGGCTGTGACCTATCACTGTGCTTTATGTTTGATCATGGGCTGTGACCTATCACTGTGCTTTATGTTTGATCATGGGCTGTGACCTATCACTGTGCTTTATGTTTGATCATGGGCTGTGACCTATCACTGTGTTTGATCATGGGCTGTGACCTATCACTGTGCTTATGATCATGGGGCGCTGTGACCTATCACTGTGTTTGATGGCTGTGACCTATCACTGTGTTGTCATGTTGACCTATCACTGTGTTTGATCATGGGCTGTGACCTATCACTGTGTTTTGATCATGGGGCTGTGACCTATCACTGTGTTTGATCATGAGCTGTGACCTATCACTGTGTTTGATCATGGGAGGCTGTGACCTATCACTGTGTTTGATCATGGGCTGTGACCTATCACTGTGCTTTATGTTTGATCATGGGCTGTGACCTATCACTGTGTTTGATCATGGCTGTGACCTATCACTGTGTTTGTTGATCATGGGCTGTGACCTATCACTGTGTTTGTTGGCTGTGACTTCACTGTGTTTGATCATGGGCTGTGACCTATCACTGTGTTTGATCATGGGCTGTGACCTATCACTTGTTTATGTTTGATCATGGGCTATGACCTATCACTGTGTTTGATCATGGGCTGTGACCTATCACTGTGCTTTTGTTTGATACATGGGGTCTGTGACCTATCACTGTGCTCTATGTTTTGATCATGAGCTGTGACCTATCACTGTGTTTGTATCATGAGCTGTGACCTATCACTGTGTTTGATCATGGGCTGTGACCTATCACCGGTTGCTGGGTGTGCTTCTGTGTTTGATACGCTTTTATCTCGTGTTCTATTTTAAGTAATTCTTATTTTTTATTAATGTTAATGTTCTTTTAAACTTTATTCTATCTGTGGCAAATGAAACACACTCTACAATCTTGTTGTTGTTGTTGTTGTTGTTGTTTCTTCTTCTTCTTCTTCTTCTTCTTCTTCTTCTTCTTCTTCTTCTTCTTCTTCTTCTCTTCTCTCTCCTCCTCCCTCCTCCTCCTCCACCTCCTTCTTCTTCTCCTTCTTTTTCTTCTTGTTTTGGATTTTCCTGTTTGGAACTAAGTCATTGTTATTTGTTGTACTGTTTTGTCTTTTCCGACTCGTAATGGTAATTATGTTCATGTAACTCACTATCTTTTTTGCATGAGTCGGCGTCATTATGATGTTATGATGGGTTTGTTACTAGTAACACATACTTTTTTTCTGCGCAAAACTCCGGAAGCAAGAACAAAGTAACACGTTATGTGGTGCACAACACAAACAAAGAACAGATGACGTGCATTTTCAACAAAACATGGGTTCTTCACACGTGACAAACAGCAGACATAGAACATGCGCAGAAGCGTTCCCTTGCTTTACACCACGTCTGTGTTCATTTGCTCTCTGCTTTGTTCTCAGTGGTGGCTGCAGTTTGTTTCATTGTTCCGCTGCATTGAAACGTTAATGTTGCTGACGAAAAGGCCTGGCGGACTACAATAGCAACAAAATCTTTATGGATTCTCTGCCAGCTATGGTTGAGTGCAGCTTAACTAACAACAAATGTTGCAGAAATTTGTGTGTGTGTGTGTGTGTGTGTGTTGTGTGTGTGTGTGTGTGTGTGTGTGTGTGTGTGGTGTGTGTTGTGTGTGTGTGTGTGTGTGTTGTTGTTGTTGTTGTGTTGTTGTTGTTGTGTGTTGTTGTGTTGTGTGTGTGTGTGTGTGTGTGTGTGTGTGTGTGTGTGTGTGTGTGTGTGTGTGTGTGTGTGTGTGTGTGGGGTGTGTGTGTGTGTGTGTTGTGTGTGTGTGTGTGTGTGTGTGTGTGTGTTCTGACTTGTGGACAATCACCTCGTCTGCAATGTTTGTTAAAAACTGTACTATCAAGAATTCTATTACGCAAGGAAGAATAAGAGCAAACGAAAAGCATGATTCTGCTCATTGACCACATTAATGGTACACATATTTAAAACTCACTGAAAGCAAAGACGGACGTTGTGTGATCTTTTGAAACCTTTCCACACGAAATGAAGCCCGTGGCTCGCCATACACTGCCATCAAATACCACTTCTGTATGATGGGCATGAAAGACTGTATGGATAAGCCAGGATATCCTGTCTCACGCATTCTATAACCGACCTGCCTTGGCATTAACATTGACAGCCAGGCTGCAAGTCTTGCAGTCAGCAGAAGGTAGAGACGTTTGCGCCCGTGCCACCATCGTCGTTTCTCAAGCAGTCAAGCCAGCTCTTGCAGTGGAGTCTGTAGTGCTTGTGTGAGCCTCACACTCCCCGTTCCCTTCATAGGCCATTGTTTGACATTTTGCCTTTCTTGTGCTGTGGATTGTTCGGTAGCATTTGACCGGGACGGAGTATTGTGACACTGCACTCACTTGGCGCGGGGCTGCGTCAACAAACTATGACAAAATACTGGTCCCTACGCTCAGTGATGAGAGACGGAAGTCTAACTAAGCCATTTCTGTTCCCAATGTCAGTAGAAATATGGAATTTGAAATGGAAAATTCGTCAGAAATCTTTTTAAGTGCATGTTTTGTCAGCTTTCTCAACAAATACGATGAATGAAGAAATGAAGCAAATGTTAAATGAAAAAAAAAGCAGCGTAATAAATAAACAATGAAGGCAAACAGTAGACAAAGAAGAAGAAAATGAATGATACAAGGGCATTTTCATTTGATCTATACAATGTGTCCATCTCTTCACATCCGATGTTACCACTGTTCCCCCTTCCCTTCACCACACCATATTGAAGTCGCTACTTTTTCCCATGTCCCTCACTTTCTATACTTCAAGTTGAAAGAAAAGAAAAAGCACCTTGCATTACGATTTGACAGAGAGAGAAAGAAAGAGTGAGAGGAAGAGTGGGAGGATGGCGGGAGAGAGAGGGGGGGGAGAGAGGGGGGATAAGAGAGAGGGAAAGCGAGAGAGGAGAGGAAGAGAGAGAGAGAGAGAGAGAGAGAGAGTGGGAGGCAGAGAGGGGGGGAGAGAGAGGAAGGAGAAGAAGGAGGGGGAGAGAGAGATGTGTGAAGAGAGAGGGGAGAGAGTGAGAGAGAGAGAGGGGGGAGAAAGAGGGAGGGAGAAAGAGAGAGATGGAGAGAGAGATGGACAGAGACAGAAGAGACAGACAGACAGACAGTGAAAGACAGACAGACAGAGAAAGACAGACAGACAGACACAGAGAGAGAGAGAGAGAGAGACGAGAGAGAGGAGAGAGAGAGAGAGAGAGAGAGAGAGAGCGGTCAGAACCATGCCCGGGCCACTACTGACCCTAAGGCTGAAGGAGACGCAGGGAAAGAGGATTCCCAATGTTCTGGCACTCTGTCAACCTCAGTGATTCGACAGGATGCAAATGCCATAACGTCAGACAGGGATAGGGCGACCTGTCGCTACCTGTCGTTACCTGGTAGGTCCCAAAGGACGTTGCCATCATCTGTTGGATCCCTATCCTCCTCCTCCTCCTCCTCTTCCTCCTCCTCCTCCACCCACACCTATCCTTCTGTCCCTACAGTCAGGCCGTGTTGAGATCAATACAGATGATTACGACTCACAAAGCGGATCAGTGTGTGTGTGTGTGTGTGTGTGTGTGTGTGTGTGTGTGTGTGTGTGTGTGTGTGTGTGTGTGTGTGCGTGTGTGCGTGCATGTGTGTGTGCGTGCGTGCGTGCGTTCGTGCGTGCACGCGCGCGCGCGCGCGCGTTGTGTGTGTGTGTTGTGTGTGTGTGTTCCATCCACTCTCTGGCTCCACTCCAAAAGTCACATGACCGAACGTCATACCCAACCCACCAATGACAAGACCGAACACGTGATAACTTTCCAGG
>CM065728.1:11779172-11796672 GCA_033310375.1 Conus canariensis | reverse complement strand
CATAAATAAGATAGCTATAAGTTGTGTGAGGTGAATAGTGGGAGATAAGGTAGTATGTGTGTGTGTGGTGGGAGGATATTATGGGCTGAGATAGAAGTGGTGGGTTGGTACATGTTACTTTAAGGTGTAGATGCTATGAGGGTGGAGGGAAGAAGGGGATGGGTTTACGTACTAACTGGGGGAGGGGGAGGGGCAACATATTCACACCTATACACAATTCTCTCTCTCTCTCTCCCCCCCCCCCCCCCCCCCCCTTTCACGACCAACGATAAAGGAGCCAGCATTCTATTTATTATGTGTGTGTGTATGTGTGAGTGTGAGTGTGTGTGTGTGTGTGTGTGTGTGTGTGTGTGTGTGTGTGTGTGTGTGTGTTCCATTTGTAATATCAGCCTTATTCATTGGTTACCCCACCTCCACCCCAGCAACCGCCATATCCACCAACACCCTACACACATCATTACTAGGGCAGGGGGAGGGGGGAGTAAGTCGATTGATGTAGCAAATGGAGAGACTCAGAGAGTGTAGGAAAAGGGAAGATGATGATAGCTGCAACCTATGTCTGAGGTAAACAGAGGGAGGTAGGGTGGTATGGGTGTGTGTAGGTGGGGGATATTTCAGGCTGGAGCTGCAGAGATGGAATGGTACATACTACTTTTGGACGTTGATGCCATGAGGGTGGACGGTGCCCAGTTTGGCAATGAGATGAGATTCCTGCATAAGGCGTTCCAAGCTGTCACTCTTAGATTGCCAAAGTGCCAAGACTTTGACATGGTTGATGTTGTGTTGGGCATGGTTGAAGTGTAGAGCGACTGGTTTGGGCCGATGGTGGCGGATGTCGGCCAGGTGTTCAGAGATGCGCGTCTCAAGTGTGCGAGATGTCTCACCTACATAGATCTTACCGCACAGCTGACAGTGGATGGCATACACAGTGTTGTGGCTCTGGCAGGAGAAAGTGCGTTTAATAGTGAAAGAGCCTGTGGGGCCATGTAGGATGGTGTCTGGTTTGGTGAGAGAGCAGATTTTGCAGTTGGGTTTTGAGCAGGGGAAAGTACCTGGTGGCTTAGGTGTTGAGATTTTGTTCAGCTTAGAGCGCACCAGTAGGTCGTTGAGGTTTTTGTCACGTTTGAAAGTGATCATTGGTGTGGTCTCAAAGGCAGGTTTATGGTTTTCTACTATGTGCCAGTTAGACTTCAGGATCCTGCAGATGGGCAGATTGTGAGGATGGAAGAGAAGGCAGGCAGTGGGTCTGTCTGTCTCTTTGGGAGGTTTAGTTTCCAGAGTAGATGTTCTGGATTTAGCTGCAGTGCGGCTGAGAGCATCACTGATGACGGCACTAGGGTATCCACGGTTGGTGAAAAAATCAGACATTTTGGCTGCTTGTATAGTGAAATCCTCTTCGCTAGAGCACAGTCTGCGTAGGCGAAGGAATTCAGAATATGGAATGCTATTTTTAGTGGACTGGTGGTGGGAAGATGTGTAGTCCAGGTATGAGTGCGCATCAGTAGGTTTGTAGAAGACTGAGGTTTGAAGCAGTCCATCTTTGAGGGAGATAGTGATGTCCAGGAAATTAACTGACTGTGAAATGGTGTAGGTCAGCTGGATGGATGGATGGAAGGTCTGTGCAAAGTTGAGGAAATTCTGGAGGTCATGTTCTGGCATGGATGTGGCTCCCAATCCATCATCTATGTATCTTTTGTAGAGCTCTGGTGTTGGGCCTGTGTAAGAGGTTAGTAGGCGGTGTTCTAGGTGTCCCATGAAGAGGCAGGCATAGGATGGTCCCATTTTGGTTCCCATAGCAACACCACTGATTTGTGAGAATGTGTGGTTGTTGAATTCAAAAGTATTGAGGGTGAGGACTAATTCTGCAAGTCTGACTAGTGTAGCTGTGGGAGGGTGTTGTTGGTTGGGGGGCCGTTTGTTAAGAAAGAATGCGAGGGCCTTCAGTCCATCAGCATGAGGGATGGAAGTGTAGAGAGAGACGACATCAAGGGTAAAGAGGAGGCTGGGTTTGAAAGTGGGATCTGTGTTGTATGAATTAATCATGTTGAGTGTGTGTGTAGTGTCTTTGAGGTATGTGGGGAGGCCTTGTACTATGGGTTGGAGGAGAGAGTCTAAGTACTGTGAAATGTGTTCTGTAGGGCAGCTGCATGCAGATACTATGGGTCTGCCGGGAGTATTGGTTTTGTGTATTTTAGGGAGCAGGTAGAAGGTGGGTTGTTTGGTGTCTGTCATTATGAGGAGTTTGGCTGTCTTCGGTAAGTTGTTGTGTTTGATTTCTTGTTTAACTGTGGTTGAGATGAGTTTCTGGTGTTGGGGGAGGGGTGATGCTGTGAGTGGTGTATAGAAATTTGTGTCTGACAGTTGTCTGTGTGCTTCTTTTATGTACAACTGTTTGTCCCAGACCACCACTGCACCACCCTTGTCTGCTGGTTTGATGACAATGTCTTGTCTTTGTCTCAGTGATTCAAGGGCTTTTTGTTCATCCCGTAAGAGGTTGGAATTGCGGACAGGTTTGGATTTAACTTGAGAGATTTCTTTTCTACACTTTTTGATGTAGAGTTCAACTTCAGTGGATTTGTCAAGAGGTGGCTGGCGAAGCACTGGAGTTCGAAGAAGGTGGGTAAAAATGTCTGAGCTGTCTGGTAGAGGGGGCTTGGGCACACCGTCAAGTGCAGCCATCCATCTTAATTTTCTAAAGAATCTTTCAACATCAACGTGGTTTTGATATTTATTGGTGGCAGGCTGAATGGGAATAAATTTCAGACCTTTTGCCAGGACTGATCTTTCATCATTGGTGAGAGTCAGATTATCAGGAATGCAGCGAACAAGGTGGCGGTGTTGCTCATGGGTGATAGAAGGGTCAGTGTTGTGTGTACTACCTTATCTCCCACTATTCACCTCACACAACTTATAGCTATCTTATTTATGCATTTATTATCATTTTTTTTTTTTTTTTTTTAAATTATTATTATTATTATTTACTGATTTTTTAATTTATTATTATTTTTAATGTTTCATTTATTTATTTATTTGATTATTATAAAAATTGTATTTTCTAAATATATTTCTGTATCATGCTTTCATTACCTTAACCTTCACTATCGTTGTTAGCAGTATCATTCAGTAATACTATTGCTAGTATTGATACTACCACTGGCATTGACATCACCATCGCCTTCGCCTCTGGGACTGTTGCCACGGCAACCCTGCTGTTTAAGAATCCTCTAACCCACTCTCCTTTCTCCCATACCCATACTTATTGACACAGATTGGTAGTAATCTTGTCCCCTTTTTTTTTTTTTTTTTCTCAGTATTTTGACCATTATTAGTATTCCTATCAGTAATATTATTATCTTCATTACGACTTTGACTCGCTCACTATTTCCCTTCCAACAGCCTCGTTCTCATTCAACGCCTTCTTCCTTGCGCTGAACCCTACCAAGTGATCTGAAGCGATCAAAGCTAAGTGAATTTTCATTGTTTTATTCGTTAATGTCTCACCTGATGAAGACCTAAGAGGTCGAAACTAGTTGTGTTTCGTCTTGTGACTCGTTTGTCCACGTTCTCTGGGCGGTTCGCTAACATTTATTTAAGATTTGTTTAGATTTCCGCCTGCAGTCCTCTTGCTTTGCAACTAGATCTATTTTGATTCATACTGACTGCTACCCTTCGTTGTTTTGTATTTCTGTTTACGTCATCAGTGTGTGTGATTGTTATCGTGTATACGTCTTTCGATCATTGTATACTGTTAATCATTGATCCGTATTTCGTTTAACATACGTTTTTAGTCGTGTACGTGCGATCGCAATCAGGCACTCCTGACCTCTCAACTCTAAGAACCTAAATCAGAACATAATGCCGGCCCCCCAATTCCTCTCCCGTACACATGCCAGTTTTCACCAGTCCATTCATTTTCTGCCACCTATCATCCAGCCATTTGCACTAGGATATGCTAAAACACAGTTTCAGAAAACGAAATCTGCATCTCATCTCAACTTTCTAAAACAATGCATTCGACTGCGAATCACCCCTCGCGGATTCTCACTTTCTCACACCCCATCCGATCTTCATAACACCGCTCTTACCACTACCACTACAAGAATTCTATTCCAAGCCAGCCGTAGACTCATGTTGGCACATATCAAAACACTCAATTCATCCCTGGAATCTCTCTCCCGTCTTCTTCAACATTTCAAACAACAAACCACAATCATCATGCCCATAGCCACTGCTTCAAGACTCAGACAGCTCATCCATACACACAACCAGCTCATTCACAATCACTGCTACCAGATTAAGCAAGACAAGTTATCAAAATTACGAAACAAACACGAGGCAAACCCAGACCAGTTGAATCCCCCTACACACAACACTGACCCTTCTATCACCCATGAGCAACACCGCCACCTTGTTCGCTGCATTCCTGATAATCTGACTCTCACCAATGATGAAAGATCAGTCCTGGCAAAAGGTCTGAAATTTATTCCCATTCAGCCTGCCACCAATAAATATCAAAACCACGTTGATGTTGAAAGATTCTTTAGAAAATTAAGATGGATGGCTGCACTTGACGGTGTGCCCAAGCCCCCTCTACCAGACAGCTCAGACATTTTTACCCACCTTCTTCGAACTCCAGTGCTTCGCCAGCCACCTCTTGACAAATCCACTGAAGTTGAACTCTACATCAAAAAGTGTAGAAAAGAAATCTCTCAAGTTAAATCCAAACCTGTCCGCAATTCCAACCTCTCACGGGATGAACAAAAAGCCCTTGAATCACTGAGACAAAGACAAGACATTGTCATCAAACCAGCAGACAAGGGTGGTGCAGTGGTGGTCTGGGACAAACAGTTGTACATAAAGAAGCACACAGACAACTGTCAGACACAAATTTCTATACACCACTCACAGCATCACCCCTCCCCCAACACCAGAAACTCATCTCAACCACAGTTAAACAAGAAATCAAACACAACAACTTACCGAAGACAGCCAAACTCCTCATAATGACAGACACCAAACAACCCACCTTCTACCTGCTCCCTAAAATACACAAAACCAATACTCCCGGCAGACCCATAGTATCTGCATGCAGCTGCCCTACAGAACACATTTCACAGTACTTAGACTCTCTCCTCCAACCCATAGTACAAGGCCTCCCCACATACCTCAAAGACACTACACACACACTCAACATGATTAATTCATACAACACAGATCCCACTTTCAAACCCAGCCTCCTCTTTACCCTTGATGTCGTCTCTCTCTACACTTCCATCCCTCATGCTGATGGACTGAAGGCCCTCGCATTCTTTCTTAACAAACGGCCCCCCAACCAACAACACCCTCCCACAGCTACACTAGTCAGACTTGCAGAATTAGTCCTCACCCTCAATACTTTTGAATTCAACAACCACACATTCTCACAAATCAGTGGTGTTGCTATGGGAACCAAAATGGGACCATCCTATGCCTGCCTCTTCATGGGACACCTAGAACACCGCCTACTAACCTCTTACACAGGCCCAACACCAGAGCTCTACAAAAGATACATAGATGATGGATTGGGAGCCACATCCATGCCAGAACATGACCTCCAGAATTTCCTCAACTTTGCACAGACCTTCCATCCATCCATCCAGCTGACCTACACCATTTCACAGTCAGTTAATTTCCTGGACATCACTATCTCCCTCAAAGATGGACTGCTTCAAACCTCAGTCTTCTACAAACCTACTGATGCGCACTCATACCTGGACTACACATCTTCCCACCACCAGTCCACTAAAAATAGCATTCCATATTCTGAATTCCTTCGCCTACGCAGACTGTGCTCTAGCGAAGAGGATTTCACTATACAAGCAGCCAAAATGTCTGATTTTTTCACCAACCGTGGATACCCTAGTGCCGTCATCAGTGATGCTCTCAGCCGCACTGCAGCTAAATCCAGAACATCTACTCTGGAAACTAAACCTCCCAAAGAGACAGACAGACCCACTGCCTGCCTTCTCTTCCATCCTCACAATCTGCCCATCTGCAGGATCCTGAAGTCTAACTGGCACATAGTAGAAAACCATAAACCTGCCTTTGAGACCACACCAATGATCACTTTCAAACGTGACAAAAACCTCAACGACCTACTGGTGCGCTCTAAGCTGAACAAAATCTCAACACCTAAGCCACCAGGTACTTTCCCCTGCTCAAAACCCAACTGCAAAATCTGCTCTCTCACCAAACCAGACACCATCCTACATGGCCCCACAGGCTCTTTCACTATTAAACGCACTTTCTCCTGCCAGAGCCACAACACTGTGTATGCCATCCACTGTCAGCTGTGCGGTAAGATCTATGTAGGTGAGACATCTCGCACACTTGAGACGCGCATCTCTGAACACCTGGCCGACATCCGCCACCATCGGCCCAAACCAGTCGCTCTACACTTCAACCATGCCCAACACAACATCAACCATGTCAAAGTCTTGGCACTTTGGCAATCTAAGAGTGACAGCTTGGAACGCCTTATGCAGGAATCTCATCTCATTGCCAAACTGGGCACCGTCCACCCTCATGGCATCAACGTCCAAAAGTAGTATGTACCATTCCATCTCTGCAGCTCCAGCCTGAAATATCCCCCACCTACACACACCCATACCACCCTACCTCCCTCTGTTTACCTCAGACATAGGTTGCAGCTATCATCATCTTCCCTTTTCCTACACTCTCTGAGTCTCTCCATTTGCTACATCAATCGACTTACTCCCCCCTCCCCCTGCCCTAGTAATGATGTGTGTAGGGGTGTTGGTGGATATGGCGGTTGCTGGGGGTGGAGGTGGGGGTAACCAATGAATAAGGCTGATATTACAAATGGAACACACACACACACACACACACACACACACACACACACACACACACACACTCACACTCACACATACACACACACATAATAAATAGAATGCTGGCTCCTTTATCGTTGGTCGTGAAAGGGGGGGGGGGGGGGGGAGAGAGAGAGAGAGAGAGAGATTGTGTATAGGTGTGAATATGTTGCCCCTCCCCCTCCCCCAGTTAGTACGTAAACCCATCCCCTTCTTCCCTCCACCCTCATAGCATCTACACCTTAAAGTAACATGTACCAACCCACCACTTCTATCTCAGCCCATAATATCCTCCCACCACACACACACATACTACCTTATCTCCCACTATTCACCTCACACAACTTATAGCTATCTTATTTATGCATTTATTATCATTATTTTTTTTTATTTATTTTTTTTAATTATTATTATTATTATTTACTGATTTTTTAATTTATTATTATTTTAATGTTTCATTTATTTATTTATTTGATTATTATAAAAATTGTATTTTCTAAATATATTTCTGTATCATGCTTTCATTACCTTAACCTTCACTATCGTTGTTAGCAGTATCATTCAGTAATACTATTGCTAGTATTGATACTACCACTGGCATTGACATCACCATCGCCTTCGCCTCTGGGATTGTTGCCACGGCAACCCTGCTGTTTAAGAATCCTCTAACCCACTCTCCTTTCTCCCATACCCATACTTATTGACACAGATTGGTAGTAATCTTGTCCCTTTTTTTTTTTTTTTTTCTCAGTATTTTGACCATTATTAGTATTCCTATCAGTAATATTATTATCTTCATTACGACTTTGACTCGCTCACTATTTCCCTTCCAACAGCCTCGTTCTCATTCAACGCCTTCTTCCTTGCGCTGAACCCTACCAAGTGATCTGAAGCGATCAAAGCTAAGTGAATTTTCATTGTTTTATTCGTTAATGTCTCACCTGATGAAGACCTAAGAGGTCGAAACTAGTTGTGTTTCGTCTTGTGACTCGTTTGTCCACGTTCTCTGGGCGGTTCGCTAACATTTATTTAAGATCAACTTTTAGAGTTAAACCTGGGGGAGCCATGATAATATGATATAGTATGTTGTGAGTGTGTGTGTGGATGTGTGTGTGTGTGTGTGTGTGTGTGTGTGTGTGTGTGTGTGTGTGTGGTGTGTGTTTGAGGGGGGGGGGGGGTATGGTTGTTGTGCGGATGCGTGGTTGGGTGGGTGGGAGTGTGCATATACATGACTGTTTCTGTTGCAGATGCTGACGAAGCCTAAATAAAAGGCGAAAGCTTCTTTATATAAAAAAAAAAAAAAAAACATGAAGAGTGTGTGGCTGGTGTGCCTGCATTTATTTTTGTACGTTGTATATATATATATTATATTACGTCATATTGAAATATTTACGTCTCTTCCCTCACTACCTTACCTGCTGGCACTCAGGGAGGATGTCATATGCCGACGAAGGCAAATAAAGCCGAAAATTTCATTTAGAACCACGACAGCTTGTTGTTCTTGTGCCTTTTTTCTTTTGGATATATATATATATATATATATATATATATATATATATATATGTATATATAGATAGATAGATAGATAGATAGATTAGATATATAGGAGGTAGGGAGAAGGGGTACTGATAATGACGAGGGCGGCGGAGGAAAAGCCAGGAGCGAGCAATCGCGTGTATGTGCACTCGCGTACTAACTCACGTGTGCGTGTAGGAGCAAACCTAGTAATAGTATCACCTATTCTCACAACGTTAGAAATATCTCTCATTTTATCAAGAAAAGAGAGTTTTCTATTAATAAATCAAATTTCCTGTCGGATGGGATCTTTCTCGCAGGAAAGGATGAATAGAATTGGGGGAGGGGGAAGGGGACAAGAATGAGGGGGAGGGGACACATAACAAAGGGTATGAGAAAGGAAAGAAAAGGTAGAAAAAAGAAGAAAGAAATGGAGGGTGCAAAAAGACATCATTTCCTTCACAACAATAACATTGGCGGAGCACACTAAAATATTACTAAATGTAAACGAAAGGCAGTTTCAACTGTATTGCCCAACGTATTATCTTCGTTTCAGATGAATAAGGTCGAAACATGAGCTATGAAGAAGAAGTACCAATTCGATTAACGCGTCGCTTAATGAACCTTCTTAGCGCTCAATTGATTTAACACTTAGTATTACACATTAAGGAGAAAAAAGCGTAACCTTAAAGCCTCTTCAGTCAACCAGATCATCTGTCAACTTAATCATTAGTATAGAGTGTCAGAAGGCCCATCGATAAAAAAACAAACAAACAAACAAACAAACAACAACAAAAAAAACACCACCAAAGCATTGGACCCACCAGAGTCAGACAGGAAAATACAATAATATTCATCAACCATTCAAACTTTTTTCAAGAACTTTATAAAGAACACGAATCACAAGATATCAACATGGATAAGTTTAAAGAAACAATACCAAAATTAAACAAATCTGAATCTGACAACTTACAGGGATTTATAACAAAAGAAGAAGCAACAGAAGCATTAAGGAATATGCAGAATGATAAAAGTCCCGGCACAGATGGATTTACGGTGAATTTTTTCAAATTTTTCTGGAAACAACTAGGGGATTTTGTTACTCGTTCTTTAAACGAGAGTTTTTGTAAAGGGAAAATGTCAATAACACAAAGGGAGGGAGTAATAGTATGTTTACCCAAGGGAGACAAATCTAGGGAATTCATCAATAATTGGAGGCCAATTTCATTGTTAAATGTAACCTACAAAATAGGATCAACATGTATAGCTAACAGAATCAAAACAGTCTTGCTAAAACTAATACACGAAGATCAGACAGGATTCATATCTGGGAGGTATATTGGGGATAACTTGAGAACATTGTATGATATGATATACTATTTGGATCACAAAAATATACCAGGACTACTAGTTTCCATAGATTTTGAAAAGGCTTTTGATTCAGTTAACTGGAATTACCTGGTAAAAGCCATCAAAAGCTTTGGTTTTGGTGAGGATATTTGTAAATGGATTTGTACTTTTTATAAAAACATTAAAACACACGTAATTGTTAACGGCAAAATGTCTGAAACTTTTCCCGTAAAAAGAGGGTGTCGTTAAGGGGATCCTCTATCACCATATCTATTTGTATTATGTGTAGAGTTATTAGCATGCAAAATCAGAAACGATGAGGAAATTAAGGGAATAAAAATATCAGAAACAGAGCTCAAGATAATCCAGTTTGCAGACGATACGTGTTTCACTCTACAAGGAGATAAAAAATCTTATGAAAAACTTTTCGAGTCATTATCAGAATTTGAAAATATTTCGGGGTTGAAATTAAATTTCGAAAAAACTTGCAATGTATGGTTAGGACAGAAGAAGGACTCGAAAATAGTGTACCTAGTTGAAAAACACATGATGTGGAATCCAAGAAAATTCAAAATTCTTGGAATATGGTTTACAAATGACCTTTCAAAATTAATAGAGCTTAATATATCAGACAAGTTTTTGGAAGTGAAAAGATTGTTCAAAACTTGGTCCAAACGGATGTGCACACCATTAGGTAAGGTTAGAGTCCTGAAATCTCTTATTTTGTCAAAGCTTGTATACTTGTGGTTGTTGCTTCCAAACCCTCCTGATGACGTTATAAAACAATTACAAAGCATGTGTTTTGAGTTTGTCTGGGATGGGAAGCCTGACAAAATTAAACGAAAATATGCAGTACATGATATTGAAAATGGGGGCATAGGAATACCAAATATCTATGCTTTTATGCAAGCACTGAAATTGTCCTGGATAAGAAAATTAGTAAATAATGATTCAAAGTGGAAGACCATTTTAGTAACTCAATGTCCAGAAGTTAACGATATAAAATATTTTGGATCAAAGAGATTCTTGTATAGCAAATGCAACAAGTTTTGGAAAGACGTATTTAAGTCATATGACAGTCTGAGCATTCATGTAGATTTAGATAACAACGAAGAAATTATTTCAGAACCTGTCTTTTATAATGATAAATTCAAAATTAACCATTCCCATTTTTTCTACAAACTATGGGCAGAGAAAGGTATATTCTACGTAGGGGATATGATTGACGAAAATGGCAACTTTTTAAGTTATGAAGCGTTTACAACAAAGGTGGGAAGTCATTTAAATCCTCTACACTATTTTGGATGTGTCCGTGCAGTAAAAGAATATGCAAGGAAAAGAAACATAAAATTTGAAAATAATTACAAGAATGAAAACTGTAAGTTATTGAAAATTATAACAAGTGTCAATAAAGGAGCTAAGATTTACTATAATATACTTCTCAATAAATTATGTGTACTTAATATTAAGTCTTTTGTGAACTGGGAACTCAAGCTACATACCGCAGTAGATTGGGAAATCGTATTGAAAATTGCGAGAAAAATAGAAGAAATAAAATTCAGGTGGTTCCAATTGAAAATTTGTCATAGAATTCTTGTATCCAATATCATACTAAACAGAATGGGTTTGAGGAATAGCGATAGATGCAGTTTTTGTCAAATT
Organism: Conus canariensis; assembly: GCA_033310375.1. Lineage (NCBI taxonomy): Eukaryota > Metazoa > Mollusca > Gastropoda > Neogastropoda > Conidae > Conus > Conus canariensis. The sequence continues at coordinate 11,785,273 of CM065728.1, read as the reverse complement.
GAGAGAGATAGTATACATCACTATTTGTGGTACTGCACTACTTCACAAGAATTCTGGAAAGAATTAGAAAACTACATGAAAACAACGTGTGAAAATAGTATCAGATTGTCATTTAATGTTGAGCTGGTTTTGTTTGGAACCGATGAAAACACAAAAACAGACCAATCATTTGATCTCATTTTATTGTGGGCGAAATATTTTGTTTACACTTGCAGAATTAATAGTGTTAAACCCAGATTGTCAGGTTTTAAAATTGAACTTAAGCTTCGATACAATATAGAAAAGCATGCACATATGACAGAAATGCGTTATCATGTCTTTTTGAAAAATTGGCTACCCTACCTTGCTCTATGCGAAACACTGTAACAGTCTTTCATGGTTGACATGACACCTTGTAAAATGTTAAAGACACACATACACACACACACACACACACACACACACACACACACACACACACACACACACACACACACACACACACAAAACAACAAAAAAAAAAAAACGATGTTCCTGTAATGGATCGACACACAAGCCATGAAATTTGAGCGAACAATACTTTGTGAGCATGAATTTGTTGTTGTTGTTGTTGTTGTTGTTTGTTTGTTTTTTTTTAATTCCCCCTGTCCCTCCATGCCCAGGCACCATGCACCCACCCTTTCAGGGGTGTGGTGTGGGGGCTATTGGTTCCCTCCCTTGTTCGTTTTTTTGTTTCTTTTCTTTTCATAGCCTTTGTTTATATATTGTAATTGGTATATACTCTTGCAGCTTTTTAATATTTCATTTAATAATAATTGATATAGTGTAATAAGTTTATATTGTAACATGCGAATTACGACTTTTGAATTATGACACTTTTGTATGATCTTGACAGCACTAGTTAAACATTGTATATAAATGTATTGAATAATGTGTGTATTGTTGATGTAACGTGTGTATTGAATGGAAATATAACCTTCATTGCAAGGGACAAAAAAAAGAAAGAGAGAGAGACGGGAGGGGGGCAGTAGAGGGACAGAGAAACAAAGAAAGAGAGAGACGGGGGGCAGTAGAGGGATAGAAAAACAAAGAAAGAGAAAGAGAGAGACGGGGGGCAGTAGAGGGACAGAGAAACAAAGAAAGAGAGAGAGGGGGGAGAGTAGAGGGACAGAGAAACAAAGAAATAGAAAGAGAGAGACCGGGGGGGGGGGGGAGAGTAGAGGGACAGAGAAACAAGAAAAGAGAGAGTGGGGGACGAGTAGAGGGACAGGAAACAAAGAAAGTCGGAAGAGAGAGAGAGAGAGAGAGAGAGAAAGAGAGGGGGCAGTAGTGGGACAGAGAAACAAAGAGAGAGAGAGAGTGGGGGACGAGTAGAGGGACAGAGAAACAAACAAAGAGAGAGAGGGGGGAGTAGAGGGACAGAAAAACAAAGAAAGAGAGAGGGGAGAGAGTAGAGGACAGAGAAACAAAGAAAGAGAGAGAAGGGGGAGAGTAGAGGGACAGAGAAGCAAAGAAAGAGAAACAGAGAGGAGACGGGGGGGGGGGGGGGGCAGTAGAGGGACAGAGAAACAAAGAAAGAGAGAGAAGGGGGAGAGTAGAGGGACAGACAAACAAAGAAAGAGAGAGAAGGGGGCGAGTAGAGGGACAGAGAAACAAAGAAAGAGAGAGGGGGAGAGTAGAGGGACAGAGAAACAAAGAAAGAGAGAGAGGGGGGAGAGTAGAGGGACAGAGAAACAAAGAAAGAGAAAGAGGGGGGAGAATAGAGGGACAGAGAAACAAAGGAAGAGAGAGAGGGGAGAGGAGAGGGACAGAGAAACAAAGAAGGAGAGAGAGGGGGGAGTAGAGGGACAGAAGAAACAAAGAAAGAGAGAGAGGGGGAGAGTAGAGGGACAGAGAAACAAAGAAAGACAGAGAGGGGGGGAGTAGAGGGACAGAGAAACAAAGAAAGAGAGAGGGGGGAGAGTAGAGGACAGAGAAACAAAGAAAGAGAGAGAGGGGGAGAGTAGAGGGACAGAGAAACAAAGAGAGAGAGGGGGAGAGTAGAGGGACAGAGAAACAAAGAAAGAGAGAGGGGGAGAGTAGAGGGACAGAGAAACAAAGAAAGAGAGAGAGGGGGAGAGTAGAGGGACAGAGAAACAAAGAAAGAGAGAGAGGGGGAGAGGAGAGGGACAGAGAAACAAAGAAGGAGAGAGAGGGGGAGTAGAGGACAGAGAAACAAAGAAAGAGAGAGAAGGGGGAGAGTAGAGGGACAGAGAAACAAAGAAAGAGAGAGGGGGGAGAGGAGAGGGACAGAGAAACAAAGAAAGAGAGAGAGGGGGAGAGTAGAGGGACAGAGAAACAAAGAAAGAGAGAGAGGGGGAGAGGAGAGGGACAGAGAAACAAAGAAAGAGAGAGAGGGGGAGAGTAGAGGGACAGAGAAACAAAGAAAGAGAGAGAGAGGGGGAGAGTAGAGGGACAGAGAAACAAAGAAAGAGAGAGAGGGGGAGAGGAGAGGGACAGAGAAACAAAGAAGGAGAGAGAGGGGGAGTAGAGGGACAGAGAAACAAAGAAAGAGAGAGAGGGAGAGCAGAGGGACAGAGAAACAAAGAAAGAAAGAGGGGGAGAGCAGAGGGACAGAGAAACAAAGAAAGAAAGAGGGGGACAGTAGAGGGACAGAGAAACAAAGAAAGAGAGAGAGGGACAGTAGAGGGACAGAGAAACAAAGAAAGAGAGAGAGGGACAGTAGAGGGACAGAGAAACAAAGAAAGAAGAGGGGGGAGCAGAGGGACAGAGAAACAAAGAAAGAAAGAGGGGGACAGTAGAGGGACAGAGAAACAAAGAAAGAGAAACAGAGAGACGGGGTGGGGGGTGGGGGGAGGGGCAGTAGAGGGACAGAGAAACAAAGAAAGAGAGAGAGACGTTGGTGTAGTCGGACAGAGAAACAGAGAGAGAGAGAAAGAGAAAGAGAGGGGGGGGCAGTAGTGGGACAGAGAAACAAAGAGAGAGAGAGAGGGGAGGGGGAGTAGAGGGACAAAGAAACAAAACAAGAGAGAGGGGGTAATACAGGGACAGACAGACAAAGAAGAAAAGACAGAGAGGGTGGGGCGATAGAGGGACAGAGAGACAAAGACAGAGGGGGGGGGGGGGGCAGTAGAGGGACAAAGAAACAAAGAAAGGGGACGGGGGTCAGTAGAGGGACAGAGACAAAGAAAAAGAGAGGGAGGGGGGAAGTAGAGGGACAGAGAAACAAAGAGAGAGAGAGAGAGAGAGAGAGAGAGAGAGAGAGAGAGAGAGAGAGAGGCACTTTTCACTGTTAGAAATCCGTTCCCAAACCTTTGTCGGTATGTTTTGTCAGAAAACGGACGAACCTATGCCACAATCGACGTAAAAAGGAAGTGTTTACTATTTAGCTGGTGGTGTTGTCCGCTCTGGTGAATGGTGCATAGGTCTCATTCTTGCCCGAGGCATCATCCACACAAACTAGGAATGGTTTATGGATGACTCACACGCACTATTTACTTAGAGCAGGAGTGGGGGGGGGGGGGGGGGGAGAAATGCCAGCCATGAGTGAAAACTCTCTTTTACTGTAAATGAGTACGAATAGATTTTTCTAAAGTGAAAAGCGCCTCCTCTCTCTCTCTCTCTCTCTCTCTCTCTCTCTCTCTCTCTCTCTCTCTCTCTCTCTCTCTTTTCCACCAATTCTTGTCCCATTCTTTTTCTGATCATTTTTTTTTAGTTAAATTGGGTGAGCTTTGTAGCTGTTTCCATATCAGCTGACTCTAACTTTTTCTTTTGTTGGCGGGGGGGGGGGGGGGGGGGGGGGGGTGAGGGGGAAGCTTTCCGTTCTTCATCTCCCCCTATTTTGGGGTCTACCTCAGCGGGCCGTTATTTGCAACTGTCCCTCCCCCCCTCCCTCTCTCTCTCTCTCTCTCTCTCTCTCTCTCTCTCTCTCCCGCTTCCTTTCCACATACATTCAAGATAAATATGTGTACGAATCAACCTCATCCACATTGCTGTCACACACACACACACACACACGACACTTGATCGTACATCACTTGGGGTTGAAGATACCAAAACCCTTCTGCCCCCCCCCCCCCTCCTCCCCACATCTCTCTCTCTCTCTCTCTCCTCTCTGTATGCCTCTCTCTCTCCTCTCTCTTCTCTCTCCTCTCTCTCTCTCTCTCTCTCTTTCTCTCTCTATCTCTCTCTGTATGTCTCTCTCTGTCTGTCTGTCTGTCGGTCGGTCTATCAGTCTGTCTGTCTGTCTGTCTGTCTGTCTGTCTGCCTCTCTCTCTCTCTCTCTCTCTCTCTCTCTCTCTCTCTCTCTCTCTCTCTCTCTCTCTCTCCCGCTTCCTTTCCACATACATTCAAGATAAATATGTGTACGAATCAACCTCATCCACATTGCTGTCACACACACACACGACACTTGATCGTACATCACTTGGGGTTGAAGATACCAAAACCCTTCTGCCCCCCCCCCCCCCACATCTCTCTCTCTCTCTCTCTCTCTCTGTCTTCTTCTGTATGCTCTCCCCCCTCCCTCCTCTCTCTCTCTCTCTCTCTCTCTCTCTCTCTCTCTCTCTGTATGTCTCTCTCTCTCTGTCTGTCTGTCTGTCGGTCGGTCTATCAGTCTGTCAGTCTGTCAGTCTGTCTGTCTGTCTCTGTCTCTGTCTGTCTGTCTCTCTCTCTCTCTCTCTCTCTCTCTCTCTCTCTCTCTCTCTCTCTCTCTCTCTCTCTGCCCCCCGTTGTCCGGTTTCTGAACTCGCCTCAGTTCTGTGTTCACCACATTGCCATTCTTCTCCGGACATTCACCCGGGCAGCTCGGCTTTGGGCATTGTGATGTCTGTTCTTTGTGTCGTCCAGGGCAAATGTCCTGGTAAAACCCCTCACGTCTTCTGCTTGGTATTGTGTGCAAGGTAGGCGTTTCTTTGGCACCTAGCTTTGTAAGTGCATTTGTATTTTTGGTTGTGTTTTCCAGTAGCGCTGCTATCTTTTCCCAGTCTTCTCGCTTCAACAAAGTCTTCACTTCTTGAGCCATCTGCTGCTTCGAGTTCAGATGAATCGGTTCTTTCTGCGTCACTCTTTTCCCGAAGACGACACTGCTGTCACTGGCTCTGTTCTCAAATCTAGCACTGATTACTGTCATACTGTTCTAGTTATTTGCCCAACGCATCGTATAGGCCGACTCCTGAAAATGGAGAAACTCTCTGTGAGGTATTTTCAGACTCTGCTACTATGGTTATGTGGCTATACCCCTCTCCTTCGCTCCCTTCACTGGTTTCCTGTTGTACAACGGATATCAGGTTTCTTCTCTTCTAGTCTAGAGTATTCCTTCAAAACGCCCATGGGTCCCAATTTACTGGTAGGGGTTATAATCCAATGCGTTACACCAGCACGAAGATCCCAACGTCCGTGGCGAACACGGAAAAGATGATGGTTGAAAACCGTCAGGGGGCTGTTACGCCTAATGAGAAAGTCGTGTTGTCGGCTTTTAACGCGGTTATGTTGATTACGTTGATTTTTTTTTCTTGTTTCTGATGATCAATAACAATGAGGATGATGAAGATGGTGGTATGGGGTTCGTTCCTGTCTGAGACTTATTAACGAGGCTGTTCTTTCGCTCCCTTTCAAACCGAATCGTGGCGTCAACTAGTAACGGACACCTGCAGTGTTGGTCAGGAAATTTGAGCAGAACTCTGGAAGGCGGATCAGTAAAGTGGACGACACTCGACCGCACGGTTCCAGTCCTCCCATTGAGCACAACGCACACTCAATATTTGGCAGGAGCCAGCAAGGGTCAGAAAGTTCCAGATCCAGAAGTCTCTGATGCGGCTGGAGCCACGAGTTATCTGCCCGTAACTAGCAACGGCACCACTGCTTAGCGCGCGTTTGGCTGAGTAACCAGTAAACAAACACGCAAACCAGCACGAAGAGCAGTGGGAAGGTTCTTGTTCTGGTTCGGGAGGTTGTCAATACCTGGTCATGACCCTGTGGGGAGCGAGGATTCGGCTCAATCAATATCCTTTGTTCATCCAAAACGTGGTCATTCAGTCGTGCGTTACTTTACAGGCCCATGAAAAACACATCAGACTGCTTATCAGACGCACTGTAAACTGAAACTAAACAAATAGAAACCC
>CM065728.1:11746672-11764172 GCA_033310375.1 Conus canariensis | reverse complement strand
GATATACGGGTCAGTAGGAAGGTAGGCATGCAGGCAGTTTGGCAGACAGACAGACAGATAGACAGACAGACAGACAGAGATATACAAACTTGTAAATATGTTTCAAACAGAAAAGTCGCACTATGAAAAACGGTGACAGCCTATAAAAGATAAAAAGATTATAAAAAAAAAAAGTCGTTGATGTCTTCATCTTTCTCTCCACCTCCTTCTTCCTCTTTTCCCTCTTCCTCTTCTCCTTTTCTTCCCAATCAATCGTTCAAGTAATAATATCTTCCCAATCAATCGTTCAAGTAATAATATCGTCCCAATCAATCGTTCAAGTAATAATATCTTCCCAATCAATCGTTCAAGCAATAACATTATTTATTAACTACTCAATCTGCCATCTTCTATGGGTTGTGACGTATAGTACCTGGCTGATGGACTCCAGTCCAATCATGTCCCGCCTTTCGCGGCGCGTGCACCACGTGACAGGCCTGAGCACGCGCATTCTGGCAGAAGACACCCACGCAGAGCCTTACCAGGTTTGTCTGCTTGCATGTCCTGACAGAGAAAGAGTGACTGTGATCAGAGAAATTATTGTTACAAGCTCTGTCTTTCGAACCCCATGATTCTAAGCTACACACAAAAAGTTAAGGATCACTTTCACAAACATTCATAACTGTCAAAATAAGAAAGTCAATGCGTTGAAGTTTGGCCAACATTTAATTCCATTCTTTAGTGATAACGATACACAATTGCCTTCAATCTCGAGCAATCGTTTGGTGTGTACATTTGATTAAAGTGGGTACGTATCCAAATTTGATTTCCCAAAGTCATTGAAATCACAAGACAGGGCATACTGATGCTCCCAAAAGCTCAGTAATGCGTGTAACCACCATGGCTGTTCTGGCACTCGATGCAGCGAGTCCTCATTGAGTTGACCAGGTTGGTGAAGATCCTCTGTGGAAGCGCCTGCCACTCAGCCTGCAGCATCTGGTAGAGGTGTTGGGCATCCCTGGGAGGGGGGTGGCTCCTCACTTTGCGATCCAGCTCATCCCAGAGGTTCTCAATCGGGTTGAGATCGGGACTGCATGCTGGCCACTCCATTCTGTTGACTCCAGACTGCTGCAGGAAGTCGTTGACCACCCTTGCCCTGTGGGGGCAAGCATTGTCATCCTGGTAGACAGCCCTCGGTCCCATCTGCTGCAGTGTAGGCACAGCCAGCGGTCGAAGGATCTCATCCCGGTATCGGATGCCAGTCAGGTTACCCTGTACATGATACAAGGGTGTTCTGTGGTGAAGGCTGAAGGCCCCCCAGACCATTACAGAACCTCCACCAAAGGCCACCTTTTCTTGGACAGTGGTGTCAGTAAAGCGTTGCCCTGGGCACCTCCAGACCCTCAGTCGGCCGTCGTTGTGGTGAAGGGTGAAGCGTGATTCATCACTGAACAGGACCTGGGACTATTGCTGACGTGTCCACCTCACGTGACGTGCGCAGAAGGCGCGGCGTGCTGCCCTATGGGCTGGAGTTAAGCGTGGCCGTACTGCTGGGCGACGAGAACGGAGATTAAACCCATGTAGGTGGTTCCGTATGGTCTGCTGGCTGATGTTGATGTTAGTAGCCACCCTGAACTGCCTTTGAATTATGCTGGAAGAGGCTGTTCTTGTCTGCAGGGCTTGTCGTTCAATGAGACGATCGTCACGTGGGGTTGTCTTCTTCGGTCGACCAGATCTGCGTCTTTCATGGACAATCCCAGTGGCTGTGAAGCGTTGAATCAGTCGGACAATGACCGAGATGGACACATGAAGTCGCCTGGCCACTTCTCGCTTGGGAACACCATCTTGGAACCATGCAACAGCTCGTCCCCTATCCAACTCGCTTAATTTTCGTCGTGGAGGCATTGTCAGATCAGGCCTACTACTGGTGGAATGTCTTCTTATATAGCCAAGCGAGCGACAGCATCTCACACATAAACAGCAGTGCTTGCACGTGCATAATGGTTTTTCCATCTGGCAAGTGCAATGTGTTCAGGCAGAACGGTCCAAAACAAGGTCATTTTTCGCAAGTTTCCGCTTTTCCGTTTGCGGCCCAGCTCAGTAGTAGAGAATCCCGTGCAATTTTCGCACTAACACAACATCGCCCACTTACAGCTGAACAAGAATTCATGACAATTTGGCTGGACTAAGAAATAAATAACAGTAGCGAACTGAGTTTATTACGCACCTGTTTTCACATACTGATCCTTAACTTTTTGTGCGTAGTATATTTTCATTTTTTTTTTTAAAGTTTGAAAGATTGTTTGTCTCGAGTCTTTTTTCTTTATTCACGTGTCTAAACAAAATGAGTCTACGTAATCACCCCTCTCTCTCATATAATATATATTATATATGGAGAGAGAGAGAGAAAGAAATATAGATATACACACCTTTGTGTGTGTGCGAGAGAACTTTAAACGTGGCATTTTCTCGGCAATCACAAGCGCTAGTAGCGTTACCAAACGAAGCAAAAACGAGAAACATTGATAAGATGTTTTCATCCATTCTATGACACAAAATATCACCTAACCATAATGGCCGCAAGTCTACGTTTTAAACAACGTTTTTGACAGTATAAAGCTGCAGCTTCATTGCAAATTGTAATAAATTTTCGCTATATTTATTAATGAAAGATATGCTGAATGATATTTTGCACAAATTACTGTCATAGATATCTGGTTACATACTATTCAGACCATTTGGTAGTAACCTCCTCGATCCATAGGATCAGGTATTCAAAAGAAATGACTAGACGTAGAACTAGGGCTGCGAATAAATGTGTATTGGCGGAGGGTCATATAAATACGACTTTGTAACTTTATCCTTCCTGGTGAATCAAACAAATGCAGATTCTATCACGTAGCCAACAAATCAGTGGTATCTTAAAATAACATCGTTTCAAGCATGTAGCCAATATAAGTCAGTCTTACTTCAAAATAACATCGTTTCAAACATGTAGCCAATAAATCATCTTTATTTTAAAATAACTGATCGTTTCAAACACTGTACAAATAGACCGTACAGGGCAAACTTTGTATTGTTGCCAAAATGACAGAAAGTAAAATAGAAACAGACCTGTTCCGTAACAAAAAAACAAACAAACAAACAAAAAAATCAGGGGAAGATAATGCCTGCTTTTCCAATGCAAATAAGAGTTAGATTGTCCAAGTTTATGAGGGTTTTTTGTTGTTGTTTTATCATGTTAAGTCATGATTTGGCATACAGATAAAAAGTCTTGTCTGCGTATGTAGTTTGAAGGGCCTTTTGTTGGCTGCTTGAGGGAGCACAGTAGCTTTCACATGTTGGCCATAGTGAACAGTAGTGACGGCCTAGGATGTGGCATAGCGAAATTCTCACCTTTAACTGCCTAAACCTGGGTGGTCAGCTATGGCTTTTTGTCTAGTCTTTAGCGTTGTAGCCCCGCGACCCGCGAAGTCCTTTGAGACATATCCCTGCTCAGGGAAAAGAAGTCCTGTCCTACTGAAACAAATGACAATTGTGAACAACTGTGTTCATCTGCACATGAAGTTTGTAGCATGATAACTAATCTATTGATGTACGTAAGGCTGATCAAACAAAACCACGCCAAGAAGGCGGGCTGTCCCCTTAACTTGTTGACCCCCCCGTGTGAAAAAGAAAACACAACAAACAAACAAACATGTGCAATGCATTGCCGCATTGAAGAAGTCTAAACATAGCTCAAACGCAACGCAATGATGGTTGCATCCGGGTGCATCCAGGCGTGCCACCTTACCAGACACTGCACTCCACGATCAGCGGACGTCGACAAAAATACCCAGCCTCCTCTGAACATCGGTGTGACAGTGCGAAGGGAGGTAACTGCGCCCTCCCCCGTCACAAAGCCCACTGCTCTGATTGAACGTGGTTTCACATGCTCCCATTGCCGTCTGGCCATGACTCAGCACTTTGGTTGATTGTTGTGGAAATACTATTGACACCAATGACTGTCCTTGTCTGTAGATGCCAGGCCAGTCAACGGAGGTTCTGGCCACACTCGCAACTTCATCTGCACAGAACCACTCTGTCATGTTACCCACTTGATGAAGGATGCAGTTCACCACGTTGAACCACAACATTCTTTCTACATATCATCATCATCATCATCATCAGTATTATTAGTATCATCATCATCATCATCAACATCATCATCATCATCATCATTATCATTATTAGTATCATCATCATCATCATCATCATCATCATCATTACTACTAATATCATTATCATTATCATTCAGAGTACTTACATAGTGCCTATCTTCGGTTACAGACCAAGCTCTAAGCACTTTACAATCCACGCTCTCGTTTACACGAACGGACTGCCTACCTGGGTAGTGCCGACTGAAGAACTGCCTGCTGGCTCTACATTCAATCCTTTCCCGTGTCATTCAGTCAGGGTCGGTCACACATTTTTTTTTCCCGTCACTCTTTTTCACTCAGGAACATAGTACGTGTGACGTGTCCTCCATACCAACGGCCGAACTGGCCTTTTCCTCCGAAAGTTGGTGATGGGATTTTATGTTGTGTAAGATATTGTGCGTGCGTTCACACACGGAACATCAGTTTATGGTCTCATCCGAAGGGCTTTTTGGGGAAATGGAGTCAGAACCAATGTCAACTCCAAGTGAGAAATCCCCCTGTCCCGAAACGGCCCGGTGGAGATTCACACCCGACAGGATCACCAGGATTTGGAATCCGGTGCTCTATCAACTCAGTTCATCCCGCCATACCACTGTCCCAGAACGACTAGAAAGCCAAGTGATAGGCAGTCTTAATGAAAAGTCTATCAATGAAATACTGCAGCGTGATGTAATGATCCCGGCATGTGGGACAGACATTTGTTTGCTTCGCGAACACCAGCTCCAAAAGCTGCAGCTGTGGACAAAATAGTTACAGCGGCAGAAAATGACGTGACAATCGCAATGGGAAGCAACTCTATCCTTCCCGCTATAAGATTAATACTACGCACCGGTAAGACTAGATTTACCAGCTAGACGATTATGATGTTGAATACATGTAAGGATCACCTGATGTATGGGATGTATGTGACAGACTGGGTGTTACCATGCAGTGTTCAGTTGATAAGCATTCTTCCTATAATATATCGATTGCAAACATTCACCGCTAGCTTTAGATTCCGATTGTCTCATTGGTGACTGGCCAGTACATTGTAAGCGAGAAGTTTCTGTTAACCTTCGTCGTATGTCGCTTGAGTTTTTGCGCGCCATACGTTGCGGATCTCCAGGGACCTACGCTTTTTGAAACGGAATGAAGGCTTGCCGCGCGCGCCGCGCGCGCGCGCGGTGTGTGTGTGCGTGTGTGTGTGTGTGTGTGTGTGTGTGTGTGTGTGTGTGTGTGTGTGCGTGCGTCGTGCGTGGTGCGTGCGTGCGTGCGTGCGTGTGTGTGTGGTGTGTGTGTGTGTGTGTGTGTGTGTGTATTGTGTGTGGTTGTTTTCTTATCCTTTGCTGACAAAAACAAATAGTTTTTAGTACCGCTACGGGGCCATGCTTTATTGGCAAAGCCATAAAAAAAATCTATGGAGAAAGTACAAAAAAAAAATCCCTAACTTAATTATGAGGTACAAATCATGACGGTGGATCATTACACGCCCACGACATTCGGCGAAGGTAAAGTGGTGTCTGCCATTGGTGGTGATGCACTGCAACGTCCGTAACATCTGATGAGAATCACACAGGAGTCGTAAGTAAACTGAAGCTGGTGCAGTAGTCGTTTTTCTTATAAAAAAAAAAACAAAAAATAAACAAAACAAAAAAAAGAAATTAACGAACCCCTAAAGCAGCACCGAAGAGTTCAACCATGCTCTTTCTTTTCCCCTCCCTCTGGCCATGTCGGTAGCAGTTACTGGCGTGTCACTCACTATGACTAAACGGTGTTTTGCCTACCTTGGTTCCCCTCCCCGACTATGTGACTGGGAATTCATGTGAGACACTTACAGGACAGTGAGCAAAGCTCGGTGTTGTGGGTCTTGAAGGGTGCCAATTGTGCTTCGTTTGCTACACATAGCAAGATGGCATGCTGCATCCAGACAATTCTCCAGACAATTCTCGAACGCGCACAGAACACGTGTGCAACTGGCGATTCCGCACTTTTCACTTAATGGAGGCGAGTTTCCTTTCTTCTGATTGTGAAACCAGTTTCCTCGTTTTCACCAGCCAGAGGGAGAATCTCTTCTTCTTCGTTCTCGACCACATTACCTTCAGAAAATGAACTTTCATATTTTCGCTTTCTTACTATGCCCCCCCCCTCCCCCACCCCCACCCCCACCCTTCCTCTACTCCAACCTCTCGCGCCTCACACACAGACCACACCTTCCGTCCTTCACCACCCACTTCCCCTCCGACTACATTCCCCTTATCCTCACCCACCTTTCCTCCAGCCCACCCTAGCTTCAGGGGCTTTGACTTCTGGCCTTGTCTCGTTTTCATGAGCTCAGCATCTCTCTCTCTCTCTCTCTCTTCTCTCTCTCTCTCTCTCTCTTCTCTCTCTCTCTCTCTCTTTGAGTGTGTGTGTGTGTGTGTGTGTGTGTGTGTGTGTGTGTGTGTGTGTGTGTGTGTGTGTGTGTTCTCACTCGGCAGGCTTAGGACACAGTGAAGCTTTTTTTTTTTTCCAATGTAACGTTCATATTGTCTCAGATATTATATAGTATTATATATATATATGAGTCAAAGCGATCAGTATATGAGTGACAGCTTAGACTGTGGGCTGTATATTTTGAACCAAATTTCTGAATTTCACTTTTGGTTTCCGGTCAGCGGATCTGCTTTCAACTATCTTAGTGACTAGAGGTATGAATCAAAACCAGCTGAGGGTCTTCTTTGCTGATTAATTCCGAGAACGAAGCTCCATCATCATAAATTACATCTAACACTGGGACTCGGTAACATGAAGATTGCTGGATTTACGAAGTTGCAGGCTGTAAAAAAAAATGGTTGTATTTGTAATGAACTAGTTGTAAGATAAGTAATCTGGAATACAAACTAAAATTGTTATACTCACCTGTTTCCAGTTGTCACACCACACACACACACACACACACACACACACACACACACACACACACACACACACACACCATATAAGCAGGAATCACCGCTGAAAGAAATTAATCAACACAACATGAAAACAGAAATGAACTTATAAATGTGTGTTTCCGCTCAATACGTCCATCCTATGATCGCGCTATCCCACCTGACCAGCCAGTGAGCACAAAGTTCAGTGCTTGCTCACATCACGCGGTTTCAGATAACTTAGTCACTAAACGAAAAATAATCAGAACAACACGCTAGGGGAGACACCGCGTTTCTGCCGAGTGATATCAGCAGTGTTAACTATCGCCTGGTCTGATCCAACATTGACAGGACATTACATGCTAACCCCCATGTTGACGTCATCGATTGCTTAGTGACGTAGCCAGCGTGAGTGAATAGCCCCCTCCACACAGCCAGGACTATAGGTCCTCTCAGCCTTAGGTCAGCACAAGAGTAGGGCCTGAATCTGATAGAGCACAGAATCTGATGGTGTTGCTTGTTATTCATTCATCAACAATGAAGAGGATGATCAGGACATTGTGGCATTCGTCTTAGTTGTCGTCGTTTCCCCCATGTGCCCTTTGTTTCTCCTGAACAATGCCCACATTGTTTGCCTGTAGCGAGACCCCATTTTGTAATAAATACAGAAATTAAAAGCGAAATTGAAGAAGCTGATACCCTCTGACACCCACAACATGGACAGGTAGAAATTGTGATGACGTCTTCCGGTGTTCATTTCCGGCAAGAAAAGACAAGCAACGCGAAAAATACAAGCCGGAAAAGTGCACGTCAGGAAGAAGGCAGAGTTCCCCAGCAGCATCTTCGTCAACGCCACTTCCCGGGAGGAAAGCGAGGACGATGTTCCAGTCCGCCACGTCACAATCTGACGAAGCTTCATTGTCGTAATGATCGTTGCGTTAACACCACTGTGTTCATGCCTCCAGGAAAACCGGCCCCGAATAGAATGCTGTCTAGGTAGTCAATCAACTCTTTATGAGATCGGTAAAATTGCCCGCCTGTGATCCTTATCGATACTTCCCCAGTGACAGGATCGTAGACGCACCCAATCCCATACCGGTGCGACACGATGAAAAATAAACTGAAGACACTGACAGAGACAGCAGCGATGATGCAAGCCATCGTTGTGGTCCGCAGCACAGTGTGGTAGTTCAGCGGCCGGAGAACGCAGTAACATCGCTCACACGCAACAAAGGCAGACAGCACACAAGAAACGAACCCGGAACCCAGGAAGAAAATCAGATTATTGTTGGCCATGAACTCATTCAGTGGAGTCATGATGGCTGGGCACTGACGTGAGGTATATGTTCTCCGCGTGAAGACACAAAGCCGAGGTTAAAAAGAGGTTGTCAAAGACAGCCAGCATGAAGAGACAGAGGTTGACACGGTCCTGAAGGCCTTGTCTGTAGAACACCGCCATGTTGATGGTGTTAGCCGGTCCACCAATCAGAAAGGAGAGTGCCAGAGCAAGGTCTTTGAACATGGCAGCATGGGTTTCTACTTCCTGGCTGACGAGGTTGTCAGGGTTATCCCAGGGTACATATCCCTGTCTGGTTAAACCTGATTGGGATGCAGCCTTCGTATACTGACGTGTTCTGGACAACATAGTGTGTCGATAGCGCGTCTACAATAGTCGTCATTTTGTCCACCATCTAGACTGAAAGATGTTTTTCAAATCTGCATCGCCCGAATCCAGTAGTATCGCGTTTTCCCTTCAAGCTTTCCTTGTGATGTCGTCAAGTAATATAAAATTCTTTTTTGTGAGTGTGGTCATTTTACATATTACCTGTTTTGAGGAACGAACACATGAACGTAAGGGCCATACAGAAGGAGGGTCAAGGGTGTTGGGGAGGGAAGGGGAATTCATTTCTACGCCTGCAGGGAATGCGAGTACTGGGAACAAACGACAGAAATAAAACATCAAAGAATGAACATAATTTGTTAAAACGACAACAAAGAAGGTCTTTTCTTTAGTCCACAAAATGTAATAAGTTGTGTTATAACCCAACTAACTGATCTCTCAACTGATCGCTTCTCTTTGGTTATGCACAAATGTATGTGGTAATCTGACCATGACTGGCTGGTCTGACAGCATGAATCATACATTAACAGGAAACTTCTCTGAAGTAATGTACGAAAACATTTGTGGTCATCTTGCAATACCCTAACAATATAAACTATACATTCATGGACACCCTCTTTAAAATGAAGACAACTGGTTTTTTCCCTATTTTGGGGTGTGGGTGAGGGTTAAGGGGGGGGGGGGGGGGGGTTGAACCGTTGCTTTCCTGAAGGTAAACAACGAAAAGAGAAAACAGCTAGGACTCTCAGGATCACAACTATTTCTGTGCTTGCAGTGGTAAGTAGCGATCACAACTGTTTCCCAGTTAATGTTTTTCTCACGATAACACTGTTTTTTTTTTGTTTTGTATTTCTTTTCTTTTAGGAAAACGAGGATAACAGTTATCATCCCAAGGAAATTAGAAAACATAATTGCAATCCTCCGGTAAAACAGGAAGAACAGTAATTATCATCAGGAAAACAGAGAACACAATTGTAATCCCGAAGAAAACAGATGTGATCCTCAGGATATAGCTGTTTTCCATCATGTCGCTTTTTTTTTCTCAGGGATCTGTAGCTTTTTCCTTTCGAAATTAACTATCATTGCCTTTGTCGACTAATGTGCTACAACAGTCGTCCCCTCTTCCTCTGTCTGTGTTACAACAGTCGTCCCTCTTCCCTCTGTCTGTGTTACAACAGTCGTCCCCTCTTCCCTCTGTCTTCAAAGTGCTACAACAGTCGTCCCCTCTTCCCTCTGTCTGTGTTACAACAGTCGTCCCCTCTTCCCTCTGTCTGTGTTACAACAGTCGTCCCCTCTTCCCTCTGTCTGTGTTACAACAGTCGTCCCCTCTTCCCTCTATGCTACAACAGTCGTCCCCTCTTCCCTCTGTCTGTGTTTCTAACAGGTCGTCCCTCTTTCCCCTGTAGTGTTACAACTTCAGTTCACCTCCCATTCCTCTAGTCGTGATAACGTCGTCCCCTCTTCCCTACTGCTGTTTACACTCGTCCCTTCTTCCTCCTGTCTTTTACACATCGTCCCCTCTTCCTCTGTCTTGTTACACAGTCGTCCCTCTTCCCCTGTCTGTGTTTCATCATTCGTCTCCTCTCTTCCCCTGTCTGTGTTACAACATCTTCCCCTCTTCCCCCTTCCTGTGTTACTAACTCGTCCCTCTTCCCTCTATGCTACACAGTCGTCCCCTCTTCCTCTGTCTGTGCTACAACAGTCGTCCCCTCTTCCCTCTGTGCTACAGACTTTGCTTTAAGGCCAAGTGTGGTATGTATAAAGGGCCTGCAAGTTCCAGGTCAGAGCCAGACGAGTAATGTCTGATGCTAACTTCTTAAGGATGAGTCACCTCCAGCCACAATTCCTTCTCAGGGTCTGTGGATAACTGGCTTCTGCCCCGTCCTTGACCGCACCCCTCACTGCTAACGTTGTCCTTCTTCTTCTTTCTTCTTCTTCTTCTTCTTCTTCTTCTTCTTCTTCTTCTTCGTCTTCTTCTTCTTCGTCTTCGTCTTCGTCTTCTTCTTCTTCTTCTGCTTCTTCCAGACGGTTCCAAATCTGAGGAGGGGGTGCCTCTGCTGTGTATTGTGCAACAGATTACATTCCCACTGACAGCTCCATCTACACTGCTGAGTTGACAACCTTGGTCCTGGCTCTTGGAATGGTTTCTGTATCCAAACATAAAGATTTCCTCATTTTGTCGGACTCCCTTTCTGCATTGGAGGCCATTGACGGCCGTAACGTCAAGCACCTCATCTGCTGAAGTTATTCGAACTGTACTCCTCTCTGACACCCGCTGGATGTAAATAGTTTTTGCTTGGGTTCCCAATCATGTGGGCATTCGAGGCAACGAAATGGTTGATAAACTTGCTTAGAGTGCCACAGAGAAAGAGTTGAGCAGATTGTCTATCACTTACACTGATCTAAAATCCAGAACCCAGGTTTATGTCGAAGACTTCTGGCAAGAGGAATGGAACTTGCAGACGGATAACAAACTATTTAAAATCCGTCCAAACCTGAAAAAGTTTTTTACCATGTTCCCAAGACGGCCGCCAAGAAGAAACAGTTTTGTTCCTTAACTCCATAGGAATTTACTGGAGTGTCACACTGAAGTACAATCCACTTTCAGTTCTGTGGGTTGTGTGCAAAAGTTTGAGACTGTCGATTTTCTCTCTGTCCATTTGTAATTTAGTCAGTCCATCGTTTTTCTGTCTTCCCTTTCATACCCCCACCCCCCATTCCCCTCCACGTTCACCCCCTTCAACAGTTCACTGGAAGACTGTTTTAGCAAGGCCGTTGGATCTGATTACATGGCCGTATTACATGGCTTTACCAATCAATATTTCTCTTCATAACTGATGACTGTGCATCTTCATAATAATGGTCCAATGTGTTGCGTGATGATGTGACGCACGAAGTCCTGTTCGTTGGTGATGTCATCAGTGTATCTGATGTTCAGTAACTTGCAGCAGCATCCTTTTTCAATGGCTGGGATTCTTCTCTTCAGATTTGCTTTAAGGGTCCAAGTGTGGTATGTATAAAGGAAGATGGAATAACCAGCGCACACGGAAGCCTGATCTGGGTGTTTCTTCTCTGCACAGGTTCTGGTCTGGACAGCAGTGATGCTGTCTCTGCTGACCCTTGAGCTGGTTTCTAGTGAAGATTCCTCCTTACTAATGACTGATCCCAGGTTAAACAGTTCCTAACTTTCTTGAGTGGATAGTTAATTAGAACTGATAATGGTGTTGTGACTGGCCATCAACTTGATCATTTTGGCGCTGATTTCCATGATGTATGTTTTCGATGTTTCGCCCAGCCTTCAGTAAGAGTGGCGAATTCTTGATCAGAATCGTCAGATTGTCAACGTTGTCTGCGAAACAAAGGTTCACAGTGAAGAACAGAACCACTCTTTAGCAACAGTGCCATTCGCCAGTGTTCCAGATTCTGTTACCGGTGGTAATTAGGATGCCAGTTACTGCCTCTGCTCCATATTTCAAAACTTCTGCAGAGATTTGAAAAGTTATTGATAACGCACCGCCAAAACAAACAAACAAACAAACAAACAAACAAACAAACAAACAAACGTAGACAAACGAATCACAAGACAAAACACAACACGTTTCGACTCTGAAGTCTTCTTCAGGCAAGATACACAACACTCAGGACAAAGAAAATGAACGAGCAATTTTGCTTGTTCATGTTCGTTGTCCTGAGTGTTGTGCATCTTGCCTGAAGAAGACTTCAGAGGTCGAAACGCGTCGAGTTTTGTCTTGTGATTTGTTTGTCTACGTTTGCTGGCGGAGCTTTATCGATAACTTTTGAAATTAATTTTGTTTAGGTTTCCGCCGGCAGTCTCCTCATTTTGCAACCAGATCTTACTCTTCAGAGATGTTGTGAATGACCGCAGCCTTCATACATCTCGTCAGTTCCACTGCTACTAAGACTTCTTCACGGAGTGGCGGCAAGTCACCCTGGTTTAATGAATTCTGTACTGATCATCCACACTTAGATCTGCTTTTGCTCTGTTTGTGGCACAGTTCAGAGCAATTCAGAATCCGACATTTTATGATATCTTCCTGTCTGACACGGCCGCCTCTTTATCCTGAAAGGTGCTGATTAATGTTGCTTCCGTCTGGTCATGTCGTGTACAATGGTGCTGATTAATGTTGCTTCCGTTGTCTGTCGTTACAATGGTGCTGATTAATTTTCTTCGTCTGTATGTCGTGTACAATGGTGCTGATTAATGTTGCTTCCGTCTGGTCATGTCGTGTACAATGGTGCTGATTAATGTTGCTTCCGTCTGGTCATGTCGTGTACAATGGTGCTGATTAATGTTGCTTCCGTCTGGTCATGTCGTGTACAATGGTGCTGATTAATGTTGCTTCCGTCTGGTCATGTCGTGTACAATGGTGCTGATTAATGTTGCTTCCGTCTGGTCATGTCGTGTACAATGGTGCTGATTAATTTTGCTTCCGTCTGGTCATGTGTGTACAATGGTGCTGATTAATGTTGCTTCCGTCTGGTCATGTCGTGTACAATGGTGCTGATTAATTTTGCTTCCGTCTGGTCATGTCGTGTACAATGGTGCTGATTAATTTTGCTTCCGTCTGGTCATGTCGTGTGCAATCTGAAACGCGTTCTGTGTATGGTTGTAGCCCAGGTTTTTGTCAATGTCTTCACGCTGTTGTTTGATCCAGTTTTTCTGTGCATTGTTCGTTTCTTGACCGAATGTCTTCACTTCTGTCTTTTTTGAGCGAATTTAAGTTACTTCTAATATCGCACCACTCCATGATATAGCTTGTAATCCATGGCTTCGATTTCCGTAGGGCTCATTCATATGCATATGATCTCTGTTGTTGTTTCATTGATCACCTGGTTGGAATTGTTTGCGAGAGTTTAGTCTTCTTCCAGCAATGGATGTAGGGTAATGTTTTTCCCTGTGGCCTCTTGGAATTATTCAGCAAAGTCAGAATCTTTTATTTGTCAAGATCGCATTTGAGACTGGTGCTTTCTTATTCTCTTGTTGTTCGTCAGTCTTATTTTAAAACCCATAGGTCATAGTCTCTACCAAGATAGCGCCTAGCAGGAAATATTGTGATTAGTCCTACTGATGCCTGATCGGTTTCGATTCTTTGAAAGAATATCGTTCATCGGCCATGACACTGACTGGATAGAAATTGCCTTGACTGTTGTCGGGCTGCTGTGTGCTCACGAAGAGCGCTGGCAAGGATTCACCGTCATTGGCTGTCTCATTGCAGCAAGCACTGCAGACATTTCTCGGTGTTCTGGGGCATTTACACCAACCTTGTCTGTCATTCCAGTCACTCTGAGCAATGAGGATGTCTTGTTCTTTTTTTTTTTTTTCTTTCTTTTTTTTTGTTCAGCCTTGTTGATGATCGTTTAAAGCTAGGTGTAAATCATTTCACATTGGTCATCATTATAGCTTGGTGTGTTATATTTGCATAGCTGTGATGTTGAATGGTTTTACTCGTGGGTGGATGATCATGATCTTGTTCATGCCGGTACTGCGTTCTTGATGTGCTTATTATTAGTTAAAAACTAACAGTTCTGACTGCAGTTATTCAAACTGACATACAGATATCACAACCTGCGTGGAATGTTATGTTTAATTTAGTTCTTTACTCAATTCAGATTAAAAGAAGAGTTACTGGGCCGCCAAACGAAAGGACAAACAAACAAACAAAAACAACAACTATGTTTTGTTGTGTAACTTGTTGATGTTTGGTTTGGCTGCACAGTAATTCTGTCTTGTTTCAATGTCTGCCCGCTGTCCCCTCACTTTGAAACCAACTCCACTCCCGTGTTTAGACTCTCTCTCTCTCTCTCTCTCTCTCTCTCTCTCTCTCTCTCTCTCTGTTTGCTTTAAAAAAAAATGTGTGTGTGTGTGTGTGTGTGTGTGTGTGTGTGTGTGTTGTTGTTGTGTGTGTGGTGGTGGTTGTGTGGTGGTGTGGTGGTGGTGGTGGTGGTGGTGGTGGTGGTAATGGTGTTTCTATTGTTGTTGTAGTTGTTGTTGTCGATGCTTTCTTGTTTTTCTTTTTGAGAAAGTCTCAGTTTTCAGCCTCAGAAATTCTCTAAAGACTGACGTAACCAAGCAAGTAGGCAGTGTGATGGTAAGCACTACAATATGCACTAGATGCTTAGTCGCCAGTCTATCTCAGTGAGTTTTGGTGAATACAGACAGTGACTACACTGCTAGAGAAAATATCACACGCTCCTGCTGGGGTCAAGTCCAATAATGTCTTCACACACAACAAAGGCCACTGTGTGAGTAGGGGAGGAAACCGCATCATGCGTCCCAACGTGCAAGATTCGCTTCCCTTGGTTTGACTCGTATTTTTTGTACATTGTTTCTGTAAAAAGATAGGTACGGGTCTCTGACATTGCCGCCATAAGCCCACATTACAGAAGATCAAAGAAAGCTGTAATTTGAGAGATTTCACTCATTTCACCTACAAAATGCCCCAGTCCAATAGTTCACACTTTCGCAAGATTTCGATAAGGCGGAAAACCTGGACCGAAGCATTTTGTTTCCGTCTCTGCTTATTTCAGAGCATTGAAATAACGTTTCTTTTTTTTTCTTCATTCAAGTTATGTCATGCAAATAAAGTAGAAAGTCTGCACGCCTATCTCTACTCTGCACACCCACATTTTTTACAGAAATGTTAGCGTACGTGCCGTCTTTTTGGTGTTTTATTCCTGTAGTGCACTAAATGTATAGCGTATATGTTAGCCCCACGTGGAGTCTTTTTGATGTTCTATTCCTGCGTAGCTCGAAATGTGTAGCCTATATTTTAGGCGTTCATTTTGACATTGTCAACGAGGAAAATGTTTTCTGTATTGAGTTTCTTCCGTTGTGAATTTCCATTTAAAACGTTTTGGATGATATGGATCGCGTATTTTTCCATCATACATTTGATTCATAAAGCAGCATAGTTACATTTTCGGAGTTTTATTAATACGTGTATATAGGCCTATTCAAGTTTAAAAACTACACCTTTCTCCTTTCAAATGGTCTAATTCACGACAGTAGAGGTGCATAATTACCAAGCCCACGTGAAGTTTAAATTCTCCAAAAGCATTTGAAAAACGAGGTTCGTAATGAATATGACTCTTTAATAACAGTTTTCTCCCACTTGAAGACCATCAACATGTTCTTTCAGTACTGCTGTTTTGGACAAGTTTATCACCCAACAAGTAGCCATTACTAAAAAAATTATATATTCTCTGTCTCTCCATCTCTCTCTCTCTCTCTCTCTCTCTCTCTCTGTCTGTCTCTCCATCTCTCTCTCTCTCTCTCTCTCTCTCTCTCTCTCTCTCTCTCTCTTCGTGAGATACCTGATGAAGCAGGACATTTTTATCTTTCTCTTTTGTTTCCTCCGCTTTCGGCTAACCAGTGTGTCTATGCCGCATGCCAAAGAAAACGAACAGTGAGCTCAAAATTACTGCTGAATTTTTTGTATTGCAGCCGGCATATTGGTATGCAGGAAATACCCCCATCGTATGATAATGGAGAGAGAGAGAGAGAGAGAGAGAGAGAGAGCGAGAGAGAAACAAAGCAACAAACTGCAGAGTACAGCCTAAAACGAATACAAAAGTTACATGAAGAAAGACAAACCTTTGACATTCACAACACGCCGAACGCAAGCTTGTATGTATGGCGACTACAGTGTCGACTTATTGTGCATATGAAGTCCCTCTTCCTAAAAACAAAAACAAAAAAGTAAACAAGTTGGGTATTTTTTGCTCCCATAAGAAAACCTAACACAGAGTAACTTTTATTCAAGACTGGCACAGCCTTTTAAACTTGAATAAAGTCAGACAAATACATAGACGAACAATCTAATAGTGGGGGAAAAAACAAGCGCAGGCCAACAACTGAACCATCTTCATAGTAATGACTTGGCAAAGATTTGGACTTAAGCAGGGGGCGGAATTTGAAGAAACTGGGAACATGAAATTAAGAAAATATGTTACAGATATGAAAACTCTTCACTAGCTGCATAAGGGAACCATTGCAATCCCTTTTGAAGGCAGATATATTTGTATTGCCTGCTCCGAGGCCTTTCGTCCGCTGGGTCGGACTCATCAGGGAGACACGACTGGTTGTGTCTGCGCTCCTGGCGTCAAATAGAGACACACCACAGTCCATAATACTGTTGTGTTCTCATCACCAAGGGTGCAAAAAAGAATCCAATAGCACCCCCAAAGCAGCCAGCGAAGAGTAGTAAATGAAACCAAACGAAAGTGTGGGGAGGAAAAAAGTTGCTGAAAAACTAAAGACATTATGCAAACAGTATAAAATAAAGGGGACAATCTTTGAGCCTACGCTTGAGGATCCACCCAAAGATGCAAGGGAGATCAAAAGACAACACACAGACGGACAGAAACAAATACAAATAACCTCAATTTAATCAAAACAAAATCGGAAATGAAATGAGGCAGGGAACAGTAAACGATAAACAGTAAACAAGTTGGGTATTTTTGGCTCCCATAAGAAAACCTAACACTGAGTAACTTTTATTCAAAACTGGCCACAGCCCCCCCCCCCCCCCCCCCCCCGCCCCTGCTTAAGTCCAAATGTTTGCCAAGTCATTACTATGAAGATAGTTCAGTTGTTGGCCTGCGCTTGTTTTTTTCCCCCACTATTAGATTGTTCGTCTATGTATTTGTCTGACTTTATTCAAGTTTAAAAGGCTGTGCCAGTCTTGAATAAAAGTTACTCTGAGTTAGGTTTTCTTATGGGAGCAAAAAAATACCCAACTTGTTTACTGTTTATCGTTTACTGTTCCCTGCCTCATTTCATTTAAAAAAAA
>CM065728.1:11716672-11741672 GCA_033310375.1 Conus canariensis | reverse complement strand
TAGACAGTTTCCATTTTCCCATTATTGATCATACAGCTGTCTAATAGACAGTTTCCATTTTCCCACCCATTGATCATACAGCTGCCAATAGACAATTTCCATTTTCCCATCGTTGATCATACAGCTGTCAATAGACAGTTTCCATCATGAACAACCTGACAGTGCGGTCAGTATTGTGTACGTGTGCTGTCATACAGAGAATACCTCGCCTACAGGGCAGAGAGAACGTCCCTCACCTGAAACATGCCGGGGACAGAACAGCCACCTGGATGTACTATGTAAGTGCGCACGCGCATGTGTGTGTGTGTGTGTGTGTGTGTGTGTGTGTGTGTGTGTGCGTGTGTGCTTGCGTGTATGTGTGTGTGGTGTGTGTGTGTGTGTGTGTATCTGTGTGTGTGAGAGAGAGAGAAGAAAGAGTTGTAGAGAGATGTGATGTGTGTGTGGTTGTGTGTGTGTGTGTGTGTAGTGTGTGTGTGTGTGTGTGTGATGTGTGTGTGGTGTGTGTGTGTGTGTGTGTGTGTTGTGTGTGTGTGTGTGTGTGTGTGTGTGTTGTGTGTGTGTGTGTGTGTGTGTGTGTGTGTGTGTGTGTGTGTGTGTGTGTGTGTGTGTGTGTGTGTGTTGTGTGTGTTGTGTGTGTGTGTGTGTGTGTGTGTGTGTGTTGTGTTGTGTGTGTGTGTGTGTGTGTAGTGTGTGTGTGTGTGTGTGTGTTAGTGTGTGTGTATGTGTGTGTATGTGTGTGTGTGTGATGTGTGTGTGTGTGTGTAGTGTTGTGTGTTGTGTGTGTAGTGTGTGTGTTGTGTGTGTGTGTGTTGTGTGTGTGTGTGTGTGTGTGTGTGTGTGTGTTAGTGTGTGTATGTGTGTGTGTGTGTGTGTGTGTGTGTGTGTGTGTGTGTGTGTGTGTGTGTGTGAATGGATGTGGTTTGGAAGGAATGAGAGATGTGGGGCTCATAGCGAGGAGGAATAGAGCATAAGTCGGAGAGTGCGTGGTAAAGGTAAAGAGGTGAAAGAAGGGAGGGGAGAGGGAGGGGGGATGTCAAAGAGAGAGGGACTGACAAGCACCTGGATACAGTGAGTGGCAGTGCATTATGTAGTTACGGGCGTTTAGCTTCAAATCATTGGCTAAGTGTGATAGTCACACGCCGAGTGTGTGTGTGTGTGTGTGTGTGTGTGTGTGTGTGTGTGTGTGTGTGTGTGTGTCGTGGTGCGTGCGTGCGCGTGCGCGCGTGCGTGCGCGCGCGCGCGTGTGTGTGTGTGTGTGTGTGTGTGTGTGTGTGTGTATGTGTGTGTGTGTTCAAACAGTTGTCAGACGTTCCGCTAGGGGGAGCCACTGTATTTCCGTTGCTGGGTGCTGCCATACGGCCCCAAAAGGTAAGAACCGAAAGCGAATTAATGAACCCAAGAGATTCTCTTCATCAAATGTTAAAGACATTCTGGACATATATACAGTGGCATTAGATTTCAATACAACAACTCGAAATTTGTGACGTACAGAAGCTGTTTTTGCAAGAGGTACACAGACACCCATCAACATAGACACAATGCATACAGCAAATGTTAATCACTTTGATAGGAAAAAAGGGGGTGGGGGGGGTGAGGGTAGGGGTGAGAGCGGGGGCGGTGGCTAGAGGAAGAAAGAAGGAAGAAGAAAAAAATGGAAGAAAGGAAATCAGTTGAGATTTCCCAGCTTTCAACACCCAGTCGTCGTCAAAGTTGGTTATGTCTTTTGTCCCTCAAAGATTAAAGTGAGGTTAGTGGGAAATTACCATCAAATGCTGTACACTATGTCAAATGAAGATGCAGGTCGGCCAAGGGACTGTCGTTGGATGGACGTGGGGGAAGCACATTCATACTAGTTCGGCGACTGAGTCGTTATTATCAAAAACAGACCTCAGCAGATGCAATATCCCCAATGCCTTGGCTCAGTCCAGGCACCACTGAACACCACCGAAGTGATTTGTCTCGACAGGGCAGTGTCTTCTCTTCTGGGTTGCCTCACAACGACTTGTTTCTCCTGCTGACAGCCATTTGAGGAATGTTGTTTTGTGTGCTTTTTCATGTTTCTCATTTGTGACGTCTGAAGATGTATTTGTCCACAGATCGCAAGTCTGTTTCGTATTGCGTAAGAAATAAGCCCCCTTTAGGAATAAACAGCGTGGGAATGACATAACTGTATGGACGCAGAACGTGAGACATCAAAAGAAAAAGATGTTGACGTCAATGATGATGACCATTGTCCAGGGTACAGCGGTGTTCTGGTACAATCTGAAGCGCAACGGACAGGCGGACACACGAACCGTGCATGCTGGATGTCCTGTCTTGTACGGGGACAAATGGGGTAAGATGTCCTGTCTTGTGCGGGGACAAATGGGGTAAGATGTCCTGTCTTGTGCGGGACAAATGGGGTAAGATGTCCTGTCTTGTACACGGACAAATGGGGTAAGATGTTCTGTCTTGTACACGGACAAATGGGGTAAGATGTCCTGTCTTGTACACGGACAAATGGGGCAAGATGTCCTGTCTTGTACAGGGACAGATGGGGTAAGATGTTCTGTCTTGTACACGGACAAATGGGGTAAGATGTCCTGTCTTGTACAGGGAAAAATGGGGTAAGATGTTCTGTCTTGTACACGGACAAATGGGGTAAGATGTCCTGTCTTGTGCAGGGACAAATGGGGTAAAATGTCCTGTCTTGTACGGGGACAAATGGGGTAAGATGTCTTTTGCTTGTGTGCGGGGACAAATGGGGTAAGATGTCCTGTCTTGTACAGGGACAAATGGGGTAAGATGTCCTGTCTTGTACGGGGACAAATGGGGTAAGATGTCTTTTTTGTGCGGGGACAAATGGGGTAAGATGTCCTGTCTTGTACGGGGACAGATGGGGTAAGATGTCCTGTCTTGTACGGGGACAAATGGGGTAAGATGTCCTGTCTTGTACGGGGACAAATGGGGTAAGATGTCTTTTTTGTGCGGGGACAAATGGGGTAAGATGTCCTGTCTTGTACGTGGACAGATGGGGTAAGATGTCCTGTCTTGTACGGGGACAAATGGGGTAAGATGTTCTGTCTTGTACACGGACAAATAGGGTAAGATGTCCTGTCTTGTACGGGGACAAATGGGGTAAGATGTCCTGTCTTGTACGTGGACAAATGGGGTAAGATGTCCTGTCTTGTACGGGGAAATGAAATGAAATGGGATTTATTCAGGATAGGTCACAGCCCCTTCTGAAGGGGGATCACACCCAAAAACATAGCTTATTAAATATGATAACAACAACATAGTACACAAATACATGAAGTACAATTTACCACACAGGTGCAAAATGTGCAATATACTGACTCAAATATTAACTTTATACTAGCATAGCAAACTTCATATAACATCGGCGCTTCAGTACATTCATTGACTAAACACAACAGCTCGTCTCTTAAAGACAATACAAATACATCGACAAATTCCTCACAATACCTTGATTTTTATTCGTCATCAGTAGAGTCACACAAAATTGACATGTATTTGCATAATATTTCAATGGCATATATTCCTGCCGTAGTTCACTGAGAGCAGGGCAGAAGAACAAAAAGTGTATTTCGTCATCGTTTGCCTTTTCACATAGTGGGCATATCAGACTGCTGTCAGAAGCTGCATTACATCGTTGACGATGGACTGCTATATCTGAAACACCAAATCTGAACTTCGTCATGTAATTTTTAATATGTTTGTCAGTATCAAGCGAAAGATATATTTCGCAATTTTTGGATAATTTAGATGTTATGTACCATGGAAACCTCTCACTTTCCTGAATGTGTTCATGCCAATTTTGCCATCTGTTATTGATGAGTCTTTTACGAAATACTGGCAAAAAAATATTAACATTGTCTACACCCTGGTTCAGCCATACAAATCCAAAGTTATTCAAAAATAGTATATTACGGGCACCTGAAGCCCACGTGGTTTCACCACCTCAATCTAACCAAAATAACATTTTATGAGCTTTCAAAGGTAACCTGTTATCATTCATCCGTAATATCTTTAGTCAGTATCGAATACACCGCACATGCGAATTTAGTCTTGCACGGAGACAAATGGGGTCTTGTACACGGAGAAATGGGGTAACATGATCTGTCTGATATGGGGACAAATGGGGTAAGATGTCCTGTCTTGTGCGCGGAGAAATGGGGAAAGATGATCTTTCTTATACGGGGACAAATGGAGTAAGATGTCCTGTCTTGTAAAGGAACAAAAAGGGAAAGATGTCCTGTCCTGTACAGGGAGAAATGGGAGAAGATGTCCTGTCTTGTAAAGGGACAAATGGGGTAAGATGTCCTGTCTTGTAAAGGGACAAATGGGGTAAGATGTCCTGTCTTGTACGGGACAAATGGGGTAAGATGTCCTGTCATGTACATGGACAAATGGGGTAAGATGTCCTGTCTTGTACAGGGAGAAATGGGGAAAGATGTCCTGTCTTGTACAGGGACAAATGGGGAAAGATGATCTGTCTTGTACGGGGACAAATGGGGTAAGATGTCCTGTCTTGTAAAGGGACAAATGGGGTAAGATGTCCTGTCTTGTACGGGGACAAATGGGGTAAGATGTCCTGTCATGTACATGGACAAATGGGGTAAGATGTCCTGTCTTGTACAGGGAGAAATGGGGAAAGATGTCCTGTCTTGTACAGGGACAAATGGGGAAAGATGATCTGTCTTGTACGGGGACAAATGGGGTAAGATGTCCTGTCTTGTACGGGGACAAATGGGGTAAGATGTCCTGTCTTGTACGGGGACAAATGGGGTAAGATGTCCTGTCTTGTACGGGACAAATAGGGTAAGATGTCCTGTCTTGTACGGGGACAAATGGGGTAAGATGTCCTGTCTTGTACAGGGAAAATGGGGAAAGATGTCCTGTCTTGTACAGGGACAAATGGGGAAAGATGATCTGTCTTGTACAGGGACAAATGGGGAAAGATGTCCTGTCTTGTACAGGGACAAATGGGGAAAGATGATCTGTCTTGTACAGGGACAAATGGGGAAAGATGATCTGTCTTGTACAGGGAGAAATGGGGAAAGATGTCCTGTCTTGTACAGGGACAAATGGGGAAAGTTAGTCTGTCTTGTACGGGGACAAATGGGGTAAGATGTCCTGTCTTGTATGGGGACAAAGAGGGTAAGATGTCCTGTCATGTACATGGACAAATGGGGTAAGATGTCCTGTCTTGTATGGGGACAAAGAGGGTAAGATGTCCTGTCATGTACATGGACAAATGGGGTAAGATGTCCTGTCTTGTATGGGGACAAAGAGGGTAAGATGTCCTGTCATGTACATGGACAAATGGGGTAAGATGCCCTGTCTTGTATGGGGACAAAGAGGGTAAGATGTCCTGTCATGTACATGGACAAATGGGGTAAGATGTCCTGTCTTGTATGGGGACAAAGAGGGTAAGATGTCCTGTCATGTACATGGACAAATGGGGTAAGATGTCCTGTCTTGTACGGGGACAAAGAGGGTAAGATGTCCTGTCTTGTACAGGGACAAATGGGGTAAGATGGTCTGTCTTGTACACGGACAAATGGGGTAAGATGTCCTGTCTTGTACGGAGACAAATGAGGTAAGATGGACTGTCTTGTACAAGGAAGAAGTGGGTAAGGCATTCCGTGTTGTAGAGGGAAAATGGGGCAAGATGTTGCATCTTTTACAAGGACAAATGGGTAAGATGTCCTGTCTGGTACGGGGACAAATAGCGACAAATGTTCTGTCTTGTGCAGGTAAAAAGGGAGTAAGATTTTATATCTTGTACAGGAAAAGTGGGTGTTTTGTATGAGAAAAATGGGGTGAGATTGTCTGCCTCGTATAGGAAAAGTGGGTAAGATTGTCTGTCTCGTATAGGAAAAAGGGAGTAAGATTTTCTATCTTGTACAGGAAAAGTGGGTGTTTTGTACGAGAAAAATGGGGTGAGATTGTCTGTCTCGTATAGGAAAAGTGGGGTAAGATTGTCTGTCTCGTATAGGAAAAAAGGGGGTAAGATTTTCTATCTTGTACAGGAAAAGTGGGTGTCTTGTACGAGAAAAATGGGGTGAGATTGTCTGTCTCGTAGAGGAAAAAAATTGGATAAGACTGTCTGTCTCGTATAGGAAAAAAGGGGGTAAGATTTTCTATCTTGTACAGGAAAAATCGGTGTCTTGTACGAGAAAAATGGGGTGAGATTGTCTGTCTCGTATAGGAAAAATGGGGTAAGATTGTCTGTCTCGTAAAGGAAAATGGGGGTAAGATGTTCTTTCTCGAACAGGGACAAATGGGCTGATATGATCTGTCTTGTACAGGTAAATGGGTAAGAAGTTCAGTCATGTGCAGGGAAAATGGTGTAAGATGTTCTGTCTTGTAGAAGGAAAAATGGGTCAAGACGTCCTATCATGTACAATAAAAAAAATGGGACAGATTTTCTTCCGTGTACAGGTTAAGATGTTCTGTCTTGTAGAGGCAAAAATGCGGTCAGATGTTCTGTCTTTTAAAATGAAAAATGGGTAAGCTATTCTGTCTTGTAGAGAGAAGAATGGAATCAGATTTCTTGTCGTGGGCAAATTGGGTAATATGCCCGGTCTTTGGAAGGAAACTGAAGTCGAATTTCGTGTCTAGTTCAAGGTGTTATTTTGTACACATGGACAAAGGGAATAGGATGTCCTGTCGTGATCGTGGCAAAGACGGTCAGATGACCCGCCTTGTATACGGAAAAATGGAGTAGAGGGTCCTCACATTGTTTGCTGTTATCACAACTTTTCCTCCCTCCCTCCCTCCCCCCCCCCCCTCTCTCTCTCCTCTCTCTCTCTCTCTCTCTCTCTCTCTTCGTGTATGTGTGTGTGTGTATGTGCGCGCGCGCATACATGCGTGTTTGCACTGTATTGTGTGTACGTGTGTGTGCACGCTCGCATGCGTGCGCGCGCGCGTGCGTGTGTGCATGCACGTACGTTCTGTGTGTATGTGCGTGCGTGCGTGTGTGTGTGTGTGTGTGTGTGTGTGTGTGTGTGTGTGTGTGTGTGTGTGTGCGTGCGTGTGTGTGTGTGCATGTGTGTGCGTGCGTGCGTGCATGCGTGTGTGCGTGTGTATGTGTGCCGATTTCAAAGAGCAGTAACAGTCTGAAACATGCAGACTGTTTTTAAACAAATAAACAAACTTGATACAAAATCACAACCAAGTTATGACACAACACGCCTTGATGGTTGGCTCTTATGGGTTCAAATTTTCATGCGGTCATATATGAACAAGACGGAATCGCTGGGATGGATGAAGGGGAGGGGAGGAGGAGGAAAAGGGGTGTGGGTTGGTGAGAAGGGGGGGGGGAGGGGGGGGGGGCTGACAAGTAAAAAAAAAAAACTCTGTCATCCAACTTAAAGGCTAAGGTGTCCCAGAACCCAAACAATCGTCGAGAAGCCAGTTGCGGAGTGACTGCTCCACGTCTCTTGGGTGTGGGGGTGGGGGAGCAGCACTGTAAAAGTGATGGCAGTCTTATCTCCTTCGTTGCCCCACCTTCTCAATCTTCAAAGAGGAACAGATACCCTCTCAAAGTTCAAAGTAAATGACAAATTAAAGAGAATTCCAGGACAGAAATGACAAATAAAAGAGAATTCCCAGGACAGAAGTGACAAATAAAAGAGAATTCCCAGGACAGAAGTGACAAATAAAAGAGAATTCCCAGGACAGAAATGTCAAATATAATAGAGAATTCCCAGGACAGAAATGACCAATAAAAGAGAATTCCCAGGACAGAAATGTCAAATATAAAAGAGAATTCCCAGGACAGAAATGACCAATAAAAGAGAATTCCCAGGACAGAAATGACCAATAAAAGAGAATTCCCAGGACAGAAATGACAAATAAAAGACAATTCCCAGGACAGACACAGACAAAGGCCGTAAAAAAACGGCAAACAGCAATAGGGAGGATGAAAAGAAAAAGGAGTCAAAGAGAGAAATAAAAAAAAAGAGAAAGTTACTAGCACAGGACTTCCAGACTCCTGGAGAGCTGTTGGTACAGAAAGAGCCTCCAGTCCCCCTCTCCAGCACATGCATGCTCTCACACCTGGATGGACTTGGTGAGAGGGACGGGACAAAGTGATAGTATGAATCAGGGAACCCATGCTTGGTCGTGCACCGACCATGGCTAAACTCCACCACAACTACCCATGCATGACTCCTACGCTAGTTTCCCACACACCCTGCAGTCTCCCGTACACTGAAGGAAGCTCATGGGATCAAGTGTCTTGACTATTGGTCGCCTTTTGTTTCCAGTGGCCAACAAATGGCTGAGAGAGGTGGGGAACATCTTCACCAGACCCTGCCTTCTGGACCCTGGATTGTGAGCAGGGGAAGGCCAAGGAGGAGGAATTCAGAGGAAGCAGAAGAAGCAGTGTTGCCTGCACAGCTGTTCGTTTCGCCATGCGGTCGATCTGGACTCCATTGTCTTTGTCTTTCAACAGTACCTGCGTGATAAAGAGGTGTTGAGTGTGGTTGTACACACGTAGGTGTGCGTATGTGTGTGTGTGTGTGTGTGTGTGTGTGTGTGTGTGTGTGTGTGTGTGTGTGTGTGTGTGAAATTTTTCACATCTACTGATTTCAAAGTTATGTGAAAGAAAACCAGATCAGGATGATGATGATGATGATGATGATGAGAGAGAGAGAGAGAGAGAGAGAGAGAGAGAGAGAGAGAGAGAGAGAGAGAGAGAGAGAGAGCTGAAGTGAAGGAGAGACAGTATTATATTTGAAATGCTTTAGTGGCCATACCTCAGGGCTGAAGATCATACACCTTTGTTACATCTGTATCTCTGCACCTAGTTGATAGTGACTAGTAAAAATCAGTGAAACACTGAGGAACAGACAGACAATCAGAGAGGCATGACGTGTGTGTGTATGCGTGCGTGCGTGCGTGCGTGAACTTTTGGGTGTGGATATGTGTGTGTGTGTGTGTGCGCGCGTGCGTGTGTGTGTGTGTGCACGCGCGCGCGCTCGCGCGCACGAGCGTGTGTGCGTGTATGTATATGTGCGCGCATGCCTCTGTGAGTGTGTGTGTGTGTGTGTGTGTGGAGAGAGAGAGAGAGAGAGAGAGAGAGAGAGAGAGAGTATGCGCGCACGCACGCGTGTTTGTGTGTGTTGAATCCAAGAATTTCAATATGTGAAAGGATGATTAGTAAGTGAAAGAACACAGGTAGTGGTGTGTGTGTGTGTGTGTGTGTGTGAGAGGAGAGAGAGAGAGAGAGAGAGAGAGAGAGAGAGAGAGAGAGAGTGGGTGGGTAAAATGTCAGCTTAGAAATATTATGTGAATTCAAAATGAAGTGAAGCACTGATAATAAAGGAAATCTCAAAGGAATTTGAGTGGCTATGCTTCTGTGCGACTGTGTAGAAATGTGATTTCAAAACAACAAACTCATGCAGATTCGTGTCTCTATGTGCTTCATTTTTAAAAAAAATTAATCTATGTTCTACTGAACATACTTCATTACATTCAACAATAACTCGGCCAGTGGCTGCAACCTATGAAATAAAAAATTGTTCCTCTTGAATGATTTCATACATATGAACTCTGCCATTTATCAATAAATTTACATTTAAGTTTCACATAAAGTTCTCAGATGGTTACATTTCTGCGTAAAATCAATGGAACCAGTTCTATTCATCAATTCTTCTGCGGTTGTTTCTAAGTGTGATAATAGTTTTAAATCAGCAGTGATTTGGTAAAGAAAATGTTCCAGAACGTCGGTGCAGTCACCATTAACATCAAGTGACGAAGCCAGACACTACAAAACTGTTCGTTCTGTTTATGTCAAGAAAGAAGATATAATTATTCAACGATTTCAAGAAATGACCACACGGATTAAACATCCAGGTATGTGAAAAGCAAACAGAGAACTAAATCCATACTTATACGGTCAGCATCAACTGAAGGGGAACAGAAGATATACTTTTCATGATTGGATATGACGTAGACGCAATTTTCCTTGCACAGGTAAAGTCAGGAAACGAGACTGAAATAAAATAATAATAATAATAATGACAACAACAACAACAATAGCAACAACAACAACAACAACAACAACAATAATAATAATAATAATAATAATAATAATAATAATAATAACAATAATGAAAATAATAATAATATAGATATAGACATAATAAACAAGTAGGGTAACTCTTGCTCCCAAAATGAAATAAAAACACGCCCATAACTCCAAACGAACGATGCTTACGACTCCAAATCGCCTAGCAGAAATGACAAGACATAGCACACAGAACAAACAAGGAGACTTCCCTAGAAACGATGTTCCAAGTTTGCTTATGCACCTTGTACCTGACACATCTACGCAGCAACAAGACCTGGAGAACTGAACAACATAGATGTATATTTATTCAAGACTGGCACAGCCTTTTCTATCTTGAATATAGACAAAACAAATACACAGACAAACAGTGACAAATACAGGTAACCTCGTTTGAATCTTGCATGAGGCAGGGAGCAGTAAACAAAAAGTCATGAACAATATATATACATTTGTGTGTGTGTGTGTGTGTGTGTGTGTGAGAAGAGAGAGAGAGAGAGAGAGAGAGAGAGAGAGAGAGTAGATATGCAGTCACGCTTACCTCGAAAATTTCTTAGCAAAGATTTGAGGGGGGAAAAGGTCTCCTGGACAAGAAATCGTAAAGGCTGAGCTGACATTCATCCTGAGAATTGATCAGGCTCTTGATACCTGGCTAACATGTCGGAGCCTCTATCATAGTTACGCATGTGTGTGCGTTGCGTGGTGGTGTGTGTGTGTGTGGTGTGTGTGTTGTGGTGGTGGTGTGTGTGTGTGTGTTGTTGTTGTTTTGTTGTTGTGAGGTCATACGCCACTCAGCAACAAAAACTTCAAATCCCTCTAATCTTACCTGTACTTTCAGCAGAAACGCAAATCAAACAAGCCAGCATGGAACAAAATCGTTCACCTCCATTTCATACTGCAGGGCTGTGAAACACAGCACCTAGTGAGATTAAAAACAGAATTACTATGCCGCTAAAGGAAGAAAAAAAATGTGCATTCTTCTCTTTGTTATCACTTCCTTTATTCTTTTGTTTAGCAGCACAGTAATTCTGTTTTCAGTCTTGCGTCAGTTTCTGCCTGCATTCACCCCATTTGAAACCAACAGCACCTAGTGGTCGGAGCAAAGGTGATGCCAGACCTGTCTCTGAATATCAGCCTCACGTTGCCTTTGTGCTCTGCATGCTTGCCAGCAAAGTGTAATTTCTCAGAATTGAGATAATAAAGTATTCTTGTATCTATGCAGATACGTGTGTGTGCTCACACAAACTCACAAATCACACACACACACACACACACACACACACACACACACACACACACACACACACACACACACACACACACACACACGAGCGCGCGCGCGCGCACATGCACTTCTGCACACGCATACACACCCACACAAACATGCAGGCACATACGTGAGCGCACTCATACACACATAAGCGCGCACACACGCATGCCACACACACATACACACACACACATGCGCACACGCACACACATGGGCCCGTTCCCACACACCCACACACACACACACACCAAAAAAAAAAGAAAAAGAAAAGAAAAGAAAAAAAAAAGAAAAAGAAAGAAGAAAGACAGCCAATGTTAGGTAGGCACTCAAGGTCTGACCAGCGCATTGGGCTAATGCGTAGGTCTGACATTTGCTAAGTCGTAGCCACGAGGCCCTCTTCTTCAATTCTCTCATCTTATTTGTTAATTCATTTATCCATCAGCTTAAAATCATGCGAAGTGTGGTCTCAAAACTTAGCGGATGTGGTGTAGCGTATAATGGACTAGTCCGCACGCAGTGACGCTCCTTGATGAAACTGAAACTGAAACTGAACCTTGTTTCAGTTTCCGCGTGCAGTCACCCCACTTTGAAACCAACCCTTTCTTCAAAAAGTTTAAAAAAAAAAAGAAAAAAAAGTTTGTTCTTTGTTTTATTGAGCCTCTTACTTCTTGTGCCCATGGAGACTGGAATGCAAGATTGCCTTTGCTATTTTACCAGACTTGACCCTATACCTGACTGCTGTAATGATCTTCATCAGTTCCATTCCTTTTTGCCCCTGTGTTTGTGTTGGGGGGGGGGGGGGGGATAATATGCAGATGGACGAACGTGTGGATATGCAGATGGGCGAACGTGTGACTGTACTCTTTTTTTTTTTTTTTTTTAACCAACTCCTTTTATAGGGCTTTTTTATTCAGAATTTTTAATTCTGACCAATATTTCCAAACGGTTTCAAACAAGAGATGGTCTAACCCAAGGCCAATGTCAAGAAATCAGTTATCCTACTTATTTTGCTTCTGTTTTCTCCTGCCTCTCAGTCGTTCTTATGTTTCTCTCCAATTATGATGGATTCGCGATCTTGATCTAGATGATAATGAACTTGAAACCTTAGCGTGCAAAAGTTTCACCCAGCACTGACAGCATCCTTCACCTCTGTTCCCTTCCTCTCCGCTCACGGACCTTTCCCCTCAGACACAAACACCATTTCTCCTCCCCTCCTACCACCTCTTACACCCGGCCCAATACGCGAACATTACACCACACCACACCACACTACACCACACACACACACACACACACACACACACACACACGGTTTCAGTCGATTGATGCCGCCTACACGTTAGTTTCTCAAGAATGCACTCGCTTTGCGTGAGAAAGGTTAGAGCCATATGTTCAGTCCTTCTTGACAATTAAAAAATTAACCTGGTCTGCCCCTACACTCCCTACCCCTCACCCCGCCCCCCCCCCCCCCCCCCCCCCCCCCCCCCCGACAGAAATTTGTGAACCGATGCTGTTTTCAAAATAAGCCAGGTCATGGCAGAAAACTTGCCGATGCTGTCCGGAGGACAGACTTTAAAAGGGACCATTTAGGCTAGACACCGGCCAGATCTAAGGGAGAGTACTCTATTGGTTTTTCCACAAGCCTGATTGACGCGACGGCAGTGATTGAGGAAACACTTTTGTTTACCATTATTGTGTTCTAAAACGATGGCTGATTCATATTCGTTTGTGAAAGGCGGTAAACTCACCCTGAAAGGAAAAAAGGATAAAAAGTAATTCTCTCTCTCTCTCTCTCTCTCTCTCTCTCTCTCTCTCCTCTCTCTTACGTACTACTGATGCATCGTTGCTAGTTCACTTAACATTAATAAAAACCATGGCTGTCGGTAGTATACCAATATTGAAAAAAAATAATAAGACATATCTCTCTTTCATACCTAGCGTATAAATAAGGATCGCTTTCAATACATGTGCCTGTGTCAGTGTGTGTATCATGGTACATTTTTTTCTTTTTTCGTAATCAATTCATTTATATTCCTATTTGTTGTTTCAAATTTTACTTTAAAATTATTTATAATATATGTATCAGTGTTGATGGAGAAACAACTCATCCGTATCTTTGTGTGTTTTTAAAGATGCGTATTTTTGTTAAAACTTTTATAAGGTTTCAGTCGCCAGTCATGCTTTGTTAGTTGCTGGTCACGCCTAGCCCCTTAGTGGGACAAGGGACAGGTGAAAAGCGTGTGTTTGCTCATCTGTTACTCATGGAAATAAAGATTATCAATCAATCAATCAATAAATATTACCTGGAGGTGAAAAGCATGTGTTTGCTCATCTGTTACTCATGGAAATAAAGATTATCAATTAATTGATCAATAAACATTACCTGGTTCTCACTGACTTGAATATGCTTGTGCACTTTAACATGGCTGCCTCAGAATTAACAGTTCTTTTCTCTATGGGCAGTGCTTATGATATTATTATGGTAACTGCTGTTTCATGCTCTTTCCATAGTGTGTGTGTGTGTGTGTGTGTGTGTGTGTGTGTGTGTGTGTGTGTGTGACATACAGTTTTAGTGTGTTCGGATGTTTTGTTTTATGATAATGTGAATCATTACTGTTTACATTAAGTAATAGTGCTAATGTGTTAGTACCCATTTTTCTTGAAGGGATAAGGGCCAGGTGAAAAGAAGACCTCTTCTTGCTTATCTGCTATATAGAGTTATATTCATTTTCATAAATTTATAGTCAAGAGAAACATTCTTGGGCTTAAAAATTCAATATTGCTTTATGAAAAATGGAATCTGGACAATCAGGAAGTGAAATACTATGTTGATCAGTTTGTTCATTGCTTTAAAACAGTGAGTGACTGGTTACATTTAGCAAAAATGGCCCAGTCGTATTCATGATATGTCAGATATTTAGTTTGTAGAACATTTGAAAGAACTGTTTGTACAGAAAATCATCAAAAAAAAAAAAAAAAAAAGAATCTAAATCGATTCGTTAAAAGTGAACTTTAATTTTGGAAAGTTCAGCAGTGGTATAGCCAATATTGTACTTCATGTATACAAACATGTCATCTAGAACAAACCTTTCAGTGTTGTCTGTGTAGAGAAACAACTGAAGATTAAGTGCAAAATATTTCATTGATTACGATAATCATATGAATAATGAGGACTATTTCTGCATTGCCCATTCTAGCAATGTAGACTACTGGATCATTTACATATTTTCATAAAATTAATATCTGACTCATGCAACATACAGTGAATACACACACACACACACACACACATACACACACACACACACACACACACACACACACACACACACACACACACACACACAATGCCTCACACAACACACACACACACACACACACACACACACACACACACACACACACACACACACACACATACACACCTATACACAGAGCCAAATACACAGATACATTAACATGACCTCAGGACACATGCGTAGACAAACACATATACGCACAGACTCGCATGCACACACATTCTCTCACATGCATGCACACAGGTGTACAACTCATTTGTATGTCAAGCAAAGAAAGCAAAGTGATAGGCAACAATTAAGTATTTTTTCAGGCAGCACTCTGCAACTCGTTTGAGCAAGTAAATGTTCAGTGCTGATCCAAAGGCAAGGAAAGAAGCAGCATGACATAGCATGGAAGAGAGTGAGTTCCAGAATAACACTGCATAATATGAGAATGCCCTCTAGAGGTGTGAAGTTGTCCGGCACCAAATGATTAAAAAAAAAGAAAAAGTTATCAGTTTACTATGCCAGTACTGTTGCATGTAAAACTGTGTTTATTTGTTCATAGATCTGTGAACTAAATCTTTTTGAGAAAACATGTGCATGCAGTTTTAATGTAAATGTAATAAGAAATCAGATGAGATTGCATCTCATTAAAACTAATAAAAACCATGTGTGTGTTTTGATAAGTGAAGACAAATGCCCATCTTGTGCTATTGTTTAGGTTTGTCTGTTTCATTCTTTGTAGTAGATATCCATCCCATTCATGAAGGCTAAAGCATCTAAGAATAAACAGTTCAATGTTCAGTAAACAATCTCTCTCTGTAAACAATCTCTCTCTCTCCCTCTCTCTCTCTCTCTCCTCCTCCTCCTCCTCCTCCTCCTCCTTACATCCTGTTTTCTCTCACTGTGCTCTAGCATAATGTAACATCAATTCAGAAGTTGTAACGTAATCTGATCCTGCAGATGATTTTTTGTTTCCAGACTGAAAAAGCACAAGCACAGGAAGAGGAAGCATGAGGAAAGCAGCATGGGAGAATCGTCCAGCACCACCTCATGCAACAAAGAGGACACGCAGAGTCATGGTACTGCTGCTATGCTAATGAAACACAGAAGAATGATTAGCGACTGTAGTTTTATAATAATCCTACCAATGTTGTGTATAGGTCTGCTGTGTTTTTTGTTGTTGGTATTGTTTTTATTGATTATGATGTGGTTTTTTTTTAATGATCAAGTGTTCTTTATTCAGTAATTTATGGATGTATAAAAGTGAGTTTGGGTTAAAATGTGTCTGTTCCAAAGAACAGTTATTTACCTTTGTTAGGAGAATCGATCATGATATGGTCAAAGTTAGTTGGAGAAAGCAGCACAGAAACACCAACATTACCACTACCCACATATCTCCATGCTTCATCCTCTCTGAACCTCTCCCTCCCTCCCCCCCCTCCTTCTCTACCCTCCCCCCCCCCCCCACCCCCACCCCCACCCCCTCCCTTGAGAAAAACAAACAAAAAAACGAAAAATGGTGTGGTGTTTCAATGTTGCATGTTGTGAAGTTTGAAACTACTTTCTTCTGTGATTTTTTTCTTCTTTTGTTCTTTTAATTTTCATTTTTTGTGTACTCTTGGAGCATGGGACCAACCTTTTTTCAGTACAGATGAGATTAACATACAATGTTTGCCTCTGAAAGTTCAAAAATTGTCCTGTGCTATCAATTAATTCAAACCATGTGAAAATTCTCTTGGGAAACATTGGTTTTTGACACAGAAATCTCTGACAGATATGAAGTTTCAGCTCAAACCTTGAGCCATGTTTAATGTTAGTATTAATTAGATGCATGTTTATTTTGCACAAATGTTTGTTTTGGTTTCAAAGTGAGATGACTGCAGGATGGCCTCCTCCCTCTAGCCTTCCCCTCCCCATTCCCCCAAGGATGAAATCGATGAATGAGTAAATAAATAGATAAATATATAAATAAATTGATAAACAAATAAGTAAATAAATGAATAAGCTTTGTTTTTTTTGTTAGAGATGAGAGTTTTTGTTTAAAGATTAATTTAGTATAGACACAGATAAAGATGCCCCCTCCCCCTCTCCCCCTTTCAAATACAGTAGTGAACACATAGAAGAAGAAATATGAACAAATGAAAGTCTTTAAAGAGAAGGAGTCTTTGAAGGTAAATCTAGTACACTGTACAGACAAGGATAAAGATGCCCCCCCCCTCCCCCTTACCCCCTCCCCAGAAAATTGATAAATAAATAAATTATACAAGACTGTAAAGGGAGGAAGTGTTTGAAGGTCAGTCTAGAATAGACACGATGAATATGACCCTGGAGAAAAAAATGATGATTCAAACAAATCATTAAAGAGAAGGAGTCCCCTTTCTCCCCTGATTTTCAGGGTTCCCCCCCCCCTCCCCCCCACCCCCTCCCTCCCTTCAAATCAGCAGTAGAATTGGTAGATTACTGTACAGGATTCATCATGTAGTAAATCAAGCCAGTAACCATTGTGACTGAACAGTTTGTTCATTGTGACCAAACCGCCAGTAACTGTAAGGTATTCAGCTTCATGTACAGAATACATGTTACCTAACTACCATATATAGATCACTTCACCGTGCCATGATCACCCGTCCATAGACAACCTGCATACTTGTTGATCATTGTATAATAATTGGAAAATAATCCTAAAATTCAGGAAATGAACCTCTTTTCCCTGAAAAAGGAGGGGAGTCTTTTGTTACAAGGTAAATTTAGTATAGAGAGAAACATTTTCTAGAAAAGAAACCAAGTCATTAATGAAGTGTACAGCCTACAGGGAGACAGACTTTATTCTGAGAGTCTACATTCAGGGAGTTACCCTTTGGTAATGATGCTTGTAGTATTACACCCATATTCACAGTGTTCAGATCATGAGCTGTGGGTTCAACTGATGATGGATGTTGGACAGGTGGCTGGTGGGAAATCCAGACATTTGAGGACATCAGCGGGAACGTGGCCTTTGAGATAGGGGACCGAACCTACATCAGCGCTCTCGACAATGGTCTTTTGACCTTGGGCCCTCCACGATCGCAAGGTAATGCTCTCTGTTTAATAACGTAGGCAAGTGATGTATGTGTTAGAGGGGAAAATGTGAATGAATATTTGATGCTGTGGCAAAATGATGGGAGGCTTAGACTAGTGGAAGAGGGAGGAAAATGGTTTTGCTATGCAGTTTGACTTTTCTTCTTGATAATTCTGTTGTTTTGGTTGTAATATTTGTAATATTTTTTTCACATGTCATAAGGATGTGATTTTGTATAAAACAGTTATTAATGCATAACAACACAGTGTTTATGTGTCCGGTGTCTGTTTGCAGGGGAGATAAGGATGGAGTGGGGGTAAATCTTAAATGTAGAATTTTGTGTGCGAATGTCTGAGAAACCAAACGTAGCAGGACATTGCAAATGTATGTTATCCACCATTTTCAGAAAATGAGTTTTAAAAGTTAATTGAAGTCCAGAAGTGTAAGTCTAAGATGAATGTTTTACCAATATTCTTACTGTAAAAAAGAAAAAAGATTTTTTTTTTTTCATAAGTCATCATGTGAAATAATCTGTAATGTTTGATGAAGGGGAGTTCATACTAGTTATTTCATATTGATGGAATATCTGTGAACAGTATAAAAGTATAAAGTCTGCCAACTTTTGATTAAAAACTGATGGGATTTGATTTATTCAAGCACATGGAAGACAGATCTTGTTCATTCATTTCTTTTGATGCTGGTAATCAATCTTTGGTTGCTACTGGAGTATATTTGTCAGTGAGAGACTTTAACATCCTTGTGACAGGACGGGGCAGAATGCCAGTACCATTAATTGGATTGTCTTGTTTTGTAAAAGTGATGGTATGAGTTTACTCAGTTAAAGCAGTTTCAACATTTAAGTCTGCAAAAGTCTGTTTTTCTTGTAGATTTTTGACAATGTCTTTTTATGAACAAATTTTACTTTCAGAACAGTGTGTAATCCTGATATTACTGAAAACTAGTTTAGCAAATACAGAATCATATCTAATACTACAAAGACAAGAACAAGGTTGTACCATCACTGAAATGAATGAATGAGCACAGGCGTAGGGTTGATATTTTTGTGATTGAAATTCTATCAAATTTTTATGATAACATTTACATCTAGATTGAAATTCTATCAAATTTTCATGATAACATTTACACCTGAAGCATATGATGTTCTTGAGAATTTTTTTTTTTATCAATACGAGATTGGTGATAAAGCACAAGTTTGAGGCTCTTTCTTTTCATTTTTACTCACGCATTACATAAAAATCATAACCCTTCACACATTTTGGTTCAACTGTCTGGGAGAAACAAAGTCTTCTACGATATTCAGGCGACTCAGGGGAATTTGAGATACTTGTCAATTATTTCTATCAATGTGTTGTTTGTTTTGTTGAGAAGTGCGACAGTCGACATGCATGGTGTTGTCTGTGTGCCTGTCCAGGAGAGGCCCCAGATCCCACAGAAGTGTTCACGGTGCTGAAGCTGAGTGAGACCAAGGTGGCCTTCAAGTCTGGCTATGGCAAATACCTCGGCGTGGACATGGAGCGCCGTGTGGTCGGACGGTCCGAGGCCATCAGCAACAGGGAACAGTTTGAACCCGTTTTCCAAGAAGTGAGTTTGGTGCTTCTGGACACGTGTATGTGTGTAGTAGTAGTAGTACTAGTAGTAGTACTAGTAGTAGTAGTAGTGCTTCAGTTTTACATCTGTTCATGTGTGTGATATTAGACGGAGAGAGAGAGAGAGAGAGACAGAGAGAGAGAGAGAGAGAGAGATGCATAAATGTCTGTGACTGTGTAAGTGTATGCATAATGTGATTTATCTATGTGCATGTAAATGTCCTAAGCATCCTTACAACATACCTGTAAATAATCTTAAAGTAAATGCTTAACAGGACTACAAATTAAAGAAAAAACAACACTGAAGGTAACCTTTAAATCTGAAAAGACATCACACAAAGACATGCCTGATAATGGTGGTAAGTGAGCTTGAAGAGGTAAACAGTCAAACTGCAGATCCTTGCTGGTTATTCTTTGCTGTCCACAAATACAATATTTCTGTGGATTCAATGTCTGTTCTGCAAACCATAAAATTTCCAAATAACGTTTCGAACAACTTTCTTGTAAATGAAATATGCCATCTTATTCATGTCTTGATATGTAAAGGAACTGATGTCACCTTCTGTTGGATTCCATCGCATTGTGGTATTTGGGGTAATGAGCTAGCAGATAGATGCGCAAAGAGAGGAGCCAGAAATGAAAAGTGTGCCACGGTATTAAATGCATCCTTTTCTTTACCTGAAGTCAATCAATTATTAAAGCAAACCATCTGGTGCCAATTCAGAAAACGCTACAAAAATACGTTGATTGGTGTGGCTGATAAAAACACTCATTTAATTAATTATGAACATGTAAACAGCATTCCTCATTTACAAGTGAAAAAAATGTAGCAATACAGAAATTTCATTTCAGTATTTTATAAATTAAAACTTGATGCCTTAAAAACTACATATACAAACGTGTGTGTGTGTGTGTGTGTGTGTGTGTGTGTGTGTGTGTGTGTGTGTGTGTGTAGTGTATGTTGGGGTGTGTGCTGTTTGTATTTACACCCAAGCCAAACCAACTTTTGTCAAAATTCTGGTGATTTCATTTCTGTTGTGATGTTATGTAATTTGTTGTGATGTAAAAGAGCATCTGTTTTCCTGTTTTTGTGTGCATTTGTGGTCCACTCACCTTCCTTTGTTTTGTAGAGTCTTTTCTCTTGTTATTGTTTTTCATACAAGAGAGTTTTCCTCCTTTACGCTGAAATCCTCCTTTTGAGAACCCCTAAGAGGCCATACGTGAGATCTGTACAAATCCATGGAGAAAACTGGAGGGGATGGGGTGGGGTCAGTTTGCTAATGGGGGGTGGGGAGCTAAGACCTAATATTAATGACACACTCAGCCCATCACTGTAGCAGACAAATATGGAATTGACCACGATGATTCTTGCAGTTAGGTACCCATATGCTGCAAGACAAATTCTCTTTGCGCTTACCCCTTCTTTCAGTAACAGTGGCGTCACCCAAATTCATGCTTGCA
The DNA here is from genome assembly GCA_033310375.1 of Conus canariensis. NCBI lineage: Eukaryota > Metazoa > Mollusca > Gastropoda > Neogastropoda > Conidae > Conus > Conus canariensis. Next base: position 11,720,911 of record CM065728.1, on the reverse strand, counting down.
TGCACTAGCGTGAGTCCCATTAGTTGGAAGAGATTTATATTAGTGTAGTGCATTCCACTGGATTTCCTTGGCTTCTCACAAATATAAGCTCTTATGTCCCTGATCTTGCCTGTCTGCTTGCAAAAAATCCCATGCATATATCCATTGAAAATTGGTGAAAAATATGCCAGGTATGCCACCTGCTATCTGTGAGTTAAATTTTGAAACATCTCAAGGCGAACTCAGTCTTACATGTGCCTTGTTTGTCCAGCCCACCCTGAAGAGAAAGCGTGTTAGTTTGCTTCAAATGTTTCACTACACACCGAAGAATTATACTGGTATACTATCATTTGTACTGACAGATTTCTCCATATGGCACTGTGAAATGTTGAATTGGTACAGCACCTCTCTTTTTATGTAATCTCTGAGGATGATCATGATGATCCATAGGAGTTCTGTTCTGGTCTGAGATTACAGAGACACAGACACATGTTGGTATTGTGTTGGTTGGAAATTCGAGCAACACTCTCAGAGACTGATTCATTAAGCAGATGAAACTTATGCGCAGTTTGGTGTCCCCTCTTTAGTCCACAGCACATTCTGTTTCTTGGGAAGACTGGCCAGGAGGCTGAAAAAAAATCATTGATGGGATTTAAACTCACTATCTCCCAAAATGCAGCCGCAACACTTACTCCTCAGAAAAATTAAGTAATCATAGACAACCAACTCTCTGGCCAGTCCAGCATTTTTGAACAGTCATTTTGGATGAGAAAACTTTGGCAGCCAAAAATTGTACATGCTTCTTAAATCTTGAAGGTCAATTAATTTGAGTTCTCACACTTTAGGCTGTTCCACCATGAGATCATCCATGTCCTTCTTGGATTTGCTGGCAGGGCAAAATGGCGCTGAATGGATGTAACAACTGCTTCGTATCAACTGATGACGATGGGGATATCGTGTGCACCTCTTCCACTGCAGGGGAAGACCAGATGATTAAGGTGACTGTCTATTCTGGGAGTGAGGGCCTGTTGAATGTGAGAGTGGGAGAGAGTATGCTCATGTAGTTTTATGCCTGTGTGTTTTTGAGTATTTTTTCAGTGGGCATGTGTCTATTTTGGTTGGTGTACATAAGCACTTTTCAAATATCCATGTGTGTGTGTGTGTGTGTGTGTGTGTGTGGTGTGTGTGTGTGTGTGCATGCATGCGTGTGTGTGTGTGTTAGTGTGTGTGTGTGTGTGTGTGTGTGTGTGTGTGTGTGTGTGTGTGTGTGTGTGTGAATTTACATATTAAGTGTTGTAAGCCTCAGAACCAATGAAAAATTGTTACATGAATATTTCAACTGGATGTGCTGATGAAGACTTGGGAATACAGTTAAAATACTCACAAGATAGCCTCCCACTGACTCTAAATAGAAAACAATTAAGATTGTGTGAATCCAGAATTGGAAACCCTCCAAGCCATGATGTACATATTGTGTAAGCATGTGAGAGAGAATATGTGTACATGTTTTTGTTGTCTTACTTTCCTTATATGAGAAAAAAGGCTTTCAATTTTTCACATATTCTACTTTTTACATTTCAGCTTCGGTGCAATTTGTGCTTAGAGGAAGATCCACAGGAAAAAGTGCCGAAAGAGGAACGAGGTTCAATCAAGGATGCAGAAATCAACTATGTGTAAGTATATCTAACATTGTTCAAATATAGACAGATAGACATTTTTTTTTTAAGGGTGCAGAAATCAACTATGTGTGGGTATATCTAAAATTGTTCAAATATATATAGAGAGAGAGAAATTTTTCTAGGGTGCAGAAATCAACTATGTGTAAGTAAATCTAAAATTGTTCAAATATAGAGAGATAGACAGATTTTTTTAAGGGTGCAGAAATCAAGTATAATTATTTTGTAAGTATATCTAAAATTGTTCAAATGTAGACAGATAGACATATTTTTTTTAGGGTGCAGAAATCAACTATGTTTAAGTATGTATAACATTGTTCAAATATAGACATAGATTTTTTCAGGGTGCAGAAATCAACTAATGTAAGTATATCTAACATTGTACAAATATAGATAGCTAGATAGATTTTTTTAGGGTGGAGAAATCAACTATATGTAAGTATATCTAATATTGTTCAAATATATATATAGAGAGAGAGATTTTTTTCAGGATGCAAAAATCAACTATGTGTAAGTATATCTAACATTGCACAAATATAGATAGCAAGATAGATTTTGTTAGGGTGCAGAAGTATGTCTAAAATTGTTCAAATATTGATGGATAGATAGATTTTTGAGTTGATTTTTTTTCTTAATATGTTTGTTTTTATCATTTTTTTTCCATGATACATGTTTACTTACAATTTCGGCTTTCACTAAGGTCAGAGAAGTAAGAAAAAATCATCCCATAGCAAACTTTGATTATCATGAAACAGGAAGTAGATTTTTTTTACGTTAGAAGGAATTTTTTTTTTTTTTAATGTAACTGAAGAAAACTTGAGGGGGAAGTTTTCTTCATTCATTGTCACGTGATACATGTGATTTGCACATGCTAACAAAAAAATGTGCTTTTATCATTTAAAGAAAAGAAAATGAAGCATAACATTTGTAAACTGTAAATGTGTGTATTGTGCATATGTTTATTGAACAATACAGACAAGGAAAAGGATATTGTCTAGAGTGAAGATATGCTCACCATAACATTAGAGTGAAGATATGCTCACCATAACACTAGAGTGAAGATATGCTCACCATAACACTAGAGTGAAGATATGCTCACCATAACACAATGGTCAGTCAAAGGGTATTGTAAATTGAAAAGTCTTTTTTTTTTTTTTTTTTGCCCTCTTGGATGGGGTGGGGGCTGTCTTCTTTTCATGATTTTGTGCTTGAGAAATTCTTTTCTCATTGAGACGTTTTTATCAAATGTCACTTCGCACCATTATCTTGAGGACGGCAGGGACTAATCCTCCCACCTCCAGATGAAGCATAGGGGACACTTTTTTTTAGAGCCCTGAGTGGCTGCTGACTGCAAGTTCTAGGCTGGGGAAACTGTACAGAGACATTCTCATGTGGGATCAGTGTCTTTCTGTTCAGGTAAGCTTGCTTCCAACCACCCTTTTCCATATTCTGAGGTTTGTTTGGACAGGTAGGTATGAGAGAAGGGAATTTCATATCTAAAAGTAGTTTTATGTTATACTTAACTGGACAAACACTTTAACACCCTCCCACCTCCCAGCTTGGCAGGGAAAAGGTGTTAAAACTGAGCTTTGTTTCAGTATGGTGCAATGAAATGAACTCACGAAGGGTGATCACACCTACTGCCTAGCTGGATATGGAGGCAAGGTTACTTCCATCCTGTCTCAATTTGTTTTATGGGGATCCCGATAATATAACAATGTTCTGCACCAAGAAAGAGTAAGGTATTTGTCTGGACTGGTAAGTATAACATAAAACTACTTTCAGTTGTAAAATTCTTTTTTTCTTAATCAGAAAGCAGATGTTTAAAGACTACTTTGTTCTTGTGTTACAGGAAAAAGTTCCAGAGTTTTCAGGATCGCAGACTGAGGGTCAATCAGAATGACCGCACAGAGCTGAAAGATGCCAAGAAAGATGGCTATCTCCATGAGAAACTGTTGGACAGGTAGGCATGCGTCATTAATGCATGGGATCTGACTTTCCAGGAAGTACAGATGAAAGAAGTATAAAGAAGGAAGATGAATGAAGAGAATCAGTCAGATGAAACAAATTTGATGCAATGGAAAGAAGTATAAAGAAGGAAGATGAATGAAGAGAACCAGTCAGATGAAACAAATTTGATGCAATGGAAAGAAGTATAAAGAAGGAAGATGAATGAAGAGAACCAGTCAGATGAAACAAATTTGATGCAATGAAATCTTAAATGAAGCGGGGAACAGTAAACAGTAAAGAACAAGCAAGTAGGGTAACTCTTGCTACCACAATGAAATGAATACACACCCATAACTCCAAATAAATGCCGCTTACGACACCAAATCGCCTAGCAGAAATGACTATTCAAAGCACACAGAACAAATAAGGAGACATCCCCCCCAAAAGGATATTCCAAACTTGCCCATGTATCCTAACCTTGACATATCTACACAGCTTCAAAATGGAGTGACTGACGGCGGAGAACGAAGCAAAATTTAGAAAGAGAGGGTGTTAGTTACCGCCAATGACATTGACAAACAAAGCACATGACAAGACACGATGCATTTCAACCACTTGGGTCTTCTTCAGGCAA
>CM065728.1:11706672-11714172 GCA_033310375.1 Conus canariensis | reverse complement strand
CCCTCCTCTTTTTTTTTTTTTCTCAACCCCCCCCTCCCCCCCCCTCCCAATCATACCTTATCACCCATTTATCTTCCATCCCCTTCCCTCCCTCATTAACATTACCCACACACCTTTCACAACTACCCACGCATAACTACCACCACCTCTTTCATCACCCAGCGAAATCATTTATTTTATTCACCTAAACTTTTTTTTTTTTTTTTTTAAGTTTCTTCTGTTCATGTACTTATTTACCCCTTCTATATATAATTTTATTTTTTATTTTTATTTTTTTCCAGTTTGCCTCCCCCCCCCCCCCCCCCCCCCCCCCCCCTCCTCCTTACCATTATTATCAATCCACCATTATCACAACCGTCACAAAGATATCACACCACCCCACTAAGCTAGACACACAACCCTATCGTATCACACAACCCCCCCCACTCCCCCCACGAAACCCCCCCCCCTCCTTTTCCTCTCCCATAATCCCCCTTGTCATTTCCGCCTAGCGGCTATTCTCCCCACCACATGGACTAACAACAGATGAGTCATTTTCGTTCTTTGTTTGTACTGTCTTAAATGTTAAATGTGATTTATTTTTTCGCCTGAAGAAGACCCAAGAGGTTGAAATGTATCGTGTCTTGTCATGTGCTTTGTTTGTCAATGTCATTGGCGGTAACTAACACCCTCTCTTTCTAAATATCTACACAGCAACAACTGAAGAAATGAACAAACAAAAATTAACATTAAGTCAAGACTGGCACAGCCTTTTTGATCTTGAATATAGTCAAACAAACACAGGGAAGGATAGGAACAAAGACAGATAACAGTTATCTCGTTTATGTTTACGGAGATTACAGCTGTTGAATAATAATCGATCAAAAAAACAAAACAAAACCAGAATGACACTGTTCTCCGGCAGAGTCAATCATAATATCAGGTACTTGTAAATCTCATGTTTGTACAACTGCTTGCGTGCCCACTGCATATGTGTGTGTGTTTGCAAAGTTGACCATTCACAGCTGGTACGCAGGGCCTGACAGTGAGTCATCACTCATGAATAATCATGATGCCCATCCAAATATAGCAGCATGACGTCATGTAAAGAGGTTTCTGCGCACCAGTTTGCTAAGTAAACTTTGTGCGGAGGTAACACAGTTACTTTAAGTATCCAAGTGTGCCTTCACTTCAGCAGCCTGAAATCCATAAACAGGACTGGCTTAGTCCATGCTAATGTATGTAGGGCATAGTTTTTTTCTTTTTTTTTTATAACTTTTGTGAGTGTCTGCAGAGTTTCATGTGAACAACTTCGTTCAGTCATACTTTAATGTCATCCAGGTGTCCCTGTGGCTCAGTGGTTAAAGCGCGAGTCATTAAGTGGAAAATGAGCATGTCCAGAGGGTCATGGGTTCGAATCCCAGCCATGGCTCGTCCCAAGATGGAAAAAAAAGGGGCAGCAGAGGGACATCCGGAGTCATGAACCGGGTGTGGCCCAACCCCCCTAGAGTGTCAGGAGATAAGGACCGAAACACTTGCTTGAAGGGGGCTTCTCTTCTGAGGACTCTCTGCTGCCACGCTCTCCACGAGTTTCTTTCTACTGATGCATGGGTAAACCATTGACTTCCGGGAATAGGCCGGAGGACGTCCGGGAAAGACCGGAGGACACTGGGAAAGACCAGAACCAAGGGCTCTGTGGGCTGGCTCCCCACTTTGCCTTAAACATGTGGCTACTAAGAATAAAAGGAAAAGATGCTCCCAGGATTCACCGAAAGGGGGAGAGAATGATGAATCCATCGGTGCTCAACCAATCATGACTGCAAATCCCAAACGGACTATGAACATGGACCAAATGGAATATCCATGTGTCTGTGGAAAGCGTTTCGCTACCACCCGTGGCATGAAGATCCACAGAACAAAGATGGGATGTGTGAAGACTCATCTGAATGAGCAGCAGCGCACTGCATCAGCAGATAAGACGTCGGAAGACCAGGGCCAGGATTTAAACCACAGTGCCAAGGACATCCACGCTGTTAGTTCGGATGAGGAATTTGCACAGGCCCTCGATGCCAGGCGCCTGAAACTCAACCTGCCACGAGCAAACGAAACTGAAGATTGGGAGAAACTGGATGCAAAAATCGTCCAAAGACTCGATGCACTGATAGGGAAAAGCACCCTGGAACACAAACTAGCCACATATGGGGACATTGTGTATGCCACATGTAGAGACGCCTATGGAGCAAAACTACCCAAAGAAAAAACACCTCCAAAGAAATCCAGACGCCAAGAAAAGATGGACAAGATCAGGGTCCAAAAGAAAAACCTCAAGATGCAAATGAAGACCGCATTGCCAGCTGAAAAACAAGGCTTGGCAAAAACTGTGGAAAGACCTGAAAGAAAAACACAGCGCCCTCAGCAAAGCGGAATCTGCGAGGAAGAGGAAGAGCAAAAAGAAGAAGACACAAGAGCGCTTCTTCAGAGACCCCTTCCAGTTTGCCAGAACACTGTTTGAGCAGCCAAAATCTGGGACCCTAAGTGTGGACAAAGGAGTTCTTGAGCAGCATCTGAGGAAAACATACTCTGACCCACAGAGCAAAGCACCACTCGACATTCAAGGTCTGGTGTGGCCAACCAACCCTGAGGAACAGTTCAATGGCAAGCCTCCAACGTTGGCGGAAATCAAGAAGGTGGTCGACAAAGCCAGAGCCAAATCATCACCAGGGCCAAACAGAATACCTTACCAGCTTTACAAGAAATGTCCCAAGGTGCTGGAGTGGCTCCACAGGCTGCTGCGATCGGCTTGGAGAAACCAGAAGATCAGCGGCCAGTGGATGACGGCAGATGGTGTGTACATCCCCAAAGAGCAAAACTCAAGTGACATCAGCCAGTTCAGGCCAATATCACTACTGAACGTCGAAGGGAAAATCTTCTTCTCTGTCATGGCAGCGAGGCTGACCAAGTACCTGATGGAAAACAAGTACTTGGATGTGTCAGTCCAGAAAGGTGGCATCCCAGGCGTGGCTGGCTGTGTAGAACACGCCACAATGATCTGGGACGCAATCCAAAAAGCAAAAACAGAAAAGAGAGACCTGGACGTAGTGTGGCTTGATCTGGCAAACGCATATGGATCTGTGCCCCATGAGATGATACAGTTGGCTCTTGAGATGTACCATGTGCCAAAGAACATCCGCGACATGCTCAAGAAGTACTTCAATGGCTTCTCAATGCGGTTCTCTACCAAGGAGTACACAACAGACTGGATCAACTTGGAAGTGGGTATTGCAATGGGCTGTGCAATTTCCCCAATACTGTTCGTGCTGGCAGTGGAACTCATCTTGAAAGCAGCAACAAACAACGCGAGACAAACAGACCTTGGCGATGGATACAAGATGCCTCCTCTCAAGGCCTTCATGGATGACACTACAGTGATTTCATCCAGAGAAGACGAGACACGTCATGTGCTGGAGAGGCTGGACGACATAGTTGCCTCATCCAGAATGAAGTTCAAGCCAAAGAAATCACGGAGTCTCTCACTGAGGAAAGGAAAAGTGGCCGGATCTGTGGTCTTCAGTGTTGCCAACCAGGCCATTCCAACAGTCACAGAAGAACCAGTCAAGAGCCTTGGAAGATGGTATGATGAACGCTGAAAGACACACAAAGAGCAAAAGAAACCAAGCAGATGGCGGAGGAAGGCTTGGAGACCATTGACCAGTGTGGGCTCCCTGGCAAATACAAGGTCTGGTGTTTGCAGTTCATGCTGATACCAAAGCTCCTATGGCCTCTGATGATATACGACATCTGCACCAGCATGGTGGAGGCAATGGAAGCCAAAATCAACAAGTTCACAAGGAAATGGCTTGGTGTCCCACCCTGTCTGACTGACATAGCGCTGTACTGTCGCCAAGCAAAGCTGAAACTACCACTGAAATCCATCCTGGAGGAATACAAAGCAGGGAAGATCAGACTTCAAAGCATGCTGGAGGACTCAGGAGACAAGGTGGTAGAAGCAATCAAGCCCCAGCTGAAGACAGGCAGAAAATGGAAAGTTCAAGAGGCGATGGATTCTGCAAAAGAAAGTCTCAAGATCAGAGAAATAACAGGATACACACAGACCAACAGACAAGGACTGGGGGTGACCAAAACTGAATGGTGGTCAAAGGCCAAAGGAAAAGCCAAAAGAGACATGATGATTCAGGAGATGAGAAAAGAAGAAGACCAAAAAAGACTCCAAAAAGCAGTCCAGCAGAGCCAGCAAGGGCAATGGACAACGTGGGAGAATGCACTCCAAAGAAGTCTCACTTGGAATGACATTTGGCACATGGCCTCTCTCAGGATCAGCTTCATTCTCAGATCTGCATATGACCTTCTGCCCTCAAATGCAAACCTGGTGAAGTGGGGGAAAACAGACGATCCTGCATGCCCCCTCTGCCATGAAAAACAAACAGTGGAGCATGTCCTAAGCTCATGTAAAGTAGCCCTGGCTCAAGGAAGGTACACATGGAGGCACAACCAAGTGCTCAAAGAGATTGTACAAGTAGTCTGGGCTAGTACCAACACCAAAAAGGGAAAATCAGGACTCCAAAAGCACCCGCAACATTCTTCACGGCAGGAGGCAGCAAATCATGGCCAAGAACAACAGTGCCACTCGAAACATGCAGGCAGAGTCTGCTGGACGGGGCAGATGACTGGGAGTGCACTGCAGACCTCCCAGAATGGAAGAGTCACCCAGAGATCATCAGCAAGAGTGGCATGAGACCAGACATAGTAGTCCACTCTAAGTCAACCAAGCAACTGATCATGATCGAGCTCACGGTGCCATATGAGAACAGAATGGAGGCAGCTCAAATCTACAAGACTGAAAAGTATGCTGATCTGGCAAATAGCCTGAGGAGAGAAGGCTATCAGGTCAAAGTCCTCACTGCAGAAATTGGAGCTAGGGGGTTTGTAGGAACGTCTGCATACAGCCTCATGAAACAGCTCTCAGTTGCAGGGAAGGAAAAAACCAGAGCCCTGAAAGCAATGGCAGAAGCGGCAGAGAGGTGTTCAAGCTGGATCTGGTCAAGGAGGAACAAAAGTGAACTTCATAAGGCTTAATTTCCCTACAAATATCAGGTGTCCCTGTGGCTCAGTGGTTAAAGCGCGAGTCATTAAGTGGAAAATGAGCATGTCCAAGGGTCATGGGTTCGAATCCCAGCCATGGCTCGTCCCAAGATGGAAAAAAAAGGGGCAGCAGAGGGACATCCGGAGTCATGAACCGGTGTGGCCCAACCCCCCTAGAGTGTCAGGAGATAAGGGCTGAAACACTTGCTTGAAGGGGGCTTCTCTTCTGAGGACTCTCTGCTGCCACGCTCTCCACGAGTTTCTTTCTACAGTAAGTTCAAAGTGTTGAGATGATGGGTAAGTGGAGTGTGGCAGTAACTGTTATTTGACCTGCTGTCATCTTGCGTCATCTGTTGTGACCTTTGTTTTGGGGGAACACCAGACTGACCCTGTTTCACACCTACAGACCTCAGGTGCCTTTCAATTTGTATTTGAAGGGCGAAATTTAATCACTTGAAAAATAAGAAATTTCTTCTCAGATGTCTAATTGAGGAACTTTCTGCATCATTTAATTTTTCTCTTTTTATTTCCTCTTTCTGATGGTGGTGTTTATATCTCACAAACTTTTTTTTTAACACTTATCTGATATGTCTTATCAGATACCATCTCCATCATGGAAGATTTTTTTTTAATACCCAATTCAGTCCCTGGAGTGTTCATGGACATAAACCAGTATGGTTTGGAACCTTGTATGTGCTTGTTGCTGTTTATGTATGTGATGAATTGTTTTCATTAAAAAAAATAAAAAAAAAGTTCAATAAGGAATCAGAACAACAGTATTTGTGTGTTAGAAGAGACCAATCATTTAAGTTTAGAGCAATTCATTAACATGTCATTAAGCTCATAATTTGAAATCTAAGTTGTTGTTTGTTTTGTTTTTAATGTGGCCATTGGCAGTTTCAGATTTAACGTTTCAATTTATTTATTTAATTTTTTTACTGTAATACCTCTTGTATTAACAGAAATTCATAAGTTTTGCAGAATCTTTTAAGATTGTTCACTACCTGAGCTTGCATTATTCTATTTCAGAAGAACAATGTCCAGGACTCTGATTTAATTGAAAGTATAAACTGTGTTTGATATATGTGTTGACAGAGTATGGTTGCTCACAATTTGATGCACTATATGACGATTTGAGACTCTAGGTCTTAGGAACAGTTGAACGACATGGACACAAAAGTAGTAGGACGATATAAATGACTGATGCAAAACAAACTACATGAACTCTGATCCAGCACAGTTCATATTCATTCACAAACGGCATCATACATACTCAGAAGCCTCTCCTCCCCTGTTGACCTCCCTGTCGCCATCATAACTTTAAACACACACACATGCACATATGCAAGCATGCACGCATGCATGCACGCACACACACACACACACACACACACACACACACACACACACACACACACACACACACACACACACACACACATATTAATTTATTGCTCCACGGGATGCTTGTTTTGGATACTTTCCTCCATTATTGAATTAAACTGCATGATGATAGTAAACCTGAAGTCGCATCCATAGACCACAATAACTGTTACTCATATAGTAATTATTGATCGGCTGATAGTTTGTTATGGATTTTTTTTTGTTATGGATTGTTTAATTGTTTTAAATGGCTGACACTTTTTCATGGTTTGATTTCAGGCGTGAGAAGATGAAAGCTGACCGTTACTGCAAATAGCTTGTGGTTCCACTCAACTGATTTCTACCATTTTGTAACTGACAAAAAAATCGTAATTTTAAATTGATAGTGTTCACAAAGAGAATAAATATGATTTAATTTGAAGATCAGCTTATATGTGTGATTTGCCTTGTCATTCTTCCTTTCTTCTTTCTTTCTCTTGTGTATGAATATAGGTTCTCTCTCATGTGCGTGGGACATGTACATGAGTTTCAGTTTCAGTTTCATCAAGGAGGCGTCACTGTGTGCGGACTAGTCCATGTATGCTACACTACATCCACAAAGTTTTGAGACCACGCTGCGCATGATTTAAAGCTGAAGGATAAATGAGTTAATGACTGAGATGAGGGAATTTAAGAAGAGGATCTCCTGGCTACGACTTTGCAGATGTCTTACCTACACATTAGTCCAACGCGCTGGACAGACCTAACATTGGTTGTGCCATTTTTGTCATTATGTGTGGGTAGTGAATGTACGCATGTGTGTATGGATGTGTGGACACGGGCCCATGTGTCTGTGCGAGCGCGTGTGTGTGTGCATGATGTGCGTATATGCATATGCATGAGTGTGTGTGCATATGCCCGCAGGTTCGCACATGCATGTGTGTATATATATGTGTGCGTGTGTGTGTGTGTGTGTGTGTGACTGCATGCACCTTTGATTGTGGGAAATGAAAGTTCAGAAGATGACTTTGGAAACAAGAACAAGAACACAACATCAAA
>CM065728.1:11679172-11696672 GCA_033310375.1 Conus canariensis | reverse complement strand
TTTAACCATAACCAGCTCTGCGTGCTATCACAATGATAGCGAGCATCTGACGCATCTCTGTTTCTCTCTGTCTCTCTGTCTCTGTCTCTCTGTGTCTGTCTCTGTCTGTCTCTCCTCTCTGTGATGTGTGTGTTGTGTGTGTGTTGTGTGTGTGTGTGTGTGTGTGTGTGTGTGTGCGCGCGCGCGCGCGTGCAAGCTATCTCCAAAATAGCCGAGCAGATCTGAAGTATTTCATGATTTGTAGGTTCAATATACACAACTGATTTATGTAGCAAGCAAGAGACAGGACATCGAAAGAACGAAAGAACAATAGCTAATGAATGAAACACGGGTCCTCACCCCACTTTCGTGTTGAACGAGCTTTTTAAACATTGGTTTTTGTGCAAAGCTTTCGTGCTCGGCTATTTTGGAGAGTTTTGAAGCCCTGCTTGGGGCCATATAAGCAGTTGGAAAAAGAAAAAGAAAAAAGGAACACACAAAACAAAGTACGAAGTATTGTCTATGTAATACTTACTACAAACAAGTGGATTTGTCTATGTAATACTTACTACAAACAAGTGGATTTTCAGAAAAGAGAACTATCTACTGCAGAGATCATGGATAACACAAACAGTAATGTACGTAACAGTGCTCCCGAAATTTCTGTTAGCAGCGAACTATGATATGGGAAAACAGAAGCAGAGACGAAGTGATGGCAGCTGAGAAACAGGAAACAGTAGAAGAAAACTGAAGGTAGGGCGGGGAGGAGGGCAACGTACGATGAGGGTTGGGTTCGGAAGGTACAGGGCAGGAACTGAGCTGAATATTTTTCAACCACAAGGTCTGGCCTCCAGGTAGGTTGCTCACCGAGAGGTCAGAGGGGAAATGGAAAAGAAAGAGGGGAAGGAGCGGGGAGGGGGCGGTTGAGGGAAAAAGAGGCGAGGGGAAGGAATTTGAGAGAGAGAGAGATTTTTGGGGAGAGGGACATAGAAACACAGAGAGAGAGAGAGAGAGAGAGAGAGAGAGAGAGAGAGAGAGAGAGAGAGAGAGAGATGCTCTTCACGACAGAGTTCCACCCATACTCATTGCTTTAAGTGAGCTTCAAGCTTAAAAATGGAAACAAACAGGAGCAAGTTTTAATGTAAACGGGCAGAGTTCACACTTGCCTTGGAATTTTACCCGTTCTAGCGGTAGGTGTGTAGGACTTTCTCTGTCCACCTGCCCCACCTCCCCTTCACCCCGCTGCCCCTTACAACCACCACCATCTCTCCTCCTCTTAACTGAACTTCTCTGTCTCTGTCTCTCTCTGTCTCTGTCTGTCTGTCTGTCTGTCTGTCTGTGTGTCTGTCTGTCTGTCTCTCTTCTCTCTCTCTCTCTCTCTCTCTCTCTCTCTCTCCTCTCTCTCTCTCTCTCTCTCTCTCTCTGCTCCCATTGTCAGTTTCTGAACTGTCCTCATTTTGCTATTTTTTTAAATGTACCCATTCTGAAAGTGACAACCAGCTTGAAAGTACTGTTTTGCGCATTGCTCTAAGTGTTGTCTGTAACGTCTGGAGAAGAGAGAGTGGACGCAGATTTACTTGTCTGTTTTGCATTGTGTATTAGATAAGCGTCACTTTGAACATTGCTTTCTGTGTTTATTTATAGTAGCCTGGATGTCAGTGAGATTGGGGTCTGTTTCAATCTCCTTACGTATTAGATGGACAAAACAATCAAAATAAACAAATAAACAAACAACAACAACAACAACAACACAACAACACACACACACACACACACACACACAACACACACACACACATCACACACACACACACACACACACACACATACACACACACACACACACACACACACACACACACACACACACACCAACGAAATTAAGAGAGACTGCAGTATCAGTGAGAAAGGCGACAGCGTCACGTGCTTCAGCCCGATCTGCGTTTCCTGCTCGAACGACATTTTATAGCATTTCAACGTCAAGATGTCGCGCCCTTTTAACATGTTAACGGCCTCACTAGTTAATACAAATAGCGAGGACGTTTACAGAATCCGACGAATCGTGTGCACCGACACATGCTGGCATACTAGAATTAAAGAGACAAAAATGGGAAAGGGAAAAAAGAAGAAGAAGAAGACAGTGCAATCTAGTCATCGATCAAGCTTCTTTCCCGTTTATAATTCACAAAATCTTCGACACAATCGAGGTGGATAGTTTTAAGGGCTAGATAGTAAAGAGAAAATCTTTTTTTTTTCAAATCATGCTCAGCTATACTATTTTTTTCCTCTTTGCACTGTACAGGTTAATGTCCTTTGGTTTTCATTCTGTGGGCATTTCATGCTTTTCTCAGATAACTAAGTATGGCGAACCGTGGTAGAACACAATTGGCGTTTTGTTTCTGCATACAAAGCTATACACCGTTCGAGCATCGACTGCTAATTCCCTCCGATCTGCCTGAAAGGAGGGAGCAGTGCCCGGATATGGAGCGAAAAGGAGAGGGAGATTGATCGGGTTGGGGGAGCTCTTTGGGGGGTATTTCGCTATGACATTTATGTCTTCCATCCAGGGAGCTGCACTTCACATCTGAATGAGCGTTCGAAAGGGATTTCATTCCAGCTAGTTCTCTGTCGTTGTGTGTGTCTTGTAGTTCAGCTAATGAATACTTAGGATCGAATTGTTTGTGGAGTCAGTCGTATACCCTCCACACACACACGCACTTATGCACGCACATGAGTAGGAGAATGAAAGACAATGCGCGTTTTTTTTTTTTTTGTTAAATCTAACCTCTCACTTAGCAATCCTTGGCTAATGGGTTACAAAACCACTTCTGGTGGTGCCTTTCAAAAATTGTTTGAGATGTTTTCTAGCAGCATTCTCTCTCTCTCTCTCTCTGTGCTGAAATCAACCTGATCGACAATCATAATACTTTTATTACTAAGAATGGTGCCCCAAGACTCGCATATTACAAAGATCCTGTTCACCCCAGTCTTAAAGGTACTGCAAAACTAGCCATCAATTTTATGCAGTTTTTGCCACGTTTCTCCCGTCAGACCAACAGCCGACATGGTGAAGGTGGCCTTTCGTCACAGCGACAGCCCGAAAGTGATGGGCAAATAGAACAGCGGCCAGATGCTTTTGGTAGCACCCAGCACGGTGGCAGGGGAAACTCACGCCCTGAGTTTGGTCAGTGTTCAGGACGTGGTGGCTATGCGGCTGGCGCCCTCTCCATCTCTTCCATGATCCACTATCCCATGCTGCCGTCCCAGAGACAGGGAGGATGGACCGCCCCCAGGCTACACCAGGCTCAACCTGAGGACGCCGTTCCCGTTCGACGTGTTCCGCAGCAGCAGCGCTACGACGCCGTCGAGGCCTTTCAGCCTCCCATCAACACAGAACCTGGTCCCTCACAGCAGGGTTTCAACACCACTGAAGCCTATCAGCCTCCCTACAACAGGGGGGCTGGTCCCTCACAGCAGCTGTATACCAACGTGGGCGAGGCCTTCCAGCATTTGATCTCCAGACAGCCTCAGGACAACAGGACTGTCCCAGTACATGAAGCCAGCCGTGCTCCCTACCCCCTATTCCCCAACCAGTCCCATGCCTCACTCCAAGGACCCTGGTGTCCCTCCGTTTCATACCCACCTCCCACTTCTCAGAATCCCGTTCTAGCCACAGAGGGCCACTGGAAGGGCTGTCCCACCAAGCTGCCAGCGAAGCTTCCAGAACCCAGTGGCACCTGTGCCTCCCCTTACCGCCTGGTGTGTTGAAGATACGTCGCAGCCGACTGGAGAGTACGCCCTCCAACTGCTGAACATGGCGTCACAGCTCCTGAACCAGTCCAGACTTCAGAAGTTTTCATATACACCACCCTGATTATATGACTGTCTAAATCAAAATGGGTGGAAATTGTGTTGTTTGTGGTGTAGTTGTGTGTGTGTGTGTGCGTGTGTGTGTGTGTGGGGGGGGGGGGGGGGGGGTGCACTCGCGCATGCGCACATGCGTGCACGTGTTTTTGTATGTATTGAGAAAAAGTAAGGGGTGGGGGTTGAACGAGCGGGGGCGGGGTGGAGCGGGAACGGGAAGGGGGGGGGGGGGGGGCGAGAGAATGAAGCAGTGAGAATGGTGTACTATCGAATATTAAATGTAAAGAGAATGAAGCAGTAAGAATGGTGTACTATCGAATATTAAATGTAAAGAGTAACCACGTGAAATTTATCAACGAATCGGGTAGTTCCTTGTTTCCTTTGTCTGATTTGGTATTAATATAAATATTTCAAATGTCACTGGTGTAAAAACATGTTCATCGATATGATAACAGTTAAGGATTTCCATGTATGTTACGAGAGAAAGAGAGTAAGAGAGAGAGAGGTAGGGAGCATGTGTGAGGGTATGTGAGTGCGTATGTGTATGCGCGGATGTGCACGTAAGTGTTGGCGCTCGCAGTGACGCGCGCAGCCACGTGCGCGAGGATGTATGTTATTGATACCGGACCCTGGTAATCCGAATGACAAGTGAACTCTGTTCTGTTTTTTGGTTCACGGCGTTTGTGTTTCGTCACCGGATTGCTGATATTGCTATTTCTTGCTGAGTTTTGTCGCATATTGTTGTAGCTAATATTATCCTTACTGACTTCTTTAAGGCAGCTGATTTTTTCTGCCTTTTTTTTTTTTTATTGTTCTTTTTGTTTTGTTGTTGTTGTCGTTGCTAAAATTCATCTACAAACAGGTGTTCCTGCTGTTTGACTATTATTCTACTCGTTTATCTGTAGTGTTGTGTAATCCGTAGAGTGTATTTGTAAATCAATTTCATGTATAATGAATGAATGGTTGTCTAAATTCGGCTTGAAAATAGGCTATTTAAACGTGTGTCATCTTTTAAACAAAATTTCTGATGTTCCCAACATTTTGTCTAATTCCGATAACTGTTTCCATTGTTTTTGTTTTTCAGAATCTCGACTTTGCAGTATAGTGCCTGATAATTTAGTTTCAATCCAAGGTTATAATACTATAAGAAGAGATCCAAAGACAAAGCTTGAAACAGGTTTAGTGGCCTATATTCACAACTCGATTAATTATAAACAGATCAACAGTTTGGATAAATATAACATAGAATGCATATGGATAGAAATCTATGTGAAGGGTACTAAACCGATTTTGTTAGGCTGCTTATATAGAAATCCTAACGAACGTATTGAATGGTTCGATCGGTTCGAACATATGATGGAAGATGTCTCAATGCGCTCGTCTGAGATTATAGTTTTAGGAGATTTTAACATTGATCTACTTAAACCACATGATAAATGGAAACGGGTTTATGAATTACAGAATTTGACACAGCTAATTAACACACCGACAAGAAAAAATCTATCCTCCGAAACACTAATTGACCACAATATACGCAACAAACCCATTTAATATTATAGAAACATCTGTGCCTGTATACGGTCTCAGTGATCACTTTCCAATTTGTCTAACATGGTCCAAAAAGGGGGTTCAAATTCCCAGAAATGTTCACAAATGTATATCTTTTCGAAGCTATAGAAAATTCGATACTAACAATTTCTTGTCCGATTTGTGTAACGCAAATTTTTCTGAGGTGTATCAGTACAATGACCCTGATGGAGCACTGGCTGCTTGGTATGACATATTTATCTCTATCTTTAACAAACACGTGCCATCGGTAACTAAACGTGTCAAACCAAGGGGTAAGCCACCGTGGTATAATGAAAAAATCCATAAGGCCATTAATTTACGAGATATTCTATTGCAAACAAATGGTAAAGATGATAATTTTAAAAAGCAAAGAAATAAGGTTACCGATATGAAAAGAGCCGCCAAAAAGAAATATTTCAGTGACCTTATTTCCCGTAAAGAAGATTCAAAATCGATCTGGAAAGCTATTAATGAGCTCTCCGGTAAAACCTTGTCATCTAGTGCTCCTTCTGAGAGAACATTGTCTGCTGAACTCTTAAATGATCACTTCACAACTGTTGCAGAAAAGACGATCAAAGCTGACTGTTCAAAAGACAATGACCTACTTGAGCTAAAAGCGTACTGTGTATCAAAAAACATAAAATCTAATCTTCAAATCGAGTTTATTGGTGTACATGATGTTTATAAGGAATTGTGTTCATTAAATCAGTCCAGTTCTCGAGGTTTAGATGATATAGATGGTAAAATTTTGAAAATTGCTGCTCCGATTATATCAGAGCATCTTACATATATTTACAATATTTCCATTGATAAAGGTTGTTATCCACAATCCTTCAAAGATGCTAAAGTTTTACCTTTTTTAAAATCTGGTGATCCCATTGATCCTTCTAACTATAGACCTATCTCTATCCTATCTATTCTATCTAAACCCCTTGAAAAACACATCAAATGTAACATCCACAAACATTTCATGAAATACAATTTATTACATTCTAATCAAAGCGGATTTAGAGAAAATCATTCTTGTCACACCTTGCTCACTGATATAATTGAGCAATGGCATTTAAACATAAACAATGATTTATTCACAGGAACAATTTTTGTCGACTTCGCTAAAGCATTTGACACTATAGATCACAATCTACTGTTAAGAAAATTAACATTGTATGGTTTATCCGCTGAAGCTCTTAAACTCATTTCCTCATTTCTCAACTGTAGGCGACAAGTAGTCTTTAAAAATTCCGCTACTTCCTCTCTTATGCCAGTAAATTATGGCGTTCCCCAAGGGTCAGTCTTGGGGCCTATCTTATTCTCAGTTTATATAAATGATCTTCCTTTACATATATCTTCTCCCTGTGAGCTTTTTGCTGATGACACTACTATCCATAATAAAGACAACGATGCTGACTCAGTATGTATCAAATTACAGAATGATCTCAATAAACTTGCAAAGTGGACTAATCTGAATCATATGGCCCTCCATCCTCAAAAGTCTAAATTTATGATGACTACAACCAGACAGAAACGTCAAAATATGAAAGCTGATTTGTTTAAAATACGTATACAAGATAAAGTCTTAGAAGAAGTTAAATCACACAAATTATTAGGCCTTACAGTTGATAATAATCTTTCATGGTCTAATCACATTTCTGATTTGTCTAAAAGGTTATCTAAAAAATTATTCTTGTTGAACCGAATCAAGAATTTCCTCGATCAACATACTAGAAAGTTATATTTCTATGTATATGTACAACCAGACATTAACTACGCCTCTACATGCTGGGATTTAGCCAGCAAAAATTGCTTAAAACCACTAGAAAGCATGTACAGACGCGCTATTAAGCTGATACTCTTGAAATCTTCTCTACAAGCTAGTGATTATAAAGATCTTAACATTCTACCATTCGATCAAAAATGCTACTTTAATAAAGCTGTCTTTATGTATAAAATTATTAATAATCTTGCGCCACCTTATCTTCATGACAAATTCCCATTAATCAAAATTCGAGGCAAAAATATCCTTTATACCCCTCGACCACGAACTGATCTTTTCAAGTCATCCCTTATTTACTCTGGTAGTAAATTATGGAATGAAATACCTACACATTTAAAGCAGAAAAATAGTTTAGCATCGTTTAAAAAAGCGTATTTCAAATACCTCATAGACCAGTTGTAAATTATGTTTCACTTAACTGTATATTCTCCCAAGTTTGACGTTCCTTTTGACACAAACAAGTTGTAGCAGCCTCAGTTGGCCTCCGTGGTCGGCTGGGCTATAAGCCATATGACATGATTAACTTATGAAATGTTTATGTATGCCTATGTGATGTTTACGTATGTCCAGTTGTGTGTGTGTGTGTGTGTGTGTGTGTGTGTGTGTGTGTGTGTGTGTGTGTGTGTGTGTGTGTGCGTGTGTTGTGTGTGTGTTGTGTGTGTGTGTGTGTGTGTGTGTGTGTGTGTGTGCAATACGTTATAATGAGATTGCTTGCTATTTTCTATAAAAAAAAAAAAAAAAAAAAAAAAAATTGTTGTTTTTCTTATTGCTGTGTTTAATTTTGTCAAATCGACGTAATTGTTCCTTTTGGTTATTGTCATTTTGAGGGCATAGTGTAAAAAAGCTTCCAGCTTATCTATTCACCCTCATTAAAGATTTCGAGTTTCGAGTTTCTCTCTCTCTCTCTCTCTCTCTCTCTCTCTCTCTCTCTCTCTCTCTCTCTCTCTCTCTCTCTCTCTCTCTCTCTCACAAGAAACAGTTTACACGTCTGAAGCATGCGTTTGTAATCGTGGTTTACAAGTTACCTTCCTTTTCTAGCCGACATCAGAATGTACACAACTAAGCGTCAGGCTTATCCGATGTCAGATCAGCCTTGATGCGACCCTTCGCAGTTGATGGGCTACAAACAACATGAATTTAACTGAAAAGGCAACGGGTGGTTATCAATACCTGTGCAGGTACGCAAGGTTTAAAGGAAAGATAGCGCTGAGTGTCAGAAAGAAGTGACACAAAGATTCACCTCATTGGTGATATATTTGCCGAGAATAGGTTCACAGTTGCATTTGTGTAAATTCTCGTAAATGGTCAGAGTTGTGAAAAACACCTAGTATTATATTATAAAGTTTAGAAGTTCTAAATTTCACTGCTATGCACATTTATCATAAAAATATGAAAATGATTTTGTTTGCCACATTAAAAAGATAAGTCGTGTAGTCTTATCATTGAAAAAAGTGGTTAAATTTGCCAGTTGCATGTTAAAGAGAACAGAATACCTTTAGGTTAACATCCTTAAGTCGGATAAAACTGACGCGTGTACTTAGTTGTTGATTTTTTTTTAATCATTGATCTAGTCGTATGGTCGGCTAATTGCATTTGACTTTCTTGGTATACTTTTTGTTCATTGTTTTGTCTTTGAGTGTGCATGAGGCTATAAGTTGAGAGTGTTTACACATAGTTTATAATAAAATATTTCTAATGTGAGTATTTTCATTTATGAACAAATTCTTAGAGCGGCTTTGCTCTTTTTTTTATCATGGAATTTTTTTTCTCACGAATTAAATTACTACGCAGAATATTTAGAATCGCTGACTCCCCACTTTTCTCCCCTTACAACAAGAAAGTCCTTGTATATTTCCATGGTACAGGTGGTGTCCTGTGCATGTCAGATCAGAACAGGAACAGACACCTCTGAACACCACCCAAGTGACTCAGCAGTAGCGCAGTGTCTCTTCTGGTGGGTTGCCACATGCCGACCTGATGGCAACAACGCAGGTGGTCTTCTTTGCATGTCGGAGCAGAACAGGCACCGCTGAACACCACCAATTGACTTAGCTGTAGTGCAGTGTCTCTTCTGGAGGGTTGCCTAATGCCGATCAGACAGCGTCTGCTCTCTGTGGATTGCCGGTACTGAGGCTGCGACACAATGAACGTGAGCATGGATGTATGTGAGGAAACCGGCCTGAGCGGCGAAGGAGTAATGCACAAATCTTTAAAAAAAAAAATTAAAAAAAATAAAAATAAAAATAAAAAAAAGGGGGGGGGCGGGGAGAGAAGAAGAAGAAGAAGAAAAAGAATAGAGGAAAGAAAAAAAAAGGATATCGTGGGAGTAATGTCTGTCAGGGGCAGATGAGATAGTGTGTAGGGCCTATGGTTTTCCCTTTGTTTCTCTCACCCAGAGCTTTTCAATGTTCAGCCTCGAGCCCATGTGGACCAGCCTGCACAACCCAGACCCGGCCACAGCGGGGGAAGAGTACCGGTGGCAACTTCTGGACCCCGCGGAGTGCCAGACCTTGGGCAGCTGGACAAACGACTGGGTGCCCTCTGACGCGGATGGCAAGTGGTGTGTGGCAGCGGAGTGGGATGAGGTCAGCTTCCACTTCCGGTGGCACAATGATGACTGCGATATGGTGTTAAAGAAGATCGTTTGCCGCAGGGTTGAAGGTTTGTACGGTAGCAACTACAATAATGAGGGTTACATGTAGATATGATAGATGATGATGATGATGATGATGATGATGATGTGATAGGCCTAAAAAAAAAAACATCAGTCATGATTATGATAATGATAATGGTGATTATTTTAAGCGCTTTCCTTTATTTGGAGCACAAAGCCGTTAGCTGCTTATATATGACCAAGCACATATGGTGTGCAGAAGTGCATACATCACATGCACGGACACATGGACACACCTTCTGAATAAGGTTCAGCTGCATTCACTTTTAATGTTAATGGTCACCATTTAGATGGGGTTTATTTACGTTCGCCCTCAAAGTCTTAGGTTCGTGTACAGTCAGTTTCAATGTTGACGTCCACCCCCTTACCATCAGGTAAGATTGTTTTCACATTCAGTGTTGGCATCCGGGTCTTAAATCCGCGTAGATGTGTCACTTTTGATGCTGATGTCCAACGTCATGGATTAGTATTGATTTTTACAGTCACTGGTGATGCCAACGTCAAAATCTCAGATTACTGTGGATTACAGTCACTTTCATTGTTGACTCCACCCCCTTGGAGTAGTGTGAATTACAAGTCACGTTTAATGTCGACGCTCACCTCTCTAATTAGTGTGGATTACAGTCACTTTACATTTTGACGTCCACCTCTTAAATTAGTGTGGATTATCGTTTTCTTGAATGTTCACGTCAGTCTCGTGGATTAGTGTGGATTACAGTCACTTTTAATGTTAAGTCAGCATCTAAGATCAGTTTTGAATACAGTACCTTTTACTTTTGGCGTGCACCTCTTAGATTAGAGTGCATTACAGTCGTATAGTGTTGATGTCAGTCTCTTAGATTAGTGTTGATTACAGTCACTATGTTGACGTCCACCTCTTTATACGTTCACGTCCCCTTCTTCGTGTGGACACTAACTTAATGTTGACGTCCACCTCTTTATATGTTCACGCCCGCTTCTTCGTGTGGCCACTAACTTAATGTTGACGTCCACCTCTTTATATGTTCACGCCCGCTTCTTCGTGTGGACACTAACTTAATGTTGACGTCCACCTCTTTATATGTTCACGCCCGCTTCTTCGTGTGGCACTAACTTAATGTTGACGTCCACCTCTTTATATGTTCACGCCCGCTTCTCGTGTGCCACTAACTTAATGTTGACGCCACCTCTTTATATGCACTCCTTCTTGTGTGGACACTAACTTAATGTTGACGTCCACCTCTTAGATTAGTGTTGATGACAGTCTCTTCTTTTTTGACGTTCATATTACAGTCACTTAACGCCGACGTCATCGTCTTGGATCAGGGTAGGTTATGTTTACTTTTAATGTCGACGTCCACCTCTCTGACTAGTTTGGATTACAGTCACTTTTGATGTTGACGTCACCTCTCTGACTAGTTTGGATTACAGTCACTTTTGATGTTGACGTCACCTCTCTGACTAGTTTGGATTACAGTCACTTTTGATGTTGACGTCACCTCTCTGACTAGTTTGGATTACAGTCACTTTTGATGTTGACGTCACCTCTCTGACTAGTTTGGATTACAGTCACTTTTGATGTTGACGTCACCTCTCTGACTAGTTTGGATTACAGTCACTTTTGATGTTGACGTCACCTCTCTGACTAGTTTGGATTACAGTCACTTTTGATGTTGACGTCACCTCTCTGACTAGTTTGGATTACAGTCACTTTTGATGTTGACGTCCACCTCTCTGACTAGTTTGGATTACAGTCACTTTTGATGTTGACGTCACCTCTCTGACTAGTTTGGATTACAGTCACTTTTGATGTTGACGTCCACCTCTCTGACTAGTTTGGATTACAGTCACTTTTGATGTTGACGTCACCTCTCTGACTAGTTTGGATTACAGTCACTTTTGATGTTGACGTCACCTCTCTGACTAGTTTGGATTACAGTCACTTTTGATGTTGACGTCACCTCTCTGACTAGTTTGGATTACAGTCACTTTTGATGTTGACGTCACCTCTCTGACTAGTTTGGATTACAGTCACTTTTGATGTTGACGTCCACCTCTCTGACTAGTTTGGATTACAGTCAC
Source organism: Conus canariensis (assembly GCA_033310375.1). Lineage (NCBI taxonomy): Eukaryota > Metazoa > Mollusca > Gastropoda > Neogastropoda > Conidae > Conus > Conus canariensis. The sequence continues at coordinate 11,684,751 of CM065728.1, read as the reverse complement.
TTTTGATGTTGACGTCACCTCTCTGACTAGTTTGGATTACAGTCACTTTTGATGTGACGTCACCTCTCTGACTAGTTTGGATTACAGTCACTTTTGATGTTGACGTCACCTCTCTGACTAGTTTGGATTACAGTCAGTTTTGATGTTGACGTCACCTCTTAAATTATGTGGATTACGATAACTTTAAATGCTGACATTCATTTCTCTGACTGGCGTGGTTTTACAGTCACTTTTAATGCGAACGTCCTCCTCATAGATTAGTGTGGGTTAAGTCACTTTTGATGTTGACGTCCCTATCTTAGATTAGTGTGGATCACAGTCACTTTTAAGGTCGGAGACCACTTCTCTAATTAGCGTAGATTATAGTTACTTTTAATGTTGGTGTTCACCTCTTACATTAGTGTGAATTACAGATAGTTTTAATGTTAACGCCCTCTTATTAGATCATTATTGATTATGTTTACTTTTAAAGTCGACGTCCAGCTTTCTGATTAATGCGGATTTAAGTCACTTTTAATGTTGACATTCACCTCTCAGATTATTGTAGATTACGGTTAGTTTTAATGTCGACGTCCACATCTTAGATCATTGTGGATTATGGTCACTGTTTATGTTGACGTCCAGCTCCCTGATTCTTGCGGATTACAGTTACTGTTAATCTTGACATCTACCTCTTAGATTGGTGTGGATTATAATAACTTTTAATGTCGGCGTCCACATCCCTGATGAGTGTGGATTACACACTGTTTTACTGTTGATGTCAACATCTTAGATTAGTGTGGATTACAGTTAGTTTTAATGTCGACGTCCAGCTCTCTGATTCTTGTAGATTAGAGTCACTTTTAATGTTGATGTTCACCTCTCAGATTATCGTGGATTACAGTTAGTTTTAATGTTGACGTCCACATCTTAGATCATTGTGGATTATGGTCACTGTTTGTGTCGACGTCTAACTCCCTGATCATTGTGGATTATTGTTGACATCTGCCTCTTAGATCAGTGTGGATTACAGTAACTTTTAATGTCGGCGTCCACTTCTCTGATTACCGTGGATTACAGTCTTTTTTACAGTTGACATCATATCCGCCTCTGTGATTAGTGTGAATTCCGGTCACCTTTAATGTCGACATCCACCTTTCTGATTAGTGTAGATTACAGCTACTGTTAATGTCGACATCCGCCTTTCTGATTAGTGTAGATTACGGTTACCTTTAATGTCGACATCCACCTTTCTGATTAGTGTAGATTACAGCTACTGTTAATGTCGACATCCGCCTTTCTGATTAGTGTAGATTACGGTTACCTTTAATGTCGACATCCACCTTTCTGATTAGTGTAGATTACAGCTACTGTTAATGTCGACATCCGCCTTTCTGATTAGTGTAGATTACGGTCACCTTTAATGTCGACATCCACCTTTCTGATTAGTGTAGATTACAGCTACTGTTAATGTCGACATCCGCCTTTCTGATTAGTGTAGATTACGGTTACCTTTAATGTCGACATCCACCTTTCTGATTAGTGTAGATTACAGCTACTGTTAATGTCGACATCCGCCTTTCTGATTAGTGTAGATTACGGTTACCTTTAATGTCGACATCCACCTTTCTGATTAGTGTAGATTACAGCTACTGTTAATGTCGACATCCGCCTTTCTGATTAGTGTAGATTACGGTCACCTTTAATGTCGACATCCACCTTTCTGATTAGTGTAGATTACAGCTACTGTTAATGTCGACATCCACCTTTCTGATTAGTGTAGATTACGGTTACCTTTAATGTCGACATCCACCTTTCTGATTAGTGTAGATTACAGCTACTGTTAATGTCGACATCCGCCTTTCTGATTAGTGTAGATTACGGTTACCTTTAATGTCGACATCCACCTTTCTGATTAGTGTAGATTACAGCTACTGTTAATGTCGACATCCACCTTTCTGATTAGTGTAGATTACAGCTACTTTTAATGTCGACATCCACCTTTCTGATTAGTGTAGATTACAGCTACTGTTAATGTCGACATCCACCTTTCTGATTAGTGTAGATTACGGTTACCTTTAATGTCGACATCCACCTTTCTGATTAGTGTAGATTACAGCTACTGTTAATGTCGACATCCACCTTTCTGATTAGTGTAGATTACAGCTACTGTTAATGTCGACATCCACCTTTCTGATTAGTGTAGATTACGGTTACCTTTAATGTCGACATCCACCTTTCTGATTAGTGTAGATTACAGCTACTGTTAATGTCGACATCCACCTTTCTGATTAGTGTAGATTACGGTTACCTTTAATGTCGACATCCACCTTTCTGATTAGTGTAGATTACAGCTACTGTTAATGTCGACATCCACCTTTCTGATTAGTGTAGATTACAGCTACTGTTAATGTCGACATCCACCTTTCTGATTAGTGTAGATTACGGTTACCTTTAATGTCGACATCCACCTTCCTGATTAGTGTAGAATACAGCTACTGTTAATGTTGACGACCACCTACTAGATCAGTGTGGATTACAGTGAATTTACCGTCGTCGTCCACATCTTTGATAATTGTGAAGTACAGTCACTTTTAATGTTGACGTTCACCTCTCTTAGTAGCGTGAATTACCGTCACTTTTAACGCCAGTTTAGGATTGATTATAGACACTTTTAATGTTGACGCTCACATTTTGAAGTAAGTGTAGATTACAGTCTTCTTCAGTGTACACACGTCCACCTCTTAGATCGTTTAGATTTTGTTTACTTTAAATGTCGACGTCCGTATCTTGCATTCATGTCAATTACAGTTATTTTTTTCTTATGTTTATGTCCACCACTTTGATAAAGTTAGGTTGTGGTCTCTTTATGTCCACTTCCACTTCTTACGTTAAGCAAGATTACATTCCCTTTGATACTGACATCCACTTCTTGCATGAAATTAGGTCATGTGTAACTGTAGTGTTGGCGTCCACTTCAAATTAGCCTGGAGTGCGTTCGCTTTTGATGCACCCTTCAGACTCTCGGATTAGGTTGAATTGTCTTTTACACTTTATCAAAATGACATTGTCCTCTTCTTAGATTAGGTTATATGACTTTTGTTGTTGATAATGTAAGGCTACATTTCACTGGTGATGTTGATGTCCACTTCCAGAATCACTTGGTCTACATTCATTTTTAATGTCGAAGTCACCTTCTAGATTAGATTAGGCTACATTCACATTTAATGTCGACATCATCCCTTACGTTAGATTACGTTCACGTTCAATCTCGACGCCATTCCCTTAGAATAGGTTATCACATTTAATGTCGATGTTATACCTTTAGATCAGAATTGGTTACATTCGCATTTAATACCGACGTCATCCCCGTAGAATAGAATAGGTTACGTTCACATTCAATATTATATAGACGTCATTCCCTTAGAATAGAATAGGTTACGTTCACATATATTGTCGAAGTCATCCCACTAGATTGAAATAGGTTGCCTTCACATTTAATGTCGACGTCATCCCCTTAGATTGAAAGAGGTTACGTTCACATTTAATATCAACGTTATCCCCTTAGACTAGAATAGGCTACGTTCACTTTTAATGTCGACGTCATTCCCTTAGATTGGAATAGGTTACGTTCACTTTTAATATCAACGTCATTCCCTTAGATTAGCATAGGCTACGTTCACTTTTAATGTCGACGTCATTCCCTTAGATTGGAATAGGCTACGTTCACTTTTAATGTCGACGTCATTCCCTTAGATTGGAATAGGTTACGTTCACTTTTAATATCAACGTCATTCCCTTAGATTAGAATAGGCTACGTTCACTTTTAATGTCGACGTCATTCCCTTAGATTGGAATAGGTTACGTTCACTTTTAATGTCGACGTCATTCCCTTAGATTGGAATAGGCTACGTTCACTTTTAATGTCGACGTCATTCTATTAGATTGGAATAGGCTACGTTCACTTTTAATGTCGACGTCATTCCCTTAGATTGGAATAGGCTACGTTCACTTTTAATGTCGACGTCATTCTATTAGATTAGAATAGGCTACGTTCACTTTTAATGTCGACGTCATTCTATTAGATTGGAATAGGCTACGTTCACTTTAATATCAACGTCATTCCCTTAGATTGGAATAGGCTACGTTCACTTTTAATGTCGACGTCATTCTATTAGATTGGAATAGGCTACGTTCACTTTTAATGTCGACGTCATTCTATTAGATTGGAATAGGCTACGTTCACTTTTAATGTCGACGTCATTCCCTTAGATTGGAATAGGCTACGTTCACTTTTAATGTCGACGTCATTCTATTAGATTGGAATAGGTTACGTTCACTTTTAATATCAACGTCATTCCCTTAGATTGGAATAGGCTACGTTCACTTTTAATATCAACGTCATTCCCTTAGATTGGAATAGGCTACGTTCACTTTTAATATCAACGTCATTCCCTTAGATTGGAATAGGTTACGTTCACTTTTAATATCAACGTCATTCCCTTAGATTGGAATAGGCTACGTTCACTTTTAACGTCAACGTCATACCCTTAGATTGGAATAGGCTACGTTCACTTTTAATGTCGACGCCATTCCCTTAGATTGGAATAGGTTACGTTCACTTTAAATGTCGACGTCATTCCCTTAGATTGGAATAGGCTACGTTCACTTTAAATGTCGACGTCATTCCCTTAGATTAGAATAGGCTACGTTCACTTTTAATGCCGACGTCATTCTATTAGATTGGAATAGGCTACGTTCACTTTTAACGTCAACGTCATACCCTTAGATTGGAATAGGCTACGTTCACTTTAAATGTCGATGCCATTCCCTTAGATTGGAATAGGCTACGTTCACTTTAAATGTCGACGTCATTCCCTTAGATTGGAATAGGCTACGTTCACTTATACGTTCACTTTAAATGTCGATGTCATTCCCTTAGACTGGAATAGGCTACGTTCACTTTAAATGTCGACGTCATTCCCTTAGATTGGAATAGGCTACGTTCACTTTAAATGTCGACGTCATTCCCTTAGATTGGAATAGGCTACGTTCACTTTTGATATCGGCGTCATCCTCTTATATTAGCTTGCACTGACTTTCAAAGTCGACGTCCACGTCTTGGATCACGTTACGTTATGTTTGAATGCTGAAGTCAACTACTTGAGATACGATCACTTTAAACCTCGATATCCTCCACTTACATCAGGTCAGGCTACGTTCACTCTCAATGGCGTCGTTCACTCTTTAGAGTATGGTTGCATTCAAACTTAAATCAGAATAGCGTATCGTGAATTCCTGGTCCTAGTTCGGTGACAGAAAACCGATACCATTCTCCTGTTCACAGGGCCCTGTGAGCAGTACGAGGAGTTCCGAGGCTATGTGATTACTATAATGTCCGTGCAAAAGATTGTGCATGTTCCTGAGGTTGTCACGGAAAGGGGTTGCCGAGCAGCCTGCACTGCCGTGGAATCCACAGAAACGGAAGGCTGTTTTGCCGCCGAGATTACGAGGGCGGTCGGCTGCATTCTGCACATAGCCCAGGCTCCGTTCTCTACGGCAGACATCGAGCCGTGGAATGATGCAACCCTGTATGTGCG
>CM065728.1:11669172-11676672 GCA_033310375.1 Conus canariensis | reverse complement strand
TGTGTGTGTGTGTGAGAGAGAGAGAGAGAGAGAGAGAGAGAGAGAGAGAGAGAGAGTATGTGTGGTGGGACCGGTTCGGGCAGACTAGTATTACTGTGTGCATATACATATTACGTGCTTGTCTTTGCACACACATTTACAGTCATGTGTGTGTGTGTGTGTGTGTGTGTGTGTGTGTGTGTGTGCGCGTTGTGTGTGTGTGTGTGTGTGTGGTGTGTGTGTGTGTGTGGTGCGTGTGCGCGCGCGCATGCGCGATATTTCACAGCCGAATTGAGCAGCATGAATTTCCCGATTACAAAAGTACAGTTCAGTCCTACCTGTGCAAATTCATCAGGTAAGCTATTTTTGTAGTAAACTGAACAGATCAGAACTGAAAAAAAACAACAGTAAATGGATATATCTGTTTCAATATCACGTTTATTTTTGGCCCTAGACCTTTATCAATGACAATTCTCCAAAATTACATAGATATGTATGTGAATATCATTCACACACACCCACACCCACACACACCCACACACACACACATGAAGCAGTGTGATTCTTAGATGTTTATAATGATAGCAGTTCTGTTTCGCAGGGACGACCACTTGCATGTTTTAAGACTCTGTGGAGAAGCCATTTCACGCAGCAAAATGTTGGAGCTTACGACAAATTGGATGCTTTTGTTCAAGTCAGACCCTGTCTGGTAGTTTCGAGAAAGTGACAAGAAAATCTATTTCCGCCCTTTGATCTAAATCGGCATCCAGATCGAGCCACATTCCACCCTTCCTCCAAGTACCCAATAAACTGTAAAATTGTTATTGGCGTGATACTGTTGACAGTCACATAGATGAACCCACAGATGCAGCTGAAAATATAAATCTGATTGGCGAAGTGAAAAAAATAATGTTGAGTAAACAATGAATACGGGCCTTCTTTTCCTAAACACCGGCTTTCTGGTTATTGTAGGGAAAAAATGCATCTGTTGCCTCTTTCATTTCTTCACTCCTTTTTGTGAGGAAAGCTGCGTTGCAAATTGTAAAGTGTTTTTACCTTGATACGTTTGAAAGACTGTTTTTCACAAACGTAGACGATAACCACTCTGTTAATCATGCTGAGGGGAGAACTTTGGTATAGTGGTATTGTGACATGAATTCGTACGATTTAGTTGATTCTTTTCCTCAACCTCAAATTGTGCAAAACTTACTCTCACACAAATCAATCAAGCGTCTACAGAGAATGATAGGGGACATAAGCATGCTTTATCATGTTTCATGTTTTACTGCATTATACCCTGATCGCCGCCTTAGGAAAATCTATGCATAGTCATTGTCATGAATAAGGAGGTATTGTTTGCATGCTCTTGTTTTCTCGTATTCATGTAATATATATTAGACAAAAAGGGAACTTAATGAATTATTGTTCTTATAAACATTATAGTCATTAAATGATACTTTTGTAGTGTTTACCCATATTGCAGCATAAACGTTATAGTCACACCATGGAAAAAAGCAGTCGTTTCAACATTACATGATGTGAACTGCGGGAGTATGTTGAGCACACTGGCGCACAGGCACACATTTTTTACATACTCACGTGACGTGAACAGCGTGTGGAGGCAGCTTTTCTTGAGCTCATGTTGTAATGGTCTGTAAACTCGGACATCAGAACGGCTACTGTATTGCTGAATCTGTTTAACGCCGTGTCTGCTGTTGCGCACTGAAATCACCAAGCCATTTCTGCTGTCAGGTTGGCAACAAACAGCGAGGACGATGTCTGCAGTCCCGACCGTATCCATGAAGCCAGACCATGGGGTAACTGGGCCTGTGATTCCCAACCAATCCACATCCCCGAAGACAACTAAACCCGTTACCCCCATAACATCCATTGACACCCAGGTCACCACATCTATCACTTCCAACACATCCGCCGACCCATCCAAACCCGAAACAGCCAGGTCCACGAGCTCCGCTACATCAACAATACCTACCACAGCCACCGATCCCGAAACAACAACTTCAACAATCTCCACTACATCAACGAGCCCTACCACATCCACGAACCCCAACAAATCCACGACCCCTACCATTTCTACAACCTCCATCACGTCAATGAACCCCAGAACATCCACATCCACGACATTCATCACATCGATGAATCCCGTGAAATCCACATCCACAACCTCCGCTACTTCCATGGGTTCCCAAACGACCACATCTATGACCACCGCCACATCTAACGCCCCCAGCACCCCATCCACCACGCTCACCCCCTTCAAGTCGCTCAGCACCGCAGTTACAACCATGACTGCCACCACAAGCTCCGGGAGCAAGGAGGAAAGCACGGAGTCGGTCAGTTCGGAGAAGACGATCTCTCCCACAGACACACCAGGTAAGATCACAGCTCCAGATCATGCCCAGCACACTTCACGGCAAGGCAATTTGGTATATCATTTAAACGATGTTTGTTTGTATGTAAGACAATATGCCACATTGCTTGATGATCGAGAAGTGAGCTGTGCAGCATAATACGACGTAGTGCAAACAGCATAGCGCGGTGCAGCGCGTGGCAGAACCGTAGGAGTACTGTCCAGATCTCACAGCTGGAGGATATCGAGTGCTAAACTACTGCACTATAGCACAGTACCAGCTGTGCTATTGTCTGGAAGAAGGGCTGGTGTAGTGTTGTGCTCACTCCCAGCAAGTTTGGGCACGCACGCACGCACGCACACGCACACACACACACACACACACACACACACACACACACACACACACACACACACACACACAGTTCAACAAAATTGTAAAGGTACAAAAGGCATCTTCTCAGTTTGAAACAATAAAATTAGACAGTTAATCAATAAAAAATAAAAGAATACTCATAACGATACCACCATCTATCCCTGAAGCTCGATCGTTACCAATGAACCATTCAGCATCAAACATCCTTCTTCAGGGCCAAGCGTCACCCGAACCAGACTCTGCCCCTGTGCCTGCTGTCGCAGCGCTCTGCCCCTCAACATCACCGCTGAACAAGTGAAGACCCTGTCCGAACACGTGAAGAAGACGCTCTCCGTCGACCATCAGAACACCAGCAGCTTCAAACGCAAGTTCATCAGCGCCTCAGACCCACGGCCGAGCGCGCAGACGATCGGGTGGCTGGGCTGGGCGGCGCTGGTGGCGGTGGTTGTCGTCGTCGTGGTCATGGATGTCTGCACCGCCGGGTGGAGCTGTCCGCACAGAGTCGGGCCCGCTACGGAGACTCGGGAGGACTCGGCCAAGTCGGACTGGGCTTGATGGCCAGTTATGGTGTCTCCCACAGGGTTGAGTAAGTATGATGACAGTGGTTGCAGTAGTTGGCTTATCCCTCCTCCCCTCCCCCTCCCCTTATCCCCACCCCTTCCCCCGGTATCCCATCCCCGTTCCCCTTCCATCGTTCCCTGTCCGCTCTCATTTGAATGCTGTATTTGACCAAGCATCACCACAAAACCACTGTCTGAACGCCTGGTTTGGCCAAACACCCCCAAACTATTATTACTTAAACGCCCTGCTTTGGCCAAACGCCCCCAAACTATTATTACTTAAACGCCTGGTTTGGCCAAACACCCCCAAACTATTATTACTTAAACGCCCTGCTTTGGCCAAACGCCCCCAAACTATTATTACTTATACGCCTGGTTTGGCCAAACACCCCCAAACTATTATTACTTAAACGCCTGGTTTAGCCAAACACCCCCAAACTATTATTACTTAAACGCCTGGTTTAGCCAAACACACCCCCAAACTATTATTACTTAAACGCCCAAACTATTATGACTTAAACGCCTGGTTTGGCCAAACACCCCCAAACTATTATTACTTAAACGCTTGGTTTAGCCAAACACCCCCAAACTACCATTACTTAAACGCCTGGTTTGGCCAAACACCCCCAAACTATTATTACTTAAACGCTTAGTTTGGCCAAGCACCCCCAACCTATTATTACTTAAACGCTTAGTTTGGCCAAACACCCCCAAACTATTATTACTTAAACGCCTGGTTTGGCCAAACACCCCCAAACTATTATGACTTAAACGCCTGGTTTGGCCAAACACTCCCAGACTATTATTACTTAAACGCCTGGTTTAGCCAAACACCCCCAAACTATTATTACTTAAGCTCCTGGTTTGGCCAAACACCCCGAAACTATTATGACTGAAACAAACCCTGGTTTAGCCAAACACCCCCAAACTATTATTACTCAAACGCCTGGTTTGGCCAAACACCCCCAAACTATTATTACTTAAACGCCTGGTTTGGCCAAACACCCCCAAACTATTATTACTCAAACGCCTGGTTTAGCCAAACACCCCCAAACCATTATGACTTAAACGCCTGGTTTGGCCAAACACCCCCAAACTATTATTACTTAAACGCCTGGTTTAGCCAAACACCCCTAAACTATTATGACTTAAACGCCTGGTTTGGCCAAACACCCCCAAACTATTATTACTTAAACGCCTGGTTTAGCCAAACACCCCCAAACTATTATTACTTAAACGCCTGGTTTGGCCAAACACCCCCAAACTATTATTACTTAAACGCCTGGTTTAGCCAAACACTCCCAAACTATTATTACTTAAACGCCTGGTTTAGCCAAACACCCCCAAACTATTATTACTTAAACGCCTGGTTTAGCCAGACACTCCCAAACTATTATTACTTAAACGCCTGGTTTAGCTAAACACTCCCAAACTATTATTACTTAAACGCCTGGTTTGGCCAAACACCCCCAAACTATTATTACTTAAACGCCCTGGTTTAGCCAAACATTCCCAAACTATTATTACTTAAACGCCTGGTTTAGCCAAACACTCCCAAACTATTATTACTTAAACGCCTGGTTTAGCCAAACACCCCCAAACTATTATTAACTTAAACGCCTGGTTTGGCCGGATCTCCCCAAACAGTTCCATCTTCAAACGCTTATTTTAGACAAACCTCCCCAAGTTATTCTTCTTTACATGCTTGGTTTAGCCAGATATTCCCAGACCATTTTTTTTTAACTGAAAAGCTTGGCCAGCCCCAAGACCTTCAAACTATTCTTATTTTAACAATTGGTGTAACCAAACATCCTTCAGATTCTCCTGTACATTTTACACTCTTGGTTTGTCCAAGCATACCATACGTTGTTTAACAAAACATCTTCAAACCATTCTTATTTCAATGCTAAGTGTAGTCAAATATCCCCAAACCATTCTTATGTAAACTCGTGGCGTAATGAATCATCCCCGAACCATTTCGATTTAACAGCTTAATATAGCCAAATATCCCCAAGCCATTCCTAGTTTAATGCTTGGTTTAACCGAACAACCCCCGAATCATTCTAATTTAAAATCTTGGCCTAGTCAACACACTCGAACCATTCTTGTTTAATCGCTTGATTTAGCCAAACATGCTGTAAACCATTCATATCTAAACGCTTGGTCTAGCCGAGCATTTTCCCAAAGCATTCTTGTTTGAACACTCAGTTTAGCCAAATGCCCACTTTATCATTAACGTTTTGTTTAGCCAAACACCCCCAGCCCATTCTTGTCTAAGCGCTTGCTTTAGCCAAACATTCCGACCCCATACTTACCTTAACGCTTGCTTTAGCCGAACATCCCCATCCCATTCTTATTTAAACGTTTGGTTTAGACGAACATCTCCATCCCATTCTTATTTAAACGTTTGGTTTAGCTGAACATCTCCATCACATTCTTATTTGAACGTTTGGTTTAGCCGAACATCACCATCACATTCTTATTTAAACGTTTGGTTTAGCCGAACATCTCCATCACATTCTTATTTGAACGTTTGGTTTAGCCGAACATCTCCATCACATTCTTGTTTGAACGTTTGGTTCAGCTGAACACCCTCTGAACCATTTTTTTTATTCAAACACTTGTTGAAGTTAAAGATGCTCAACTCATTTGCTTTCAGACACTTGGTTTAGCCGGACGTCCCCAAATTATTTTATTGAAACACTCGGTGTGACCAACCCCCTCATTCAACACTTCCATTCAAACGCTTAGTTTAAGCGTTTAACCAAGTCCCCCGACCAGTCCAAACACTTGCATTTTGCCGACTCCTTTCCCATGTCGTGTTGATGGCATTACTCACATAATTTTCAGTCCAGCTCTGCCATGCGCAGCCACACCCATGCTCTTCTTTCTTTCGTCTTCACAGCGCCGGCAGGCCCGAGGGAGCTGAAAGAATCACTTGGTCAGAAAGACGTCAGCCAGAGGAGGTGGGGCAGTGCTGTGGAGTCTCTCCAGTGCTGTTCAGCGGTGCCTCTTCATTCAACACTGCCGGCACCCCCCTCTGACTGCTGACCACAATCATTGCTTCCCGAAGAGCGTCGCCCCCCTCCAACCGCCGACAGTCTTCGTGAACTCTGGAGTTTGGCCTGTGGACTTTGATACGGACTTTGATACGGACTTGTCACGGCGTTGAGCTGGAATGGAAGTCGACAATGAGACGACCGGAAGAGCAGGGTAGAAAAGGGTAGCCGCGTTTGCGACTTATTTTTACTTAAGTTGTGATCGATGATCATGAAAATGACAAAGATCATGATGTAAATTTCTATTGTAGTCCGAGGCAGCATGACTGTGGTTTACTCTTCGTTGTTTGGTTTGTATTGTTGTCACATCCCTCCCCATTGTCACAAGATCTTTTGCAGTGATAGTACAATTCCAAAGTGTCATGATGTTTTCTCTCTCTCGCTTTCTGGCATTTGATGTATACTCTCTCTCTCTCTCTCTCTCTCTCTCTCTCTCTCTCTCTCTCTCTCTCTCTGGCACTTGATGTTTAATTCGTCGTTTGTAAGGCATGTGATTTTGCTGTCAGTAATATTCAGTTGATTTCTCTTTCACGTGCAGTCCTTGTAGGCAGAGAACTGGCACACATGTATTATTAAACTCAGCTACATCTTTCCCCATTTTGGTTCATTTTCGTCCTCCTCATTTGTCACCCCTCCCCACCCCTCCCTCATACCCCTGCCAGAATTCATCCAGCCCTCCTCTCGCGTGCATACATGCGCGTGTGCTCATGTACACACTGACAGACGGGGGGAAAAAGACCTCTCCTGCTAACATTTTCCTTTCCATAATCTTTCAGACATTTTTCTTTCAACCATTTAATTTTTAAATAGCCTTGTCATCTCTAATTGTACAACACCCTTGTAAACAGTTGTTGCTGATAAGATTAGCACCTGTATATGTGCCCAAGAATTTACGAGTTTACGGTGTATTTTGTCTTGGTTTCCGAGTTACACACATACATACGTGCACGCGCGCGCACGCACACAAACACGTACACACACGCCGCGCGCGGCGCGCGCTCACACACGCACGCAAATGCGCACATACGCACTTGGATATGCACATAAAAACACCTCTGTGAATAGAGCTTGGACTATGCAGTTGCATGCATTAATTAGTTGCTCCTCTTCACGTTTCCCCGTTCCTGTCCATGAATTTGAATAGAACTTATGTAT
>CM065728.1:11664172-11666672 GCA_033310375.1 Conus canariensis | reverse complement strand
TAGCTTTTCAGCCCTTGTATGTCATAAATATGAAACACTTGCAGGTTTCTGTATTATATTAGAGAGTCGTATCAGGAGGTGGGTGTTAAAAACGAATGTTGCTAAACAAATAATTATCGGGACGCAGGTATTGTGTATGTCTTTCAATGAACGTTTGATTCAGGTTCCTGTTATTTTAAATGGTCTAAATCGTTGGCTTGTGTCATTACCGAGTTTAGAACATGTGAAGTGATTTTATCTGTGAATTCTGCTGATGAAACACACACACACACACACACACACACACACACACACACACACACACACACACCATTTTACAACTTTTACTGTTTAGTGTACTCTGTGAGAAATTAGAATCAGAAATTTGTCTTTACTAACATGAAGGATTACTGATTACAAAAGCCCAATGTTTATCTCTTTTTTTTTTTTTACCTTGAACGACAGAGAAATTTTCACGACAAAAATCGAATTGTACCCCATGAATTTGACCTCTATACAATATTGGTATTGTCTTTGTGTGGGTATATTGAATGAAATCGTCAAAATGATTATACTTTGACTGCATAGGGCAGTGTAGCAAAAAGAACGGAACAATAACTGTGTACCTTTGCCACCAGGACGAATAATCATGGACAGTGGGTCCGTTCGGTAATCAATAACATCATTCAGCCATGCATCGTGCGGACGAAGAGTCATAATCAGAGTATTAATAATCATTCCATTGATGCCTAGTATTTGTTTTAACTGCTGGATGTTACTGTCGCAAAAAAGATAATTGCTAGCATTACTTGAGCCACAACATTCTAGCCAGGGTTTGATTTTTAAAAATAGTTTTGAAACATTGCTGTGTTCTGCTTTTGCTTTTCTGAATTTTGATAAAAACTGTATGCAGGATGTGTAATCATTTTTTCTTTGCTTTTCATTTTCTGCGATGCAAAGCTATGTATTTATGTGGAAAATTACACTGTTAAGTCTGAATGAAATCAGCAATCTCCCATAGTATGGGAATTTAGTTTTTTTGAGATCATAACTTCGACTTATAGAAATCATACGAAAGTGCCTAAAAAAAAAAAATAAATAAAACGCAGACCTTTTTGAAACATTACTTAGTGAAACTATTGGAAAATTCAATTTAGTTTCGAAAATTATAATGTAAATCTCCCACACGGGAGAGATCAAAGCGTTTAAAATTAGTAATGTATATTTTCAGCTCATGGAAGCTTCAGTTTTAGAAAATCAACATGTAATTGCAACAATGTGCAACACGTGAGCACTGCGACAAGCATCGACCAATCACAAGAAAGTTTACAGTATTCTGTTGATTGCGCCGTCGACGTCCGACACATATTTCCATATCCAAAGAGAGAGAGAGAGAGAGAGAGAGAGAGAGAGGGGGGGGGGGGGATCAGCACGTCAGAGATCTTTAACGAACTATGAACTTTGGGTTTCAGATCTGTGTGTGGAATAGATAATCTGGACATCTACTCGTTTCCTTTCAATCTGCGATAGGCAAGATGATTAGCCCCTCCACTGGCTCGGATGCCAACATAACTGGGAACCCTCGGAAGAATGATGTCGTAACCATCAGTCTCCAGAGAAGTGTATAATAGCTCAACAAAGTTCGGGAGCTCAGTGTAGAGGTTACGGCCAGTTACAGTCGTCAGAGCACAAAGAGAGTCGGAGAAGAGGAGAAAGTAGGCCTACCTACGTCCACACTGACCAACCATCTTCAGAGCTGGGACCAGCGCTGTAAATTCAGCAATATAGACTGAGCTGTTACAGGGAGAATGTTTCTGATTTGAACGTTCTTGAACAGGAGTACGTTAGTCGTTGTCAGTTCTTCAGACTTGAAACCATCGGTAAACATTCTTCAAAAGGACGGGATTTTTTAACAGTGCCGGGCAAACTAAGATCCTGTCTACCAGAGAGCTGGTGAAGTCCCTTTCGGAGAAAGCGAGATCAAAGCGGCCTCTTGGGTGACCAGGTGGTGTGGCGTGTTTTAGTTTGCAAACAGTGGCATCCCCTTGATGAAAGGAAAACCATAGCATACAATTATCTTTTTGGTATTGAAAACTAGATCGGACTGCGACCGCGAACAGAAAGAAACTGAACGCGAGACTGAGTTTTTCTTTCTTTCTCTTTTTTTTTCATCTCCCTATCTCTTTTATCTACAGCCTGAAGATCTCCAATAATCTATGTACACGTCATTGCTGTACCTTAAACTTTCTTGCGATCGGTGGAACTGAACTTGGCGTCGCGTTTACTTGTCGTTCGACTTCTGACACACAAGGGAGACTACTACGATCGAAAAAATCTTTCGAAGACGAGTGATCTCCCGTCACTACGCGGCTTCTTGGTCTAGAATCGCACGTGGAGGGAGTGGGACGGGAGGTCTGCCCGGGATCGCATTGAGCTGATGCTGGACAGAGCGGGCCGGCCGTGGAAAGGGTTGGGAGTGATGGGGGTCTTGTAGTCCTCGTCCCTCTGCGCCTCCAGGGAG
>CM065728.1:11654172-11659172 GCA_033310375.1 Conus canariensis | reverse complement strand
CTTTGTCCCCATACATACTGATTTGACACTCTGCTATTTGATGAGAATGGAGTCAAATCTAAACGCTTCTGGTGAAACAGTGTTTGACAATAAGTCGTATTTACAATGCTCTGTGTATTTGTAGGCATCATCATGATTGCATAGCTACATTCTGTTCTTCACTTTTATTTCCTTTCATTTTTTTTCATGTAGTTATTTAATAATTCATCAATTCACACTTGTCTATTTTCTTGGCATCTTCCCCATCCGTCGATCTGTGACAGACTTCAGGCAAGCGGTCGATCAGTCTGCAACTCTTGGTTGATTGCCCTGTTTATTGACTTACTGACTGACTAGTTGATTGACGGATGGATTAACCAATTGACCGTTACTATGGGGTGTGACTGATGGATGGATTGACTGATTGACCGTTACCATGGGGTCTGATTGATGGATGCATTGACCGTTACCATGGGGTGTGATTGATGGATGGATTGACTGATTGATCGTTACCATGGGGTCTGATTGATGGATGGATTGACTGATTGATCGTTACCATGGGGTGTGATTGATGGATGGATTGACTGATTGACCGTTACCATGGAGTCTGACGAATGGATGGATTGACTGATTGATCGTTGCCATGGGGTGTGATTGATGGATGGATTGACTGATTGATCGTTCCATGCATGGGGTGTGACTGACGGATGGATTGACTGATTGATCGTTACCATGGGGTGTGATTGATGGATGGATTGACTGATTGGCCGTTACCATGGGGTGTGATTGATGGATGGATTGACTGATTGATCGTTATCATGGGGTGTGATTGACGGATGGATTGACTAATTGATCGTTACCATGGGGTGTGATTGACGGATGGATTGACTGATTGATCGTTACCATGGGGTGTGATTGACGGATGGATTGACTGATTGACCGTTACCATGGGGTGTGATTGATGGATGGATTGACTGATTGATCGTTACCATGGGGTGTGATTGATGGATGGATTGACTGATTGACCGTTACCATGGGGTGTGATTGATGGATGGATTGACTGATTGATCGTTACCATGGGGTGTGATTGATGGATGGATTGACTGATTGACCGTTACCATGGGGTCTCTGTAGGAGCTGACCCAGGCTCCAGACTGCCGACCTATGTACTTCTGACGAGCGGCCAGTCTGTGTTCCCGAATGTCAGCAGGCAGACTGGCGTCCACTGGAAAAGATGGAATCGTCGTTGGCATCATCATCATCATCATCATCATCATCCACGTCGTCGTCGTCGTCATCGTCATCATCATCTTTATCGTCGTTGTCGTCGTCGTCGTCGTCGTCGTCGTCGTCGTCATCGTCATCATCATCATCATCATCATCATCATCATCATCATCATCATCATCATCATCATGGGCTGTGGTGGTAGCTATCAATGTTGTTCGTCTCCATCTTAATTTTGTCGGATGCCATTGTCATAACCAAGTTTCCATCATCGTCGTCGTCGTCGTCGTCATCGTCATCGTCATCATCATCTACGTCATCATCATCATCATCATCGTCATCATCATCATCATCATCTTCATCATTATCATCATCATCTTCATCATTATCATCATCATCATCATTTGAACTGCTGTTCTCTGCCTTCTTCATGATGTCATCATCATCATCATCATCATCATCATCATCATCATCATCATCTTCTGAACTGATGTTCTGTACCTTCGTCGTGATGTTATTTATTTATCTATTTACTTTCTGTGGTCGTCAACCCAAGAAGTCCGCGATGTAAAATATGTCTCAGGTTCGTTCTATCTCAGTCATGGCGTGAGAGCTTTCCACACCGGGTCGCCGGCACACCTCTTACGAGAAAAGACCCCGCACTGCCACTTATTGCTCACTCCCGCGGTATTTACGAGTGCTTATTCTGGTTCCATATTTGTATATGGTTCCACTAACAAAGCCCCCCCCCCCCCCCCCCTCCCCTTTACTCTCTCTCTTACCTCTCTGCAGACTATAATGATATTGGTGTAGATACAGAACCATAAGTAAGCATCATCCCATCCATCCTCTCCCCCCTCGCCCTCGCCCCCTTCGCCGACTCCTCCGACCACTTACAAAGATGGACAGTCTCTATGACTCCGTTTTTCCAAATATCCTGACATGGAAGAGGAAGGGAAATTGCAGCTGGGTCACCGTGACCCTAACATGGAAGCGGAAGGGAAATTGGAGCTGGGTCACCGTGACCCTGACATGGAAGCGGAAGGGAAATTGGAGCTGGGTCACCGTGAGAGCAGAGCATGAAGTTAGGGTTCGTTTTTGTTTTGTTTTGTTATGTTTTGTTTGTCTTCGTTGTGTGTGTATGTGTGTGTGTGTGTGTGTGTGTGTGTGTGTGTGTGTGTGTGTTTTGTGTGTGTTGTGTTCTTTTTCATGATTCAGATCTTTGGTGTGTGTGTGTGTGTGTGTGTGTGTGTGTAGGGGCTTCAGTTTTACGTCTGCTCACATATGTGATATTAGACGAAGAGAGAGAGAGATGCATACATATCTGTGACTACGTAAGTGTATGCATAATGTGATTATCTATGTACATATAATGTGTGTGTGTGTTTGTTGGGGTGTGGGCGCGCGCGCGCGCGCGCGGGCGTGAGTGTCCTTTCAGTATCACCGATCGATGAGGATGCGGATGATGATAGCGATCCTAGGTAGATTCAAATGGTTTGAGACATAAGACAAAGCTGAATTCTGTACTCCCGTGCACGTTGTGATATCTGCAGAGGATTTTCTTTTCTTCTTCTTCTTCTTCTTAATCATTTGTTCATATGATGTATGTGTGTATTTACTTATTCATGTGTCTGTCTCTTTTCGTTCCTGTTCTGTGTTATCTTCAGTGCCAAGTCAGTGGCGTTACTGAGGCACTGCTCATTCCGACTACCGCCCACAGCCACACCCTAATCAGCCTAATCCCATCGAAGCCTCGGCACCGGCCATCCACGAGGAGCAGACAAGACCGAGTCGTCAGGACGCAACCCACCAGAGGAGACACGGCACTACGGATATCCGCAGAGTTTGTCAACTGTAATTAAGAGAAAATGGAGGGGGCTGGGGGGGGGGGGGGGGGGGGGGGGGGGCGAGAGGGTAGGGGGCCGGGGTAAGACACAGAGAGAGAGACACAGAGAGAGACAGAGAGAGAGAGAGAGAGAGAGACAGAGAGAGAGAGACAGAGAGAGAGGGGTGGGGGGATGAGGCAGAGTAATATTGGCGATGATGATGATGATGATAATGATGATGACGATAATGATGATGATGATGATGATGATAATGACGATGTCGACGATGACATGGAAAACTGCTGAGGATGACGAACCGGTGATAACGATAAAGTGACGATGAAGACGATCAGAGGTGGTGACAACGACGCTGACACGTAGGGCTTACCTCTGTAGGCTTCTCTTCCGATGGTGGTGTCCGGGTTGTGGTAGCCAGGGATGTGGTGAAGTCTGCTGACCAGGAACACCCTGCACAGGTCACAGAATGTGTTACAGCCACACACTACACGGGGACGGTCATTACGGCAGGTGTTACAGCCACACACTACACAGGGACGGTCATCACGGCAGGTGTTACAGCCATACACTACACGGGGACGGTCATCACGGCAGGTGTTACAGCCACACACTACACAGGGACGGTCATCACGGCAGGTGCTACAGCCACACACTACACAGGGACGGTCATCACGGCAGGTGTTACAGGCCACACACTACACGGGGACAGTCATCACGGCAGGTGTTACAGCCACACACTACACAGGGACGGTCATCACGGCAGGTGTTACAGCCATACACTACACAGGGACGGTCATCACGGCAGGTGTTACAACCACACACTACACGGGACGGTCATCACGGCAGGTGTTACAGCCACACACTACACAGGGACGGTCATCACAGCAGGTGTTACAACCACACACTACACGGGGACGGTCATCACGGCAGGTGTTACAGCCACACACTACACAGGGACGGTCATCACGGCAGGTGCTACAGACACACACTACACGGGGACGGTCATCACGGCAGGTGCTACAGCCACACACTACACGGGGACGGTCATCACGGCAGGTGCTACAGCCACACACTACACGGGACGGTCATCACGGCAGGTGTTACAGCCACACACTACACAGGGACGGTCATCACGGCAGGTGTTACAGCCACACACTACACAGGGACGGTCATCACGGCAGGTGTTACAGCCACACACTACAGTGGGACGGTCATCACGGCAGGTGTTACAGCCATACACTACACGGGGACGGTCATCACGGCAGGTGTTACAGCCACACACTACACGGGGACAGTCATCACGGCAGGTGTTACAGCCACACACTACACAGGGACGGTCATCAATCACGGCAGGTGTTACAACCACACACTACACGGGGACGGTCATCACGGCAGGTGTTACAGCCACACACTACACGGGGACGGTCATCACAGCAGGTGCTACAGCCACACACTACACGGGGACGGTCATCACGGCATGTGTTATACAGCCACACACTACACAGGGACGGTCATCACGGCAGGTGTTATACAGCCACACAACTACACGGGGACGGTCATCACGGCAGGTGCTACAGCCACACACTACACAGGGACGGTCATCACGGCAGGTGTTACAGCCACACACTACACAGGGACGGTCATCACGGCTGGTGCTCCAGCCACACACTACACGGGGACGGTCATCACGGCAGGTGTTACAGCCACACACTACACAGGGACGGTCATCACGGCAGGTGTTACAGCCACACACTAGACAGGGACGGTCATCACGGCATGTGTTATACAGCCACACACTACACGGGGACGGTCATCACGGCAAATGCTACAGCCACACACTACACGGGGACGGTCATCACGGCAGGTGTTACAGCCACACACTACACGGGGACGGTCATCACGGCAGGTGTTACAGCCACACACTACACGGGGACGGTCATCACGGCATGTGT
>CM065728.1:11599172-11649172 GCA_033310375.1 Conus canariensis | reverse complement strand
TCTCTCTCTCTCTCTCTCTCTCTCTCTCTCTCTCCAATATAATGCTGGAAGAATTCTTTGCCTGCCCCCTCCCCCCCCCCCCCCCCCCCCTATTTATTTGTTCACAACATACACACACACACGCATGCTCTCTCTCTCTCTCTCTCTCTCACTCTCTCTTCTCTCTCTCTTCTCTCTCTCTCTCTTTCCCACACACACACACACACACACACACACACACACACACACACACACACACACACTCGCACGCGTGCATGCACACATACATACACCGACACCCACTCACCCACACGCACGCACGCACGCACGCACTCACACACACATACGCACGCACGTGCGCGCGCATGCTACACACACACACACACACACACACACACACACACACACACACACACACACACAGAGATCTACATGACACTGACTGGGCGGGGTGAGGTCTGTTCCTGCGGGTGGGAGACGAAGGTCGAAGGAACATCCTCTCATCAGCCGGCCTGGAGCAGTAGTGGCTGTCGTAGGATGTCTCCGTGTTCTGAGGGTACGACCACAAGGTACTCCCGGTGTTCCTGATTCGGTCCAGTTCACCGCGGGGCAACACGCTTTGCTGCACGATCCTCTTCATCGTTTCCTTATCCAAAGGAAAACCGGCCGATCGAGCACGCCGTAGCTTGGAAATAGTGTCACCATAGCCAGGCTGTATGTGTCCCGTAGCCATTATTTGAACTTGACTGGAAGACTGAGTTTATAAACGGATTTATCGGGCCCTCTTTCTGTTTTCTTACCCGATTTCTATTTATTCATTTATTTTTCTTCTTTTTTTAAAAATAAAAGCAGAAAGTGACCTCACCGACACACACACCTTTCAGCGTTATTTTCCCTCCTGAACCACGCGGACCAAAAGCGAGCGCATACGTTAATGCACTGTATCCTTTGATGCCTTTTTATTATTTTATATTGGTTTTCAATACAGCATTTCGCGCTTTCTCAATCCGAGCAGTTTGGTTTCTTCGCTCATACCACGTGGGACACGCCACAGTTGTGAGACATTACATGCTGCCCTCCCTTTGTTTTAGTTCTCTAAGCAACCAACCAGACGAGACGACAGGAGATAGGAAACGCTCATTCCGCATGCGCAATAGGTGTTGTTTCCGGAAATGAAATTTTCTTGCAGACGATCAGTTTGGCAGTCCTATGGGGTGGTTCCGATGTAAACGAGGCACTGTGGTTTCTTGAGTCATTGAACCACTTAAATACACCGCACTTAGGTAAGTTCATACACTGGACTTGATTTAGATCAAGTATTTTATTTTAACGAGCTGACTGCATCACGAACTTCGAATCTTTAAGTTCTTTATCAATACCATGGCTGATGCTGCGATAACCATCATATTACTTACTTGATACTTGATACTTGATGTTGTCGGTGTTTGAGACCTGTGGTTGCAGGTCAGTTCACCGGTCGACCAATCATCATGATCAGTTTTCTGGTTGAAAAATTACAGCTTGGAGGCAGAACCAGCTGTGGCTCCTTTCCAACGCAAACTCGAAGACTATGGCCGACATTACATCCGTGCTACAAAATAATTAAAGCTTTTGGAATCTGATTAAGGATTGTCGAGGTACAGAATCTTTATCTTGACGCGCTTAAAAGCAAACGGGAACCAGCTGATCTTCCCATGTTTAGCCGACGTCACATTTCACTGCCCTGATAGTTTCAGTTTCATCAAGGAGGCATCACTGCTTAATAATAATGATTATTTATGGTGCTTAATCTTAAATTGTATGCCCAAAGTGCTTACAAATACAGAAGAGGTTAAAGAAAACACAAATAAAACCAATTAGAAGATGAATATTACAATAAGTACCATGCACCTACAAACAAGGGTTCATATTGACACACATGTGCGCGCATACACGCACACATGCACACACACACACACACACACACACACACACACACACACACACACACACACAGAGTCACACACACACACACACACACACACACACACACACACACACACGCACTATACCACATCTGTCATGACAGATCTGCTTGACTGGATTGGTGTGAGTGGGACAGAAAGAAACAGTACGGGACGAGGGAGTTAGTTGTTGTGCAGGGCTTGGATTTACCTTTTACTTTTTATTCTGGGGACTAAAGGGTACACAGAAAAAAGTTTCAGTGGCTAATATAAAACCTGGAGTACCAAAATATGCCTTTCAAAGTAAATCAGTTCACATAGTACCAGATACCAGAGTATTCCAGGCAGAAGCCAACATTTTAAGGAGTGTGTCTAAGGAGGAATGAAATTTTTCAACATTAGTGGTAAATCTTATTCTTAAAGCATAAGTTGGGCCAGAACAGGAAGTATGAAGATAGTCTGTGCATACTGTGATTACTGCATCTAACAATGAAGATAAAAATTATTGGCATTTCACAACTTATAGCAGAATGTTTCTGCTTAGAAGGAGAATTTGTGTAACTTAGACAAGTTAGAGAAGCAATGAAGAAATTCAACATTTGACAGTGTTAAATGTGTGAGAAAAAAAAAATTCTATGCCTGTACTGCAGAGGTGAAAATATGAGATACACAGATAACACATTGTGGTGAACAAATCAACATATATGTGACCAAATGCAGCAGCAGTGAATACATTTGAGAACACACAATTGTAGTTTTACTAAATAAGGTAAAGCAAGCCATACATTAAATATTAGACAACAGAGCAAATAATTACACGATACACAAAATTTTATTTGTCCTCATAGAATACAAGAAAAATTACTGCATGGTTATGACATAGCAAAGAGTAATTTAAGCAGTAGTTAGCATTTTTATGAATGAGTTTTAAGAGAAACCGAATGTTTTAATGATGAATTTTATTCTTAAAACGTACAGTTAGCTCTGAATAGGATTAGGAAGTAAAGATGGCAGTTTGTGCCTACTATGAATAAAGGTATAAACAATGAAGACAGTTTGGTATTTGACCACTTATGCTGGCAGAATATACTTTGTTGGAAAATTAGTGTAACTTAGATAAGCAGTTAAGACAAATTGATGTTTGATGGTTTTGTACAGATAGATTGGTGTGTGAAGAAAAAAATTAACTTAATTTTATCTTCGTACTTTCCTTATACATTTATATACTGCTTTGCTTATTGTAGCACTAATTTTATGTTACTAACTACAAGAAAAAGACCACACACACACACACACACACACACACACTCTTACAAACACACAAAAACACATCCACACACACAGTCACACTCACACACACACACACAACACACACACACACACACACACACACACACACATACACACACACACACACACACACACACACACACACTGTTTATTTTTATTTTATGCTATTGCTAATTAATGTAATATGAAATTTCCAGATAGAATCACCTAAAGTCATCGAGCGGCCAGTGCCACAGCCAGCCAGACATGTCATCCACGGTGAAGCAGCGGCTGCAGCAGGAGCTGTTTTTGCCGAATGATGAGCGACTGATTTCCATGGTCCCTGTCTTTAAAGTGCCACGCAAACGCAAGACAAGCTACCTTTGTGCTGTTTGTAAGTATTAGTCTGTCACACCGGAAAGGATTTCACATTCTGTTGATCATAGACCATGGGGACAAGAATGATTAAAAGTGTGTAATTTTTTCTCACATATTCATGTACTCCTGCATGTGTGCTCTTATAACAATCAAGACTTGAAAAACAAGCCTGAAATAAAAGAAAAACTTAACCTGTTCACTGCCAGAAAATATTACAAACAAAGGCTTTCCCAGTGCCAGGGAAATCTAATGATTTGGGGGTAATAATTAACAAAAAATTCTAGCTCAGAAACTACAAAAGATATAAAAATGAAATATATATAATTTTTGAAGGAAATTGAATGAAGATTTTGAATATGGGCTTCTTTTGTTTTAATTTTGATAATAAAAAAATATTTACTTTAGGCATTTAGATTTGGATAGATTTTTTTGCACGATCAAAAACATATGTATTTACCACTACAACTTCACATTAAAAAAAAACACAAAGCAAAAAAGTTGAAAATAAAGTTTGTATTGTCACACTACACCTGTAAATGAAAGTAAAACAGTTCAGAAGTCTATCAAGACACTCACACTCTATGCAGACAGGTCAGTCCATGACCACACCCCCCTCCCCCCACCACGCCCCCTTGCTGGACTTCAACCCTCTCTTTCACTCCTCCTCTTCCCCTACCTTTCCCTCTGCCCCGTGTCACGCCGCGAGCAGGCCGCGCTCCCCTCTCGCGCTGACTATCACGTCACTGGCCACTGGTACACAGTGCAGAGTACACGCTGGGCTAGCTCGTTCGACGCTGGCAACCAGTCAGTCAGCTGAACACACTCTGAGGTCGCACAGCCCGACTCAATAACTGACGAATATGGTCGGCAATTCCATCACTATCATCATCTCACCTTCATGCTCGAGTGAGTCGTTGAATAAAAGATTATTATCTTTGTCAAAAATGATTAGCAGAGCCTGCTCAGCTGTGTAAGTACGTTGATTTGGTCGCTACGCTTGTCAAAGGTTGCGCCGCCATCTTTGCAAGCAAGACAAAGTGCTGGCCGGTCATCCAGTCAGTGATGACAATAAATGGTGTTTCCCATCACGTGTGGTCATTTGCATATCATTTTAGTACTATAGACATATAAGGCTTACTACGCACACTCTGTTTAAGTCTGTTAATAGAAATAGTAACGAATGAAAATTCAAGAAAAATGCATGACGTCAGTGGACGGCCCATAGGCACTGGGAAAACATTTTTACTATGGCATCAGCTGACGGCTTAAAGGCACTCAACGGGTTAAAGGAACAAGCAAAATGAAAACAACTATAAGCCAAAGAAAGAAAAGAAAGAAACAAACAAAAAAGCAGCACCAAATGGAGTTTCTCATAAAGCGTACAAACACGACAATTCACGAATTGCATGCATTCTATGAAATGAAATAAAAACACTAAGAAAAGGAAGAATAAAAGGAAAAGGGTAATGAAAGGGATATCTGAGACAGGTAATGAGAGTGGAGATAGAGAAAAGGTTGTCTGCTGCCTTACTATGCTTAAAAAATGTTTGTTTTATGACAAATGCCCTTCGCTTTCTCCCTCTGTCCCTGTACAACCTATCAGCAATCCAATGGGGAATCATTCTTGCTAACCATTGATTCTTTTTCTGTAGATCTCAGTAAACATGATTACAAGAAGGAAGGGAGATTATAAGTTGGGATTTTTTTCCTGGCTTGTGCAACAGCGTTCATTGAAGAAGCTTTGGTCATTTGTTCAGAATTTCTGTTATTTGTATTTCTAGTGTTTCTATGTATTCTGTGCAAATTTCAGATTGAGTTTGGTAAAGATTTGTGCAGTGAAGATATTGAAATGAATAGCCCTATAATGTTTTAAGTGCCGATTTCTGAAAAGTTTTAGTAAAGTCACCAATGTTGTTGTCAGGTTGTTTTTTTAAAATACTTGAAAAAAAATTGTTGTCTTACAAAAATTCTGAATTTATTTTAGCCGAGCAGAAATTTTCCTCAGTCAGAGAAATTAACATATTAGACTAAGCTCAAAATAATTTAATTCAGCCTGAGTGATATGTTCATTGAATAGAAAGTGGTCATTCTGCAGTGAACATTTCTTTTATGTTCCCCGTGATGAACAGTGAACACATCAGAGACTCAGGTCAGTGCCCACCTGTACCAAGTGAAGAAAGGAGACAGAGGAGATGTCCACAAAAAGAAGCTGTCCTGGATGCTCAGAGATCTACGGCAGGTGGATGGAAAGTCGGCAGAAAAAGTGAGTATACTGGCTGTTGTTTGGAAACTCTGTGTGTGTGTGTGTGTGTGTGTGTGTATGTGTGTGTGTGTGTGTGTGTGTGTGTGTGTTTGTGTGTGTGTGTGTGTGTGTGTGTGTGTGTGTGTGTGTGTGAGTGAGGGGGAGAGAGGGAGGGGGAGAGAGAGGGAGAGGGAAAGAGAATGAGCTATAGCTGATGAAGAATTGCTTTGAAATGAGACAGACAATGACAATGACAATGATTCTTTATTTTATAACAGTGAAAGTATTGGCATAGCCATTTTTCATACTTGCCGTTACTAATCTACGAAGCTGATACTGAATGATACAACATATGCATCGGACAGAGAGAGAGAGAGAGAGAGAGAGAGAGAGAGAGAGAGAAAGGCCACAGCCAGTAAAGCATTGTTTTATGAATGTAAGGATTGAAAGAAATGAAGCTTTCGTAACTGGTTAATGATTGGATTTTGACAGCACTGAAGAAAGGGTGTGTGTGTGTGTGTGTGTGTGTGTGTGTGTGTGTGTGTGTGTGTGTGTGTGTGTGTGTGTGCTTTTTTGATTGTTCTTTTAACCCTGGATGTCACACGCTACAATGACACATTGCCGTCAACATTATTACCTCTCTCACTTTGTCACTTGTGTATATGTGTGTGTGTGTGTGTGTGTGTGTGTGTGTGTGTGTGTGTGTGTGTGTGTGTGTGTGTGAGTGAGAGAGAGAGGGAGAGAGATAGAGATGGGGGAGAGAGAGAGTGGTATGTGCAGGCATACATGGATGCATGTATGTATGCATGCATGAAATTGTTTTTCTTTTGTGGAAAGCTCTGCTGTTTGTTTTCATTCTTATGATAAAGCAGTTCTACACAGCTCTTGGAAAGTTTTATCATAAAAACGATTATTTTTGCAGCCAGGATATGTATAGCTGCTATCTTGTTGACACACAAGAATGTGTTGTGAAGAAAATGTATTCCACATATCATAGAACAGATATATCCTTCTCAGGTCAGTTGTGCCTGCAGTTGACACTTCAGCGATCACAGCACTGAACACTAACTTATGACATGCTGTACAACCTCCGTAGACTGAAATCTGATGTTTGTATATTTCAAATATTCATATAACAAACATTCGTAAAAACCGCAACAAACCGTAACTTCAGGCATTTTCAGATTTTTCCACATGCATACTTTGTCTCCCTGAAGGTGTCCACGAGAGTCTATCGAAAGGATAGCCACACAAAGTTTGTGAGTAAATCTTGAAGAAAAAATTTCAAAAAAGAAAAAAAAAAGTAATTGCAAGCCAAGTCAAAATTAGGGGGATTGAGGTGCATGGATAGTAAGAAAGGTAAGTGTGGGAGTGAGGGGGGTGGAGGACAGAAGACCCGGGGGGAGGGGGGGGGGGAGATAGGGGGTGTCAGAGGTAAGTTGAAGAAAAGAGGAGGCTGGGTAAATTGGGTGAAGCACAAAAGAAGAACTCGAGGGATGGAGATTTAGAGGAATAAGGAAAAGGGTGGTAAATATATCTTTAATCACAAGAGGCATTATCTGTTCATGTTATTTGGTCATTTTTTCAAATAAGCATAACAGTTTGATCAGTCAGGGCTAGATTACATTATGCTGTTTCATAAGCTGCTGGGAAGAAAACCCATCTATGTATTGACGTAGCTCTCCACATATTGTAAAATTTTGATTCAAGCAGGAAAGAAAAATAAGAGTGTCGAATGCACTTACATACCAAGCCACTCTGTTGCAGGAGACAACTGATTTTGATCTTCATTTTGAGAAGGTTTACAAGTGGACAGCCATGAAAATTGAAGAGAAAGAGAACTTCATTTCCAGTCTTTGGAGGGTATGTTTATGACTGTCTGTTGCCATCAGTTGCTTTTTATTGCTGAAATTGTTTCATTTTTATCGCTGAATTTTTTTCAATCTAAGTTGTGAAATGTAGTGGCTGTAATTCATGGTAGAATGCATGCTATGATACAAGTTACATGGTTTTTTTCGTATTTATTGTTTGACTTAATGACAAAATGAATCCAATTTTAAGTCCATATATATGTTTCAATTCAAGAAAACATATATTTGGAAACATATTAACTTCATGTTTTTGACTGCTGTGTTTTCTCTTTCCACAGCTCTGTCAGAGGTTTCTGATTCAAAAACCTGAATTTGTCAATGTTCCTGAGAGACTGTTAGAAGGTAGGTTTTTGACAGAGCAAGTGTTAGTATATATATGTACATTTTGCATTTTTGACATAGGAACGAAAATAAGAGGGACCTGCCTGTTTACTTTTGAACTCTGTGTGTGTGTGTGTGTGTGTGTGTGTGTGTGTGTGTGTGTGTGTGTGTGTGTGAGAGACAGCAGAGACTACGTTTGGATAAAAATTTGAAATTAGCAGAACCATAAAAAAAAGAGAAAAAAATCCAGACTAAAAAAAAAAGAGATCTAGTGTACTTTTGATACGAAACATGTATGGTCATTCATACTGATTTGGATAATTAAGTAAGACCATAAGCTCCAGTGTACAAGGAAACAAGGTGGTGTATTAGATGTTGCTGGTTCCAGTTAATTTTTCATTTTCATTTTCAGTAAAAAAAAGAAAAAGTTTTTTATTTTGCAGCAGATGAAAATACTTCAGGATTGTCCTAATTTTTCTTCACCACATTAAGATTTCATATAGAGTTTTCATGAAGGAAAAAAAACCCCACTCATTAATGATCTGGGGGAGGTAGAAAGGAAAACAATACATGCAAACAAAAAAAAGAGAAAAAAAAAAGGAAAAAGTACAGAAAATGAATAGGCTTACACCTTTTGTACTCACATCTGATAATATGATTTTATTGCTGCGTATGATGTTCTGTTTTACCTCTTTTACCTAAAGATGGTGTATAACTATACTGTTGTAAGTCTGTTGCCCTTATATAGAAATGTGTGTGTGTTTGTGATTCTGTATCACTTCAGTATGATTTACTGACTGATGTTTAAATCAAATTAAGAACAGTATCTGAATAATTCCAAATGATTCACAATCTCTCTGTCCCCTCACAGATGTGATAGATCCCAGAGAACTCCACCAGAAGTCGCAGTCAGTGGACGACCTATCCATGGGAGGAGAGGACTATCAGGCTTTGTCCACCAAGGAGGAATCTGACCTGGAAATGCTTATGTCAGAATGCCAGGTGGCCATGAGCAATGCTGAGGTGTTTGCTGAACAGCTGTCCAAGCATCTCTCTGTGCTAGATGGGGTAATAAACTCATTTATTTGGTTGTCAAATTGTAAAAAAACTAAACTAACTAAACTCTCTTCATAAGATATCTATAATAATACTCATTTTGTTATTGTATTAGATTGATATTTGCAAGGCCCACCATGTAACAGTAATTATAACATTTAAGATGACAGTGCATCATTGTTTTTCATATTTTGTTTTACTGTGGAGAAAATAAAAAGGTCTTTGGAACTAGTTCTGTTCTGTTCTTTTTTTCATTAAAAAAAAAATCTTTTTAATGTATTGTAAGTAGTACAGCAAATGTTTCTGTTATTCATTGCCAGAATATGCTTTGTGGTCAAAATCCACTTCTCAGTCAGTCAGAAAAATGACATGTTTTCTTTTTAATAATATATTCCCCCCATTTTCTTCATCTTCATTTTTTTTTCTTTTCTAAAAGTTCAAATCTTTGCCAAGTCATTACTATACTGACTGAAGAATTGTTAGCCTGCACTTGTTTTCCCCCACTACTTCATTGTTCAGCATAATATTGTTTGGTCAATCGGTGGGAGATTGCATCTCTTAGGAGATCCAAGTAAAGGTTGTTCTGTACAATTCTTAGCCACATACAATTCTTAGCCACTTACAATGCTTGGGTTATTGAACAGCAGAGCTGACCACTCAGACTGTTCCACATCTTTTGATCTCCCTTGTATCCTTGAATGGATCCTCAAGCATAGGCTCAAAGATTGTCCCCTACATCTTATACTGTGTGCATAATGTTTTTAGTCTTTCAGCAACTTTTTTCCTCTCCACACTTTCGTTTTGTTCCATTTTGCTACCCTTCACTGGCTGCTTCGGGGGTGCTGTTGCATTCTCTTTTGAACCCTTGGTGGTGAGAACACCACAGAATTATGGACTGTGGTGTGTCTCTATTTGACACCAAGAGCACACACACAATCAGCCGTGTCTCTCTGATGAGTCCGATCCAGCGGACGAAAGGCCTAGGAGCAGGCAATACAAATAGATGTGCCTTCGAGAGGGATTGCGATGGTTCCCTCAGGCGGCTAGTGAAGGGTTTCTCATATTTATAATATATTCCCCCATTTTCTTCATCTTCATTTTTTTTTCTTTTCTAAAAGTTCAAATCTTTGCCAAGTCATTACTATAATGACTGAAGAATTGTTAGCCTGCACTTGTTTTCTCCCACTACTTCATTGTTCAGCATAATGTTTTCTTTTTTCCATAAGATCATTGTGGTTGAGAGTTTCTATGCCCAAATCCATTGACCAGTATGTGCAGCATGTTAATCATAGGGTCATTATCATTAGGCCAATAATTGTATGCAACTTTCTGAGGTAAATCTCACTGTTTCAGGCATGTATTCATAGCATTGTGAATTCACACCGATGTATGCAACACTGACATTACTCTCACTGTTTCAGGCGAATAATCACAGCATTGAGAATTCATTATTATGTGATGAGTGTATGCAACGCTTGACGTGACTCACTGTTTCAGGCCAATATTCACAATATTGTGGGTTCAGACCAGTGTATGCAACACAGTTATGAATCTCACTGTTTCAAGCCAATATTCACAGCATTGTGGATTCAGACCAATGTATGCAACACAGTTATGACTCTCACTGTTTCAGGCTAATATTCACAGCATTGTGAGTTCTGACCAATGTATGCAACACAGTTATGAGTCTCACTGTTTCAGGCCAATATTCACAGCATTGTGGGTTCAGACCAATGTATGCAACATGCACAGTCATGAGTCTCACTGTTTCAGGCCAATATTCACAGCATTGGGGGTTCTGACCAATGTATGCAACACTCTGTTATGACTCTCACTGTTTCAGGCCAATATTCACAGCATTGTGGATTCAACCAATGTATGCAACATGCACAGTCATGACTGTCACTGTTTCAGGCCAATATTCACAACATTGTGGGTTCAGACCAATGTATGCAACACGCACAGTTATGAGTCTCACTGTTTCAGGCCAATATTCACAGCATTGTGGGTTCAGACCAATGTATGCAATACAATTATGACTCTCACTGTTTCAGGCCAATATTCACAGCATTGTGGGTTCAGACCAATGTATGCATGGGTGCCACTCTTCTGTCTGGGTGACTGAAATCCGTTTTCTCGGCAAGGCCCCAGATGGAAATTCCATTTTTCAAGTTTCGTTATTCAAAAAAAAAAAAAAAAAATTTTGGGGGGAAAAACAGTTGAATCGGTGGTATTATGACCAAAGCAGCACTGTAGCAGACAACCGGAAATGAGGAAGCGCTCTCTATCGTTGAAGACAACACAGGTCCAGTGATCTTTGTTAGCCTACGTCGCACCATTGTGCTGGTAGAAAAAGTTTTCCAGTTAGGCAAGTAAAGTTTTGTCATGCTGTTTCCCTTTGAGTGGTAAAGTGACTTTTTTTCGGATGTAAAGTGTACATCAAAGGAAAGAATGATTCTTCTTATTTTGTGGATGAGCTGTCTGCAGTTAATGACCTTCATGTGGAACATTAGAGGCTGCAGTTGTAAGGTGAGTGCTGTGCTTTGATTTTCCAGTTTGATGCCAGGAGAGGCCATGAAATGCTCTTAAAATTTCATAAAATCTTCTTCGGCCGGACCCCCCAGCGGGGCACTGCCCTTGCACCCCGCCAGGGCCTGGGCGGCCCCTGGACCCCTGCCTCATTTTCATTTTTTTCAGATTTTCAAAGTGTCACCCTTGTGTATGCAACACAGTTATGACTCTCACTGTTTCAGGCCAATATTCACAGCATTGTTGGTTCAGACCAATGCATGCAACAGTCTGCAGAGTCTCACTATTTCAGGCCAATATTCACAGCATTGTGGATTCAGACCAGTGTATGCAACATGCACAGTTATGAGTCTCACTGTTTCAGGTCAGTATTCACAGTATTGTGGGTTCAGACCAATGTATGTAAAACTGACATGACTCTCACTATTTCAGGCCAATATTCACAATATTGTGGGTTCAGACCAATGTATGCAACACAGTTATGACTCTCACTGTTTTAGGCCAATATTCACAGCATTGTGGGTTCAGACCAATGTATGCAACACAGTTATGACTCTCACTGTTTCAAGCCAATATTCACAGCATTGTGGATTCAGACCAATGTATGCAAAAGTGACATGACTCTCCCTGTTTCAGGCCAATATTCACAGTATTGTTGGTTCAGACCAATGTATGCAACACAGTTATGAGTCTCACTGTTTCAGGCCAATATTCACAGCATTGTGGGTTCAGACCAATGTATGCAACACAGATATGACTCTCACTGTTTCAGGCCAATATTCACAGCATTGTGGGTTCAGACCAATGTATGCAACACAGTTATGACTCTCACTGTTTCAGGCCAATATTCACAGCATTGTGGGTTCAGACCAATGTATGCAACACAGTTATGACTCTCACTGTTTCAGGCCAATATTCACAGCATTGTGGGTTCAGACCAATGTATGCAACACAGTTATGAGTCTCACTGTTTCAGGCCAATATTCACAGCATTGTGGGTTCAGACCAATGTATGCAACACAGTTATGACTCTCACTGTTTCAGGCCAATATTCACAGCATTGTGGGTTCAGAGGATCAAGTGCTGAACTTGATGCGGCTGCTGGACGAAGGGATAAAGGAGGCGGAGCGTATCGAGGAAAAGCTCAACTCCTATGACCAAATTCTTGCTGTATGTGCATAGTCGATAATAAAGAAGTATAGTAACAATAGCTCCCACAATGGAACAGTAGGAATCTCATTGTTCCAAATCAGTGCTGCCTATGTTCATGTAGTACACAGATTCACATGCACACTAAAGGAGCAAGGAAGCTTCTTCCATAAAGAAAGGTCCATGCTTGTATAATGCCGTTGGTTTATTCTAGTTTAATGTACACAATGTGAAAAGAATGTGTCTTTCATAATCTTCATGTTTTTACTGTGTGTTTTTCCATGTGTATCTTGCTTAGCTCCTGAAGCGGAGCAGTGTCTGCTAATCTTCACTTTATCCTGTGAAACTAAGCTCTGCTTCTGCTTTCATAATGTTCCCACACTGGATTTGTGTATCCTGTTTTTAAAAGCAGATCCACAGTTTGTTTTTAAAGCTCCAGGACATTGGTGAGATCGCCTGTGTGCATATGTAAATGTGAAATTTGATTAAATGTGTTATGAACCCATCAGTAAACTTTTCAGTCGCAGATAAAATTTAGTTGCAAAAAAAGGTACATTGACAAAGGAGTGAGACAGTCGCCTGTCTTTGCAACTAACTCGCGTCTTTTTGTTCTAGACTGCAAATCTCTGTGTTTGTTTGCCATCTGTCTGTCACTTGATGCTTGCCTCTTTCCCTTCCTGTCTTTCTCTCTGCCCCTGTTACATTGTCTTTGACTTTCTGTCTCATCCCTGTTCAGTTCTAAAGTTTTATTTAACTGTTCAGTCACCTACTCACCTGTACTTAATTGTTTTTAAACATATATTATTCCCACACACATTTATAAGACCTCTTAAACAGAACCAACATGTTGAAACAGCGGTCTTCGTAACTAGCTGCTTTGAAGCAAAACCAACTGCAGAATTAGTCATGCATGGATCAAATGGAAGGGCAAATGTTTTGATGTGTTGACTTCTGTTGAGATCATTCTCTTTGTAATGCCGTTTGAAGCTGGACATTTCTATGATTGCATTTGAACAAGTCCTGTGCAGTTGCCCATAACTCCAAGAAAAGGTCACTGTTCATGTGTTTAATCTTTGGCTTGGGAACTGCTCTTCAGGAGAAGTTCCTTTTTGTGGTTTGAATTTTTCCAGAACTTAGGAAGTGTTTGAAGAAGAGGAGGTTTCAGTGCCTGTGTGTAAGTCTGAGAGTCATGGTGGTGACTGATGTTTGCAGAATGTGAAGGAGCAGATGGAGGTGATGCAGGACAAGGACACACTGGTCACACGCCGCAACACCAACCACCAGCGCCTGTTGGAGCACCTCCAACACCTTGTGGTAACTGACCTCCCAATAAACCCACCCTTGCATTTAAAGACTTCTGTTCATGGAGCATTTTTCTGTTTGTCTGTACAGGGTTCACTGCTCTGAACATCCAGTTTTTAAGGATTTATAGAGATCTTCATCGTTAAAATTGATTCCATTGTATGATAAGCCAGTTGATTTTCTGGAATGGAATGGTTGGTATTTTGATGGCTTCATCTTGTATATTCTGTTTTGTCAGTGAGTTTTGCTGCCCGAAGTGGAAAGGAAATGTTAATTTGTGTCATGAACATTTTGTTTATACGAGTGACATTTCAATAATGGGTGAAGAAATTGAACGAGCAGCTTGATATCTTTGTGTAGCAGCTCTATGGAAAAGGAAACTGTGCATAATGCTTTGCCTCCTTTTTTAAAATTTCTTTTTTTTTAGGTAATTCTTGAGTCTGCTGTCTGAAAACCTTGAAATGAACATCCTGTGTAGATAGGTGTGGTGAAAAAAAAATCTGAAGGTTGTTGTTATAGTCTTTCAGAAAAATGATTAAATCTGACTGCTTATATTTTGATGCTTTCTTGCATCCCTGTCGCATGGCTGTGTTTTATGTAGCCAAAGTGGCGCTTACATAATTATTTTTATTTATCTTTGTTTACTCAGCAGGCTTTTTTGTTTAGATAAAGAATATAAACTTTCTAATATTTGTAAGTGAACTCTAGTATTATGCCTCTGTTTGTTGCATACTTTCACCATGCTTTATTCACAAAGTGGCAAAGACCAAAGATGCAGCATTATCAAAATTATTTTTTAATATGTCGACAGGTTCAGCTGGATTTGGATCTGCGCCATATACAGGCACTCTGCGAACCTGATCTGACCTCGCCTGAAGGCATCATGGAGTGTACGGCCGCTGCTCAAGCTCTGCACCGGTGTATGAATGCTGACATACATCCCTGTGAGTGCTGCTGCTCTGTTCTGTCTCATCCTGTACTGTGTGTACCATATTTTTTGGACTGCAAGGCCCTTCTGGTTATAGGGTTCAAAGAAAACACTTTCAGCTGTAAAGTGTTTTGGAAAATAAGAGTGCACTGAATTCACTTAGAAACAAAAGTTTGCAGTTGTATATGCAGTGTATTAGCAACATGCACATAGAGATAACACATGTTGTGGCGTGTGGTGGATGGACATTTGCTTTAAATGATAACCACTTTTAGTTTCATGAAAACACACTCTGAGTGTGATGGGAGGTCATGTGTATAGGCTGGCTGACATGACCAGGTGACCACACTGATGAAACTATGCACACAGTGTTTGGGAGCATAAGACGCCATGATCAGAATTTGAGAAAGCTGCACTAGAGTGACTCAGCTGCCATTCAGGTTCTCCTCTGGCGGGTTGCCTGGTGCTGACCTGATGTTGATTGCTGCCTGTGGACTGCTTGTGCTGGGACTGTGATGGGACATGGTCCTGGTGTGGTTGTACAGGGAGGAGCCGGAATGAGCTCCCTGGAAAATGAGATTTGAGAAATACAACAACAACAACAATTACCCAGCCCAACCCAACCCAGTATCACCTTGAAGAGTGGAAATTCCAGTATTTTACTTCTTTAATCAGCTACCTGTTCTTCTGTGTTCTTTCAGTGGCATCACTATTACGCTGTTTCAAACTGCCCCCACCCCCTCACAGCTACTGCTAGATTCATCCTGTTACAGTACCAGCACTGGTAGTCCACAGGAAATGAATCAGTTGTAGGTCAGTGAATGGGTTGTAGGTCACCATGAGACCGTCATTCAGTCTTAATGGATGCTTTGATTAGATTGGTCAGTGTTTGTGAGTTTTTGATTGTCTTGTTTTCTGTTTTTGTTTATTGTCTTACTCACTGTCGGTCTCCTTGTCTATTTCTCTTTTTTTTTTCCTGTTGTCTTTGAGTCTTCTGTGATTTTCTTACTCTAATTCCTGTTTCTTTGGTTTAATTCTCCTCTTGTCTTGATTGTCTCTGTTTAACATTTCTCTCTTTCAGCCTTTTCTTTGTGCATGGTCTTGTAACTGTCTCTGGTTCTAGTTTTTCTCACCTCCACCACCCCTCACCCAATTCTTCTTCCTCTTCTGTTCCTGGTATTCGTCTTTTCCAACCTCTTCCTCCACCTCTGCTCCCTCTGTCTTCAGCTGCTGCAATGATTGTCTAGCTACTGAATCAGAGTGAATTATTGCAGTTCCACATAATGTGTCATAAATTGTGGGATGTAAATTCCATTTAAATAAATGGAATGTCCTAAATTTTTATAACAAATCCCAAGAAAACGTCACCACAGAAATGTCCAAATTCTTATTTGTTAATATTAAGACTATTGTAATTTGTATTCTGCATACAAAATGAAGTAAGTGCAGCATTGTTTAAAATGTTTCCACATAAATAGAGTGAATGGTCACACTTTTGTACATGGTGTAAATGTCATTCACAGCTAAGCCTTTTTTGAAAATATTTTTTCCTGTCATCCATGGCCCAACTGGATAACCATGTGGTAATGTGTCTGTGTGTGATCGTGCAGCCATGCTGAAAATGGCGGCGGTTGAAGAGCAGCAGAAGCAGTTCAAGAAGTTCTCCATGGGCTTTGCCCGACACCTGGCCAAACACCTGAATAATCTCTTCGTCAATCAGGTCAGGCTCCTCACTGTCTGTTCTTGGTTAGTTGGCTGGTTTGCCTTTCTCCAGGTAGGCACTGTTGGGGTTTCCCAGTGTATATTTTACCCACTGAAGCAAATGCACATGACTGATCACACAAGGCAGGAGGACGGTGTGTAAATGACTGTTTTCTTCATACTTACCTGTCCAAGCAAATGCCATTTTTCCACTAGGTGTAAAACAATGCCATACTTCAGAATTCCCATAAAGCTTAAAAAATGGAGAGCCAGATCTTCGCTTTAACAATCAGGCCAACAGGAGTAGTCTCCCTTGGTGACCCCGTTATACAGCAGACCTGTTTACTGGTACAATTTCAATGTATTCTGACCACACATCGTGCAGGAATATGATAAATATGACGAGCATAAAGAAACGAGGAGAAAAAATTTTTTTTTTTTTTTCACTGGTAATTGTGCCTGTGTTGTCAAAATGTCAGAGCTAAGAATCTACAGAGCTATGAAAATCAAGCCACCATGAGGCTGCCCTCAAGAGAAGCCACTGCACTGCACTGCCATTGAATCAGTTTGGTAGTCTTTATTTGTGCCTGGCAGTTTGTGAGTTTTAACATGTTTATCAGCTGTCCTGCAATGGTGTTAGGAAGCGCTGTAAGATTCACAACTAATTGGTTACAGGTACACACATTTCATGCATGCATATGTATGCATGCATGAGTGCGCACATGTGCATACAAACGCACACACACACACACACACACACACACACACACACACGCACATGCACACACACACACACACACACACACACACACACACACACACACACACACACACACACACACAATTTCATTGAGTTCAACAATCTTGTCATCAGTGAAATCATGAAATGCATCAAGAGTCATGAAATGTGAATGATGATGCGGAACAAATGGCAGTTCACCAAAAGAAAAGTGAAGACTTGTTCAGGGTACCAGTAACAATGTTCATTGTATTGCTGAGTCATCAATTAGAGATTTGACTTTTTCACTCATTTCCTTTGCTTGCACTCCCTTCAACCCTACCCAGTACCCACGCCCACTGACAGATGTGCTCTAGCCTTAGGGCTAGGTGGATGTGGTGGTGTGAATATTTGCTGGTTTGCTTGCCTCATCCTTTGGAAGAGATTGGAAGTGAAACTAACTTGACATTGTGGGTTGTGGGCTATTGAGCTGTTGGCATCTGTTTCTTTTCTTCTTTTTCGGTTTATTTATTATTTATTTATTTATTTTATTTTAAACTGTTTCATTTCCGTCCTCTGTCAGTGCCATGACTGTTTCGTTGCTCGTGTAGGCTTCCCCCATGATAGCCACTCCCAGGTTCATCCTGTCACAGTGTTGAAGCAGTCAGTATCTTGTTGCCATGAGGCAACCCACCAGAAGAGACCTACAGCACTGAAGTGGAGTTAGATCACTTGTGTTCCGTGGTGTCTTCTGACGCGACATGTGCACGACATTACCTGTGGAGCTTCCTGTGGTCGACTGTAATGTATCTGTTTCTTTTTGTCAGACAAACAGTTCCGGTGCGACGGAGAGCGTACTGGCGGGATCACTTGTGAACATGACAGGACTGCTGCTCATGCGGCCTATGGTTGCCTTGGCACCTTTGGGTTGCCTTTTCTTTTGATGGTGTTGTTGATGTTTGGCTCTCATGTTTATGGCGACAGTTGTCAAATTTTGCTTCATGTTCATTTATCAGCATGCCAGTTCTCTTTCTTTTTTGGTTTTCTTTTATCTATAATGGACACAGTTGAAAGATCCTAATGCATTGTATATGTCTGTTCATAGTCAGTGACCGCTTATACAAATAAATTCAAATAAATCAGTCATAAATTGTATATGTCAGGTGTAATCTGACATGAAATGCATCATGGCATGTAAAGGAGGCACATATGACAGCCATATTTCACTGTATGTGTCAGTGCGTGAGGCATCAAGGCTGTGGGAGAACGCATGATCGGCAGCTCTATGAAGATATAGTCAGAAATAAGTTATGTCCTTTCACAACTGTTCCTGCAATGTTCCTTTGAACGTTTTTGCTGATTGTGCATGTTCCCTCTCCCCATAAATGCCTTCAGTCTGTGCATACTTTTTTCTGCAGTGTAAACTTGGTTGGCTAAGGCATCTCTAAGCATCCTATTTTGGTGTTGGCATTTGAAAATCATGTTTCTAGCAGCCGCTTTGTCAGCTTTAGTTAATTTTCATGTGAGATGGTGAGAAGTTTTTGCAGGTGTTGATTGTAATTTCTTTAGCAGAGGAAGGTTATATTGGACTGCTGCTGGTTATTTGAGTTTTCACTCATCGTAATTGAAGTTGAGGCTTTCGCCTGTTCCACACTAAAGCTGATGCATTGCCTTGCCATTAGCTGTGATTGTATTTGAATTGTTTGATCATGTTTGTGTCCTAATCAGTTTTGACAATGTGTATTATGATCTTAAAAAAAAAAAAGATGAAATGCACGGTGAGGACAGAGAAAATAGTCTGGGCAGGAAATGTAGCACGAGAACCATTGGGGGTTAATTTCACTTTGTTGTTGAAAACCGAAATCAGTGTAATTAGAAACAGACTTACTCCCGCTCCAAGAAGGTACTGACCATGTTTTTCAATGTTAAATCTGGACAATTTATTTTGTGCTTGAAAGAAAGCACAACTCAGTTTCAGTAATTTTACAAGATTTGGGAAGGAAGTATGATTTAGATTAGAACACATAAAAGTGTTTGTGTAACTCTTTCCATTTGAAGAGTGTGGATTGGCTCACTTCACTTCGCAGCAGTTTTAGATGAAGGGGTCCAGGCAGGGTTTGTTAAAGTTCTGGATTTTTTGAGTGGCATCTCTTTCTGGTGATAAGGTTACAAGCTGAATGTATCTTCTCAGATCTTTCTCCTGGAATAAAGGTATGCAGAGTTTGTCACTGTGCTCACAAACAGTAGAGGGGTTTTCTAGATGATTGACAGGCAATGTCAGTCCGTTTCAACAACAGTGTCTAACCCAGGCTCTTCAAATATTGAGGTAGGACGTTGGAGATTTTCACCTGAACTAACTCACTGTGTTACTAATCAATGTTGAAAATGTAATTTCCTGACTTTCATGAGCGTTTTTTCACAGGTGATTATTTTTTTTTTTAATTCTACAAATAGGCTGTCTATGGGGGAAAACCAGAGTAGCTAACTTGCAGTGACATGCGAGATTAACCCATAGAGTGCCAATAAGCCGTCAGCTGTCGGCGCAATAAAAATGTTTTCCCAGTGCCTATGGGCCGTCCACTGACGTCATGCATTTTTCTTGAATTTTCATTCGTTACTTTTTCTATCAACGGACTCAGATAGAGTGTGCGTGGGGGGGGGGGGGGGGGGGGGGCCTGGTCGTGGTCGTGGACTGACCTGTCTGCATGAAGTGTGAGCGTCTTGATAGACTTCTAAACTGTTTTACTTTCATTTACAGGTGTAGTGTGACAATACAAACTTTATTTTCAACTTTTTTGCTTTGTGTTCTTTTTTGGATGTGAAGCTGTAGTGGTAAATACATACATTTTTGATTGTGCAAACAAAATATCCAAATCTAAATGCCTAAATATTTTTTTATTATCAAAATTAAAACAAAAGAAGCCCAGATTCAAAATCTTCATTCAATTTCCTTCAAAAATTATATATATTTCATTTTTATATCTTTTATAGTTTCTGAGCTAGAATTTTTTGTTAATTATTACCACCAAATCATTAGATTTCCCTGGCACTGGGAAAGCCTTTGTTTGTAATGTTCTCTGGAAGTCAACGGGTTAATAGTAATTTTTATGCATGGTATGTATGGTTACTTCATGGGTTTCTCTGCCAAGAAAAGATTGAAGTGAACCGGTGTGTGTCCATTGTCATTGTATTCTCCACACACCAAAACAGGAAATGTGATTAAACATCTGAATTTTTTTGTCTTGAGCATTGAATTGTTTTCTCCCAGTTGCATAACCTTTGTCCTTGAACTTTAATTCTATGTTACTGACATTGTTTTGTTTTAAAGAATATTAACGAAAATATTTTTGCATTATTTTTGGCTTTTAAACAAACACTTTAAAAAGTTTCCTTTTCTATGAGAGAGAGAGAGAGTGAGAGAGAGAGAGAGAGAGAGAGAGAGAGAGAGAGAGAGAGAGAGAGAGAGCATAGGCCAAGCGAGTACACTTAACACAAAGTGTTGGTGAACATGAGTCAAATTATTAACACATTTGTATTATCTACCTTTGTGATAATATTTGCCTGCTCAAAAGAATCTTAAGTTCTGATCAAAGTACATTCACCATTTTTTGTATGATGTTGGAAATATATCTCAGAGATAATAGTTTGGAATCTTTCAATAAATACTTCCAGATAGTTTTAAAGTTAAGCCTTTCTAGGCTGTCAGTCAGAGAGAAACATTCCAGTAAACATCAGGTCTTTTAAGGGCGTGAGACATCCTTTGAAGGGTCCTTAATTGGAGGTTTGACTGTATGATGCTGTTGAATCGTTTATGATCCTGTTTTTTTTTTTTTTTGCATTGTTGTTGTTGCTGCCGTCTGTGATGAATCTGTGCATGCACACCTTCCTGTCTTGACCAGGGAAATGAAATTGGAGAGACGCTGAACCGTGCCGCAGGAGACCTGCGTATGCCGCAGCACAACTCCATGCACAAGGAGCTGGTGGTGTATGCCGAGCTGATGCTGTGGCTGAAGAACGCAGAGCCCAGCGCCTTTGACCAGCTGTCTTCCCTGTACATCCACTTCCTGAGCAAAGTCTATACCCGCGAAGTGTCCGAGTTCCTGGAGCTGGCAAAGCTGCGGCTGCTGAACAAAGAGGGCAAAGGAAAGCTCAGTAAGGCTTGAAACGCTTGAATATCCATATGTGGGGGGGGGGGGGGGAGGGTGGGGGAGAGGGATACGATTAGTGTGGGAGGGGGTGAGAGGGAGGGGGGTGGTAGGAAAGCAGGGGTAAGGTGGTGGGAGGAGGCGGGGTGAGGGGGAAGGGAGTGGGTGGGAGCAGGGAGGAAGAAGAGGATAAGGATTGATGTCATTCACAAGAATGCCATATTTAAAGCAAAAAAAAAGTGAAGATTTGTTTGAATTTGCAAATCCTTTTGCAAGAACTGGCAGTCATCATTCTGCTTCCCCAGAGATAGAGATGCATGTGCTTGCCCTGCATGCATGTGACTGTTGGTTGTACTCCGTGTCATGTGATTCCAGACACGCTCAAGCCCTCAGGGTCATCAACCAGCCTGAGCAAGATGGTTGAAGCTCGAGGGCGCTCCTCCTCCATGCAGAGCGTGGACTCGGCTCACACCTATGGCTCAGAGAGTGACCTGGCCGCCAGAAGTGTCTTTGACCAGGTAATCAAGGCTTCTTCCTGACAACTTACCTGTGACAAGCTGTGGGCTGCCACCATCTGTTGCTTGTGATGTTGGTGCCGTAAGCATCAAACTACGTGCAGTAATCTGTTGCCTATATGCAGTTAGCCATGGTCTGCATGCAACATACTGCAGGCTACACACTGTATATCACAGGTGACTTGCAGAAAGCCAT
This sequence comes from Conus canariensis, assembly GCA_033310375.1. Classification (NCBI taxonomy): domain Eukaryota; kingdom Metazoa; phylum Mollusca; class Gastropoda; order Neogastropoda; family Conidae; genus Conus; species Conus canariensis. The sequence goes on along the minus strand of CM065728.1, from coordinate 11,626,930 downwards.
GTAGATGACACTCGGGCAACATGTAGTAAATCTAAATCATAGGCTGTATGCACTGTGCCACAGGCTGCATAGAGCAGGCCACAGGGTGTGTTTAGAGTGCTAAAAATTACATACAGTGAATCAAAGCCTGCTGGCAGTATTCTGTGTATATTAAGCCACTGGCTACATGCAGTATGTTACAGGCTGCATGCAGTATGCTACAGGCTGCACATAAAAGGCCTCAGGCTAACACAGTAAAGCACAGGCTAACACAACACACCCAGGGCTAAGACAGTATGCCACAGGCTACATGCAGTATGCCACAGGCTACATGCAGTAAGCCACAGGCTACATGTAGTATGCCACAGGCTACATGCAGTAAGCCACAGGCTACATGTAGTATGCCACAGGCTGCATGCAGTAAGCCACAGGCTACATGTAGTATGCCACAGGCTACATACAGTATGCCACAGGCTACATGCAGTATGCCACAGGCTACATGTATGCCACAGGCTGCACTTCAAAAGTATCAGCCTATTACAAAAAGCCACAGGCAAACGCACTGAGCCCCAGGCTAACATAATAAGCCACAGGCCACATGTAGTAAGCCACAAGCTACATGCAGTATGCCCACAGGCACAATACGCCTCAGGCTACATGTAGTGTGGGACATTCTGTATGCCACATCCCATGAACAATGAGCCACAAGTCACATGCAACAAGCCACAGACAACAGGGAATAAGCCACAGGCCATGTGACTACTACTACTACTCTGTATGCCACATTCCATGAACAATGAGCCACAAGTCACATGCAACAAGCCACAGACAACAGGGAATAAGCCACAGGCCATGTGACTACTACTACTACTCTGTATGCCACATCCCATGAATAGTGAGCCATAAGTCACATGCAACAAGCCACAGACAACAGGGAATAAACCACAGGCCATGTGCTGTTGGCAACATGCAATAAACCTTAGTCCCCATGCAATACACAACATCCTGTTCAAAGCCAAAGGCTTCATACAATAAACTACAGGCTATATACAATAAGCGACAGGCTGTCCACAATAAGTTGCAGGCTGCATGCAATAAACTACAGGCTATATACAATAAGCGACAGGCTGTCCACAATAAGTCGCAGGCTACATGCAATAAACTACAGGCTATATACAATAAGCGACAGGCTGTCCACAATAAGTCGCAGACTACATGCAATAAACTACAGGCTATATACAATAAGCGACAGGCTGTCCACAATAAGTTGCGGGTTACATGCAATAAACTACAGGCTATATACAATAAGCGACAGGCTGTCCACAGTAAGTTGCAGGCTACATGCAATAAACTACAGGCTATATACAATAAGCGACAGGCTGTCCACAGTAAGTCGCAGGCTACATGCAATAAACTACAGGCTATATACAATAAGCGACAGGCTGTCCACAATAAGTCGCAGGCTACATGCAATAAACTACAGGCTATATACAATAAGCGACAGGCTGTCCACAATAAGTCGCAGGCTACATGCAATAAACTACAGGCTATATACAATAAGCAACAGGCTGTCCACAATAAGTCGCAGGCTACATGCCATAAACTACAGGCTATATACAATAAGCGACAGGCTGTCCACAATAAGTCGCAGGCTACATGCAATAAACTACAGGCTATATACAATAAGCGACAGGCTGTCCACAATAAGTCGCAGGCTACATGCAATAAACTACAGGCTATATACAATAAGCAACAGGCTGTCCACAATAAGTCGCAGGCTACATGCAATAAACTACAGGCTATATACAATAAGCAACAGGCTGTCCACAATAAGTCGCAGGCTACATGCAATAAACTACAGGCTATATACAATAAGCAACAGGCTGTCCACAATAAGTCGCAGGCTACATGCAATAAACTACAGGCTATATACAATAAGCAACAGGCTGTCCACAGTAAGTTGCAGGCTACATGCAATAAACTACAGGCTATATACAATAAGCGACAGGCTGTCCACAATAAGTTGCAGGCTACATGCAATAAACTACAGGCTATATACAATAAGCGACAGGCTGTCCACAATAAGTTGCAGGCTACATGCAATAAACTACAGGCTATATACAATAAGCGACAGGCTGTCCACAATAAGTCGCAGGCTACATGCAATAAACTACAGGCTATATACAATAAGCGACAGGCTGTCCACAGTAAGTCGCAGGCTACATGCAATAAACTACAGGCTATATACAATAAGCAACAGGCTGTCCACAGTAAGTCGCAGGCTACATGCAATAAACTACAGGCTATATACAATAAGCGACAGGCTGTCCACAATAAGTTGCAGGCTACATGCAATAAACTACAGGCTATATACAATAAGCGACAGGCTGTCCACAATAAGTTGCAGGCTACATGCAATAAACTACAGGCTATATACAATAAGCGACAGGCTGTCCACAATAAGTCGCAGGTTACATGCAATAAACTACAGGCTATATACAATAAGCGACAGGCTGTCCACAATAAGTCGCAGGTTACATGCAATAAACTACAGGCTATATACAATAAGCGACAGGCTGTCCACAATAAGTCGCAGGCTACATGCAATAAACTACAGGCTATATACAATAAGCGACAGGCTGTCCACAGTAAGTCGCAGGCTACATGCAATAAACTACAGGTATATCAATAAGCAACAGGCTGTCCACAGTAAGTCGCAGGCTACATGCAATAAACTACAGGCTATATACAATAAGCAACAGGCTGTCCACAGTAAGTTGCAGGCTACATGCAATAAACTACAGGCTATATACAATAAGCACAGCGTCCACAATAGTTGCAGGTAATGCAATAAATACAGGCAATACAATAAGCGAAGGCTGTCCACAGTAAGATGCAGGTTACATGCAATAAACTACAGGCTATATACAATAAGCGACAGGCTGTCCACAATAAGTCGCAGGCAGAGATCTGCGCATTGGGGGAGTAATGCTCTTTAGGACAGGGAAGATCAGACAAAGAAATAAAAGGAAAATGTTTTCATAACCATGCGAGATCCGGGGCAAAAGATCAGCAACTTTGTTCTTCTGTTTTATAGCCAAATACAGATGTCAGGTATAAACACCTGTGCCAGTGTGAGTGATTAAACTTCATTGTCGATCAGTTCTGACTTTATATGTTGCATTTTCCAGGTTCTGGAGAAGGTTCTGATGGAGCTGGAGAGGGTGTGCATTGCTGAACAGGACTTCTGCTGTCGTTTCTTTCACCTCATCGACAAGACCGTGCAAGCCAAACCTGAGGCTGCAGCCAAGGTAATAGCAAGGCAAAACTTTAGGGATGTCGCTCTGTGATGGTAATATACCATATATTTTCTTTTTGTGTATGCAGAATGTAAAGGTCAGTGCACAGGTGAGCATAAGACATTTTGGTAACTACATGGACAGATGTGCCTTGTACGTGATATAGGCCAGAAAACTAATACATGATAAGCATTAAGTTTACAAGGAATACAATAGCTAGCTTGCTTAGTGGTAAGATTAGGATTGGCAATGGTCAGTGCTGCGAGCATTGGGATATGTTTGAAAGGCATATGAATTAGTTGTATGTATCCACAGAGACCGTCACTTGATCAAGAATTTTGAACAACACACAGATGAGCCACCAGCTTGTGCCCATCAGTGTTCTTCAGCTGTGGCAGACTTTTGTTTGTGGCTTTGATTGTTTGTTTTTGTTGTTGCTAATGCAGGATGGAGAACAGGAGGGCCCTGAAGACATCTGGCTGCCTCAGGGGTCTCTGCCCACAGAGTAAGTGAAGTCTGTCTCTGGCCTCACCTGTCTCAGACTTTCCAGCTTTTTTTTTTTCTTTTCACTCTCACTCATTGTTTGGGGCTGTGTTAACTCTCTGCACATTTACATGGTATATACCCAGAGTCAGCTGCTGCCGTTTTCAGTCTGGATGGTTCATCAGCCAGAGTTTGAGTAGGCAATTTTGTGTAGAATTAAAGAGAAAGAACAGGGAGTGTGAGGAGGGTGGGACCAAGAACATGAAAAGCAACATTCATGCCTATGCTTTGTAAGCTTAAGAGCCTTTCTGGTAATGATGAAAGTGTTGTCTCCTATCAATGCAGGTGGCATTGTGAGATAAAACAGCACTTGACAAGGTGAACTGCTAGCCCCACAATACCTCAGAGACACAGCATTACTTAATTCATTAGGTTACTCATCAGGAGCAGTTGATTAATGCGGATGGCTTAAATGAAGAAGGGCTTAGAGTAGAAGATGATAGGATAAGAATTGAAAAATTGAAAACAGATGAAAAAGAAAATGAAAAAGAAAAAAAAAATGACAAGATGGGATCTAGTTGCAAAGCGAGAGGACTGCAGGCGGAAATCTAAACAAATCTTAAATAAATGTTAGCGAACCGCCCAGAGAACGTGGACAAACGAGTCACAAGACAAAACACGAAACGAGTCTTGTGACTCGTTTGTCCTTGTTCTCAGGGCGGTTCGCTAACATTTATTTAAGATTTGACAAGATGGGAGTTAAAGGCAACAAGTTAACCCGTTCACTGCCTGAAAATATTACAAACAAAGGCTTTTCCAGTGCCAGGGAAATCTAATGATTTGGGGGTAATAATTAACAAAAAATTCTAGCTCAGAAACTACAAAAGATATAAAAATGAAATATATATCATTTTTGAAGGAAATTGAATGAAGATTTTGAATCTGGGCTTCTTTTGTTATAATTTTGATAATAAAAAAATATTTAGACATTTAGATTTGGATAGATTTTTTTGCACGATCATAAACATGTGTATTTACCACTACATCTTCACATCCAAACAAGAACACAAAGCAAAAAAGTTGAAGATAAAGTTTGTATTGTCACACTACACCTGTAAATGAAAGTAAAACAGTTTAGAAGTCTATCAAGACGCTCACACTCTAAGCAGACAGGTCAGTCCACGACCACGCCCCCCTCTCCCCACCACGCCCCCTTGCTGGACTTCAACCCTCTCTTTCACTCCTCCTCTCCCCCTACCTTTCCCTCTGCCCTGTGTCACGCCGCGAGCAGGCAGCGCTCCCCTCTCGCGCTGACTCTCACGTCACTGGCCACTGGCACACAATGCAGAGTACACACTAGGCTGGCTCGTTCAACGCTGGCGAGCCGTCAGCTGAACACACACACTGAGGTCACACAGCCCGACTCAGTAACTGACGAATATGGTCAGCTATTCCATCTCTATCATCATCTCACCTTCATGCTCGAGTGAGTCTTTGAATAAAAGATTATTGTCTTTGTCAGAAATCATTAGTAGAGCCTGCTCAGTTGTGTAAATATGTTGATTTGGTCACTGCGCTTGTCGAAGGTTGCGCCGCCATCTTTGCAAGCGAGACGAACTGCTGGCTGGTCATCCAGTCAGTGATGAGAATAAATGGGCTTTCCCCTCACGTGTGGTCATTTACATATCATTTTAATACTACAGACATATAAGGCTTACTACGCACACTCTATTTGAGTCCGTTGATAGAAATAGTAACGAATGAAAATTCAAGAAAAATGCATGACGTCAGTGGACGGCCCATAGGCACTGGGAAAGCATTTTTAATGCGGCGTCAGCTGACGGCTTAAAGGCACTCTACGGGTTAATTAAAAACTACTGACAGTTTGAATATTACCCTATTGTTAAAACTACTGAAAGTTTAAATATTACCTTATTGTTAAAACTACTGAAAGTTTAAATATTATCCTATTGTTAAAACTACTGAAAGTTTAAATATGACCCTTTTGTTAAAACTACTGAAAGTTTAAATATTACCCTATTGTTAGAACTACTGAAAGTTTAAATATTACCCTTTTGTTAAAGATACTGAAAGTTTAAATATTACCCTTTTGTTAAAACTAAATCTTAGGATCAGTTTAAAAATTGTTCACTTGTGATTTGAGTAACTGAGGATGGCTGGTGAACTGTTTGATTGTATGTTTACTAACAAAATGTGTGTTTATGGTATATACTCAAGTGCATAGTATATTCTAGATGTGTATCAGCCAGTTTTGAGATAGTTTGGCTTTCAAAGTGAAAAGATTATTCAGAAAACACACACACACACACACACACACACACACACACACACACACACACACACACACACACACACATAACATATGAAAAGTAAATGAAACCTTTGTGATTACAGTATGCAGGAAAATTACCTACTACCTTTCTACACAGTGCAACTTAAAACACTACACATCAAAAAAAGAAAAAAAAAGTATATATATATATATATATATATCAATTAAAATGATGTGGAAGTCTGTATATCTCATCTAGTCTTGTATGATGTATAGCTGATTTTAGAAAATTTTCTTGTCATTCAATCATGAATTTCCCGGACAGCTTCTTGAAATGATGCTAAATGCTAACCTTATGTTTTAATCATTTCTTTGACTTATTTGTGATGATCTAACTGCTTTCTAAATAATAACTGCTGTGTTTTGATTTGCTGAGGAGGACATTTAATTATATCGTTCATTTCATTTTGTTATCTTCATCTATCCATATATGAAATGCGCTGCAGTAGTACTTTGGAGTATGTTTTTCGTTTGCACATAATCACAGAATATTTTCTATGTTAATGTTTTTTGTTGAATTTCACACTATTAGAGACCAGTCAACTAACTCCAATCTTTACCATGTTGGAAATGAGAAATTTCTGCTTTCAGGCTGAATACAAATATGTTGGTAATGTTAGTGTGAAAAAAAACTTAAGATGGCTACTTATTTTTACGTTTACTTGAAAAAAATTGTTTACTAATTTTTGTGTGTGTGTGCCATTAGAAGTAGCGTTGAAATTCGATGAACTTTTTCTTCTTTTTTGCAAAGGAGGATACTCTTAGCTTTGGTGGATATCTTAGGTTTCTTTCCGTGCATTTTCAAGTACTTGTTAACCCGGAGGCGTTTGTGTATATGTCTGTGTTTGTGTGTGTATGAATGCACCTTCATCTTGAACAAAGCTGAGAACGAAATGATCAGGACTCTCTTTTTTGTGGTAAATATGATAAAATAGTACGCACTTTATCAGAATTAGACAGATTCTGAGATATTGCTATTGAGATATTCTTGACACAGTCTTCTGAAGTTATTTGACTGGTCTGAGTAGATTGTAGAGCCGTCGCAGCTTATTGTGTTGTATGTTTTTTTTTAATGATCTTATACATAATCAGGACTTGCACCTATGTTTCTTCTGTTCTTTAGCTATTAATTGTGTTTGCCTGCTTCTTTAAATTGTGGTGTTATTTTAGGGTTTTTTTCCCCTTTTTTGGTTCGTTTGTTTATTTTTTTTAATTTAATGCTTATGACATTGTCAGATCCCATCACGATGACGTGTTCAAAATTTGAAGCAAAATTATGTAGTTGGTTTTTTTTTTTTACTTCTATGCATCAGTTTTGTTTGTTTACTGATACAAGAATGAACAATGTAACTGTTTCTTTTTTTCTCCCCCCCCCCCCCTGCCCTCCCCCCCCCCCCCCCCCCCCCCCCAACAGAAAATAAGTACTCATTATTGGTGTTACTAGTGTTGATATTCATTCCAAGAAAATAATGAGCCTTTAGTAATTTGTTTACTTCTGAACCAGACGTGGTAAACATTTGTCATATATCAACAACAAAATGAAGAAAGCGAAACACTTCACACCATGATGTAAAGAAGCCAGGTGATGCAGCTTTCAAGAATGCATCTGCTCTTTTATCGTTCCTTCCATGTACTCTTGGCTGTCCATTAATCAGTGGTTCATTTCAGCTGTTCATTTCTCACTGATCTGCCTGCTTCTGTCATGCTCATCTAACCCTCGGTTCATCATGTTTCTCTCTTTTCTTTCCCTTTTTTTTTTTCTTTTTCTTTTTTTTTTTTTTTTTTTTGCACTGTCACTTTGTAGGGAATACATTGTGGAAAATTTGGGCGAGGGGCTCATGCAGAAACGGGTCACCTCCGAAATGTAAGTTGGCGGTATGAGCATGGGCTTTTTGAGTGGCAAGGGATTGTGAGCATGGGCTTTTTGAGTGGCGAGGGATTGTGAGCATGGTCTTTTTGAGTGGCGAGGGACTGTGAGCATGGGCTTTGGAGTGGCAAAGGATGGTGTGCATGGGCTTTTCTGCGTGTGGCAAGAGACAGTGAACATGTGTGGGGTTTTTTTTGAGTGATAAGGAATTGTGAGCATGGGCTTGTTGAGTGGTAAGCAGTTGCAAAGATGGGCTTTTTGAGTGACAATGGATAGTGTTTTTAAGGGAGAGGGATTGTGCACAGGAGTTTTCGAATGGAAAGAGATTGTGAGCATGGGCTTTTCAGTGGTAAGGATTTGTTCTCATGGGCTTTTTGAATGGTAGTGGATTGTGAGCATGGGCTTTTTGAGTGGCAAAGGATGGTGTGCATGGGCTTTTGAGTAATGAAGCTTGGTTGTGTCACTGGATGTGGTTGCTCATAGGATGTGATCAATGTGTGTGGTTGTGATTACTATTAATGTTGTTATTGCTATGATTGTTGTTGTAACTAGTTTCGAGTTGTTTTCAAATTTTCTTCTTTAATGAGGTTAACAGTTTGTATAAGTGGAGTTGCTGGGGGACTGTATTTTCTTTCTTCTTGGGTTTTATTTCATTAGGTGTGGTACTCTTTTGGGTCCTGACTACTTACTGACCTGTGTTGATGGACTGCTGTTGTGGCCTCAGTTGTGTGTCTGTTCATTCCTAGAGTGAGGGACAGGTGTGCGGTGCATCCTGTCTTTGTTCTGACAAGTTTACTTTTTTTGTTGTCTTTTTTTATGGAGGGAGGGATGGCTAGAAGAAGATATACATCTTTGCATGACATGTGTTCTTTGTTGTCTGTATCTGTAATTGTTTTTTTTCTTTCTTTCTTTTTTTATGTAATGCATGGCATGTTTTAAGTACTCTTTTTTTTAATGAGCTCACGTTCTTCAGTCTAAGATATAACTCAGTTTTACGGAAGTCATCTTCTACAGGTGTCAGTGGTTGTTGGAATATACAGAAGTTTTCCATTCCTCAAGGACTGCTGCCTGACAAACTTGCAAGCTGGCTTCTCTATGCTGTAGGAATTCAGGAATGGGATTTGATGAATCTGTCTCACAATGATGGCAGACATGCACCATGTTCCTGAATGCTTGAGGTACAGACTGCAGTCTGTTCAAGACTTGCTGAGATGCTAGGCAGTAAATCTTGGACATCTTGATTGGAAAACTGAAGTGATTACAAAAATAGCAAAAAGAAAAAAGTGAAAAAAAAGCTTAAAATACATACACTTCTGAAAGGTTCCTAGGAAAATATATAGGTCTGTAAGAACTGTATCCCATTCCCAGTTGCTTGTGTGCATGATACAAACAGTTAATAATTGCAAGAACAACAACCAGAAAACAACAAAGAATACTGTCAAATTCATCAGAAATGGCTATTCAGTCAGTACTGTTATTGTTATGAGTACTTCTATGGCACATGTCCTTAATTTGACACCAAACCCTTAGCGGTGTACAAACCACATTTTCCTTTACGCGAGGGGCTGTCTACCTGGGTAGAGCTGACTTAGGAGCTTTCTGTTGATAATGCACACAGTTATTTTCCGCATCAGTCAGTCTGTCAGTCAATCAGTTTTTATTCATATTTTCATTCTGTCTGTGCATGCTTTGCTTATATGTGTCATCCATACGGACCAAATGGCTTTCTCTTCTTAAAGTGTGATGGGATTACACATACATGCAAGATGTTATGCGTGCATTCACACCAGGGACCTCAGTTTATAGTCTCATTCAAAGGACTTATTGGGAAGTGGAGCAGAATCTGTGTAAACTTGGGGGGGGGGGGGGGGGGGGGGCATTGTGGTGGTGTTGGGGGAAGGGAATCGCCCAGTGTTGAAATGCCTCCGTGGAGATTTGAACCTGCATTTCCAGGATCACGAGTCCAGTGCACAACCAGCAGAGCTACCTATGGTAGATGGCGTAATAAGGAATAATGGATGGAACAATATTAGCAATTTTGCTCAAGCATGTTTGCCCCCCCTCCCCCCCACCCCCACCCTCTCACTCCCGACCCTATCACAAAGTGCAGAAAGAAACACACAGTCACATTGTTAGAGCATACGGTTGCGTAGACAATGGTTTGAGTTTAAATCAACAGGATTATGAATTTTTATGGTACCCAAAACACTCTGTTAAACCAGTAGTGAGAGGGCACTTGCTTCAGTTAGTAGAAGGTTAAGGTCACAGGAGAAGGCTGAGCTGCTTCTGTGATGCTCTACCCTACTTCACTGCCACTGTAGTCATTAGGCTATGAGGACTTTAACGTTAACGGAACTTCTAACCCACAGTGGGCTGATCCATTTTCCTCTTCTCTTCCACATGATGCATGCATGCATAGGTAGACTCACACATATGCACATACACGTTGCACACATGTACACGTATGCATGCGCACGTTATATATGTATGTGTGTGTATGAGTGCGTGTACGCGCGCGCACGCACACACACACACACACACACACACACACACACACACACACACACACACACACACACACACACACACACTCACACACTGCTGACTCATTCACTCACTCGCCCATGTCCAGGGTCGGTCATAGAAATCATGGCGTGATGGAATTTTTTTAAAAAGCTGAAAAGTCATAAAATTTTGGGCCAACTCGAGGAACAGTCATGGAATTTGTCATAAAGTCTTTGAGAAACACAAATGCTTGGTATGGGCACATGTGTGTCAGTGTGCAGCTATCAAAGAAACATTTAGCCATTTACAAGCATCATTGACAGAGCAATTTTCAAAACAGTAGAAATTCATTTTTGTGTGTGAAAGTAGCAGATCTGTGTTCATTGTAATTTTTAAAAGTAGCATGGTGAAATCATCAAAAGGTGATAGAATTCTAAACTTCTCAACCCTTATGGACACTGTATGTTTCACGTTTTGTTAACTACAGTCACACAGATAAGACTCGGAGAAATCTTTTGATGCATGGTGATGAGGATGGTCAGTGGTTTTATTTTGGAGTGTGTTGGACTGGATTGCAGTGGTAGAATGCATTAGTGAGCGTCTTGTGCACATGTATGCAGCTGTACATGTGTGTACTGTGTGTGTGTGTGTGCGTGTGTGTGTGTGTGTGTGTGTTTGTATGTGTGTGTATGTGCATGTGTGTGTGTGTGCATACATGCATGCATGCGTGCGTGCATGTGTGCATGCATGCACGTGTGTGTGAATGAATTTTACTTCAAGAGGGTAGTGAGATTAGCTTTTGGTAAGAGAGAGAGAGAGTGAGAAAGAGAGAGAGATAGAGAGATATTAAACTGAGACCATGTTCAATGCATTAAATTCTGAGGGTTGCTTTAAAATACAATGTGATTTACATTTGTCAGTGATTTGAGCAGTTGTTTGGACAAACCTTTTTTTTTCTTGTTTTATTGAAGTATGTTTGAGATACCCTTAACAATTTTGTGAGTGATTATCAATAAAAAGGTGGTTTTTGATCTTGTTTTTTGAAAACAAAATGATATTAATATGGAATATCACAATGCCACTCATCTAATTTTCGGCCACGTGGCCTTTTTCAAGAGAAAAAAACAAAAACAATGCAACTACGTGATGTCCATCTTTTCTTTGCTCTGACCAGTTGCCAAAGATGGACATCATGTAGTTGCGTTGTTTTTGTTTTTTTTTTCTCTTGAAAAAGGCCACGTGGCCGAAAATTAGTAGAGTGGCATTGTGATTTTCTATACTGTTTTCTTCCCTTCGGAGGACTACTGCTTTTGTTTCTGATATCTATTTTGTTTGTGAAAAATAGATATGATATTACTATGATTTGTGTTTCTGGTTACCCAGGTCATAAGCATTCTTTTGTTAATGCCAATTTTTGTATCCTATGCTGTTATATGAAAGAAAATCTTTCTAAAAAGAATAATTTCTGCATTTTGCTTGACTGTTTCTTCTGCAGGAGACAAATTAATGATGAAGTAAGGTGAGTAAAATTAGGTGTATGGTGTTAGAGGTATGTGTGTGTGTGTATGTATGTGTGTGTGTGTGTGTGTGTGTGTGTGTGTGTGTGTGTGTGTGTGTGTGTGTGGGTGCATGCATGTGTGTGGATGGGCGTGTGTGTTTGTGGTGTGTGTGAGACATAGATGTTGTGCGTGTGTCAGTAAGTGTAGATTGTGTGTATGTGTGCACGTGCATGCGTGTACACATGTGTACACATGCGTGTGTGTGTGTGTGTGTGTGTGTGTGTGTGTGTGTGTGAATATTCTTGGGCACCATGATCATTTTAGTGCAAATTCTCCCTCTTTTCCCTCCTCATTTCATCAGGACAATGATGGGTTCTCTCTTCCCTTGCCTGGAGGCAGAGCTGGAAGCATTTCTTACTCATGCAGAGAAACAGGACGGCATGTAAGATCCAGTGTTTTAATAGAAATGTTTGTGTGTGTGTGTGTTTGTGGGCTGTGTGTGTGTGTTCGTGCGTGCGTGCATGTGTGTGTGTGACTCTCTTCCTCTCTTTATTGCTCTCTTCCACTGCACAAGAGTTCTTTCTCTAATCTATCTCACACATTCTAGATTCTTATGTTATCAGTGTGTGTTGTCTGTTTATGTGTATGATTTCTATTGTGCCGTTTGGTATTACGTTATACTGTTTTTGTCAAATATATATCACTAGCGGAATATGTGCATGCATGTTTAACATGATGTGAAAATTATGTCAGCCATTTTTTGCATGGTTTACTTCATAACGCCTTTTTTTTCTTTTGGAACATCAATAAAAGTAAATTGAAATGAACAAAGACAAAAATGCTCCAGAAAAAAACAAGTGCTTGATCAAAGGTAGTTGAGACTTTTTTCACGTAATCGGAAATGAAATGAGGCAGGGAACAGTAAACAATAAACAGTAAACAAGTGGGGTATTTTTTGCTCCCATAAGAAAACCTAACACAGAGTAACTTTTATTCAAGACTGGCACAGCCTTTTAAACTTGAATAAAGTCAGACAAATACATTGACGAACAATCTAATAGTGTGGGAAAAAAACAAGCGCAGGCCAACAACTGAACTGTCTTCAGCCGTGTCTCCCTGATGAGTTCCGACCCAGCGGACGAAAGGCCTCGGAGCAGGCAATACAAATATATCTGCCTTCAAAAGGGATTGCGATGGTTCCCTTATGCAGCTAGTGAAGAGTTTTCATATCTGTAACATATTTTCTTAATTTCATGTTCCCAGTTTCTCCATCTTCAAACTCCCCCTACCCTCCCCCTCCCCCTCCTTAAGTCCAAATCTTTGCCAAGTCATTACTATGAAGACAGTTCAGTTGTTGGCCTGCGCTTGTTTTTTCCCCCACAATTAGATTGTTCGTCAATGTATTTGTCTGACTTTATTCAAGTTTAAAAGGCTGTGCCAGTCTTGAATAAAAGTTACTCTGTGTTAGGTTTTCTTATGGGAGCAAAAAATACCCCACTTGTTTACTGTTTTTTTTTTCACGTAGTTTTCAATTGGAGGTTTCAGTATTTCAACGTTATTAACACCTGTACATCAGAACATAAATACAGACATGTTTGAATGAGCTACTCAGCATTAAACATCTTGTCACATAGTGTTAGGGTGTGTATGATCAAAAGCTCAAAAAATTTATTGCAGATTTTATGAAGACTTTGTTTTGAGATGTTCCACCTGATATGATTTTCAATTTTCTACAGGAAATTGGTATTTTTCGTATGATCCACGTAGTTGGTGATATTGTTTGTTTAAGATCAGTCTTTGGCATATACTTTCTTTTAGACCAGCCGCCGTGGCGAAGTGGTTAGCGTCGCGGACTCCCGGCTGGGAGGTCGTGGGTTCGAATCCTATCAGAAGTCATGTGGGTTTTTCTGCCCCGACCGGCTCCTACCCACAGTTGAGTTTGCTGCGGACTCAGTTGGGAAGACTGGGACCACACACTCGAGTTTCATCCACTTAATGGATGCGTTTCTGAGAGTGTTGCTCAAATTTCCTGACCAACACTGCAGGTGCCTGTATCTCTCGGGCCTGGTTAATGCCAGGATATATTATGAAAGGAAGCGTAGAGTACAGCCCTGTCATGTAGTCTCAGACCGAAATGGAAATCCGTAGCATCATCTTAATCATCCTCATTCTCATCGATCAGCATTAAAAAAAAAAAGTCTCAGATTCTGTGGCCCTTCATGCCCTGCTCTCATGGTGACCTCAATTTCAATGTCCTCTCCACGTCTGTGGCCTTGGTTTGGTTCCGTCGGGGTCACCGGTATCGGCGAGTCCATGGGGGCTGTCGTTGGACGGATGTGGTGGCGCCCTCTGGAGGGAGAGCTCACTCACGCCGGCTCCGCGACTAAGCAGTTATTGTCGTCAGTGGGGGGCTTAGTAGGTGGTGTCCTGCGTATGTTAGATCAGAACAGGCACCACTGAACACCACCGAAGTGACTCGGCAGCAGTGCAGTGTCTCCTCCGGTGGGTTGCCTCTTAACGACTTGACATTGACTGCTCCCTGTGGATTGCTGGTGCCGGGGCTGCGGCGGGGCCGACCGGGCTGTAGCTGTGGACGGGGTGTCGGAATGAGCGGCGTGGATGCACTGCCTCTGAGGTGGCGCAGAGGTTGGGACAGCACAAACAAAAAAAAAACAAAAACAAAAAAAAAACCCACCTTTTAGATCAGTCTTTTAGTTTCAACAATTGACTTGGTTTGTATTTCTTTTGATCAAGTGTTTTTTTTTTTGTTTTTTTTTAACTTCTGTTCATTTTGAAAAAAGAAAAGAAAGAGAACAGACGTACACATGTAAATACTGATAATGCTAACAGGTCATTGACATTGAAGTAAAAAAAAAGATGTAAGCAAAGATCGATGGGAAAAAAGGAATACAAAAAGAATAAGAGAAGAAGGAAGAAAGTTGAAAAAAGAGGGAAATGGAGAAGAGTTTATCTAAAGACGAACAGAGAGAGAGAGACAGACAGACAGACGATCAGACAGAGACAGAAGAGCAACACAGCAGTATCAGCTTGAGTAACAATGAATGTTTGTTGAAATGTGGGTTGCAAAACATACATATCACATTGTAAAAGGTTGTCCACAACAGTGGGTACATAAAGACTACATACAACGTCAGTTGGGCCTGTATTTCTGCAGTTGGTTCACATTTTTAGCCTCAGCATTTTAATGTAAATTGCGGTATTTTACATTGGATTTCAGCCCTGCTGTGGCATGCACGGGTTGACTGGGCAAATGTGATGACTTGTACAGTAGTGAAAGAGATGACTTTAAATGAGGGGGATGACACTATGTGAGCAGGTACACCATGTACATGTTGGTGCGCATGAGTCAGCACGTCATCAACAACCAGCATATGGGGTCCTTCCTGGGCAAGACCTTTGGCAACTGCCTCATCAAAGTCAAGAGAGGCTTTGACAAATGTGTTGTGAGTGACGCTATCTTTTTTGTCTGTGTGGTTTGTGTCTTTTTTTCTTTTTTTTTGTATCTGATTTTCAGCATCAGTTGATGGTTCACCGTTTCAGTTTTCAAGACAGGTATTTAACGAAACAGGTAAGAAAAATTTTGTTTCTGTGTAAGAGCTCTCTATGAGTTGTTATCAGTGTTTAATGACATTTGATAAAAGAAAAGAGGAAAGAGAGAGAGAGAGAGAGAGAGAGAAAGAGTGAGGTGTGTGTGTGTGTGTGCGCACATGTGCATGAGCGCGTGTATACATGCATGCTAGTGTGATTTTGTCAGGTTGATGTTATTTCAAGATTCTCATTTTATTTCTGTGTTGTTTTGTGTATTAGTTGTGCTTTTTTCTTGCTACTACCATTTTACAAATATTAACACACTTATGCGCTCTCACTTACTCAGGAGATAAAGCGCATTGTAAATCTCAAGTATCAATGCAAGAAGCTTTTTGAACAGCTAGCATCAGTACAGTCAGTTTTGGGTGTAGCGGTCAGGCATAAAGTCCTCACTATGTGGTGGAAATCCATCACTGGAAATGCATTCTCCTCAATTCTCAAAAAAAACATCAGCTGAAAAAGAAAAGAAAACAAGCTTCAGTTTTAGAGGAAAGCCCCAGAAGAGTATTGTGGTTCACTGAACAGTTTGCGAAGAACTCCATGTTGGTATAGGCTCAAAATAAATGGCTAATGAATACTCGCTTTTCAAAATCTGGTCAGTGGAATTTCCCTTTCATCCCTCTCTCACCCCTCTCACCACCCTCTCCTTTCCTCCATGCCCCTCCCCCTTCCCTCCCCCCCCCCCCCCCTGTTACTTCTGCTTCCTTTCCAACTCCCAAGCCACTTTTTACTAATTTTTTTTTTTTTTTTTTTTTTTGGGGGTGGGGGGGTGGGGGGGGGACACCTTGAGTCATCCTAAACTGATGTGTCTCCCTCTGACTTTCCCCTTTTCTTTTATTGCTGACATTTTAAGCACTGAGTATTTGAAGGATACACATCAGGCAAACTGATGGCCGTGTCAGTGATGGTCATGGCTCTGTTGGGTTGTTGAAGGATACACATCAGGCAAACTGATGGCCATGTCAGTGCTGGTCAAGGTTCTGTTGGGTTGTTGAAGGATACACATCAGGCAAACTGATGGCCATGTCAGTGCTGGTCAAGGTTCTGTTGGGTTGCTGCAGGATACACATCAGGCAAACTGATGACCATGTCAGTGCTGGTCAAGGTTCTGTTGGGTTGTTGCAGGATACACATCAGGCAAACTGATGACCATGATTGTCAGTGATGGTCAAGGTTCTGTTGGGTTGCTGCAGGATACACATCAGGCAAACTGATGGCCATGCCAGTGATGGTCAAGGTTCTGTTGGGTTGTTGCAGGATACACATCAGGCAAACTGATGGCCATGTCAGTGATGGTCAAGGTTCTGTTGGGTTGTTGCAGGACACCATGATTCAGGGGGTGAAGGAAGTCAAGGTGTCCAAGAAGAATCGATGTGGTATCATCAGTTTTGTGCATCAGTTTGAGGTGAGCTCAGTGTGTGTGTGTGTGTGTGTGTGTGTGTGTGTGTGCATGGGTGCATGGGTATGTGTGTGTGTGTGTGTAGTGTGTCTGTGTATGTGTATGTGTGTCTGTGTGCATGTGTGTGTGAGTGTGTCTGTGTGCATGTGTGTGTGTGTGTGTGTGTGTGTGTGTGTGTGTGTGTGTGTGCGTGCGTGTGTCCAGAATATTCATTTTAGAGTTTGCCGAAGATCTGATTCAAGTTTTCCACTGCGCATGTTTGACATGTTTTCTTGCGTTGACATGTTGGATGTGTCTTTTTTCTTGCCAAGCTAGAAGCATTGAGTGGGATTCAGTTTGTGAGTGTTTGTGTGGAAATGAACTAAGATGTTGCACATTATGGAATCTGAAGATTCTTTGAAGCTTCAGACTGTTGAGAGGGAGGAGTGGGAAACCAGTGGAAATGGGAACGGCTCCAGGAAAATGACGAAGAAGGCAAGATTGCGCATGACATGTGGTGTTGAAATGCTGATTTGTCTAGTGTTTGCTTTTGCAGGATTTCTTCCCAGAGGATCAATTTTAACTTTCATTACAGTCTCTGATACTTTTTCAACTCAGAAACTTTTATCAGTTTTTCACCAAAAAACTCTCAGGAGAAGCAAGATTATGTGTGTGTTATGCCTGAAAAGCTTCAGTGTCAGCCTTTCCCCCCAAGACCCTAGAGCACAGCGTTGCCCTGCACCCACCAGGGCCTTGAAGGCCCCTGGACCCGGCCTAATGGAAGTTTTTAAAATGTTCCAGATGTCACCCATGCATGTGTGTGTATAAGTGTGTGTGTGTGTGTGTGTGTGTGTGTGTGTGTGTGTGTGTGTGTGTGTGTGTACATATGAGTGTTAATGCATGCAGTTTTGTATTACCTTCTCAGATGCACCTATTAATATTATTCAAAATGGGGAGCACAGAGGAAATGTACATCTTGTTTTGATGAACAGGGTAGGCAGTGGACGTTGTAAACAATATCAAGGAAACATAACTGTTCTGTACTGATAAATAAGATAGATACAGAATGACAGAAATGACGTCTGGAGTTCAGCAGGTATCATGTTAAGAACTACACTGTAAAGTCTGCAGTTGAAGTGTGTTCCCAGTGTGTGTTCCAGTTCGGAAACAGCTGTAATGAGATTATTTATCCATGTCTGTCAGGATTTTACCAACCTTGCGGAAGCTATCTTCAAAGGGTCTGATCGTCGCACCGACCTGAACAAAGCGTACAGCAAAATGGTGCGTGTCCTGTTTGAACAGATACAGAGGGTGGCTGTGGAGCACCAGAAAACTCCACGTGAAGTGGTGGTCATGGGTAAGAGACTGTGTGTGTGTGTGTGTGCGTGTGAGTGTGAGTGTATGTGTGTGTGCATGTGTGTGTGTGTGTGTGTGTGTGTGCATGTGTGTGTGTGTGTGTGTGTGTGTGTGTGTGTGTGTGTGTGTGTGTGTGTGTGTGTGTTATTGTGTGTGCGTGTGTGTGTGTGTGTGCATGTGTGTGTGTGTGTGTGTGTGTTATTGTGTGTGTGTGTGTGCGTGTGAGTGTATGTGTTGTGTGTGTGTGTTGTGTGTCTGTGTGTGTGAGTGTGTGTGGGCTTATGTTTCAAGGGTGGTGGGGGATGCAAGGATATAAAGGAACTGAAACTTTGGCAAGGCTTGAGGATCAGATGAGGGAGTGGATTGCCTGTGTTGAAGTGGGTTGATGGCTGGATGTGTGATGTATGTGTATGTGTGCCTTTTTTTCAAATGTGCTTTATGTACAGGCTGTGTGTGTGTATGTGTGCGTGTGTATGCGTGTGTGTGTTTAACGTTTTAACATTTAACGTCTATCCACTATTCGTGATATTAGACAAAAAAACAAAAAACAAAAACAAAAAAAAAGACAACAAAAAAAATGGGTGTGCATATGTATCTGCATGCGTGTGTGTGGGCTTGCTTGCTTGCTTGCTTACATTTGTGTGTTTCAGATATGAAGTCATGTTTAACTCAATATTTTTTTCTCCCCCCAAAATGTTCAAGGCATGAATTATTTGTTGTTGTTTTTCTCTTTTGCAGAGAACTTTCACAGGATGTTCTGTAAGTAACCACATATATCTTCAATTCCTATTTGTTCTACATCTGTCTCATGGTAAAGTAGGACACTTGTTTCAGTCTTTAGGGGTGCTTAACATTAGCCAAGAGGTACAATATTCTGACTATTGCTGATTCAGGTTTGAACTACTGTAGGATGGTGAAATCTAATGGGGAAGAGCGCTTAAATCAAAGAATAAATAGAGAAGATCAAAAGAATTCAAGATATTGAAAACTTGTTTGAGAATATGTTTGTAATGTCTTTCTCCCCATCGTGGCTTAAACCAATAGTCTTGAGCTCGATGTAAGGTGATCTCTTATTGGTGATCTCTTATCTTGAAAATGAAAAGTAGGGAAGTTAAAGAGAATGTGTTCCGTATCTATACCACTTCAAGTCTGATTAAAGGCAATACATTGTTTTGTTTTTTTCTGTGCCATCATGTCTGCGATCTGATGTAGTGTGACAACATATTCTATATGTCTTCGTGACTGTTAGTACCTTGTATGATTATTGCTTTTTTGTATTTTCACATTCTTCTCACACTTTTTCAGTGCACAGTTTCAGTACATGTATTTCCCACATTGGTATATGATGTGAAAGCAGCTGTATGTGAGGACTCCTCGTGATGTGATGCCAGACATCGTAATCATTGGGAGCTTCTGACGGAACTGGGCATACATGATTTTGGAATGTCACCACTTACATTTGAAACTGCTAGTACCAGATTAAGTAGTAAATGTTAAAATCTCTGTGAGGCACTGTGTGTGTGTGTGTGTGTGTGTTGCACCTGCAGCAATACTGTCGCACCTGAAGAATGCAGGGCTGGAGGGGGACAGGAAGGAAGCCAAACAACGCTACACGGACAACATGCAGGCCTACACCACCAACCTGCTGGGACGACCCCTAGAAAAGCTGCATGTGGGTGCTTGTGTCTTCACTGTTGTCTTCACTAATGATAAAAATGAAGAGTTGCATCATCATTGTCGTCATTATGGTGTGGTAATGAACAGTGGTGTCTCAGTTGCTGTCATCATCATGATAATGGCAATGAAGAGTTGCATCATCGTTATCATCATCATTACGATAATAGTGATGAAGAGTTCCATCATCATTGTCGTCATCATAATGATAGAAATGAAGAGTAGTATTACTGTTGCTGTCATCATTATCATAATGGCAATGAACGGTTGCATCATCGTAATCATCATGATAATGATAGTACTGAAGAGTGGCATCACCATTGTTGTCATTATTATTGTAACAATGATGGAGAGTTGCATCATCATTGTCATCTCATCATGATGATAATAGCAACAAATAGTTGCACAATTACAGTCATCATCATAATGATAGTAATGAGGAGATGCGTCATCATTCTCATCATCATCATCACAATAAAGGTAACAAGGACTTGTCTAGTACTTTTTACACACAGCTGAAAGGACTTAATGTCAACATCTGGATGGGCCTGGGTGTAGCTGTCTTATAGGGCAGTGGGGGTGGATGGCATGAGAGAAATGCTGCTGAGGGGACATAGTAGATGGCACAGCCAGAGAGAGAGAAAAAAAGAAAAGATAACTCCTGGTACCTGCATCAGTGGTTGCTCTGTTTTCAACATCAGTCTGCCAGCAAAACTGCTACACTTTAATTTGGAAGTGGTTGACACCAGTTCACGATGACAGTTAACAAGCAGAGAAAAAGAATTTCAGACAGTTATGACCTAAATGAAAAAAAAAAATGCTACTTGTGTTGTGGATGAACAGACTTCTTGTGAAGGTGATCAGCCTCAACCCCCTGTGCAGTGTGTGATACTGGTTGTGTTGCAGATTTTCTTTGAGGGAGTGGAGGCCAGGGTGGCGGCGGGGGTGGCGCGGGCAGACGTGGGATTTCAGCTGGCCTTCAGCAAGACGGAGCTGAGGAAAGTCATCAAGGAGTACCCAGGCAAAGAGGTAGGCTGCTTGAGGGTCAAGAAGAAAAGCACTCATCTGCTCTTGTGTACATGTATCATCAAGGGCACTTTTCCTGAAATTGATGCAACTGATATTTTCTTTTGGGATTGTTTATTATATGCTATAATTGTTTGTTATATGTATTTTCTTTTGGGATTGTTTATTATATGCTATAATTGTTTGTTATATGCTATCCATGTGTACCTTCCTTGAGCCAGGGCTACTTTACATGAGCTTAGGACATGCAATCTTTTGGAGTCCTGATTTTCCCTTTTGTGGTGTTGGTACCAGCCCAGACTACTTGTACAATCTCTTTGAGCACTTGGTTGTGCCTCCATGTGTCCTTCCTTGCCTCATCCAGAATGAAATTCAAGCCAAAGAAATCACGGTGTCTCTCACTGAGGAAAGGAAAAGTGGCTGAATCTGTGGTCTTCAGTGTTGCCAACCAGGCCATTCCAGCAGTCACAGAAGAGCCAGTCAAGAGCCTTGGAAGATGGTATGATGATTTGCTGAAAGACACACAAAGAGCAAAAGAAACCAAACAGATGTCGGAAGAAGGCTTGGAGACCATTGACCAGTGTGGGCTCCCTGGCAAATACAAAGTCTGGTGTCTGCAGTTCATGCTGATACCAAAGCTCCTATGGCCTCTGATGATATACGACATCTGCACCAGCATAGTGGAGGCAATGGAAGCCAAAATCAACAAGTTCACTAGGATATGGCTTGGTGTCCCACTCTGTCTGACTGACATAGCGCTGTACTGTCGCCAAGCAAAGCTGAAACTACCACTGAAATCCATCCTGGAGGAATACAAAGCAGGGAAGATCAGACTTCAAAGCATGCTGGAGGACTCAGGAGACAAGGTAGTAGAAGCAATCAAGCCCCAGCTGAAGACAGGCAGAAAATGGAAAGTTCAAGAGGCGATGGGTTCTGCAAAAGAAAGTCTCAAGATCAGAGAAATAACAGGACACACACAGACCAACAGACAAGGACTGGGGGTGACCAAAACTGAATGGTGGTCAAAGGCCAAAGGAAAAGCCAAAAGAGACATGATGATTCAGGAGATGAGAAAAGAAGAAGACCAAAAAAGACTCCAAAAAGCAGTCCAGCAGAGCCAGCAAGGGCAATGGACAACATGGGAGAATGCACTCCAAAGAAGTCTCACATGGAATGACATTTGGCACATGGCCCCTCTCAGGATCAGCTTCATTCTCAGATCTGCATATGACCTTCTGCCCTCAAATGCAGACCTGGTGAAGTGGGGAAAAACAGACGATCCTGCATGCCCCCTCTGCCATGAAAAACAAACAGTGGAGCATGTCCTAAGCTCATGTAAAGTAGCCCTGGCTCAAGGAAGGTACACATGGAGGCACAACCAAGTGCTCAAAGAGATTGTACAAGTAGTCTGGCTAGTACCAACACCACAAAAGGGAAAATCAGGACTCCAAAAGCACCCGCAACATTCTTCACGGCAGGAGGCAGCAAATCATGGCCAAGGACAACAGTGCCACTCGGAACATGCAGGCAGAGTCGGCTGGACGAGGCATATGACTGGGAGTGCACTGCAGACCTCCCAGAACGGAAGAGTCACCCAGAGATCATCAGCAAGAGTGGCATGAGACCAGACATAGTAGTCTACTCTCAGTAAACCAAGCAGCTGATCATGATTGAGCTCACAGTGCCATATGAGAACAGAATGGAGGCAGCTCAAATCTACAAGACTGAAAAGTATGCTGATCTGGCAAACAGTCTGAGGAGAGAAGGCTATCAGGTCAAAGTCCTCACTGCAGAAATTGGAGCTAGGGGGTTTGTAGGAACGTCTGCATACAGCCTCATGAAACAGCTCTCAGTTGCAGGGAGGGGAAAACCCAGAGCCCTGAAAGCAATGGCAAAAGCGGCAGAGAGGTGTTCAAGCTGGATCTGGTCAAGGAGGAACAAAAGTGAACTTCATAAGGCTTAACTTTCCTACAGATATCAGGTGCCCCAGTGGCTCAGTGGTTAGAGTGCGAGTCATTAAGTGGAAAATGAGCATGTCCAGAGGGTCATGGGTTCGAATCCCAGCCATGGCTCATCCCAAGATGGGAAAAAAAAAAAGGGCAGCAGAGGGACATCCGGAGTCATGAACCGGGTGTGGCCCAACCCCCCTAGAGTGTCAGGAGATAGGGCCGAAACACTTGCTTGAAGGGGGCTTCTCTTCTGAGGACTCTCTGCTGCCACGCTCTCCAGGAGTTTCTTTCTACTTAGACTATGTTAAACCGATATGCTATCTAAGCCATTTTACAAGCTCTGTTTGGTAGAATTTAGTGCTGAATGCAGTAGTTGATGGGACCAGTTAATCTGTTTGTGTTTACCCAAATGTTGGCTCATCTATTTCCAGGAAAAGTGGACTTGGCTGTATGTATTGGCACGCATGTGCATTGTACATGTATGTATGCAGGCACAGACAGACAGACACATCTTTACTTTTACCTTTACTGTTATATTTTACAATAAAGATTTATCGCCAAATTGCTTTTCATCTGCCCAGGTGAAGAAAACTCTGGAACACCTGTACAAGAAAGTGGAGAAACAGCTGTGTGAGGAGGAAAATCTCTTACAGGTAAATAGTGCTTTAACATAGTCAGCTGATTACAGAGTAAACCTTCGCCTCATGGAACATGGTAGTGAATAGTAAGTACTTTTTGACACTGTCGGCTGTTATGACATAAGCCCTTAACAAATCACTGCATTGAATATAGAGATAGACAGTCCTCTTTGACACTGGTGACTTGGAAGTATTACCAGTGGTATTCTTGCTTTCAAGGCTGGTGGTTGTCCACTACGTCACTGTTCCATGAAGTATACCTTTCTTGCCATGTGCAGGTGGTTGTCCACTACGTCACTGTTCCATGAAGTATGCCTTTCTTGCCATGTGCAGGTGGTTGTCCACTACGTCACTGTTGCATGAAGTATGCCTTTCTTGCCATGTGCAGGTGGTTGTCCACTACGTCACTGTTGCATGAAGTATGCCTTTCTTGCCATGTGCAGGTGGTTGTCCACTACGTCACAGTTCCATGAAGTATGCCTTTCTTGCCATGTGCAGGTGGTTGTCCACTACATCACTGTTCCATGAAGTATGCCTTTCTTGCCATGTGCAGGTGGTTGTCCACTACGTCACTGTTGCATGAAGTATGCCTTTCTTGCCATGTGCAGGTGGTTGTCCACTACGTCACTGTTCCATGAAGTATGCCTTTCTTGCCATGTGCAGGTGGTTGTCCACTACATCACTGTTGCATGAAGTATGCCTTTCTTGCCATGTGCAGGTGGTTGTCCACTACGTCACTGTTCCATGAAGTATGCCTTTCTTGCCATGTGCAGGTGGTTGTCCACTACATCACTGTTCCATGAAGTATGCCTTTCTTGCAATGTGCAGGTGGTGTGGCATGAAATGCAAGATGTGTTCATCAACCAGTACAAGCACTACGACGACCTGATGAAGAAGTGCTATCCTGACAGTCAGATCTCCCTGGAGTTCACCATCGACAATGTCCTCCAGTACTTTTCTGACATTGCCCAGTCTCACTGAATTGGGACTTTCTCTGAAGATGGGGTGTGGCTGCCATGGCAGGGTGATAGCAAACAGCCATACATGTCACCTTCTTTCCCTGTGAAGTACAATCAGATGACATGACCTGTGCTTGGGAAGATGCATGTGTACCTTCAGAGTGTTCAGTAAGGGAACGCAAACAAGTAACAAACAACTGAAAACAGACTTTGTGTGTATTTTTGCTGTCAGTTACAGGGACAGATTTGTCATGTTCAGGTTCAGACTGTTTTAATAGTGTGGCTGTTTGGTTTTGAAAAAAAGAAAAAAAACAGAGTGTTACTGCTATTTTGTGAGTTCAGAAGAGTTGGAATCATACTCCAGAAACAAAAACATAGCGCTACTCGGAATATTATGTTTGAAATAAAAACAAGGATATTATTTGAAAGAGTCATACTCGGAATATTATGTTTCAAATAAAAAGATGGATGTTATTTTTTGGGTTTGAGAACAGCTGGAGCTGGAATATTGAAAGCAATCGGAAATTCTCACACGTTTTATACAAAGCTAGTAACAAAACTAAGAGAGCTGTTGAAGTTTGAGAGCCAGTGGAAGGATTGATGGCTGTGTGATTTGAAATTAGGGTGAGAGCATAGCAGGTGCTTGTAAAACAAGAGTCAAAATGTAACATTGGTTAATTTGTAAGTAGCTTTTCAGGATTAGAATGTATCACAACAAAATTCTCTTATTTAAAACGCAACACTTGTGTATGATATTTTGGAGGTATTTTTCTTCTTACCTTCCGTGTATATTTCTTTAACACATCACTGTTGGTTTCTGCACAAAACTGAGCTAGGAACATTTGCTGGGTGCAGCACCTTCTCTTTTCAGTGCACACACCCATACAGTGGCCTGTTGTAAAATACCTAGTGTGTCTAGCATGGCAGGCTCAGGGTCTCTTTTAAAAGCCCTCTACCCAGACCAGCACTGCTGGAGGACTGTGGAGGGGAAGGAGACAGGAAGTGAAGATGGGGGGAGGGGTGGGGGATGCGAAGAAAATGCCATTGTCAACACAGGTGTGAATTAGATATTTGTTAACTCCCAGGCCTGCGTTTGAGGTTGCTTTAAGAGTCACAAGAGTCCTCATTGTATTTCTTATGGTTGGGATTGCTAACTAATGGGCTGCCAAATCTCATGCTCTTCTGTTTTTCCATTGTTTATGGATGTTTTGTATGGTAACTGTGATGAATGTGTACATTTTGTTACACCAGTTGTAAACGTAAGCTTCTTGAATAATACTGCCTACTGTCATGAAGCTGACATGTATCTTTGCAGGTGTACACTTTCATGAGTGTGTGTGTGTGTGTGTGTGTGTGTGTGTGTGTGTGTGTGTGTGTGTGTGTGTGTGTGAGATAATAGTACATCTCAAATAGAGGTGCCACCGTAATACGCAGTTTCTGTTAATATTTATTATCGTATGCGTATGCTTTCATAAACTGCACATAGGGAAGTACAAGCGTGAACATATAATTGCTTTATGTGTGTGTTTATGTATGTGTGCGTGGGCGTATATATGTGTGTGCACATTTGTGCGTATGCTTGCATGTGTCTGTACCCTTGTGTCTGGTTTGCTATAAATTATATGGTACTGTGCTAAGTGGTAATTTGTCTGGTTTGCTATGAATTATATGGTACTGTGCTAAGTGGTAATAGCTTAGTGAAAAAAAAAAAGAAAAACTTGATGTCACCAGTGCATTTGTGTTTGAGCTGTGATTACATATAGAATATAATTTAATTTCAGCAGAAAATTCACTTTAATGGGCAAACAGCGTTCTAATCCCCAACAGGAACTGTCACGTACACACACACACACACACACACACACACAGATGCAGACATGTGCATGCACACACACACACACACACACACACACACACACACACACACAAGAGACATAGATGCACACACACACACACACACGCACGCACACACACACACAAAAATAGATTCACACACACACACACACATATGCGTGCACACACACACACACACACACACACATACTACAGCCCGTTGATTATTTCATCCCTTGAAGACACACAAAAAGGCGGAACTGAAAATAATTTGAAAGAGAAGTACAGAGCTGCAGCGAAGCTAATTCAAACAATTTTCAATAATTTTATCAACTTTGAAGTCTTACAATGCTAAGGTAACTCTGCATTTTTCAATTCAGAATACATGGTGCTTTTGAAAATACTCTGTTTTATGTTGAAGTGAAAGAGTGGTCCTGTTTCTGTTTGATTGTTAATGATGATTTCAAATATTGAATGGAAAGTTCATGCTGTGTGTGTATGTGTGGTGTGTGTGTGTGTGTGTGTGTGTGTATGTGTGTGTGTGTGTGTGTGTGCGCGCGCGCCATGAGAGAGAAACTGCATTTGAGTATAATTATCTGTGAATAGTTCACACAAGTTTTGCATTCAATGGTATGATGTTGAAATTAAAGTGAAAAAAAGAAAATCTCCTGTAATCAATGTACAATTTCCACACATTGTCTGGATTACTCAGTGATGTGTGTGCCAGGTGTTTGCTGGTGTGAGAGAGAGAAGGTGTGTGTGTGTGTGTGAGTGTGTGCGTGTGTGTGTGTGTGTGCACCATCTCATTGGCATTCCCACACCGCTCTCTCCGGCTCCCACACACTTCGCCACACCCAGTTTTATTTATCGTATGCCTGGCCGGCACCACAGTCCACAAGGGCCATCACCAACATCAAGTGGTAATGGCCACACAGCACAGGAGACACTGCGATGCTGCAGTCAATTCATTGGAGTTCAGCGGAGTGTGTGTGTGTGTGTGAGTGAGAGAGAGAGAGTGTTCTACAGTGTCTCTGCTCATCATCACGCATCGTGACTCGATTGAGCCTCATGATATGTCTCTGAGAGTGTTGCTCAAATTTCCTGACCAGTAGTGCTGGTGTGTGTGTCTCTCGGGCCTGGTTGATGCTGGGACTTGTTCTGCAGGTAGTGTAGAGCACAGACCTGTCATGTAGTCTCAGCCCAAAATGGAACTCCATAGTATTGTCTTCATCCTCATTAATAATCAGTTTAAGAAGTCTGGAAGTCGGTGGATCTTTTATGCCCAGCTTTTGTGATGATCTGACTTTCAATTTCCTATCCATTATTTGATCATGGTGAATTTGTGTCAGGA
>CM065728.1:11586672-11589172 GCA_033310375.1 Conus canariensis | reverse complement strand
GGGATCAGACAACAAGCAGAGGAAGATCAATGAACGCTTTAAAAAATCAAATGTGATTATGTGCAAATCATACATCTTCCTATCTAGCTTCTATAGAAGTGCAGCCAGTGTCTGGTCATTCTGATGTTTTGAAAAGCTCACGGAAATAAAAGAAGAATAAAAGCAGAGGCATATGAAAAGGCGAGAAAGGAAAAAGTGGAAGAATTGGGAGAAAGAGAAAGAACAAAAAGGAAAAAAAAAAAGAAAGAAACAGCAACAGGACAAGAAGAAAGAGCAGTAGCGAAAAGTAGGATGAAGAAGGAGAGGGGAAGAGAGAGAACAGCAGTAACACATGAACTATATAGAAGGAAAACGGTAGTAGTGGTAGTGGCAGTGGAAATGGTAGTTGTAGAAGTGGTTGTACTAGTATCAATAACACCAGCGGCAGCTGAAGCAATAGTAGTAGTAGTAGTAGTAGTAGTAGTAGTAGTAGTGGTGTGGTGGTGGTGGTAGCAGTAGTAGTGGTAGAAGTAGTGGTAGTAGTAGTAGTAGTAGTAGTAGTAGAAGAAGAAGAAGAAGAAGATGTAGAAGTGGTTGTAGTAGTATCAATAACACCAGCGCAGCTGAAGCAATAGTAGTAGTAGTAGTAGTAGTAGTATAGTAGTAGTAGTAGTAGTGGTGGTGGTGGTGGTGGTAGCAGTAGTAGTGGTAGAAGTAGTGGTAGTAGTAGTAGTAGTAGTAGTAGTAGAAGAAGAAGAAGAAGAAGAAGAAGATGGAAGAAAAGCAAAGGGATATACAAATGGCTGTTTGTCCTTTTCGATTCAGATGTCAATGAACTCTCGTCACCACAGGAAGTCTGGAAAGGAAGTATGAAAAGCAAAGAATGAATGAGTGAGATGGGATTAAAAAAAGAAGTACGCAGAATTCGTTACGCAAAAAACTCTAACAATTCAAACAGCAATAGTCAGAGCACTATATATGAGCAGTGTGTAGAGTACCGTGGACTGGCAGTGAGTGGGGTGAAAAGGCCATGTGTGCTGCTGGCAGTGACTGGGGTGAAAAGGCCATGTGTGCTGCTGACAGCGACCTTTTCCAGCCAGTGCTAAATGTCAGCAGAAAGAATAGCTTCAGGCCGCTGAAGTGACAGGCACGCTCTTTGAGTGCAGAGGTGTTCTCAATGTCAGTAGCAAATTTTCACACAGACGACGTTACATTTTTCTTTAAAAGCAACTGTGCATCCATTGAAGACTGATCATTCCTTTTTTCATTTTGACCACCGTGACAGATTCATTATGTATCTTACGATTCTGGGGGACAAAATTCAGTTATTGTTGGAAGAAAAGAGGTTGTTTTATTTGTTACTTTCATGTGGTTTTACTGGCTTGGTTCGCAATATGTAAGATACTTTTAAAATCTTAGCTATATCCGGCAAGATGAATTTGTATGTGGATTACCTTCATTCCATGTATATTCAAATCTTTTATGCCTGTTAACTGCTTGCCTTCAGTTGCATTAATTGATCACAAGCGCGCCCGCAACACACACACACACACACACACACACACACACACACACACACACACACACACACACACGACACGCACGCACGCACGCACGCACGCACGCACGCACGCACCACACACACACACACACACACACACACACACACACACACACACACAAGCACTGTTTAAGTTACTGAAACGAAATCATTATTGTTTGTATGACCTCACTTGATCAGTCATAGACTTTGTTTCAGATAGTTTTTTTTTTCAATTGATAACCTAATTTGCTTTGAATTTTGCTCTTGGCATTATCTGACTTTGTGCATAATTCTGTCCTTGACTGGTTGCAGCTATAATGTTAATTCCGAGGTTGGCGGGGCTAGAATCAACATGACTTGATTCGTTCACTTCAGAAATCCACAGGAAGCCCTGCCCTGAGCAAACGATCACGTCATGGAACCAGACTGGCCGGTGACGCACGCATGGAGGGGGTGTCAAACAACAAGGGGAGCAAGATCAATAAACACTTCATTTTGAATTTCATAAAGTGCAAATCATAAACTTTCTTTCTACAGTCTATCTCCAGGCTGTCACGGTCTGGTAAGGATGTTTGGAAAATCTAATGGGAAAATGAGAAATAAGAAACAGGAGCATAATAAAAGGCGCAAAAAGGGAAAATTGAAAAAATCAGAAAAACAAGAAAAAAGCAAGAAGGCAAGAAGGAGAAACATCAGTGAAAAGCAGAATGAAGAAGAATGAAGAGGAGAAGAAGAGAACAGGAATCATGAAAGAAGAACAACATGAAGAAAAAGATAATGGAAGAAGAAGAAGAAGAAGAAGAAGAAGAAGAAGAAGAAGAAGAAGAAGTAGTAGTAGTAGTAGTAGTAGTAGTAGTAGTAGTAGTAGTAGTAGTAGTAGTAGTCGTCGTCGTCGTCGTCGTCGTGGTTGTAGTAGTAGTGGTGGTGGTGATTGCAGTAGTAATGGTAGAAGAAGAAGAAGAAGAAGAAGAAGAAGAA
>CM065728.1:11566672-11571672 GCA_033310375.1 Conus canariensis | reverse complement strand
GGAGGAGGTGGAGGAGAAGGCAGATACAGAGCTAAGCCGTGCATTTGGAAGTCTGAAAGCAAAGGGATGACATGGTGACAAGACAGCAGCGGCTTTGACAGGGAACATGCCGTGTGGGGCACAGTGGTAACAACTGGATAGTGGGCTGTCCTGAACATGCCGTGTGGGGCACAGTGCAAACGACTGGACAGTGCGCTGTCCTGAGCATAGCATGCTGTGTGGGGCACAGTGCAAACGACTGGATAGTGGGCTGTCCTGAACATGCTGTGTGGGGCACAGTGCAAACGACTGGATAGTGGGCTGTCCTGAACATGCCGTGTGGGGCACAGTGCAAACGACTGGACAGTGGGGCTGTCCTGAACATGCCGTGTGGGGCACAGTGCAAACGACTGGATAGTGGGGCTGTCCTGAACATGCCGTGTGGGGCACAGTGCAAACGACTGGATAGTGGGCTGTCCTGAACATGCCGTGTGGGGCACAGTGCAAACGACTGGATAGTGCGCTGTCCTGAGCATAGCATGCCGTGTGGGGCACAGTGCAAACGACTGGATAGTGCGCTGTCCTGAGCATAGCATGCCGTGTGGGGCACAGTGGTAACAACTGGACAGTGGGGCTGTCCTGAACATGCTGTGTGGGGTACAGTGCAAACGACTGGACAGTGGGCTGTCCTGAACATAGCATGCCGTGTGGGGCACAGTGCAAACGACTGGACAGTGGGCTGTCCTGAGCATAGCATGCCGTGTGGGGTACAGTGCAAACGACTGGACAGTGGGCTGTCCTGAGCATAGCATGCCGTGTGGGGCACAGTGCAAACGACTGGACAGTGGGCTGTCCTGAGCATAGCATGCCGTGTGGGGCACAGTGCAAACGACTGGACAGTGGGCTGTCCTGAGCATAGCATGCCGTGTGGGGCACAGTGCAAACGACTGGACAGTGGGCTGTCCTGAACATGCCGTGTGGGGCACAGTGCAAACGACTGGACAGTGGGCTGTCCTGAGCATAGCATGCCGTGTGGGGCACAGTGCAAACGACTGGACAGTGGGCTGTCCTGAGCATAGCATGCCGTGTGGGGCACAGTGCAAACGACTGGACAGTGGGCTGTCCTGAGCATAGCATGCCGTGTGGGGCACAGTGCAAACGACTGGACAGTGGGCTGTCCTGAACATGCCGTGTGGGGCACAGTGCAAACGACTGGACAGTGGGCTGTCCTGAGCATAGCATGCCGTGTGGGGCACAGTGCAAACGACTGGACAGTGGGCTGTCCTGAACATGCCGTGTGGGGCACAGTGCAAACGACTGGACAGTGGGCTGTCCTGAGCATAGCATGCCGTGTGGGGCACAGTGCAAACGACTGGACAGTGGGCTGTCCTGAACATGCCGTGTGGGGCACAGTGCAAACGACTGGATAGTGCGCTGTCCTGAGCATAGCATGCCGTGTGGGGCACAGTGCAAACGACTGGACAGTGGGCTGTCCTGAACATGCCGTGTGGGGCACAGTGCAAACGACTGGACAGTGCGCTGTCCTGAACATGCCGTGTGGGGCACAGTGCAAACGACTGGATAGTGCGCTGTCCTGAACATGCCGTGTGGGGCACAGTGGTAACAACTGGATAGTGCGCTGTCCTGAACATGCCGTGTGGGGCACAGTGGTAACAACTGGATAGTGCGCTGTCCTGAACATGCCGTGTGGGGCACAGTGGTAACAACTGGATAGTGCGCTGTCCTGAACATGCCGTGTGGGGCACAGTGGTAACAACTGGATAGTGCGCTGTCCTGAACATGCCGTGTGGGGCACAGTGCAAACGACTGGATAGTGGGCTGTCCTGAACATGCCGTGTGGGGCACAGTGCAAACGACTGGATAGTGGGCTGTCCTGAACATGCCGTGTGGGGCACAGTGGTAACAACTGGATAGTGCGCTGTCCTGAACATGCCGTGTGGGGCACAGTGCAAACGACTGGATAGTGGGCTGTCCTGAACATGCCGTGTGGGGCACAGTGCAAACGACTGGACAGTGGGCTGTCCTGAACATGCCGTGTGGAGCACAGTGCAAACGACTGGACAGTGGGCTGTCCTGAACATGCCGTGTGGCGCACAGTGCAAACGACTGGATAGTGCGCTGTCCTGAACATGCCGTGTGGGGCACAGTGCGAACGACTGGATAGTGCGCTGTCCTGAACATGCCGTGTGGGGCACAGTGCGAACGACTGGACAGTGGGCTGTCCTGAACATGCCGTGTGGGGCACAGTGCGAAAAACGACATGGACAGATGGGGCTGTCCTGAACATGCCGTGTGGGGCACAGTGCGAACGACTGGACAGTGGGCTGTCCTGAACATGCCGTGTGGGGCACAGTGCAAACGACTGGACAGTGGGCTGTCCTGAACATGCTGTGTGGGGCACAGTGCAAACGACTGGACAGTGGGCTGTCCTGAACATGCCGTGTGGGGCACAGTGCGAACGACTGGACAGTGGGGCTGTCCTGAACATGCCGTGTGGGGCACAGTGGTAACGACTGGACAGTGGGGCTGTCCTGAACATGCCGTGTGGGGCACAGTGGTAACGACTGGACAGTGGGGTTGTCCTGAACATGCCGTGTGGGGCACAGTGGTAATGGCTGGACAGTGGGGCTGTCCTGAACATGCCGTGTGGGGCACAGTGCAAACGACTGGACAGTGGGGCTGTCCTGAACATGCCGTGTGGGGCACAGTGCAAACGACTGGACAGTGGGGCTGTTCTGAACATGCCGTGTGGGGCACAGTGCAAACGACTGGACAGTGGGCTGTCCTGAACATGCCGTGTGGGGCACAGTGCAAACGACTGGACAGTGGGGCTGTCCTGAACATGCCGTGTGGAGCACAGTGGTAACGACTGGACAGTGGGGCTGTCCTGAACATGCCGTGTGGGGCACAGTGCAAACGACTGGATAGTGGGCTGTCCTGAACATGCCGTGTGGAGCACAGTGGTAACGACTGGACAGTGGGGCTGTCCTGAACATGCCGTGTGGGGCACAGTGCAAACGACTGGATAGTGGGCTGTCCTGAACATGCCGTGTGGGGCACAGTGCATACGACTGGATAGTGGGCTGTCCTGAACATGCCGTGTGGGGCACAGTGCAAACGACTGGATAGTGCGCTGTCCTGAACATGCCGTGTGGGGCACAGTGCAAACGACTGGATAGTGCGCTGTCCTGAACATGCCGTGTGGGGCACAGTGCAAACGACTGGATAGTGGCTGTCCTGAACATGCCGTGTGGGGCACAGTGCAAACGACTGGATAGTGCGCTGTCCTGGCATAGCATGCCGTGTGGGGCACAGTGCAAACGACTGGATAGTGGGCTGTCCTGAGCATAGCATGCCGTGTGGGGCACAGTGCAAACGACTGGATAGTGGGCTGTCCTGAGCAAGCATGCCGTGTGGGGCACAGTGCGAACGACTGGACAGTGGCTGTCCTGAAACATGCCGTGTGGAGCACAGTGCAAACGACTGGATAGTGCGCTGTCCTGAACATGCCGTGTGGGGCACAGTGCAAACGACTGGATAGTGCGCTGTCCTGAACATGCCGTGTGGGGCACAGTGCAAACGACTGGACAGTGGCTGTCCTGAGCATAACATGCCGTGTGGGGCACAGTGCAAACGACTGGACAGTGGCTGTCCTGAGCATAGCATCCCTGTGTGGAACACAGTGCAAACGACTGGATAGTGCGCTGTCCTGAACATGCCGTGTGGGGCACAGTGCAAACGACTGGATAGTGCGCTGTCCTGAGCAACATGCTGTGTGGAGCACAGTGCAAACGACTGGATAGTGGGCTGTCCTGAGCATAGCATGCTGTGTGGGGCACAGTGCAAACGACTGGATAGTGCGCTGTCCTGAGCATAGCATGCTGTGTGGAGCACAGTGCAAACGACTGGATAGTGGGCTGTCCTGAGCATAGCATCCCTGTGTGGAGCACAGTGCAAACGACTGGATAGTGGCTGTCCTGAGCATAGCATGCGTGTGGAGCACAGTGCAAACGACTGGATAGTGGCTGTCCTGAGCATAACATGCCGTGTGGGCACAGTGCAAACGACTGGATAGTGGGCTGTCCTGAGCAAACATGCCGTGTGGGGCACAGTGCAAACGACTGGATAGTGGGCTGTCCTGAGCATAGCATGCCGTGTGGGGCACAGTGGTAACAACTGGATAGTGGGCTGTCCTGAACATGCTGTGTGGGGCACAGTGCAAACGACTGGATAGTGGGGCTGTCCTGAGCATAGCATGCTGTATGGAGCCTTGTGAGAGAAAACTTAAGAGTCAATGATCTCCATAAAAGTCTCAACCAAGCAATCAAAAATCAGAATTACAATAAAATAAGAGAAAATAGCGACCTCGCAATTTGGCAAACAACCCGTTAGTAGTCCATGACAAACAAGTAGTTTCTTTTGTGTACAAAGGTCATTTCATACATGTATGAGTCATCCAGCACCAATTCAAGAACTAGGTCAGAGGCTTTGTATTTAGCTTATCTGAAAACCGGGCAAATGATTGCCGGATCGGTTTTCACGCGCTGGGAAACCACCGCCAGCTCAGCATTATCGCCGAGAACACGGTCAACACAGAAACCACAGGTGGGACAGAATGCCTCTCCACCGCTGTCGCCTTTTCTTCGCTAGCTCGCGTAACGTGGTACAGGCTTGCATCGCACGTAGCTCCATCCAGTCTGTCAACTTCCATCCTATCAAACTTTTCTCCGTTAATGACCAGATAAGTGAAGACCATCACACAGCTCTGACTATTGGTCCTGGTTGATTCTACATGGGCGACAGTATCTGCCTTACGACAAGCACACGAAACGAAAATCCCTGCCAACTAAAACATGACAGCCTTTTCGTTATGAAAACATCGAGCGATTATCGGTGAGTCGGGTTTCCATTCCGTTTTTGGAATCGGCCAGACACGGTTTGCCTGGGATGTTCGAGTTTGCATTTCAACGAATTCCGAATGACACCCTCACAGTCCTTAT
>CM065728.1:11551672-11559172 GCA_033310375.1 Conus canariensis | reverse complement strand
CTTTCTAAAACCTGCTTGAGCTTCTGGTATATTACCTGTTCTTTCACAAAAAGCATATAACCTCTTATTCAAAATGCTGCTATACAATTTGCCAATAACATTTAATAGTGAAATTCCTCTATAATTTCCGGCTTTTTTGTGGTCACCCTTCTTGTGCAGTGGACAAATCAACTCCTTTGTCCAACTTTCTGGATACTGCCCACTGTCAAAGACTCTATTGAACAAAACATGTAAAAACTTTACCAGAACATTGTTTAAAACATGAAACACATTATTGTTATTGTTATTGTTATTACACACACACACAAACACACACACACACACACACACACACACACACACACACACACACACACACACACAACACATACCCTCTCTCTCTCTCTCTCTCTCTCTCTCTTCACGCATGCATGCACGCACAGAAATTACATTCGGGTAAACACACACAAACTTACACAGTCTATACGCGCATAAAGATTACACCATCACCCTGCTTTTTATCCCTCCGCCGATAGCCCCCCCCCCCCCCTCTACCAACCCCACCCCCCACGCACACATAAACACGTACACAGACTCTAAATATAAGCATTCACACACACACACACACACACACACACACACACACACACACACACACACACACACACACGCGCGCGCGCGCGCGCGCGCGCGCGCGAATGCACGTGCACACAAACACATACTTCCGTTGGTACCAGAGATTGCCTAACGGACATTCAGCATTCAGTGTTCTGGAGATAAGACGTGTCGTTTTTCTCCGTCGTGGACAATAACGATAAACGTCAGACA
The DNA here is from genome assembly GCA_033310375.1 of Conus canariensis. Taxonomy (NCBI): domain Eukaryota; kingdom Metazoa; phylum Mollusca; class Gastropoda; order Neogastropoda; family Conidae; genus Conus; species Conus canariensis. Next base: position 11,558,365 of record CM065728.1, on the reverse strand, counting down.
ACTGTCGTACTTACTGCATCTTAGAAAAAACATTTGGACACATTAGAGTGACTGGAGACGCAAACAGCATTAAAAGAGAGAGAGAGAGAGAGAAGAGAGAGAAGAGGAAGAGAAGTGGTCGGAGTGGTATAGACGGTATGAGGAGGGAGGAAGAAAGCGCAAGATAGATAGAGAGGAGTGTGTGCATGTGTGTGTGCATATGTGTGGTGTGGTGGGTGTGTGTGATAGTGTGGTGTGTGTGGGTGGTGGTGGTGCGTGCGTGATGGTGCGTGCGTAGTACGTGCGTGCGAGTATGGTGCGTGCGTGCGTGCGGTGTGTGTGTGCTGGTGGGGGGGTGGGGGTGGGGGGGTGGGACATGGGGGCGAAGTACGTGCTGGTAGTACGTGCGTGCGTGCGTGCGTGCGTGTGTGTATTTGTGTGAGTGTTGTGTTTGGGGGGTAGGGCTGAGAGAGAGAGAGAGAGAGGAGAGAGAGAGAGAGGAGAGAGAGTGAGAGAGAAGAGAGAGAGAGAGGAAGTGGAGAAAAACATAGGAGGGGCGAAGAGGGAGAACAAACTGGATAGTGTGTGGGGAGGTGACTGTCAATTTTATAGGGACATGTGCGGACACTGACTTTTCCCCAATCAGTGACCCATTAGTGGGCAGTCTGTTTTTCTCCTTCTGCTACGTCCATTGCCCATCTCGCTTCATCATCATCATCAGTCTAGAAGAAAAATGGCAAAGCTATTAATCGCGCTATTTAGCCATTCCTGTTACAAGAGTTAGAAGGCGATCTTGATGATGATGATGACGTTAAAGATGAAGAAGACGAGCAGAAGGAAGGAGATGAACAGTGGGTGGAGGAGGAGGAGGAGGAGAAGAAGAAGAAGAAGGAGAAGGAAGAGGAGGAGGAGGAGAAGAAGAAGAAGAAGAAGAAGGAGAAGGAGGAGGAGGAGAGAAGAAGAAGAGAGAAGGTGGAGGAGGAGGAGGAGGAGGAGGAGAAGCAAAAGAAGAAGAAAGAAGAAGAAGAAGAGAAAAGAGAAAAATTTGGACAAAACAAGAGGAGAAGAAAAGAAGAAGGAGAAGAAGAAGAAGAAAGAAGAAGAAGAAAGAAGAAGAAACAAACTGACAAAACAATGAAAGAGAAGAAGAAGAAGAAGAAGAAGAAGAAGAAGAAGAAGAAGAGAAAGCTTGGACAAAAAAGAGAGAGAGAAGAAGAAGAAGAAGAAGAAGAAGAAGAAGAAGAAGAAAAGAGAAGAAGACAGAAGAAGAATAAAGAGAAGAAGAAATACACGATCGCAGTAGCGTGATGATGATGACGTTGACAAAGAAAAGAACAGAAAGTGAAAATGACAGCAGAAAGAAATCGAAATAATATTATACAAGTGAGCATGCAAGTTCACCCACAAGTTACACGAACACGAACACACACACAAACACACATACGAATGAAAAGGTTTAGAAACACTGACATAATCTGAATTGAAAACTGAGTTTAAGAGAGAGGGAGAGAGAGAGAGAGAGAGAGAGAGAGAGAGAGAGAGAGAGAGAGAGAGAGAGAGAAGAGAGAAGAGAAACAGAGACAGAGAGAGAGAGACATAAATAGAGACAGACAGACAGACAGAGACAGACAGAGGCCGAGGCAGAGGCAGACAGAGGCAGGGATGCTACATAATGAGTGTATGCACCCTGCGCGGCTTTTCCTGCACCATGTGGCCAATGCTGCACCTAGAAAACGCAAAATGTCTTCCCGTCTAGATGTCGATTCCAGCAATAATTCTGCCAAATTTGATGAAGTTCCTCCAAACTCCAACAGAAACTGGCATGGTTCTGACAGGTTATTTTCTCTGCCAGTTTGTCATTTTCAGTTCCAGAGCTTTCAAAATGTCAACACTTATTAAAACATATAAACAATCCTGTGAAGAAAAAATCGATGACAGTTTCAAATTGTTTGGGAGCTGAATTGTGAATAGATAATAGATAGATAGATAGATAGATAGAAGAGAGAGAGAGAGAGAGAGAGAGAGAGAGAGAGAGAGAGAGAGAGAGACAGAGAAGAGAGACAGAGAAGACGAGAGAGAGAGAGAGAAGAGAGAGAGAGAGAGAGGAGAGGAGAAGACAGACAGACAGACAGACAGACAGACGACAGCACACGCGGGTAGACAGACAGAGAGACAAGACCGACGACCAGACAGACTGGTGAAAGTAGTTACCTTATCTACACAGAAAGTTGAATTCCGGTCTGTCTAGGTTTGCTAGTGTCTTGATTCCTGCTGACTTTCCAATGGACTGTCTAACAAAGAGAGAGGAGGAGCTATAGAAACCGCCAGACTGCCAGCTCTAGAGGTGGCGTCATTGGCAAGGGTCTCAAGATGTAAGATTTGCGACTTTAAAGCGAGAGAGAGAGAGAGAGAGAGGAGAGAGAGAGAGAGAGAGAGAGAGAGAGAGAGAGAGAGAGAGAGAGCTCCAAATTCAGAAAACTTTTGTTCGATCAAGGATTGAGATTTCAGGCAGAGCCTATTCTACCAATCTGTTGTCCCTTGGAGAGAGAGAGAGAGAGAGAGAGAGAGAGAGAGAGAGAGAGAGAGAGAGAGAGAGAGAGAGAGAGGAGAGCTCCAAATTCAGAAAACTTTTGTTCGATCAAGGATTGAGATTTCAGGCAGAGCCTATTCTACCAATCTGTTGTCCCTTGGAGAGAGAGAGAGAGAGAGAGGGAGAGAGAGAGAGAGAGAGAGAGAGAGAGAGAGAGAGAGAGAGAGAGAGATGCAGATGCAGATGCAGGTGCAGATGTTTATTCGTAAAGGCCATAGCCCCTTAGAAGGGGGTAAATAAATGACAAATCGCGCAATTCATCAATGCAAACTCAATTTGACAAACTTAACATGTGTTATCTTAACACATCATTTCGCATTCTGAAAGCTTTACACAAATACAAAGCGAACTGTTTGGTAGTGTTTTCATTCGATGACGCCATTAACATAATGAGTTTGAAGAAACAAGGTTTTCTTAGACACTTAAGTGGGATTAATTGCTGTCTGATAACTTGTAGTACAGGACAAGACAGAACAAAGTGAACTTCATTTTCATCATCTTCATTACAGAGCGGACATGTAAAATTACGATCAATAAAAGGCCGATAACGGTTAGAATGTACACAGATATCCGATACACCAAATCTAAATTTAGTGACAACATGTTTAATATGTCTGTTAATTTGCAATGATAAGTACTTTGGAATACAATGTGCAGGATTTAACACTCTGTAAACATCAAATCGGCAACTGTCCTCGATATGAGAATTCCATCTCTGCCAGTTACAGTCAATTAACCTTTGCCGGAACATACAAATAAAACTATTTATGTCATCTACACCTTGATTCTCCCACACAAAGCCAAACCCAAATTCGTACAGTTTTAACCTCACTTTAGAGGCCCAATTACTCTTACCCTAGCATCTAGCTGTACTAACATTTTATATGCTTTATGTGGTAGTCTACTAGGTTCCATCCGGGTTATTTTCAGCCAGTAACGAATGCACCTTACTACAGAGAGTAAATGGATTGGATACCTATTGGTCTCCCCATAAACTAAATCGTTTGGCGTTTGCATTGAAACACCGAGAAACTTTTTCAATGCATTTAAATGAATCTTTTCAATATGTATAGAAGCAGTATCAAGACCCCATAACTCAGCTCCGTATTGCACTATGGGTTGAATTTGAGAATCGAACAACTTTAAAAACAGTGTAAGAGACTCATTATTAAGCATACGCAATTTCTTTAAAATACATAGTAAGCAACGTTTAGCTCTACTTACAAGGTCTTTGGAAGCAAAACCGAAACTTAAACGTGTTGAAAAATATATACCCAAGTACTTATAGACATTCACGACTGGCATAGGCATTCCATTGTACATCCATTTTTCCCGTGCAGCGAGATGTCCACCTTTCCTAAACACTATGATATTACTTTTTGCCATGTTTACTTTCAATTGGAGTGACTCAGAGGCTCTTTCTAAACTATTTAATTGATTTTGGAGACCAACTATCGTTTCTGACATTAATATAACGTCGTCAGCTAAAAGGAGGATGAAAATCTCCAATGCATCGTTTACAAACTGAGCTCCATGCTTACCATTATGTATTACTTCTAAAGTTAATTCATTAATAAACATAGAGAAAAGAATGGGACTACAGACATCCCCTTGTTTAACTCCCAAGGTACAGTTTATGTAGTCTGTTAGAGATGATCCACATCTCACTCTCGCTTTCACAGTCATACATGCCCAAAACACATTTATATAATTTACCTCGGATTCCATGCTTCACCAAAATTGGCCACAAAACACTCCTGTTGACAGAGTCAAATGCTTTTTCAAAATCAATAAAAGCCACATATAATTTTCGATTTAGACAAAACTGCTTTTGAACAAAGGCCATCAAAGTAAACATATGATCTATAGTCGAATAATTTCGTTTAAATCCAGCTTGAAATTCGCCTGTAATATTATTCTCTTCGACCCATTCTTGAAGTCTTCTATTAATAATAGCACTATATAATTTACTGCCGATGTTGCACAGCGAGATCCCTCTGTAGTTGTCTGGATTATTAACGTCACCTTTTTTATATAATGGGAGAACAATAGATTCGGCCCAACTTTTAGGAAACACACCCTTATCAAATAGAGTATTCAGAAATTTTGTGAAAAAGTTCATCACCAGATCGGATTTGCATGCATTTTTTATCATTTCACCAATGATCCCATCTGGACCGGCAGCTTTTCGATTTCTCAGTTTACTTAAAGCAAAAATGATTTCTTCTTTCGATATAGGGCGATTTAAATGACTGATTGTCGTCGTCGTTATCACTCTCATCTCCTTGCCCTATATCGTTGTCAATGTCATCATTTCTTTCAAGCAATTTCTTAAAATGTTGAAACCAATTTTCCAGACTGATATTATTTTGGGGGTGAATTCGTCTTTTCTGAATTTTGCGCATTGTCTCCCAAAACTCCCTTTGGCACTTAATGGAGGCGACTAATTTATCTAACATAATTCTGTTAAATGCTTTCTCTTTTTTCTTCAAAAGATGTTTATAATCGCGTCTGGCATTACAGTACTCAACGTGATCAGGTACAGATAAAGTTCGACGGTATTTAATTAACAATTTACGTGCATTTCTTTTACTTAAAAGACATTCCTTATCGTACCAGTCTTCGCCAACTTCTTTTTCATTTACATTAATCATCTTCCTCATACATTCCGCAGCGACTTTTAGACAGCTGTTAAAAACAAGTAAAGCTTCATCAACATTAACCTCAATGAGACTGATTGCCATGTGCATCCTTTGCTGAAATTCTGTGAATCCATTGCATTATGAAACAAATCCACATGAATATCATTCCAGCAATACTTTTCAACCAAATTGACAACATTATGTTCTTTCACAGAGTGCGGGGTTAAGCTGTGTAAACTAATACATAATACCAAAGGCATGTGGTCAGAATCCACACGTTCACCCACCCATAACTTACAATCATTGAGAAGTGTTGCAAACATATCACACGACATTATAAAATAATCATTCACACTGCTGCCACACTCAGAGATGTATGTGTAGCAACCTTTGAGGTCGCCCTGACACAAACCATTTAAAATGCACAAATCCAATGCAGTGCACATATTTAGTAACATCTTACCATAACTATTTAACACGTTATCTTCTGAATTTCTGCCCACGTGTAATGGACCACTCAGATATTGGTTTTCAAAAGAAAATACAGTTTCATCTAAGTCTTGAGAAATGTTGGAAGTACGACCATTCATATCCTCACTTAACATTATATAAACGTCACCAACAGAAAGCAAGCAGTCACATATAAAATCTTCAAGTAAAGCAATACCATTGTCATGATCAGTGAAATAGTAACATGGCGGACCTTCTGGCGGTACATATGAACACACATGCAAGACATCTTTAATTGTACCCAAAATAGATTTATTAATAATGAAAGCGCAAAAAATGTCTGACTGAATCTCCAGAGGCTTTATGAGTGAACAGAATTCTTTTCTAATCAGACATACTAAACCCCCAGATCGCCTTCCACGAGACGTAAGTTTTACGGCTGGTTTACACAATTTTTCATAACCAACAAAAGCAGACGATTGGAAATCTTCCATAAACGTTTCACTCTGCATACAAAATCAAAAGAAGTAACAAATGAAATAAAATCTTTGTCAGATAGTTTAGAGAATAAACCATTTACATTCCAGTGAAGAAAAGAAAAATCTTTCGATTTATTGACAAGAGAAGGAGAATTTAACACATTCCTATCAACACGATCAGGTGACACAGTACACACATCTTCGGAAAACAAGTCAGACGGGTTTTGTGACACAGATTCAGAAACATTTGAAACACTATTTACATTTTCAACCTGGGCAACGGTTGAACGAAGGACAGAATACACCGCGTTGTTACCTGTCTCATGGATAGCACGTGCTGGCTACGTGTCAGCCACACCGCACTGTGGCAACAAAACCGGTGTCGTCCCAAAGTTTGTTCCATTTACAAACACAGTAAAATTACCCAGATGAATTGTGGGCCGGCCGTCACCCTATCTCAGTTCAACCAGTTTGTCATCGCGGTCCACAGTGAACTTCTTCCCATCGATCAGAAGGTGGTTAAACACCATCGAGGCTCTCTTACCCTCTGACC
>CM065728.1:11541672-11544172 GCA_033310375.1 Conus canariensis | reverse complement strand
ATTTCCGAAGATCGTCTAGTGTCCCCACAGGCCTGGCAAAACTGAGGTCGTGTCAACAGTTCAAGTGTCTGGTCAGCGCTACATCCTCTTATACTAGAATTAACAGAGTAGTGGACAGCCGAGTAGTTCAGGCACACAGAACATTTGACAGACTGTACAGACGTGTCTGGAGCAACAAGAGCCTAAAGAAGACCAAAACTTCAGTCTACAAGTTAGAGGTTCTGATCACCCTCCTGTGAATCCTGTGTGATGTAGATCATCACATGTACTCTGAGCGCTTCCACCGTCTCTGTCTCCGTACCATCCTCAATATTCAGTGGTGCGCCCTCACCACGAGCATCTAAGTCTTTGAAACAGCAAAAGTCACCAGCATCAAGGTAATGTTGCACAAATTGCAGCGGCACTGGGCTGATCAAGCATCCAGAGGGGAACATGGCTCTGTCTGGCACTGTTCACAGGCCAACCGCGACTGGCATCCATAAAGAGACAAAAACTGGGGATGATCTGGAGGCTGAAGTCAGGCAACTTGGGCTCAATGGCCGCAAAGCGCAATGCACGTCATTCATTGAACGATGTATGGAGTGGCTTTTACTGACATCTACGTACGTTTGCTTGTAATACGTAGATTGTTCACTATACTAGTTTGTTCTTGAGTAGGAATAGTTGATGTCAGATGAATTTGTACTGTACTGTACTGTACGTACGTAGGCTAAAGGGGCAAACATTTTAATCCTCGATTACTCTCAGCTACCTAGGCCGTACAAAAGGTCAAAATCATGTTTCAAGCCATCTCCAGACAGAAATGAACAAGGTTTGTGTTGGACAAATTAATGTCGAGGTAAACAAACCTGTGTGAGGCATGAAAACTGTTCTAAGTTTCTTTCCGAAGATATGGCGATTTCTGGTCTGCTGAATACGTCTGACAGACTGCATTGATATTTAGTTCTCCAAACGTGCAAGGTACTTTAGTTCCGCATTCTTTTGGTGACCAGTCCTTCTTCTCTCGAGATTAATTCATCTAAGAAAAACCTTTCTTTTCAGGGGACCAGACCCAGACACTACTGCAGTAGCTGCATTCACGGCAGACTGGAAGAAATTGGGATAATGGTTACTATTACTTCCTCTCATCCCGATCCACCAGCAACACGGAGCAAGATCAAGCAGAAGGTTGTTTGTTGGACCAAGCTGCTGCACGGCAGTGCGGCACCCACAGATTATACGTCTTCTGATGGGAGGACCATTCAGATTCTAGGGGTGAAGAGGACACAGCGGCTGGAACACACTACGGGGAGCTCGCAGTCTCCAGCCGCCGGCAGTGCTTTCATCAGGGACACCATGGAAGGGCAGGGGTGTTGTGCAGTCACAGCGGTGATCATCAGCCCTTCATGGAGCGAAACCAATCAAGCGGCGGCATGGATTATTCTGCGAAAGGCGGGAACAGATTTGTACTACAAAGAACTATGGTCACCTTACAGCCAACTGTGAATTTTAATTGTAGAAATCGTCGCGGAACTGTGTCGCCAGGCATTGGACGACAATGCCATCAACACTGCTTCTCACGCTGTTTCAGCTGTGCCACAAACTGATAAGTCGACAGCTTTAGTGCGCACTAAAAAAACTGTCAGATTTCTGAAAAGAGTTTGTGAGCTGAGAATGCCACTACCCGATATGTTTGTATGTTGTGTCACCAGCAGTGTAAGCTTCGATTTCATCAAGGAGGTGTCGCTGCTTGCTGACTAGTCCATATACACTACACCACATCAGCAAAGATATAACATTACAGTGCACTTGAGTCACAGCTGATGGACAAATTAATTAGTAAGTCAGATGAAAGGATTTAAGTCGAGGGTCTCATGGAAACGACTTAGCAGATGTCTGATCTGTGTATTAGCAAAGTTCGCTGGTCAGACCTTAGGTACCTATCTAGTATTGTCTGAGCTACTATTGTAATTCTATTTGTGTGTTTGCGTATGTGTGTACATGTGTACGTAAGTGCGTACGTATGTGCGGATGTGTGATTGCGCGTGTGCGTGAGTGGGTGGGCACGTGAGTGTCTGCCAATGTAAGCAGTGCGTTCGTTCACGTGCGTGTGTATGCATGCGTGCGTGTCTGATCTGTGAGTTCCTGCACGCACGCATGTGCGCGTGCTGGGGGTCGCGAGTTCGAATCTTCGCCGGGGGATTTTTCCTTTGGAGTTAACTTTGGTTCTGACTCCATTCTGTAAAACGTCTTTCGAATGAGATATAAACCGAGGTTCCGCGTGTGAATACGTCCACGACACCTTACATATAAGTAAAAATCCATCACCAACTTTTGGAAGAGAAAAATGGAAGAACTGATTAAACACTGAGTGACAGATATTCGTCTGAATGACACGGGAAACCAATGATCAGCACCAGCGGGGAGCTGCTCCGTCGGCTCTACCTAGGTAGGCAGCCCGTTGTGTAAATGAGAGTGTGGATTGTAAAGGGCTAAGAACTTGGTCTCTAACCGAGGATAG
>CM065728.1:11519172-11524172 GCA_033310375.1 Conus canariensis | reverse complement strand
ATTAAAGATTACAAAGCAGACTACCCTGGGGAATGGATTCAAAAACTTTACTTCATCTCTCCATAGCTCTTGTTAGATCAAAACTTACTTATGGTCAAGAAGTATATTTTAGTGCTCCAAAATGTCTTCTGAAAAAGTTAAAAAGTTTGGATTGCAAAGCCATTAAACTTGCTCTTGGTATCCCTGTTCATGCCTCAAATGCAAAAACATATAGAGAAGCTGGAATTTTGCCCCTTGATGATTATTGTGAACTAGCAGCATCAAAATGTGTCATAAAATCGAGTGTTAATGATAATTACATTCAAGAAGACTTGACACTTAGATCGAACACTGACTTTCCAAAAAGGGCAATTATGATTACATCGCAAGAAACAATAGGTACATATACTTCTGATTTGATTGAATGTTCAAAAATTGATATCAAAGATGTGGCTAAAAAACCATCTTCGTCATTTATTCCATCATGGGAGATACCAAACCCTCTTCTTGATATTGGTTACATTGACATCAAAAAGGGGGAAAATATTAATATTATCACTAATTTAGCAAAATCACATATACACGAAAAATATCAAAATCATCTTCAGGTGTTTACTGATGGTTCTGTTTTAGATGATGGAAACGTTGGTGCAGCATTTGTTATTCCTTCGCTTAAAACTCAAAGATCGTTCTTTCTGGGTAGTTATTTATCTATATTCACAGCTGAATTAGTAGCTATTATGCTAGCAATGGAATTTCTAACAGATCTTTCCAGTAATATTGTTCAGATAGTTTTATTTTGTAGATTCAAAATCAGTCTTACTTGCCCTTGATTCATCAAATATATCGACACGACCCGACCTTGTGTTCGAAATTAAATATCTTTTATACTGGCTGGCGTCTAAAGGCACTATTGTAGAATTTTGCTGGATTCCTTCGCATACTGGTATACTTGGGAATGAATTGGCTGATAGGGCTGCGAAAAAAGGTGCTAAAACAGCAGGGTCATCTTCCGAGCTGAAAATAAAGCCATCAGTCGTAGAATGTTATCGTAACCTTGAATCAACTGCACGGAAGAGAGCTCAAATAAATGTTGATATTTTATCCAAACAGTGGGAAGCTTTTCCAACAGACCTTGTTCTAAGAAAAATGTCTGATCATCCAGTTTATTATTCCAGACAAATATATTCCCTTATAATTCGATTAAAGCTAAATGCTTTAAAAACAAAGTTTAATAAAAATGCTAATTGTATTTGTGGTAAAGAAATAACACTGAGCCATATTTTATTTAATTGTCGCAAGTTAACTACTTTCTTACCAACATCATTAAGATCTAATAATTTTTCTGAAAAAAAAAAAAAACTTGCAAGATATATTTTCGGACCACTTTCTGCTGATCGAAATTGCTGAACACTTATTTCATAGTCCGATTGGGGTTTTTCTTTAGATTGTTTTGTGTTAGTTCATAGTGCATTATATGATGATGGCCTGCATTTTGCTCCTTCACTCTAAAGTTTAGATAGTGAAGGATTTTTGTTTTATTGTTATATGTTAGATCTGTATCTTCTGTTCATTTTACCCATTAATTGTTGTATTTAAGATTTCTGGTTTTTTGTTGTTTTGTTTTGTTTCTTTAGATACATATACAGATACATACACGTATACACTCACATACAAAGGCCTACATACACGCTTATATAACATATAGGATTATTCACTTAATCATTCATTCCTTCAGTCATTCTCTTCATTCATTCACGTCTAATATCACTCAAAGTGAACAGACGTTAAACAGAAGAACGAACGAACACACACACACACACACACACACACACACACACACACACACACACACACACACACACACACACACACACACACACACACACACACACACAGAGGCAGACATGTTCACACACACAGCAGAAGAAGACATCAGCTACAACCGGTCAGACCAGAAAGCAGAGCTCTTGCACTTCTTGCCGTAATGGCCACTGAGACTGTTACATAACACATCCACTCTCTCTCTCTTCTCTCTCTCTCTCTCTCTCTCTTTTCTTGTCTCTGTCTCTGTCTCTCTCTGTCTCTCTCTCTCTCTCTCTCTCTCTCTCTCTCTCTCTTCTCTCTCTCTTTCTTCTCCGCCCCCCCCCCCCCTCTCTCTCTCTCAAGTCATCAAGTCACAACACAACTTGGGATAAAACGATCTGAGTGCAAATTGATGGCGGAAACATTGATGCATATGGAAATTCGCGAGTGAGGGTGTCGGTACGGCTCGGAGATTGGGCGTGACACCGAGAAAAGGGATGAATGAATGATTGTATCCAAATTGCAAAGTGAGGCGACTGCAGGCGGAAATCTAAAGAAATTTGAAAAAAAAAAAAAAATTATAAAGCTCCGCCCCAAAACGTGGACAAACGAATCACAAGACAAAACACGACGCGTTGTGACTTCTTAGGTCTTCTTCAGGCAAGATACATCAAACAGAGGACAACCAAAATGAAGAAGACCTAAGAGGTCGAAACGCGTCGTGTTTTGTCTTGTGATTCGTTTTTCAACTTTTTTTTGGGCGGAGCTTTATCAGTATTTTTTTTTCAGATTTTGTTCAAATAAACAATCGTTCATATTAAAATGCACAGGAAACAAATCACCACTGAAAGGGCGCCAGGGAAAGCGACGTCCTCTACCATGGTCAAAAGCATCTTGGATCCCACTTTTGATCTATATCTGCGCCATGGATCCACACTAGGACATAAAGATTCGTTTTGGGACCTCTATATGTTTTCCGACCAAGTTTCGTCAAAGTTGACTGAGTTTTAGGGTGTGTAATATTGTTCAGCTGATTGCTTCTGGATCTGGTAGTGGATCTGGTCGGAACTACAGATCCACTGCGATTTTTTTTGGTGTAGTTTGTCTCTGAAGTACGTTCGATCTTACTTTCACATTTTAATCATCCGCCGTGGTGGAGTGGATAGTGTTGCAGATTGTCGGCAAGCGGGGAGGCCGTCGGTTTCTGACCAGACCAACTCCTGCCCAGAGCTGAGTTTGTTTTGACTTCAACTGAGAAGACTGTTTGACTTCAACTGGGAAAACTGTTTGACTTCAACTTGCGCTGAACTCTGAAGCGATCTGAAGCGATCAAAGCTAAGTGAATTTTCGTTATTTTATTCGTTTGTGTCTCACCTGAAGAAGACCTAAGAGGTCGAAACGTGTTGTGTTTTGTCTTGTGACTCGTTTGTCCACGTTTCTCTGGGCGGTTCGCTAACATTATTTAAGATTTGTTTGACTTCAACTAGGAAGACTGTTTGACTTCAACTGGGAAGACTGACTTCAACTGGGAAGACTATTAAGATTTTGACTTCAACTAGGAAGACTGTTTGACTTCAACTGGGAAGACTGTTTGACTTCAACTGGGAAGGCCGTTTGACTTCAACTAGGAAGATTGTTTGACTTCATCTGGGAAGACTGTTTGACTTCAACTGGGGGAGACTGTAGCCATACAATCGATTTCAACCACTTAATGGATGCGTCTCAAATGTCCTGAGCAACCCTGCAGGTGTCTGTAACTCCCGGATGTGGTAGAAGCAGGGATATGTTAAGAATGTAAGCGTGAAATACACAGCCCTGTCCAGCAGTCTTAGACCAGTATGGAAATGTGTAGAACCATCTTCACTATCCTTTTCCAGAAGTCTGAAATTCTCTGGCCCTTCACACCCTGATCTCACGGTGACCGCAATTTCGATTTCCTGTCTCCACGTCTTATTTCCTTAATGAGGTTCTGTCGGAATGATCGGTATGGGCAACTTCAGTGGATGCTGTCACTGAACGGACGTGGATGGCACACTCTGGAACGAGAGCTCACTCACGCTGGTTCTGCAAGTAAGCAAATATTGCCGTCGATAGGGAGCTCAGTGCGTGGTGTCCTGCATGGACTGGCTAAGAACAGACACCACTGAACATCACCGAAGTGACTCGGTAGCAATGTAGTATCTCCTGTGTTGGGTGAACCCATGACGACTTGACATTGACTGCTCCCGTGGATTGCCGATGCCAGCCAGAGCTGTGGCGGAACAAGCCAGGCTTTGGCAGTGGACGAGGGGTAGGTATGAGCGGGACAGTAGAATGCTACTCACCTGGCACGGGAAATGAGACAGAAAAAGACTTTCTTTTAAATTTCGATGAAAAGCGTTTCAGCAGTTTCTGCGCAATCTGGCTGAACGGATGACGAATCATTCCTTAGATCCGGATCCGCTTCAGGGATCCGCACTAAAATTTAATGGCTCCATCTTTGGTACACGATTCATCCTTCTATAAGTTTTCGTTAAGTTTGGTGCCGTATTTTCTGCGTCATTTTACCGAACAGATTTTACACCTGTCCTCAGATTCAAAGGGGCACCAATTTTTTTTTTATAAGTTCATTCTTGGGCGACATTCCGTCTTTTTACCAAATTATTTTGTTAGGAAAAATATTTCAGCAGAGAGAGAGAGAGAGAGAGAGAGAGAGACAGAGAGAGAGAGACAGAGACAGAGACAGAGAGAGAGAGAGAGAGAGGAGAGAGAGAGAGAGAGAGAGGAAATAATAATCCTTCTACACTGAGCCACATACCTTCAACACAAAGACAGAACACCAGGAGGCCAGTCACCAGACTTGTGCTGTGAGGTCAGGCACTGTGGGTGAGTGAATCACACAGACAGTCCGCTGTTGGCTGTGCGCCACAGACTGGAGCTCGCTCACCTCACAGGCACAACAGCCAGGCTGCATGACCAGACAGTCCGCTGTTGGCTGTGCAGCCACAGACTGGAGCTCCGCTCACCTTCACAGGCACCACACAGCCAGGCTGCAATGACCAGAGACAGTCCACTGTTAGCTGTGCAGCCACAGACTGGAGCTCCGCTCACCTTCACAGGCACCACACAGCCAGGCTGCAATGACGGGGCGCCGTCTGACCACAGGGAAGCTCTATGCCAACGCAGCGCGCTGGTTGAGTGAGCCACAGCCACACACAGTCTCTCTGTCTTTCTCT
>CM065728.1:11491672-11514172 GCA_033310375.1 Conus canariensis | reverse complement strand
TGTCCAGTCTGTGTATTTCTGCTCTTCTTTTGTCTCGGTTCATTCGAGACAGGCATTTTCGACGGTACACAGTGCAATGATTCTGGAACTTTAGTGCAAGGGGTTGGCCGGTAGTTGTCAGTCTAAGGACAATTACAGTTTGATTGCCTCGGTCCTCAGTGTGGAAAGAGGAGAGCGCCATTCCACGAAATGCTGCGTTCAACACCAGTTCCAAAGTAGACGGGAGTCCCTCCACAGGCTTGTTGATAGAAATCTTTCCGAAAAAAGTGTGTCTTGCTGGCTGCAAAACAAGGGAAGGTTGAGAGGAGAGAGAGAGAGAGAGAAGAGAGAGAGAGAGAGAGAGAGAGAGAGAGAAAAGAGAGAGAGAGAGAGAGAGAGAGAAGAGTCAAGTACCTTTCGTATTTCCCCTCTCAGGACTGCATGCTATGAACACATTAACAGACTCCAGCAGACCACAGCAAACCACTTCAGATCCATGCTCCTTTCTGACACTGCTGCTCTCAATCCTGCATCACTCATTTCAGAACAACGTTCGTTCAAACAGCAGTACGTTTCCTATCCTTTTCCTTCTGCTGCATGCATTGAGGGTGAATTATGAAAATCTTCTCTATCATTTTGCCTGAAAAGTTTGATAATGATGATGATGATGATGATGATGATGATGATGATGATGATGATGACGATGAAGAATAAGAAGAAGAAGAAGAAGAAGAAGAAGAAGGAAAAGTATCAAAAAGCACCTCTCCTCGGTTAGAAAGCAAGCTCTGAGCATTTTACCATCCATTCTCTCTCGTTTATACAACGGCTGCCCACCTGTGTAGAGCCAACTAAGAGCTGCCTATTGAAGCTACATTCAGCCGTTTCCCGTGTCATTTAGTCAGTATCAATCACTCAGATTTTCCCCCTCCGTTCTTTCGACTTCTTACGCAGGGTGCATGATATGTGTTAAGTGTCACCCTCACCAATGGCCAAACCGGCCTTCTCTTCTGAAAGCTGGTATATTACGAGCGTGCAAGGTACAATGCGTGCGTTCACGCACGGAACCTCGGTTTATAGTCTCATTCACAGGACTTTTCGTGATATGGAATCAGAACCCATGTTTACTTCGATGTGCGGAGATTCGAACCCGCAACCCCAGGTCACCAGGATTAAGAGGCCGATGCTCTCGACCGTGGATCGAAGGAATTTCATGACCAGTGCTTCAGCAATGAAGGATTTTCACTACCCTTGTGGTCGTTCACTGCATGCAAGGCAAGGTAGAGGTGGTGTATAGTCTTGTTCTTTACGTTGGCCATCCAGGATCTATGAACGGTGTGTGGTGCAGGCCCTGTGGCTCAATGGCAGGTGAGTTAACATAGCTGGATGAACCACGGCCCCCGACATGATTTTCATATCCATAAATTCATGAGACATAAATTAAAAGAAAATAAACAGAGTAAAGAAAACAAAGTAGTTTTTAAATCAGTTTTCCCCCCGTTTAAAATCCACTCAATCTTCGAAACAGGGATGATGTTGTCTGACAGGAAGAAAGGTCAAAAGGTTAAATGTGATCTAATACTGTTCAGCTATACTTCTTCTTATGTACCAAAAATAGTAACTTCATCTGATGGGTTACACAGACATCACAACATTCTCATCCCAACACTTCGGGCTGTGTGTGGAACGTCCCTTAACTCCCCCCCCCCCCCCTGCCTAGCCTCCCCATCTCCCCCACCTTTCTTCCCTCCTCTCTCACCCAGCGCCCTGATGAAGCATCTTCGACATGGAATTATGCGGTAATACATTCCCGGGCAGGCAAGGTTACGGCGCTCGATAATGCCCGATATTCTAGCAAGCCAGCACTGGCGTGTGTGTTGACCTGCTGCTTATCGGACTCATCTTTTTTGGCTCTGTTCCTTGTATCAGATAGAGAGCGAATTGCCTGAAGGTTTTTGCTTGTTTGTTTGTTATTTGTTTGTTTGTTTTTTTGTTAAATGCCGAGGCCGTTGTAACACAAAATGCAGCTACGATGCTAAACTTCACTTCCAACTAGTACCAAGGGAAGTTATCTAGTTGGCTGTCAATAGGAAACCCCTAGTTCCCCCCCCCTTTCTATCCCCCCCCCCCCCCCCTCAAATAACTTCCCTTTGATAGACAGGCTGTCTGTCAAATAGTTATAATTCTTGAAGGACAAGTTGTCTGTCAAAAGCTGTAATTCTTTCACACAATCAACGTGACAACTACCAACCGCTGTGGTGTTGTGGCTAATGTTGTGGACTTTCGGCTAAGAGGTCGTGGGTTAGATTCCCATCAGAGCCATTTGTTGGTGCGATTTGTCTGCTCCATCCGGCTTTTAGCTGGAGCTGAGTTTGCTATGGGTGTAAGTGGAAAAACCGGTGATCACATATCGAGTTTCGTTTACTTAATGGATGTGTCTCTAGGAGTGTTGCTCAAATTTCCCGAACAGCGCTGCAGGTGTCTGTATTCCTCAAGCCTGGTTGACGCCGGAATGTATTATGAGCACGGAGTACAGAAGGGAAATCCGTATCTTCGTCATCTTCATCCTCATCGATCATCTTGAAGAAGTCTCAAATTCTCTGGCCCTTCATACCCTGCTGTCATAGTGACTTCAGTCACGAATCCAGTCCATGTCTAAGCCCTGCGTTTGGCTTGTCGGCGTAACCGGTATCGGTAAATTCGTGGGGACTGTCGTCAAACGGGCGTGGTGACGCCCTCCGGAGAGAGAGCTTACTCATCACGCTGGCTCCACGGTTGAACAATCATTGTTGTCAGTAGAACGTAGGTGGTGTCATGCGTATGCGAGATCAGAACTGGCGATTCTGAACACCACGAGAGTGACACGGCAGCAGCACAGTGTCTCCTGTGGTCGGTTGCCCCATGATGACTTGACATTGACTGCTGCTCGTGGATTGTCGGTGCCAGGGCTGTGGACGAGAGGCGGAAGTAGCATGGAAGGTGAGATACTTAGATAAAAAAAAAAAAACCCTGACAACTTTCGTTTCGTTTTGCATTGATGGAGAACACGAAGGCGTTTTCTATTTACATTCATTCTCATCCTCGACGGAAAGAAAGCAAACAGGGAAACCATGTCTGGAGGCCAGTGAGCTGTGAAACCTGCAGCGCAGAGCGCTCTCAATTCCGGTGTGTTACACTGTGGTTCCCAATCAGCTGACAGCGGACAGCTTGGGTGAATGTCCCCCTAATATCGTTATCTGGTCACATGAAGTTATCAAGCTCTACGTTTGCAGTTGGCTCACCTTTATAATCTTGGCCCTGGATTGTTCTTTGTTCTCTCAAATTCTGCTGTTGGGATCCAGCTGTCGCAACCATTTAGAGGAATGGACAATAACGAAAATGCTGAAATCCACTCCAAGTATAACTAGGTTTTTAACATGTCTATAGGTCCTGCCTGTGTGTCCACAGATCTCTGCTCCAGACAGGAAGCTGTGTGACACAAAGCATGGGTCTATAGGGCAGGCTATGGAGAATTCTGGACGGGAAGCGGAGGGAGGGGCGGGTTGGTGGGTGGGGGTGGGGGTGGGGGTGGGGGTGGCAGCGTAATAAATGCTTCATTTCGTGGCAAAAGGAATATCTAGAAACATTTCACTTTTAACTTGAGGACATTTCACTTTTAACTTGAGGACATTTCACTTTTAACTTGAGGACATTTCACTTTTAACTTGAGGACATTTCACTTTTAACTTGAGGTGGGAAAAAGGAAAATCTGCATTCTTAGGCCTCTGTCTTTTCTGTTCTTGACAAAAATTGTTTATCAGAATGTGTGTAATAATAATAATAATAATGAATACTTATATAGCGCCTATTCTCGGCTAGAGACCAAGCTCTAAGCGCTTTACAATCAACACTCGTTTACACAACGGGCTGCCTACCTGGGTAGTGCCGACTGAAGAGCTGCCAGCTGGCGCTTCATTCAGTCGTTTCCCGTGTCATCCAGTCAGTATCGTTCAATATCGATCACTCATTTTCCTTACTTCCTTCATTCTTTCCATTTCTCACGCAGGGTGCATGCTATGTGTAATGTGTCATCCATACCAACGGCCAAACTGGCCTACTCTTCCGAAAGTTGGTGATGGGATTTTACGTGTGTGCAAGATGTTATGCGTGCGTTCACACACGGAACCTCGGTTTATAGTCTCATTCGAAGGACTGCATGGGAAATGGAGTCAGAACCAATGTTAACTCCGAGGGAAAAATCCCCCTGTACCGAAACGCCCCCGGCGGAGGTTCGAACCCGCAACCCCAGGAGAGATCAAATTTATCTAGGAGCTATCCCACCACATCTCATTTTGCACGAAAACCCCCCATTTCACAAACAAATCTCGTCCATCTCATACTACTTTTTGCCAAAATTAACACCTTTTTACAACTAAACTTAACAACCAAAAACCTCCAAAATTGACGTAATTGTTACTTTAAAATGGGGGGCTTACGTGCAAAACAAAAAATAGGTGATATAGCTCCTAGATAAATTTTATCTCTCTCCTCTTCTGATTCTTGCGCAAAACAATAGGAACGGCTTACTTGATTTTTTTAAATTGATGTTTTTAATTTGGAATAAAAATGAAGCCCGGAATAGTTGCAGAGCTTATTGATATATTCAAAATTTGGGAGTTGGAGGAAAGGAGCTGGGGAGTTGATAGAGAAGAGTTTGAAGAAGTAATTACGGAGCTTTTTGAGCGCGTAGATATGCGAGAAAGCGTAAGGAACGCCATCAGTAAACTACCGCATTCTTGGCCCCATCCAGTTATAAAGTTGTTTGCTATTTTAATTGATCAAATAGCTCCCGAAGATCTTGATTTGACCGCTTCTACTGACCCTGAAGGAGTAACTGTTACCTTTAAACCTGGACAGTTTTTAAGATTAGTAAAAGACTATGAGTAATAAATAACAGCTGAATTTACAATTATTTTTTTATTGCTTTTAAAAAGGGCTTTAAAAATGGATTGCGACGAGCTATTAAAGTGTGAGGAGGCAGCAGACCTCTGCCATAAAGAAAGATTATACTCTCTGGCTGCATGTGGGAAAACCAGGCAGTATTTAGGCACTGAACTAAGTATCGAACAGATTCAGCAATTGTCTACAT
Source organism: Conus canariensis (assembly GCA_033310375.1). Lineage (NCBI taxonomy): Eukaryota > Metazoa > Mollusca > Gastropoda > Neogastropoda > Conidae > Conus > Conus canariensis. The sequence goes on along the minus strand of CM065728.1, from coordinate 11,509,068 downwards.
CAGACGTTGAGAAGTATTACGCCAGGTACGAGGCACAGCTAGGATCCAAAATGGTTAGATCGGTGGGACAGACAATAATTAGTTTATATGCTAAGTTAATAGGCAAGATAGCGCCGATTGATTCAGAAGAAGATTTAAAATATGACTTAACACAAGATCCGGTTTTAACCAAGTCTCTAGAATCTCTTGCATGTGACATGTATTATAGATTTGGGACGTTGTTATGCCCATTCATCATGGGATTAATTACTTTCAATCATATTAATTTTAATCATATTAATTTTAATCAGACTAAAAAAAATGAGCGAGCAGGAGAAGGCTCAACAGGCGAGTGCCCCACAAGTGAATTTACAGGCGAGTGCCCCACAAGTGAATTTACAGGCGGGCGCCCCACAAGTGAATCCACAACTGAGTGTCCCACAAGTGAGTAGTGTTACTAAGTCTAAAAATCCTGGACGTGTTGAGGCCGGTCGTAAACTAGTTGAATACAACAGACTGAAAAAAGCAAACCAAGCAGCAAAACAAAAATTATTAGATAGTAATACAACATCTGCACCAGCACCAGCACCGCCACCAACAACAACACAATCAAACTATAAGATGTATTATTATGTACTGGGAGGTATTGTTGTTGGTGGAGGGCTTTTAGTATACAAGCGCCTAAAGTCATACTTAGCAACAAAGTCACAAACCCCCACAAAAACAGTAAAAGAACCAGCTTCTGCAAAAAAAGTACAACCTCCTGCTGTAGACCCATTTTTTATATAAATTAGTTTTTTAATGTGTTGTTAAGTACAAGCTAAGTACTGGTTAAGTACAAGCTAAGTAATGATTAAGTCAGTTATAACAAGTTAAGTGTAAGTAAAGCGCAAGTTAAGTGCAAGTTAAGTGCAAGTCATGTTAAGTACTAGTTAAGATCTTAAGTTAAGTACTAGTTAAGATCTTAAGTTAAGTACTAGTTAAGATCTTAAGTACTAGTTAAGATCTTAAGTTAAGTACTAGTTAAGATCTTAAGTTAAGTACTAGTTAAGATCTTAATTTAAGTCGGCCAAGTCGATTCTCCAGTGGTTTATAGCGTATGAAAACTCGGGATTAACGGAAGTTCGCTTGCTATTGTTAGAGTCTAGTGACTTCTTATTAACAGCAGTTGTGTTTACTTGATGAAGAGTAGAGCGCAGATTAACGTTTGTGTGATAAAATACTTCGCGTTCAAAGAGAGCTTGCTTGTAGTTGTTGTGACTTATTTCTTTTTTTACAACTTCTTTACCTATACCCTTAGCTTTCTTCATTTCAGAAGTCTGGGTAGCAATACTATACATCTTTGCCCGTAAGCCAACATATTCTAGTATAATCGCCCCATTAAGTTCATCCTTCATCTTTCCAATCACTTTCTTGTTCACGGTTGAATGTAAAGGCGAATCTTTTGGGTAGTCGCATGTGTCGTACCACCCATCAGCTCCTTTAGCTACTTCTATTTCCATGTCTTTGTAAAAGTCTTCAGTTGGGATGTCCATAATAAAACTATCGGTGTCTGTGTAAAGGACATTTGATTCTGGGTATAGCGGCTTAAAGTAGTCGTACAGAAATTCTAGCATTAATAACTTTGACAACTCTAGCACGGCAAACCCGATAAACACCGGCTTGTCTAACTTCACATTCTGTTTCTTCATCATAACGCCAACCAGGCTGCCGCTAAATCTTCTAAAGTCTTGGTAGTTAGGTTTGGAGACCAGCTTAATTGCTTGTTTTTCTTTCGTAACTAATCTTACGTCTTTACGATTGTGTGGATTTTCCATCGTCTTGCCAAAGCAGCTGTTGTTCATTAGTTTAAAGAAGTCTTTTTCTGATGCATCCGTGGCCGCAGTCCTAAGATCAGTGTTCTTCATGATGTATGGTTTCATGAAAGGCCCTTGGTCGAAAGTAATTATTCGGTGAACAGCTCTTAGTTTCAGTCCGTGCCTTAAGTAAAATTGTAACAGCCGGTAATGGCAAACGTACTTTCTCTTGTGTCGAAGATTAGGCACGAGTTTAGGCGGTTCTGTGGGACTCATCTTTAATCTTTCTGCGGCTAAGGGGAAATCGTTATGGGGGTCGTGCAACTCTGCAGGATAATCTAAGTCTACTTCTAAGATTAGTCCTATTGGATTATCGGGCGTAAGCTGTGACAATAGTCCTACCACCCGATCAACCTCATGAGGCCCGTTTATCATTTTAAAGTTTCTTAATGGCAGTGTCTGGCTCATGGCCCACCCATACAGATTGTTGGCGTCTAAGTACATTAGATAGTTGGATGGTTTAGTGGGGTCATAATCGTCTAAATACTTGTTGTTGGCTCTGCGGTAAGGATGACAGGCCATGCTAATGCCTCCTCTCAGCCCGTCCTCAATCATCTGAAGTGTATCCAGATCCGATATTAAGTCAATCTCAATGTTTGTAGACTTCAAGAATGCGTCCCAAGACAACCCCGGGGCAGAGATGTACTGTGATGAATCTAGACCGTAATGCTTCATGCAAGTAGCTCTGTAATTCTGAAAGACGTCAGCTAATAAACACACGTCAGCTAGTAAGTACTGATCGTGATAATCGCCCATCGTTTTGCAGTGCAATTCTGCCCAGGCTTTCTGCGCGTATTCATAGTCGGCGTCAGATATGCCTCCGCCTCTAAGCCGGCTGTAAAAGTCTTCCTTAAGCGGTAGCGCCGGCTCGCCAAACCTGTCCCACGAGTCCATGTATTCATAAGGATAGACGCCTTTACGGACTAAAGATGGGTCGAAATATTTTTTAGTGATTGGACAGTCGTGTAAAGATTCTGCTAATTTGCTTGAACTTCCCATCAGATGCTGGGCAGAGTCATAGAAGGATAAACAGTCTACAGTAAAGGTCATGTACTTTTCTGATGATTGTGCAATACAGCTAACCCTCTTACAATCAGAAGTTATTGCTTGCATGATAAAGTGCGAATCGTAGCCTCGTAAGTTATGAAAGAAGATTGGCAGTTTCCATTTTTCGGGGTTAACCTTGAGTTGAAGATTACAGCCGTTGTGTGCTGCCCCTCTGAATTTGCCAGTAATGTGATCGTGGTCTCTTACAGTGTCAATTAATAATTCTTTGTTGCATATCCAGCAGTGTGTGGCTGATTTATAACGTTCTTCATCTTCAGGAGTCATCATAATGTCTGAAAGGCTCAGCTGATTAGAGAATTGATTGCGAAGGTGTTTCATGTGCTCCAAAAATCGACCAGCTGCGTTGGGACCTCTGTAAATCTCCGGCTGGGTGTGTCCGCCATCTGACCTAACAGCAACAAATGCATAAGAACAGATCTGATGACGGGACAATAAGGTTGTTTTTTGGTCTTGCTGAGGGCCATCGTACTGTGGCAAGATCGCTTCAAAGTCAGCATAGACTACGTATGGGCTCATCTGCATTTTGTGTACATTCTTAAAACCAACCTTAGACCCCAGTTTAGGTGTAAGAAGTTCGATTTTACAGTCTACAAAACTTTTACAATGTTTCTTATGTTTTGCAGCTGCCTCTACAGTGGGGATCCTGACCAAACACCTTCTACAAAGCCCCTGTTTAGCAGGATCCTTTGTAGTATAAGCCAGAAGTCTACTCATAGTTCTAATTAATACATAATGGCTCTTGGAACCGTCTGCAAACAGTATCAAGTCTACATGATTTTCAAGTGATTCGCCTAAAGTAGGGGCTTTGGGAGAGATCCTTAGAGGGGCTAGATTGTCTACTGGATCCCAGGTGTATACGCTTACGGTTATTGGTTTGTTTTGTTCTTCAAACTGGTCGATACTTTCTATACTCACTGGAAAGTTTATGTTATCAAAGTTCAGACTATCTTTATACTGCCAATAATTAGAAACTCTGTCTGGGTGCTTTTTAACTGGGTGTAAATGTGCCAAAACACACCACATAAAACACAAGTTATCTGAATTATGTATGTTTAAGGCTGCTCGTTTAAAAACTAACTCTTGGGAGAGGAAGGTAAGAATTGCCGATTATAGGAGAGTATTTGGTTTGTCTTAATTTGATTTCGAGGACTGTTCCTTCAGACCAGCCAGAGCCGCGCAATTTCGCTTCTTCACTTGCATGGTTAAACTGTGTAAGCATGTAATCAGCCCAGCCGGGTGTAAAGTCGTAATAGCTGATTACTTCTTTCTGTCTAGTTGAAACCCAGACTAGTATACTACTATCATCGGGGGTTATATATTCAATCTGAATGGCCAACAACACTTTTGCTGGCGGGTTAATTTGAAGAGACCCTGGGATTTTAGAAATAGCATGCGTTACACTTTCCTGAACGTTTGTGGGGTTAATGATGTCCATGTCTAATTCAATGAACATATTGCCTAATGATTTGTTACTACCTTCCAACTGTACGCTGTTGGGCAGTATTTCAAACTCGGACTCGCTTGTGGGATTCATTTTTATCCCACAATATTTACGTAAATTAAAAAATAAAAGTAAGTAAAAGTAAGTAAATGCTCTTTTATTCTTCGCCCAAGCGCTGCAATACTTCAAGACACCCTAATCTTACAAGAACGCCTGCCAATACTTTAGCTTTTTCTGAATCACTACAGTCAATGTTTAACTCTTTGATTGCTTTGTCAAATAGTTCACTATGATTTTTGATTAAATTGTTTACATCATTCTCAAACCCAGATTTACTAAAATCAATGTTTAACACTTTCATTGTTTCGTCAAATAGTTCATTACAATTTTCTATTAAAATCATTAGATCAGATTCGCTGTGTTTGGCCGCCATTTTTAAATCTAAAAATTAAATAAATAAAAAAATAAAACCATGAGTTTAACGCTGGTTAATTATGCAGTGCCCATTGTCGGTGTTATAGTTTATTCAACCCTAGCAAAATGTTTGTTAAGAATAAAACCGCCCAACATGGGAAAGATAGAAGATTCGCCGAAACTAGTTACAGCCTTATTTTTAGCTCTAGCAACAAAAGATTATCTAATTAAAAAGCACATAGACAGTCTTTCATATTATGATTATTTTAATTATTTTTTTAGTTAATAAAAAACATGAGCACTGCAAAGATCATCAATACTATTTACCACTCTGCTGTAATCGGGGGTCTTAGTATAGGATATAGCATGTTAGCAAAAAACATGTTTAAGATGAGGCCGGCTGATCTAGGAAGGTTAGACATTGAGGATGTTGTTAAGGTTATAGCTGTAATAACGGCGGGGATTGCCTCAAAAGACTTTCTTGTTGCACAGGGGATTATCCCAGAAAACATCAATGCATAGAAAGATTAATGCATAGAAAGATTAATGCATTTAGGCAGATTGATTTATAAAAAAAAGATTCATTCATTTATAAAAAAGATGTCTGGAATAGTTCTGATGGTGGGCGGGGCTATTGTTAATGCATTGGCTTTCTCTGGCAGCAATTATATGTTTAGTAAATTGCGGTCTGATGAAGAGAGAGAACGCCATAACAAGGCAATGGAAGATTTAGCTAAGGCAAGAGACGCTTACGAGAAAAGGAGAATTGCTCACTTAGACTTTATTAATAAAAAGTTAAGAGAACAGGGACATGCAGAGCACACATTTACAGACGTTGATGAAGCAATGAATGAATATTACTTAGTGACAGGAAAGAAGTTTCTAACATCGTCACCGCCAGAACTGTCTGACTTTTATGAACCGTCTGAGGATCAGAAAATGGTAGAAATAGGCTTTATTATAGGTGCCATGGGAGCAATCTTTCTTCTTGCATATTCAATCTAAAAAACATTGTTAAAAATGTAATAAAAACAGTCCCTTCTATGGACGATACAAAGTACAAAATATATTATTCTCCTGGAGGGTATTGGAAAGGAAGGGCTGCTATTGATAAACTGAGTAAAGCTGCTAGGGTGTCTGAATCAGAAGCGAAAGACTGGCTTTCAAAACAAGCGATCTGGCAAATATATCTGCCCGCCCCAAAAAGAATAATAAGGCCTCGATTTGTTAATTCAGTTCCTAATGACACCCACCAGATGGACTTGTTGTATCTTCCACATGACAAAGTTAGAAGAAAAAAGTTTAAGTATGCTCTGACTGTTGTTGACATGGCTTCAAGGTATAAAGATGCTGAGCCTTTAACGGATAAAAGCTCAACTGCTGTGGCTGTGGCTTTACAACAAATATACATGCGAGGTCCATTAAAGTATCCTAGGTTGATCCAGGTTGATGATGGGAAAGAGTTTAAAGGAGCTGTAAACCAACTGTTTTTAAGACATCGGGTTACAGTTAAGAGAGGGATTCCAGGCAACCATCGCTCCCAGGCTCTAGTAGAAAACTTTAATAAGAATCTAGCTGAACGTCTGTTTACCTATCAATATCATAGAGACCTTATGGACAAAACACGCAACACAGAATGGGTCAGGAGATTGCCGGCAGTCTTACGCGCCATGAACAATGAAGAATTTAAAGCAACGGGTCTTAAGCCGGTAAGCGCGATCAAATTGAAAAAAATAAGTATTACTGAAGACATCCAAGGCAATCAAAAACTCTTACCTTTTGGACGAAAAGTAAGATACTTGTATGCGCCTGGAGAAGCAGAAGGCGATGTTAGAATTAGAGCCACAGACCCCATATGGAGCGTAGATGTATATGAAGTTGAAAGAATTATGAAAACAGCCCCTCCCGTGTATTATTTAAGAGAAACTCTTTCTTCTACGTCTAAAAAGCCTGCCCCTAAAAGATCGTTTGTTCGCGAAGAGTTGCAAGTTGTCCCGCCAAACACAGTGCCGATTAGTTAAAAAAAATAGTATTTATTTTTTGTTAAACTTATGATTTATTTTTTTTTTGTTAAACTTATGATTTATTTATTTAGTTCACATCTTATTTTTTTTAGTCTATTTTGGGATTAACTGATTGTTTGCTTGCTTTTCAATGTTCTGTTTGATTGTCTCAGTGTCTACTTGTTGCGAAGTAAAAGTCTTTCTCCACTCCTTTTGAAGTTCAGTTTTTTGTCGTCTGTAATCCTCACCATCAGCCATAAGATGCTCAAATTCTTCAGCTGTAATGTTTTCATCCTGCAATGCTTTGCTTATTCTCAGTCTTAATGAACAAAGTTTTGCTGATGCTAGGGCTACAATGGCAGTGTGCTTTTGTAGTTTAGGCGTTAATTTTTTTAAAACAGCACTCACAATCATAGACATAGCACCTAAACCCAAACCAAGGCTCCCTAATGCTAAAGAGGCTGGCGCTCCGACCCCAGTAGCTAAAAGAGCAACGCTAGACCCAGCACTTACGCTCGCTACAGCTGATGAGCCGGTGATTATATAAGAAAGAGTATTTAAAACTTTAGCATATTTCTTTCTAGTAACCCTATACTTATCCAAGTCACTTTCTATTTCTTCTTGAAGTTCAGTTATTTGCTCTAACCTAAACTTTTGAGCCCGATCATCCATTTTAAACAAGATTTTTTTTTTTAATCCTGTACATATCTTCTTATTAACCCTTCTGGCAGCACTTCATCAACAGAGTAAAACGCAATAAAATCAACATACTTAATGAAAATAAAATCAAGCACTGTTAGTTTGTCTTTGTCAACCATCACAGTAACTTTGTCAGAAGATACAGAAGTGTTTATTTCATCCTCGTTTTTAGTAATAACAATAACAAGCCTAAGAGGGCCGCCCAAGTTTTCAGACTTTATTTGTACACCTCTGATTAACGTATGCTCTGGCAAACTAGGATCAGACTCCCTTGGAGTAATAAATAAGCGAAAAAGCATCGTCATTTTTCTAGGCAGTGATTCTAGTTTTGGGTTAAACTCTAAGCCGACGGTGTCACCCCCCACTTCAGCTAAGGACTTCTTTCTCCGCAGCATATATACAGAGCCCTGCCTGGTTATTTCAATCTGCTTTTTCTGTTGTGTTCCTGGGACTAGGCTAGCAAGAAGGCGTCCTTCATTCAAAGCTTTTCTAAAATTGTATTTCTTATCAAAGTATACATAGGGGCTTCGTAGTTCAAACTTTAAATTCCAGTTAATGTCAGGAAGCAACGCCCAGGCATTCTCTCGTTTATGAAGTTTGTATTCGTGTTTGCCAAAATCGTTTGCCCTTAGATTTCTTATCTCTTCCAGGGTAGGATATTGCTGTCGTTTTTTATCTTCAATTTCTATTCGTTTGTAAACACCATCGTCGGTGTACTCAAATCCATAAACATTTCCTGTCACTCCTATTAGATCAAAGTCAGTTGTATCTGCTAGATCTTTTAGCTCTACTGCAACGCATTTAGGAGCTAACTCTGCTTTTGATTCTGGCCCTCGAGACATTTTTTAATATAAACAATTTATTATTAAACAATCTATAGTAAACAATCTGTAATAAACAATCTATAATAAACAATCTATAATAAATAATCTATAATAAGCAAACGTATTGAACTGGCGGGTCAGTCCGTAAGCATAGTTTAGCGTGCTTAGATTTTTCTAGCTGCTCTTTTATTTTTTTTAGTTCATCCTTGTCCCTGATTATATAGTTTTCACTTAAACATTCTTCAAAACTATCCCTGTCCTTAGTATAAAATAAGATGACTGATTTTAACTGCGATCTAAAGTCTTTTAAGACAGCATTGTATTTTTGAGTTAAGATCCAAACAGAAACTAATGCGTGTCTTCCGCTAAAGGCCAGCTTAGACAGAGTCCTTCTTTTTTTAACAATGTCTTGTTCGGCTGAACAGTCATCAATAATAAACAGCGTTTCAGTTCCCTCAAATAGTCTATAGTAATGTTCTAAACAGTCGCTTAGCTTGTCAGTAGGATCAACTAAAAATATATTCTCGTCTGTCCAAACAAACTGCCTTTCTTTGTAAGACTTGTTGTGCTTAATGGTTGTGCAGAATATAACAATGTACTCGTAATGAAATCTGTAGATTGTTTGTAACAAATCAAGTACGAAGACAGTTTTCCCACACCCAGTAATCCCACAAATAAGCGAACAGTGCGGGTCTTTAGGCAAAAAGTTCAAACTATCCATCTGTTTTAATAGGCTATTTCTTTCAGTCTATTTTCTTCAATGTTCAGCTGGGCGTCATAAACCACAAAAACGTGCATTTGTATCTGGCCATTCTCCTCCTCTTCCTTATTAATCTGTATGAGTATGCCATCTGACCCTACCCTTCTTCCACTCCCGTGCAGTCTGTTGTCATACGTGGATCTAAAATCCAGCCATAGTCCATATTTGTCTGTTAGATAATCTTCGAGTCTTACATCGTGAAGGTGAAGTTTTTTACACACATGATCGGCTATGGGACTTGTCTGTCTGCCTCCGGCGCATAACTTTCTTATTTCATCAAAGTGTTGGTCAGGTAAAAGTCCAGCTGAATACAACTGAAAAGGCTTGCCATCTACTGTACAAGACAGTTGCTCAATTTTTGGGTTGTAAAACGCCTCAGATTCCCTCTTAAAAGGAGCTGAGGGTTTAGTAAATAGCAAGAGAACCCCCTTTAGGGACCTTAACGAATTGCTTATAGCTATTTCCCAGACGATGTCTTGCTTGTTTTTAATCGCTAGACTGTGGTGTAAAACTCTTTCAAAGTAAACAACCGCCCTACTTTTATACTGATTTAAGATTATTCTAGCTAGTTCGGGGTTAGTAACAACGTCAAAATTAAGAGAGATGTTACTAACAGTGTATTTGGCTAAGGGATCATCTGATAGAATAACAGAGCCGCTGTCATTGAATGTCAGTTCGTAAGTAAGTTTGTCTCTTAGTGCGCCTTGGTAATATGGCTGATGGGTTTTTAACAGTTCAAAATCTAGAGGGATGCAAAATCTGTTCTTAAATGCTCGCGCTATTGCCTGGTCTCCCTCGTCTTCCTTTGCATCTGCAGCATTAAGCCTGTGCTTAAGACCGTTTGGGCTCTGGATCCCCTGAAAGATTTTGTCTTTCCTTTCTGTTCTGGGTAGCCACAGATCAGAATAGAGATTAAAAATGTCTGCGCTACTCAGTGAGAAGACTTCTCTACCTTCCAGTTTAATTACCATATTTTTAATGATGGCCCTGCCCAGGTTAGCAACGACAGTAGCATTAGGATCCGCCGACTCAATGTCTATTTTGAATGACAGCCTGGCAGTGCCTGGCATTATAACATCGTCAGGCCCAAGGTCACTAAATCTTACTGTTAATATTTCATTGGGCTCAATTGTTGATGGATTATTTACAACGCGCACAGTCTGTCTTATGCCTTTTATGCCGTGGGGTTCCTTCGCTTTTCTGAATGGATCAAGGTCGCAGCCGTATGGGTTCATTTTTTATAAAACTAAAAATAATAAATATATAAATATGGCTGATGAAGATTTTGGCGCGATTGAATCTATTGAAGAAGAAGAAGAAGACGATTTTGGCGCGATTGATTCTATTGAAGAGCCGGGTCCTTCATTGCAAGAAGAACTTGAAGCAGCGGCGGCAGGCCAAGGAGTAGGATTAAGTCAAATACGAATGTTAGATAGAATTGAATCATTATATAGCCATATGGGGCGAGAGCGGCCAGAAGCACTTAAGGTCTCCAATTTTTCAACAGATAAAAATAATCATTTGTATGTAAGAACTAGTAAAGGAAACCTTGTGCGGCTTACTGCAAAACCAGACCCAACCCAGTTTTTAAGCAGGAGCACAATTCTTAGAGAGCTCCCTGTTTTTGACCAAAGGCAGTTAAACTTTATTGGCGATCTAAGGTCTGAGGCCGTTAGGGCTTTACAGAACTTGGAGCAAAGGTTGCCAACACAATCTGAAATGCAAAACATACCTCTTCAAGAATTAAGTCAAAGAACAGATGAAGCAATAGCAGAACTTGAGGCGAGTTTTAATGAAGAAACACAGTTAAAAACAATTGACGATTCTCAATTACCTAGTCAAAGAGAACGTGAGCTGAGTCCTGAAGAAGAAACAGCTTTACAAACAATTGATGATCCTCCATTGCCTGAGAGTGTACACAGGAATCTTAAAGCTGCTATGCGTGAACTCAGGGGCCTTGATGATACTCTACGTAGAATAAATGGCGAGCTAAAAAACAACTTGTCAAAACTTGGTGAGCTAGATAGAGAGATAAGAGAAGAAAAAATTAAACTGGCTGATGCAGATGATAACAATTTAGGGTTAGAAGTAAAAGCTAGAATACATGCGAAAATACAGGATTTAAGGATAGAAAGAAAAAACAGGTTAGCGGCGTTGTCTACTAACGGAGAAAAAATAGCATACCAAACAGGCAGAATCAGAGAAACTATAAACAGAATACTTCATGAAAATACTACGCTAGTAGAAAGAATAAGGGCTCTGTTCAGAGAGCGGGGGATTACAATAGTTAGTATATTGACAGCTGTTGGGTTTGCTATCTCTACACTGGTTTATGCATTAACTGGCAGTGCGCCAACAGGGCCAGTAGCGCCTCCAACGCCTCAGCCCGGTAAAAGCTGGATTAGAAAACAATTGCGCCATCTAGCAAACTTATTAAAGAAGTTAGCTGTCAAAGCGCTTGATGCTCTGCCTGGCATAATAGGCAGCGTTGTTAGTTGGGTTTTGTCTACCATAGGCAAAGTGGCTGGTTATATGGCCGACCATCTGTGGACGTTAGGAGTGCTGGCTGCTGGTTTAATTTTTAGTGAAATAAAGTATGGCTAATCCAGTAAAAGTTAAAAACACAACAAGGGCTGTCTTTTCACTAGTGTGTCTGTCGGGGTGAGGCACATCAACGGGTGGGGGGTCGCTTTCTGGGCTGCTTATAACTGGCGGGGGGTCGCTTTCTGCAGGTTCTGGGCTAGATACTTTTTTTAAAATGGCTGGCGCTGGCCTTGTGTTTAAGCCTTGATTGTGTCCTAAGTTTTGATCGTCTCCGGCTATGAGGATTTCATTATTATAATTCTGTATCATGCCAATCTGTAGTCTAAGGTCAGAAGGCAGCATGTATAATCCATGGCCCACAACAAAGTCAACCTTTGACCTAGCATGTGAAAGAACGTTTTGGTACCTTTGTATGCTGGAAGGTAAATCAACAGCAGAGTTAATAGCATCTTCTAAATTGGCTAGAAATTGTTTTCTGGCGTCAAAGCCTGTAGATTGATCCACTATGCTAGACTTGGTCTGTGCTTGCGCCCCTAATAGACACCAAACGTACGTCCGTATGGAGTCATTAAGTCTTTGCACTCCTGGCATTGTTAGGCCTTCACTTTCATCTAAGATAAATGTTGCCCAAGCATTGGGGTGTTTTTGTTCTATTGATCCCAATCTAACTTGGGAGTTTGACTTAAAAGAGGTGTGGCCAGGCCAGTAGTCAAAATTATATTCTCTACGCTGACCCCACAAATACAATGTGCCTAACCCGTGATTGCGGTCTAGCTTTTGTCTGAAGTTATTTGAAGGGTTAATGTTAAATTCGTTGCAGATTCTTTCATATGCATTCTTGTTCATTGGACTGTTAAATGGATTAAACGCGTTGTCGTTGGGGAGGGGTACTTGTAGTTCAGTTAGTATGCGCCTATACTGGTAATAAACATGAAAGTTATATACTGACCTTACTAAGAGATTGGGGTGGTATAAATGGTTTGCATATGAAACACCGCAGCCAGTAGTTGAGCAGTAAATGGCAAAATTTAACCGATTCTGGTAAAAAGCCATAGGGTTGGATGACCATGCTGATGGTACTCTATCACTCTTTATTGGAGGATTTAAATATCTAGTTAGTGGGTTTACAAGTCTGACTAGAAAGCCATATGATTCATCTACTGCGATGGTTAGGTTACTAAAGTCCAAAGATTTGGGCTCATAAACCCCCCCTACATCGTAAGTAGCACTTTCATTATATTTAAAAGGTTCCATTTTTAAATAGATTTTTAAAAAAGGATTTAAAAAGGATGCACATTTATATAACTAAACAAAACACGCGTGTGTTCTTAAAGTATCCAATTGACAATAGGCGCGGCGATAGTAGGGTTGCTCTTAGAGAAATTGGTTTTAAAGTTAAGTGGTTTAATATATCTGAAGAAGCTCAGAATAACTGGATTAATATTAGTAACGAAGGGGGCAATCAAATAACTCATGAAAAAATACCAGAAGGTTATTACAACTTTTGTTCTTTAAAAGAAGTACTTATCGAATTAGGCATATTGCTGAAAATTAACGAAGCAAACCTCAGAATTACTGTGCATTTTCCACCAGAAGAAAGAAGAGAATACACTTTTCCTAAAGGCCTTGCTAGAATCTTGGGCTTCCACAGTACTAGCAGATCTTAAAAATTTAGTACAAGAGAAGACATCTACCAATTTGAAAGTAATGAACCATCTGATTTTCTCGTGAACCCAATGTTGTATGTCCATTTACAAGAGTAAAAAACAGATACTAATTTATTTGATGGCCATCCATCTACCGTTCTAAGAGTACTGCCATCAATTAAGGCGGGGTTTTGCGATTATCAGTTAAGCACATTTGGTGAAAACAGTCGGTTTAAAGAATTAGTTGCGGGGTCTATAAATTCAGTGTGTGTAAAAATAACTAACCAAGATGGAAGGCCGGTTGTTTGTTCTGATTTGTTGGTAGTGCTGGAAGTAGAAGAGCGTAAAAAAATAGTAAGGGCTCAATCCCGCGGGCGTTAATCAGAAGAGAGGAGAGATAAAATTTATCTAGGAGCTATATCACCTATTTTTTGTTTTGCACGTAAGCCCCCCATTTTAAAGTAACAATTACGTCAATTTTGGAGGTTTTTGGTTGTTAAGTTTAAATAAATATTAGCGAACCGCCCAGAGAACGTGGACAAACGAGTCACAAGACGAAACACAACTAGTTTCGACCTCTTAGGTCTTCATCAGGTGAGACATTAACGAATAAAACAATGAAAATTCACTTAGCTTTGATCGCTTCAGATCACTTGGTAGGGTTCAGCGCAAGGAAGAAGGCGTTGAATGAGAACGAGGCTGTTGGAAGGGAAATAGTGAGCGAGTCAAAGTCGTAATGAAGATAATAATATTACTGATAGGAATACTAATAATGGTCAAAATACTGAGAGAAAAAAAAAAAAGGGACAAGATTACTACCAATCTGTGTCAATAAGTATGGGTATGGGAGAAAGGAGAGTGGGTTAGAGGATTCTTAAACAGCAGGGTTGCCGTGGCAACAGTCCCAGAGGCGAAGGCGATGGTGATGTCAATGCCAGTGGTAGTATCAATACTAGCAATAGTATTACTGAATGATACTGCTAACAACGATAGTGAAGGTTAAGGTAATGAAAGCATGATACAGAAATATATTTAGAAAATACAATTTTTATAATAATCAAATAAATAAATAAATAAAACCCTCTACCAGACAGCTCAGACATTTTTACCCACCTTTTTCGAACTCCAGTGCTTCGCCAGCCACCTCTTGACAAATCCACTGAAGTTGAACTCTACATCAAAAAGTGTAGAAAAGAAATCTCTCAAGTTAAATCCAAACCTGTCCGCAATTCCAACCTCTCACGGGATGAACAAAAAGCCCTTGAATCACTGAGACAAAGACAAGACATTGTCATCAAACCAGCAGACAAGGGTGGTGCAGTGGTGGTCTGGGACAAACAGTTGTACATAAAAGAAGCACACAGACAACTGTCAGACACAAATTTCTATACACCACTCACAGCATCACCCCTCCCCCAACACCAGAAACTCATCTCAACCACAGTTAAACAAGAAATCAAACACAACAACTTACCGAAGACAGCCAAACTCCTCATAATGACAGACACCAAACAACCCACCTTCTACCTGCTCCCTAAAATACACAAAACCAATACTCCCGGCAGACCCATAGTATCTGCATGCAGCTGCCCTACAGAACACATTTCACAGTACTTAGACTCTCTCCTCCAACCCATAGTACAAGGCCTCCCCACATACCTCAAAGACACTACACACACACTCAACATGATTAATTCATACAACACAGATCCCACTTTCAAACCCAGCCTCCTCTTTACCCTTGATGTCGTCTCTCTCTACACTTCCATCCCTCATGCTGATGGACTGAAGGCCCTCGCATTCTTTCTTAACAAACGGCCCCCCAACCAACAACACCCTCCCACAGCTACACTAGTCAGACTTGCAGAATTAGTCCTCACCCTCAATACTTTTGAATTCAACAACCACACATTCTCACAAATCAGTGGTGTTGCTATGGGAACCAAAATGGGACCATCCTATGCCTGCCTCTTCATGGGACACCTAGAACACCGCCTACTAACCTCTTACACAGGCCCAACACCAGAGCTCTACAAAAGATACATAGATGATGGATTGGGAGCCACATCCATGCCAGAACATGACCTCCAGAATTTCCTCAACTTTGCACAGACCTTCCATCCATCCATCCAGCTGACCTACACCATTTCACAGTCAGTTAATTTCCTGGACATCACTATCTCCCTCAAAGATGGACTGCTTCAAACCTCAGTCTTCTACAAACCTACTGATGCGCACTCATACCTGGACTACACATCTTCCCACCACCAGTCCACTAAAAATAGCATTCCATATTCTGAATTCCTTCGCCTACGCAGACTGTGCTCTAGCGAAGAGGATTTCACTATACAAGCAGCCAAAATGTCTGATTTTTTCACCAACCGTGGATACCCTAGTGCCGTCATCAGTGATGCTCTCAGCCGCACTGCAGCTAAATCCAGAACATCTACTCTGGAAACTAAACCTCCCAAAGAGACAGACAGACCCACTGCCTGCCTTCTCTTCCATCCTCACAATCTGCCCATCTGCAGGATCCTGAAGTCTAACTGGCACATAGTAGAAAACCATAAACCTGCCTTTGAGACCACACCAATGATCACTTTCAAACGTGACAAAAACCTCAACGACCTACTGGTGCGCTCTAAGCTGAACAAAATCTCAACACCTAAGCCACCAGGTACTTTCCCCTGCTCAAAACCCAACTGCAAAATCTGCTCTCTCACCAAACCAGACACCATCCTACATGGCCCCACAGGCTTTTTCACTATTAAACGCACTTTCTCCTGCCAGAGCCATAACATTGTGTATGCCATCCACTGTCAGCTGTGCGGTAAGATCTATGTAGGTGAGACATCTCGCACACTTGAGACGCGCATCTCTGAACACCTGGCCGACATCCGCCACCATCGGCCCAAACCAGTCGCTCTACACTTCAACCATGCCCAACACAACATCAACCATGTCAAAGTCTTGGCACTTTGGCAATCTAAGAGTGACAGCTTGGAACGCCTTATGCAGGAATCTCATCTCATTGCCAAACTGGGCACCGTCCACCCTCATGGCATCAACGTCCAAAAGTAGTATGTACCATTCCATCTCTGCAGCTCCAGCCTGAAATATCCCCCACCTACACACACCCATACCACCCTACCTCCCTCTGTTTACCTCAGACATAGGTTGCAGCTATCATCATCTTCCCTTTTCCTACACTCTCTGAGTCTCTCCATTTGCTACATCAATCGACTTACTCCCCCCTCCCCCTGCCCTAGTAATGATGTGTGTAGGGGTGTTGGTGGATATGGCGGTTGCTGGGGGTGGAGGTGGGGGTAACCAATGAATAAGGCTGATATTACAAATGGAACACACACACACACACACACACACACACACACACACACACACACACACACACACACACACACACACACTCACACTCACACATACACACACACATAATAAATAGAATGCTGGCTCCTTTATCGTTGGTCGTGAAAGGGGGGGGGGGGGGGGGGAGAGAGAGAGAGAGAGAGGAGAGAGAGAGAGAGAGATTGTGTATAGGTGTGAATATGTTGCCCCTCCCCCTCCCCCAGTTAGTACGTAAACCCATCCCCTTCTTCCCTCCACCCTCATAGCATCTACACCTTAAAGTAACATGTACCAACCCACCACTTCTATCTCAGCCCATAATATCCTCCCACCACACACACACATACTACCTTATCTCCCACTATTCACCTCACACAACTTATAGCTATCTTATTTATGCATTTATTATCATTATTATTTTTTTTTTTTTAATTATTTTTTTATTTTTTTTAATTTTTTTTTTAATTATTATTATTTACTGATTTTTTAATTTATTATTATTTTTAATGTTTCATTTATTTATTTATTTGATTATTATAAAAATTGTATTTTCTAAATATATTTCTGTATCATGCTTTCATTACCTTAACCTTCACTATCGTTGTTAGCAGTATCATTCAGTAATACTATTGCTAGTATTGATACTACCACTGGCATTGACATCACCATCGCCTTCGCCTCTGGGACTGTTGCCACGGCAACCCTGCTGTTTAAGAATCCTCTAACCCACTCTCCTTTCTCCCATACCCATACTTATTGACACAGATTGGTAGTAATCTTGTCCCTTTTTTTTTTT
>CM065728.1:11484172-11486672 GCA_033310375.1 Conus canariensis | reverse complement strand
CCGCTTCTGCCATTGCTTTCAGGGCTCTGGTTTTTTCCTTCCCTGCAACTGAGAGCTGTTTCATGAGGCTGTATGCAGACGTTCCTACAAACCCCCTAGCTCCAATTTCTGCAGTGAGGACTTTGACCTGATAGCCTTCTCTCCTCAGGCTGTTTGCCAGATCAGCATACTTTTCAGTCTTGTAGATTTGAGCTGCCTCCATTCTGTTCTCATATGGCACCGTGAGCTCGATCATGATCAGCTGCTTGGTTGACTTAGAGTGGACTACTATGTCTGGTCTCATGCCACTCTTGCTGATGATCTCTGGGTGACTCTTCCATTCTGGGAGGTCTGCAGTGCACTCCCAGTCATCTGCCCCGTCCAGCAGACTCTGCCTGCATGTTTCGAGTGGCACTGTTGTTCTTGGCCATGATTTGCTGCCTCCTGCTGTGAAGAATGTTGCGGGTGCTTTTGGAGTCCTGATTTTCCCTTTTGTGGTGTTGGTACTAGCCCAGACTACTTGTACAATTTCTTTGAGCACTTGGTTGTGCCTCCATGTGTACCTTCCTTGAGCCAGGGCTACTTTACATGAGCTTAGGACATGCTCCACTGTTTGTTTTTCATGGCAGAGGGGGCATGCAGGATCGTCTGTTTTCCCCCACTTCACCAGGTTTGCATTTGAGGGCAGAAGGTCATATGCAGATCTGAGAATGAAGCTGATCCTGAGAGGGGCCATGTGCCAAATGTCATTCCAAGTGAGACTTCTTTGGAGTGCATTCTCCCACGTTGTCCATTGCCCTTGCTGGCTCTGCTGGACTGCTTTTTGGAGTCTTTTTTGGTCTTCTTCTTTTCTCATCTCCTGAATCATCATGTCTCTTTTGGCTTTTCCTTTGGCCTTTGACCACCATTCAGTTTTGGTCACCCCCAGTCCTTGTCTGTTGGTCTGTGTGTGTCCTGTTATTTCTCTGATCTTGAGACTTTCTTTTGCAGAATCCATCGCCTCTTGAACTTTCCATTTTCTGCCTGTCTTCAGCTGGGGCTTGATTGCTTCTACCACCTTGTCTCCTGAGTCCTCCAGCATGCTTTGAAGTCTGATCTTCCCTGCTTTGTATTCCTCCAGGATGGATTTCAGGGGTAGTTTCAGCTTTGCTTGGCGACAGTACAGCGCTATGTCAGTCAGACAGGGTGGGACACCAAGCCATTTCCTTGTGAACTTGTTGATTTTGGCTTCCATTGCCTCCACTATGCTGGTGCAGATGTCGTATATCATCAGAGGCCATAGCAGCTTTGGTATCAGCATGAACTGCAGACACCAGACCTTGTATTTGCCAGGGAGCCCACACTGGTCAATGGTCTCCAAGCCTTCCTCCGCCATCTGCTTGGTTTCTTTTGCTCTTTGTGTGTCTTTCAGCGTATCATCATACCATCTTCCAAGGCTCTTGACTGGTTCTTCTGTGACTGTTGGAATGGCCTGGTTGGCAACACTGAAGACCACAGATCCGGCCACTTTTCCTTTCCTCAGTGAGAGACTCCGTGATTTCTTTGGCTTGAACTTCATTCTGGATGAGGCAACTATGTCGTCCAGCCTCTCCAGCACATGACGTGTCTCGTCTTCTCTGGATGAAATCACTGTAGTGTCATCCATGAAGGCCTTGAGAGGAGGCATCTTGTATCCATCGCCAAGGTCTGTTTGTCTCGCGTTGTTTGTTGCTGCTTTCAAGATGAGTTCCATTGCCAGCACGAACAGTATTGGGGAAATCGCACAGCCCATTGCAATACCCACTTCCAAGTTGATCCAGTCTGTTGTGTACTCCTTGGTAGAGAACCGCATTGAGAAGCCATTGAAGTACTTCTTGAGCATGTCGCGGATGTTCTTTGGCACATGGTACATCTCAAGAGCCAACTGTATCATCTCATGGGGCACAGATCCATATGCGTTTGCCAGATCAAGCCACACTACGTCCAGGTCTCTCTTTTCTGTTTTTGCTTTTTGGATTGCGTCCCAGATCATTGTGGCGTGTTCTACACAGCCCGCCACGCCTGGGATGCCACCTTTCTGGACTGACACATCCAAGTACTTGTTTTCCATCAGGTACTTGGTCAGCCTTGCTGCCATGACAGAGAAGAAGATTTTCCCTTCGACGTTCAGTAGTGATATTGGCCTGAACTGGCTAATGTCACTTGAGTTTTGCTCTTTGGGGATGTACACACCATCTGCCGTCATCCACTGGCCGCTGATCTTCTGGTTTCTCCAAGCCGATCGCAGCAGCCTGTGGAGCCACTCCAGCACCTTGGGACATTTCTTGTAAAGCTGGTAAGGTATTCCGTTTGGCCCTGGTGATGATTTGGCTCTGGCTTTGTCGACCACCTTCTTGATTTCCGCCAACGTTGGAGGCTTGCCATTGAACTGTTCCTCAGGGTTGGTTGGCCACACCAGACCTTGAATGTCGAGTGGTGCTTTGCTCTGTGGGTCAGAGTATGTTTTCCTCAGATGCTGCTCAAGAACTCCTTTGTCCACACT
>CM065728.1:11449172-11479172 GCA_033310375.1 Conus canariensis | reverse complement strand
ACCGCGCCGTCCATTCCGGTACTTCCCCGCAGAGCCACATTCAGGCTGTCAAGTGTGATGGAGATGATGGTGTGGAGGTCATATTGCTTAGTTGACAAATCTGTACTTCTTTTCCAAACATTCCCCGGTGTCAACCAGGCGCGGGAGACGCAGACACCTGCAGGGTTGGTCAGAACATGTGTGCCAGACTCTCGGAGATGCAACAAAACTCTGATCAATCAAAGCATCTGATGTGTTTCCCACCGCTCCTTCTCAGTCCCAACCCCCTCCTCCTCCGCTCTCTCTCTGTTCCTCTGTCTTTCTGTCTCTGTCTGTCTGTCTCTGTCTTTCCTGTGTGTCTTTCTGTCTTTGTCTCTGTCTGTCTGTCTGTCTGTTTGCCTGTCTGTCTATTTGTCTGTCTATCTGTCTCAAATCTAAACCGACTTTTACCTCTTGAGGCTAAAGAGCCTAATAAGGACCTAACACACGTGGGCACAACAGATGTGTGCAAAGGGCTGTTAAGTTGGGAAGTGTGTGGAGAGAGGAGGGGGGGGGGGGGGGGGCATACGGGGGTGAGGATGAGGGTGGAGCGGTGGGGAATGGAGGGAGGGGAGAGGGAAGAGGACTAGGGAAGGAAGAGGGGGGAGGGAGGAGCAAAGCGAAGAGCCGAACGGAACAGTTTGTGTTGGGACTTGATTGGACCTCTGGGGAAGGAACGGAACGGAAGGAATAACGGATGAAAAAACAACAACAACAACAACAACAACAAAAATCCAACAACAGCAGCAGCAACAACAACAACAACAAGAAAGAAAATAAATAAATAAAACGAAAGAAAGAAAAAAAAGTGACAAAAAAAGCACGTAGTGTTATTGACATAACTGTATAATTAACGCATGGCTACAAACAAACGTAGTTTTGGACATGCCTTATTTTGTACATCATGTATCGCGGCACAGTTATGTTCACTGCACTGCAGTCATTCTGAAGTGCTTCTTTCACTACAAAACCAACAGCTACAAGTCATCACTGACCTCAGTGCCATGTAATGCAGACGAGAGTCGATTATGTTCCTGCACCGAAGCCGTTTATTAGACACACGGTTAATTAAGATATAGTATGGACAAAAAGGTACGGCATTTTACAAGAAGCAAAAGAAAGTTGCCTTTATTTTTGGTGAACATGTAGGCTCATATAGTCGTCGCTTTAT
The DNA here is from genome assembly GCA_033310375.1 of Conus canariensis. Lineage (NCBI taxonomy): Eukaryota > Metazoa > Mollusca > Gastropoda > Neogastropoda > Conidae > Conus > Conus canariensis. The sequence goes on along the minus strand of CM065728.1, from coordinate 11,477,983 downwards.
TTCTGGTGAGCGTGTAGGCTCATATAGTCGTCGCTTTATTTCTGGTGAGCGTGTAGGCTCATATAGTCGTCGCTTTATTTCTGGTGAACATGTAGGCTCATATAGTCGTCGCTTTATTTCTGGTGAGCGTGTAGGCTCATATAGTCGTCGCTTTATTTCTGGTGAGCGTGTAGGCTCATATAGTCGTCGTTTATCCGATACCCTCATAATAAGATTGCTTTTGCGCCATACGCTCCGTCTCCATAATACATAACCACATTCACCATACGCTCCGTCTCCATCACACATAACCACATTCACCACTCCATCACACATAACCACATTCACCATACGCTCCGTCTCCATCACACATAACCACATTCACCATACGCTCCGTCTCCATCACACATAACCACATTCACCATACGCTCCGTCTCCATCACACATAACCACATTCACCATACGCTCTGTCTCCATCATACATAACCACATTCAGGCTTGTTGTACCGCATTGCCACACAGTGAGCTATCAATACCAAAAGCCCACGCCAGTCAACCCTGTCACAGGAGGCACAGCACTGCTGCCGAATAAGCGAGCAGAGGTGTACGATGGGTGCCTGTTCTTATCTATCATTTGCTGGACGCCAGTTAATAAACCCCCCTATGGTCGACAAGACTGCCAGGTCGCGGGGAGCAGATATACTGAGGTTCCCTGTCCCTTCAGGAAGACCTCTGCTACATCCATCCAACGACAGTCCCGGTGCAACATGTTGTATGTATTCATCATATCTTTTGCATAACGACAGTCCCAGGGTAGCAGTTTGGAGTCAGCCCTCGGAGTATTGCCGAAAATCATTCTAAATGGCCGAATATGTCACTGTCCTATCAGCCTATAGACTGAATGTTTTATCAACAACAAATTGGCATAGTATGTGTGGTTTCATCTGACATGTGAACAAAGCTGCCATTCAAATTCACTGGATTCCGATTCCTGACTTCAGCTGTAAACATTGTTCTGTGAAGAGAGTAGCTTCCCTTGCCAATTTCCCAGCATCCCTCGCTCTTTTCCCGCCTTTTCGTTTGGATACTTGCATTCTATTGCTAAGGCGTCAGAGAAGCCTGGCCACTTTTGACTTCAGCAAGATTGCAAACGTAATTGTAAATAAAACAGTCAACGGCTGATACGATGTCATGTGGATATGTGTGCGAGGTAGAACCGGACAAAGCCTTTGAAAATGCTCTGCGTTTTCTTTTTTTATGAATACATTACTGTCAGTTGGCTGCCAAGAGTTTGGAGAGATGGTCCCGCCAAGGGGCTAAACATGCTAAAGATGGCACAAAGAACTACAAGGCTCAGGCGAAACAGCCTAACATAAACACTTCATGCTGAATCGTTGCGGTCCCCACAGATCTGCGGGTACCCAAAGACAATTGTCATGAAGCCACAATTTGCTGTTGATGTAATGCCTAGGACTATAATAAAGATCAACCCATAGTCGTAAACAGCAAACAGAAGGATATCCTCAAATGTGCGAAAGAGACATTAAAAAAAAGGAACGTTTTGGTTAAAAGGGTAGAATAGGTGAGGCCTTTTCTTTTGATGTGGGTCTTTTTGTTGTTGTTGTAGATAGGTAATTCAGGGAGGAAGTGAACGACTGCGTCAGAGAGAGAGAGAGAGAGAGAGAGAGGCAGGCAGGCAGCAGGCAGGCAGGCAGGCCTAGAGACAGACAGAGGGACAGACAGACAGACAAACAGGCAGACCAACGGACAGAATTTCCTTGCCACACTCCAGAGACAGAAGGCCAGGCTGGAACTGTCCTGACAGAAATCATTCCTTTCAGCCCCAGCAGTCGTCACAGCTTGCCGGCCACGCACGCCAGGCTTTGGGGCTTTTTTCTCTGTTGCGGATCCCCAAGCAATCATGGCAGCCCAGGCTGGATGGACAAATCGCCACCGGGCAAACTTAATAGGCATCAAACGTGGCGAGGTCGGGTGCTGGGATGATTAAATTTTGTTTGTTTGTTTTTTAGAGAAGAGGAAACCGGAACGGGAGGAATGAAAGAAGGAAGTACGGAAAGACAGAAAAAGAATGAAAGGAAAAAAGAAAGAAAGAATGAATGAATGAATGAAAAGAAAGAAAGGGGAAAAAACAAAGAAAGAAAGAATGAATGAATGAAAAGAAAGAAAGGAAAAAAGAAAAAAATGAATAAATGAAAAGAAAGAAAGGAAAAAGAAAGAAAGAAAGAATGAATGAAAAGAAAGAAAGAAAGAACGAATGAATGAAAAGAAAGAAAGGAACTAGAAAGAAAGAAAGAATGAATAAATGAAAAGAAAGAAAGGGAAAAAAATGAATGAATGAAAAGAAAGAAAGGAAAAAAAGAAAGGAAAAAAGAAAGAAAAAAGAGAAAGAAAGAAGAGGAAAAAGAAAAAAGAAAGAATGAAGAAAAGAATGAATGGAAAAGAAAGAAAGGAAAAAGAAAGAAAGAAAGAATGAATGAAAAGAAAGAAAGGAAAGAAGAAAGAAAGGAAAAAGAAAGAAAGAAAGAATGAATGAAAAGAAAGAAAGGAAAAGAAGAAAGAAAGGAAAAAAGAAAAGAAAGAAAGAATGAATGAAGAAAGAAAGAAAGGAAAGAAGAAAGAAAGGAAAAAAGAAAGAAAGAAAGAATGAATGAAAAGAAAGAAAGGAAAAAAAAAAAAAAAAAGGAAAGAATGAAAAGAAAGAAAGGAACTGGAAAGAAAGAAAGAAAGAATGAATGAAAAGAAAGAAAGGAAGAAAGAAAGAAAGAAAGAAGATGAATGAAAAGAAAGAAAGGAAAGAAGAAGCCCAGACCAAAACGACAGAAATAGAAAAGTAACGGAAGATAAGAAGGAAGGCGGGGCGATAGCAATAGGAACCAAGGAAGGAAGGAAGAAAGAAAGGAAAGAAAGAAAGAAGAAAACGGGTGGACACATACAATAGACCGAAAGAATGAAGAAAAAAGGGAAGGAACGAAAGACTGAAGTACAGACAAAAATAATAGAAACAAAAATGAAAGACAGAAAGAAAAAAAAAAGAAGAAAAAAATAAACGAAAAATGAAAGACGGCAAGAATGAAAGCGAGAAAGAAAAGAACGAAGGAAAGAAGGAAGTACAGACATAGACTATTGAACGGAGGAATACAAAAAAAAAGGCAAGGAAAGGATGTGAGGAAATACAAAAAAAAAAAAAAAAAAAAATTACAAGATAGATAAAAAAAAGAAGGAGGAAAGGAAAAGAAGGTACAAAAGAAGTACAAAAACGATAAAATGAAAGAGAAAAAAACCGGACGTATAAAACACAACAAAAATCAGAAGAAGAAGTGAAGGGAAAAATTAAAAAAAAAAGGAATGAATGAAGTGCAGACAAAAACGATTGAAAAAAAAAATAGAAAGAAGGAAGTACAGACAAAACAAGAGAGAATTCGGAAAAGGAGGATAAAAAGAACGCTATACAGAACAAGAAAAAGTATAGGAAGAAGAAAGAAAGACAGAGAAAAGAAGAAACGGGGAGGAATTAAATACAGACCAAAACGATAAATAGACAGAAGGAAAAAAGAAAATACAAACAAAACGAGACAAAGAACAAATGAAGGTTGGATAGAAAGATAGGAAGACTGGAAGTACAAACACGATAGAAAAAAGAAAGAAGGAAGGAAGGAAGCAACAAAGGAGGTACAGACAAAAACGAAAGGAAAAAACAAATGAAGGGAAAAAAAGGAAGGAAGGAAGTAAGAACACAACGACAGAAAGAACGAATGAAGAAGGAAAGATGAAAGATAAGAAGACTGGAAGCACAAACACGATACGATAGAAAGAAAGACTGAAGGTAGAACACGAAGGAAGGAAGGAAGGAAGGAAGGAAGGAGGGAAGGAATGAAGGAAGGAAGGAATGAAGGAAGGAAGGAAGGAGGGAAGGAAGGAGGGAAGGAGGGAAGGAAGGAAGGAAGGAAGGAAGGAAGAAGGAAGGAGGGAAGGAGGGAAGGAAGGAGGGAAGGAAGGAGGGAATGAAGGAAGGAAGGAAGGAGGGAAGGAAGGAATGAAGGAAGGAAGGAAGGAAGGAGGGAAGGAAGGAAGGAAGGGGGGAAGGAGGAAGAAGGAAGGAAGGAAGAGAGGAAGGAAGGAAGGAAGGAAGGAAGGAGGGAAGGAAGGAGGGAAGGAAGGAAGGAAGGAAGGAGGGAGGGAAGGAGGAGGAAGGAGGGAAGGAAGGAATGAAGGAAGGAAGGAAGAAGGAAGGAATGAAGGAAGGAGGGAAGGAAGGAAGGAAGGAATGAAGGAAGGAGGGAAGGAAGGAAGGAAGGAAGGAAGGAATGAAGGAAGGAGGGAAGGAGGGAAGAGGAAGGAAGAAGGAAGGAAGGAATAAAGGAAGGAAGGAAGGAAAGAAGGAAGGAAGGAATGAAAGGAAGGAAGGAGGGAAGGAATGAAGGAAGGAAGGAAGGAATGAAGGAAGGAAGGAGATGAAGGAAGGAAGGAAGGAAGGAAGGAGGGAAGAAGAAGGAAGGAAGGAAAGGAAGGAATGAAGAAGAAGAATGAAGGAAGGAAGGAAGGAAGGAAGGAAGGAATAAGGAAGGAGGAATGAAGGAAGGAATGAAGGAAGGAGGGAAGGAGGAAGGAAGAAGGAAGGAGGGAAGGAAGGAAGGAAAAGGAAGAAGAAGGAGGGAGGAAGGAAGGAAGGAAGGAAACACAGACAAGGACAGAAGGAACAAATGAGAAGGAGAAAGGAAAGTAGAGTGGAAGAAAATCAGTACAAACAAAAACAACGGAAAGAACGAATAAAAAGAAAAAATGAAGATAGGAACGAAGGAAACACAAACACGATGAAAAGAAAGAATGAAAGAAAGACAGGGGAAAACAACGAAGAACACAAGAAACAATACAAAGAGCAAATATGGAATCGAAGGGAATGTAGAGTGGAGGACAAGCAGTGCAGACAAACGTAATAGAAAGAAGAAATGAAATTTTTACCACAAAAAAAAAGAAGAAGGGAGGAAGGAGACAGGGAAGTACAGGAAAGAAGGAAGAAAGGAAAAACAGACAAAAACACTTTTAAAAAAAAAAGAAGAAAGAATCCTTGAGAGGACTAACAAAGAACAGAACAAAACGAAAGAAAGAAAAGAAGGGATTGACAGATTGAAAAAAAAAAAGAAGAAAGAAACGACTGAAAGAGCGAAGACATTTAAAAAAGGAACGTGCAAAGAAAATGTAGTCAAAAGCCACAGAAGGAAAGAAGAAAAAGAAGGAAGAACAGACAAAAGAAATAAAGAAAGAACGAATGAAAGAAAGAAGGGAAGGACGGACGGAAGTAGGGAAGCAAAAACACAAAGAAGAACGAAAGAAAGAAAGAGGGGGAAAAGGAATTATAGACAAAAAAAAAACAGAAAGAACAAAAAAAAAAGAAAAAAAGAAAAATTGAGCTACAAACTGCTGGAAGTGTGGTAAAAAAAAAAAAAGGGGGGGGGGGGACCTGCGGAACAGAGGAGGAGGGTGTGGGTGTGTGCAAGAAGGGGAAAAGATTTTGGGGGATTGGGAGGGGGTTGGGGGGGGGGGAGGCAAGAGACAGAAAAAGTCGATAGGATGGAGAGAAGGTGTGAGGGTAGGAGTAGGAGAAAGATTGCGTAACAGAACTCGTGGGCATTCCTCTGTGCCAAATCATTATGGAAATAACGTGGAGGCAGTGCGCGCGCGCGCGCGTGTGTGCGTGTGAGAGAGTACGCGAGTGTGTGCGTGTGTGCATGTGTGCGTACGTGCATGAATGCGCGCGCGCGCGTGCGGGTGCATGTATGTGTGTATGAGTGCGTGCGCGCGCGTGTGTGTGTGTGTGTGTGTGTGTGTGTGTGTGCGTGCGTGTGCCCGTGCGCGCTTGCATGTGTGTATATGTGCTTCTGCATGTGTGCTTGTGCATGTGTGCTCGTGCATGTGTGCTTGTGCATATGTGCTTGTGCGCGCGCGCGCGCGCGCGCGTGTGTGTGTGTGTGTGTGTGTGTGCTTGCGTGCGTGCTTACGTGCGTGCTTGCTTGCGTGCGTGCTTGCATGCGTGCTTGCATGCGTGCTTGCGTGCGTGCTTGCTTGCGTGCGTGCGTGCGTGCGTGCGTGCGTATATATATGTGTGTGTGTGTGTGTGTGTGTGTGTGTGTGTGTGTGTGTGTGTGGTTATTGGACAGAGATGTGAAGTGATACTGGTGAGGCTTAGTGGAGTGGAAGGAATTCGATTATTGGAAGACATGGGTTCCTAACTCGTACAGGGAGAAGGGAAAAGAAGAAGAAAAGACGGATATGCAGAAGCAAAGAAAAGACTGATATGCAGAAGCAAAAGAAAAGACTGATATGCAGAAGCAAAAGAAAAGACTGATATGCAGAAGCAAAAGAAGATGCGGAACAAAGGGAGGGAGGAACGAATGATCAAAGAAAGAAATAATCTTCCAGTCGTAGAATCGCGGCGGGGGCAAATTGTAATGGAGAGGAAGAGGACCCGTTGTAGACGGAGCAGCTTGCAGTTGGTTGTTGTATGGGGAACGCATATGTTCAGGCGCTGGTGAATGCGTGTGTGTGTGTGTGTGTGTGTGTGTGTGTGTGTGTGTGTGTGTGTGTGGTGTGTGTGTGTGTGTGTGTGTGTTGTCAGTACAACACTATGTTAATCTGGCAGTAAACGGGTTCAGTCAGTCAGTGAAAGAAAGAAAAAAAGAAAGAAAGAAAGAAAGATAGCTAGATAAATAGATAGTCAAACAGATAGCGAGGCTGACTGACGGACAGACAGACAGACAGACAGGAAGAAAGCTAATCTCTCCAGCCTCCTTCGCTGAAACCTGTGATGAAGTATGTCTTCGTCATCTGGACATTCGTTCCCTGCAAAATTATATTATATATATTTTTTATTTTATTTTATTTTTTATTATTATTATTATTATCAAATCCATTTTACAGACACACGCAGACACACACAGACACACAGACACACACACACACACACACACACACCACACACACACATGCACACACACACACACACACACACACTCACGCACGCGCGCACACACACACACACACGCGCGCACGCACGCACGCACGCAGACGCAAACACACACATAAGCACACACACGCACACACTCGCAAGCCAATATACACAGGCATAGATACTTACCCACATATATGTAAGGGCACGTGCGTACAAAAATTTGCAGATCACATACACGTACAAATGCACACACACACACACACACACACACACACACACACACACACACACACACACACACACACACACACATGTATGTGCATTTCGCATACACTGGCAGTCACACATGCCCCCCCCCCCGCCCCCCTCACACACATACACACACACAAATGCACGTGCACACGCCAGCGCATACATACAATTATGACATAGGCGCATACAATGTTAGGTAAGCACCCCAGGTCTGAACAGCTCGTTGGGCCAATGCGCAGGTCAGACATCTGCTAAGTCGTAGCCATGAGGCCCACGTCTCACATCTCTGCATCTTAGTAATTAATTCATGTATCTATCGGCTGCATATCCTGCGCAGTGTGGCATCTTAGTACTTAATTCATGTATCTATCGGCTGCATATCCTGCGCAGTGTGGTCTGTAAGCTTAGTAGATGTTGTTGGGCCTAAATAGACTAGTCCTCACACACCGACAATCTCCGTGATGAAATTGAATCTGGAACTCAAACTATGATAATAAAGCAACCACTCTGAAAACATCACGTGGAGCTTGAAATGGATGCACACCAACAATTAATGCGTCATGGCCATGCTCATGGTCTCGTGTATTTATAGACAGGCGCATTTAGATTGTATTGAAATTTTTTTATTGCATCTGAAAGTTGATTCTCCTTGTTTTCTTTAATATAGCCATCATCAAAGTACAAACCAGGTGGTTCCAAGCAGACAGATTAATATCAATGGGACTATTTTGGGGGGGGGGGGGGGGGGGGGGGGGCTACCTCCTGGCGCAAAGATAAGGTCACGCGTGAGTGCAAAGGCCTGAAAGGTGACGTCAACTGTATTTGAAGATCATATGTGATGTCACCGGTGAAAATCCTCCCAAACGGTGGGGAGTTGTTCTTTTGATCAACTATCAGTTTAACGAAGTTGAAAATAAAATGAGGCAGGAAACAGTAAACAATTAACAACAAACAAGTAGGGTAACTCTTGCTCCCATAGGAAAACCTAACACAGAGTAACTTTTATTCAAGACTGGCACAGCCTATTAAACTTGAATAAAGTCAGACAAATACAAAGACAAACAATCTAATAGTGAGGGAAAAACAAGCGCAGGCCAACAACCCCTCCGTCATCACAGTAATGACTTGGCAAAGATTTGAACATAAGGCGGGGGAGGTGGGGGGGGGGGGGGGGGAGGGGGGGTTGAAGATGAAGAAAATGGAAACATGAAATTAAGAAAATATATTATAGATATGATAAAAACTTTATTCAAGTTTAAAAGTCTGTGCCAGTCTTGAATAAAAGTTACTCTGTGTTAGGTTTTCTTATGGGAGCAAGAGTTACCCTACTTGTTTGTTGTTTATTGTTTATCAGTTTAACATAAAATGCTGACTCCAACTTTTGGTAGGCCTCAATCAGCTCACATGTATTACATACTAATGTCATGCAAAATCCTAATTGTGGTGTGTGGCCAGACACCACCGTTATTCCATCGATTGCATTGTGCACGACGCAAGAGGAGATTTAAACCAAAGTTTCATACTTGCGTGCAGATCATGGCCGGTAAAGAGGCAAGCGAAAGTAATGGTGAGAAGCCAAAGGCAGGTGTTGCCACTGAGATAAATGGAATTGCCGTATGTGTGTTGTGGTGTGTGTGGTGTGTTGTGTGGTGTGTGTGTCGTGCTGTGTGTGTGTGTGTGTTGTGTGTGTGTGTGTGTGTGTGTGTGTGTGTGTGTGTGTGTGTGTGTGTGTGTGTGTTGTGTGTGTGTTGGGGGGGGGGAGCAACTGCACCATATGCGTGCTTTCATATGTGTGTTTGTCTCTGTGTGTGTCTTTTTGTGTGATTTTGTGGATGTGTATGTATATAAGTGTGATATGTATATGTGTGTGCGTGCACGCAGGCGCACTCAGGCACGCACCCACCCCGCACCCTCTCCCCCGACACACACATACATGCAATCATTTCTTTAATCTGATGAACATGGTAGGAAAGCTTACTTCTCAACTGAACATCCTTTTTTAGAGAGGCGTACAAGTTAAAAAAGTAGGGGTCTGCAGCTTTTTCATGGATTAGAATCAAGACAAACAGAGAGGAATATAATGTTGAAAACTTGTCACGGGGATTGTCGTAGATATATGCGGTCGCTCACACACACACACTAACACACACGCACGTGGACACACACACACACACACACACACACACACACACACACACACACACACACTCTCTCTCTCTCTCTCTCTCTCTCTCTCTCTCTCTCAAACATACAGTCGCTCACAACACACACACACAGACACACACACGCGGACACACACACACACACACACACACACACACACTCTCTCTGTGTCTATGTCTCTGTCTGTCGGTCTGTCTGTCTGTCTGTCTGTCTGTCTGTCTCTCTCTCTCTCTGTCTCTCTCTCTCTCTCTCTTTTCTCTCTCTCTCTCTCTCCAAAGGTTCGAATACGCTGATATGGAAAACATAAATACACAAAGCTGTTCAACAGTTGTTTATTTCTTAATATTGACCATGCCGGGGGAATGATGTGACATTGAATTTTGCAATCAGTTGCTAACGAGTTGGCATACGAATAACATTACATGTCTCAGTACAAGGGGCTTTTTTGACAGAAGAACGGAAGTTAAAATCAAGAACGGGGAACAAGAGTGGATCAAAAGTAAAAACAAGAATGTTTGAAACAAACAAACACACAAACAGAATACAATAAATAATAACCTACAGCCGTCACACCTGCATTTTCCTGATGTATACATACGATCTGGTCATGGCCAAAATTGAACAACAATGTTAACGGGTCATAAGCAGCGAACAGATCAACGGTCAGCCGGCCATAAACAGAACGTGCCAGAAGAATCCGACAATTTACCAACACAAAATCAAGAACCAGCAAGGAAACGCTTCATCAACAACTGGCAATGACTAAATCATCAACGGGCACAGCTTATCAGTCTACAACGGGCAGTGAACAAAACCCTTAGCATCCAGCAACTCGGTACGCTCCCTTTTTGGGGTACCGGGCCAGAAGGTAGTAGGTGGGGACCTCCACTTCCTCTTTGGTGAACTTCTCCAGCTTCCTTTTCATCTTCTTGAACATTTTGGGGTTGGTGTCGGCGGCGTCTGGGTATACGGTGGGCGGCAGTTCCTCCTCGTTGTCGTTGAGGTCGTACAGGAAGTAGGCCTGGCCATCACGCGAGTAGCGCCCTCTCCTGGAGGTGTCGTTTTCTCGCTCGCTCTCTGGTCGTGGGTCCTGGTATCGGTAGCCTGACTCCCTGGAACATAGATGGACCGTTTGTATCAGCGCTTTGTGTGTGTGTGTGTGTGTGTGTGTGTGTGTGTGCGCGCGCGGGGAGGGGGGGGAGGGGGGCAAACATACTGTCTGCTGAGTAACCTCCCTGTGTACTCAAGAATATGTTTATTGCCGTTTACGCCATGTTGCCGACTTGATGCTGGCGATATTTGTGTGTGAATACTGGGGAAGGACATCAGAGTGACTTCCCCTGCTTGCGCCATGGTGTGGATTCCGAAAGCTGTTCTAAGCGTAGATGAAATGTATAAATGGCCTAGATCCCAGAAGCTGAAAGAATCATTCTTGTGTTTTATTCCTCCTGGTGTGCTGGATAAACACATCATAGTAATGCACATAAAGAAGAACATGTTTCTGCCTGTCAATGTCATTGGAAGTGTCTGAACAGAGCTTTGTGTTCCCCCCGTTATGTATACAACCTGAAAATATATAAATGTCAACGTTGTTGCTAGTGTTTATAAACTGGGCATTTTTATCACAGGCAGCCGTCAAACCGGCTCTAATACATCGGTCTTCAAACCAAGTACACGTGAGTTTCGGTATCCAGTTTCAGTTAAGAAGCGAACCTTCTGAGCATGAACCTTCTGCAAGTAAGAGTAATTAGCCTTGACTGATCTATTATGTCAACCGGTAAGCTACCGTGGACGACATGTCCGCTAACACAAAGATGTTGGCCAAAACTCCAGGCTGAGAACCTGGTGGAGGTGTGTCTGCACAGAGCTCTTGGGAGTATGCTACATATGGGCTACAGTACCACATCAGCAACCCCCCACCCCCTCTGTCTCTGTATCTGTCTGCTCATGTCTCTGTCTCTCTCTTCTGTCTCCGTCTCTGTCTGTCTCTGTCTCTGTCTCTCTCTGTCTCTCTCTGTCTCTCTCTGTCTGTCTCTTTCTGTCTCTGTCTCTGTCTCTTCTCTCTCTCTCTCTCTCTCTCTCTCTCTCTCTCTTCTCTCTCTCGTCTCTCTCGTGTGTGTCTCTGTCCCCGTCTCTGTCTGTTCTTCTCTCTCTCTCTCTCTCTCTCTCTCTCTCTCTCTCTCTCTCTCTCAACTAGTCGTGGAAGTGATAATACGATTTTAGATTTATTCTGTTTAGCGTATGATGTCGAGGTATTTCAAAGTTGCCGACAAACCGCACCGTTTGTCTTTCTTTGTTTCTGCTTGTTAGTGTGTTTGTCGTCTTTGGCTGAGTGTCTACTGTCTGTACTTTCCTTACCCATTTTTGTCCAATGTTATTGCGATTTCCATTGCTACTGTCAATTTTTGATTGCAGTTAGAAAAAAAAGTCAAACGTGATGTAAGTTGAGTACATGCTCTAAGGTCTGGCTTGTTGTACTGTGTGTGTGTGTGTGTGTGTGTGTGTGTGTGTGTGTGTGGTGTGTGCACGCGCGCGGTATTATATATATATATATATATATGTGTGTGTGTGTGTGTGTGTGTGTGTGTGTGTGTGGGCGCGCGCGCGTTGATTTTTGTGTGGCAGGCTTCTCACCCCCAAAAACAACAACAACAAAGAAATGAATCTCTTACGAAAGTTGCATAACACAGAGACTTCTATCTCACCACCTATCGCCAGTGTACCACAAGGACTTTGAACGAACAAGATCGGGAGCTGTATTCATGTCTTACCGGCTGGTGCCGTTGCTGAAGATGAACTTGAAGTCGTGAGTCCCATTCTTGTACCGGATGGCGCCCAGCTGTCTCGTGCTGTCGATGTTGTAGACCATCCAGCGACGACTCGTCGGCACTCCTCGTTTAATGTACGGCCACATGTTCTTCCCGTCTATGTCTTCTGCAAAGATAAATTTCATGGAATTTTGAAAAAAAAGAACTCAAACGAAGGACTTTTTCATTTCTGTCTGTCTGTCTGTCCCGCACACACATAAATATATGTGTGTGCGCGCGCGCGCGCTGGGGGAGTATTTAGGGGTGTGAGTGTGCTTTTTGTGTGTGTATGTTGTGTGAGTATTGGGGGAAGGGGGGATTGGTGGTTAGTCTATACGGGTGCAATGTTTAAATCTGATGATTTTGTTAACTGTCAAATTTCGATTTGTTTTCTGTTGGGGGCCTGTGCCAGCCGTCTGTAATTCACTAAGTTACAAAGAGTTAGGATTTTTGATTTTTCAGTAGTACCTAAATAAAGAAGTCCCCGAGAAATGTCCAGAGCCGAAACGTTGGAAAGAAAAACTTGCTTGTTTGCTTTTCCATTGTGTGGTTGTTTATATATATACAATAAACTAATAAATTCCAGGGATAAGTACCGAGCACCAATCCGGCAACTTACAGAGTAGCTTGGTGTTGCAATGACTGTGAGAAACATTCCATTATAAACAAAGCTTGCTCTTATGTCTTAGATTGAAGAAAAAGGGGGAGATAAGCCTTTATATCTGCAGTGGTAGATAATTCTGCCTAACTAACAGTATGTGCTTGAGTGGGTGAATGGGGAAAAATAAAATAAATGCTTCTCAAAATGAGCCTTCAGCACGCTTATAGTCTCCAAGGGGGAGGAAACTCACTAACATATAACTCCTGGTCAGATACTGATATTTCGAAACCTGATTGTTTCTCCTCAGTGACCGCGGAAAGTAGTAATTTGACTCCTCTGCCTTTCCGGTTTTAAGAAGAATGCTATCCCAGAAAAAGGCTGGTGTGCAATACCGTAGTATGTTTGTTGAGTTTTCAAAAAACCAACCAAAGGTGCCACCTAAGAAGCAAAGTAAATCATGAAAGGGCAAAACAAGCTACATTTTCTTGTGAAAAGTAGAAAATATAAAAAGATAACCTCTTAAGACACAAGTGCTGAGGGCCAGTTCTTGGAATGAATCCGCAAGGGACTAAATTACAATAAACTAATAAATTCCAAGGATAAGTACCGAGCACCATTCCAGCAACTTACAGAGCAGCTTGGTGTTGCAATGACTGCAAGAAACATTCAATTATAAACAAAGCTTGCTCTTATGTCTTAGATTGAAGACCCCCTATTTCTTCAATCTAAGACATAAGAGCAAGCTTTGTATATAATTGTATATATATCTGAGGACTCTCTGCTGCCACGCTCTCCACGAGTTTCTTTCTACTGATGCATGGGTAAACCATTGACTACCGGGAATAGGCCGGAGGACGTCCGGGAAAGACCGGAGGACACTGGGAAAGACCAGAACCAAGGGCTTTGTGGGCTGGCTCCCCACTTTGCCTTAAACATGTGGCTACTAAAAATAAAAGGAAAAGATGCTCCCAGGATTCACCGAAAGGGGGAGAGAATGATGAATCCATCGGTGCTCAACCAATCATGACTGCAAATCCCAAACGGACTATGAACATGGACCAAATGGAATATCCATGTGTCTGTGGAAAGCGTTTCGCTACCACCCGTGGCATGAAGATCCACAGAACAAAGATGGGATGTGTGAAGACTCATCTGAATGAGCAGCAGCGCACTGCATCAGCAGATAAGACGTCGGAAGACCAAGGCCAGGATTTAAACCACAGTGCCAAGGACATCCACGCTGTTGGTTCGGATGAGGAATTTGCACAGGCCCTCGATGCCAGGCGCCTGAAACTGAACCTGCCACGAGCAAACGAAACTGAAGATTGGGAGAAACTGGATGCAAAAATCGTCCAAAGACTCGATGCACTGATAGGGAAAAGCACCCTGGAACACAAACTAGCCACATATGGGGACATTGTGTATGCCACATGTAGAGACGCCTATGGAGCAAAACTACCCAAAGAGAAAACACCTCCAAAGAAATCCAGACGCCAAGAAAAGATGGACAAGATCAGGGTCCAAAAGAAAAACCTCAAGATGCAAATGAAGACCGCACTGCCAGCTGAAAAACAAGGCTTGGAAAAACTGTGGAAAGACCTGCAAGAAAAACACAGTGCCCTCAGCAAAGCGGAATCTGCGAGGAAGAGGAAGAGCAAAAAGAAGAAGACACAAGAGCGCTTCTTCAGAGACCCCTTCCAGTTTGCCAGAACACTGTTTGAGCAGCCAAAATCTGGGACCCTAAGTGTGGACAAAGGAGTTCTTGAGCAGCATCTGAGGAAAACATACTCTGACCCACAGAGCAAAGCACCACTCGACATTCAAGGTCTGGTGTGGCCAACCAACCCTGAGGAACAGCTCAATGGCAAGCCTCCAACGTTGGCGGAAATCAAGAAGGTGGTCGACAAAGCCAGAGCCAAATCATCACCAGGGCCAAACGGAATACCTTACCAGCTTTACAAGAAATGTCCCAAGGTGCTGGAGTGGCTCCACAGGCTGCTGCGATCGGCTTGGAGAAACCAGAAGATCAGCGGCCAGTGGATGACGGCAGATGGTGTGTACATCCCCAAAGAGCAAAACTCAAGTGACATTAGCCAGTTGAGGCCAATATCACTACTGAACGTCGAAGGGAAAATCTTCTTCTCTGTCATGGCAGCAAGGCTGACCAGGTACCTGATGGAAAACAAGTACTTGGATGTGTCAGTCCAGAAAGGTGGCATCCCAGGCGTGGCGGGCTGTGTAGAACACGCCACAATGATCTGGGACGCAATCCAAAAAGCAAAAACAGAAAAGAGAGACCTGGACGTAGTGTGGCTTGATCTGGCAAACGCATATGGATCTGTGCCCCATGAGATGATACAGTTGGCTCTTGAGATGTACCATGTGCCAAAGAACATCCGCGACATGCTCAAGTACTTCAATGGCTTCTCAATGCGGTTCTCTACCAAGGAGTACACAACAGACTGGATCAACTTGGAAGTGGGTATTGCAATGGGCTGTGCAATTTCCCCAATACTGTTCGTGCTGGCAATGGAACTCATCTTGAAAGCAGCAACAAACAACGCGAGACAAACAGACCTTGGCGATGGATACAAGATGCCTCCTCTCAAGGCCTTCATGGATGACACTACAGTGATTTCATCCAGAGAACACGAGACACGTCATGTGCTGGAGAGGCTGGACGACATAGTTGCCTCATCCAGAATGAAGTTCAAGCCAAAGAAATCACGGAGTCTCTCACTGAGGAAAGGAAAAGTGGCCGGATCTGTGGTCTTCAGTGTTGCCAACCAGGCCATTCCAACAGTCACAGAAGAACCAGTCAAGAGCCTTGGAAGATGGTATGATGATACGCTGAAAGACACACAAAGAGCAAAAGAAACCAAGCAGATGGCGGAGGAAGGCTTGGAGACCATTGACCAGTGTGGGCTGCCTGGCAAATACAAGGTCTGGTGTCTGCAGTTCATGCTGATACCAAAGCTGCTATGGCCTCTGATGATATACGACATCTGCACCAGCATAGTGGAGGCAATGGAAGCCAAAATCAACAAGTTCACAAGGAAATGGCTTGGTGTCCCACCCTGTCTGACTGACATAGCGCTGTACTGTCGCCAAGCAAAGCTGAAACTACCCCTGAAATCCATCCTGGAGGAATACAAAGCAGGGAAGATCAGACTTCAAAGCATGCTGGAGGACTCAGGAGACAAGGTGGTAGAAGCAATTAAGCCCCAGCTGAAGACAGGCAGAAAATGGAAAGTTCAAGAGGCGATGGATTCTGCAAAAGAAAGTCTCAAGATCAGAGAAATAACAGGACACACACAGACCAACAGACAAGGACT
Organism: Conus canariensis; assembly: GCA_033310375.1. Lineage (NCBI taxonomy): Eukaryota > Metazoa > Mollusca > Gastropoda > Neogastropoda > Conidae > Conus > Conus canariensis. The sequence goes on along the minus strand of CM065728.1, from coordinate 11,461,879 downwards.
GGGGGTGACCAAAACTGAATGGTGGTCAAAGGCCAAAGGAAAAGCCAAAAGAGACATGATGATTCAGGAGATGAGAAAAGAAGAAGACCAAAAAAGACTCCAAAAAGCAGTCCAGCAGAGCCAGCAAGGGCAATGGACAACGTGGGAGAATGCACTCCAAAGAAGTCTCACTTGGAATGACATTTGGCACATGGCCCCTCTCAGGATCAGCTTCATTCTCAGATCTGCATATGACCTTCTGCCCTCAAATGCAAACCTGGTGAAGTGGGGGAAAACAGACGATCCTGCATGCCCCCTCTGCCATGAAAAACAAACAGTGGAGCATGTCCTAAGCTCATGTAAAGTAGCCCTGGCTCAAGGAAGGTACACATGGAGGCACAACCAAGTGCTCAAAGAAATTGTACAAGTAGTCTGGGCTAGTACCAACACCACAAAAGGGAAAATCAGGACTCCAAAAGCACCCGCAACATTCTTCACGGCAGGAGGCAGCAAATCATGGCCAAAAACAACAGTGCCACTCGAAACATGCAGGCAGAGTCTGCTGGACGGGGCAGATGACTGGGAGTGCACTGCAGACCTCCCAGAATGGAAGAGTCACCCAGAGATCATCAGCAAGAGTGGCATGAGACCAGACATAGTAGTCCACTCTAAGTCAACCAAGCAGCTGATCATGATCGAGCTCACGGTGCCATATGAGAACAGAATGGAGGCAGCTCAAATCTACAAGACTGAAAAGTATGCTGATCTGGCAAACAGCCTGAGGAGAGAAGGTTATCAGGTCAAAGTCCTCACTGCAGAAATTGGAGCTAGGGGGTTTGTAGGAACGTCTGCATACAGCCTCATGAAACAGCTCTCAGTTGCAGGGAAGGAAAACACCAGAGCCCTGAAAGCAATGGCAGAAGCGGCAGAGAGGTGTTCAAGCTGGATCTGGTCAAGGAGGAACAAAAGTGAACTTCATAAGGCTTAATTTCCCTACAAATATCAGGTGTCCCTGTGGCTCAGTGGTTAAAGCGCGAGTCATTAAGTGGAAAATGAGCATGTCCAGAGGGTCATGGGTTCGAATCCCAGCCATGGCTCGTCCCAAGATGGGAAAAAAAGGGGCAGCAGAGGGACATCCGGAGTCATGAACCGGGTGTGGCCCAACCCCCCTAGAGTGTCAGGAGATAAGGGCCGAAACACTTGCTTGAAGGGGGCTTCTCTTCTGAGGACTCTCTGCTGCCACGCTCTCCACGAGTTTCTTTCTACTACTATATATATATATATATATCAGCTGACCTGGGCTTGTGATATCAAGATATATTGTAAGTTGGAGCTCTAACGGCTGTTTTGATTTAAACAACATTGTGACAGAACTCGTTTCAACAGTCGTGCCTCTGAAAGAAAAGTCAGAGGCGGCCTTCCAAAAGTGGACACTGCCAACGATTTCATGCATGGCCATGATGGTGGAGAAGAAAATGATCTTGTGGTGTGAGAGTCCCACGGATAATGCTTTTTAATCCTATTATTGTTTGTTGTTGTTGTTGTTGTTGTTGTTGTTGATGTTGTTGTTGTTGTTATTGTTGTTGTTTTAAATTCTAAATAACTAAAAATGCCGGGTCTTGACGCACATACCCATAGTTGAAATAAACTCTGTTGTTGTTTGATTGAATACATCATCTTTGATTTACCAGAGAGAGAGAGAGAGAGAGAGAGAGAGAGAGAGAGAGAGACTCGTGACTCGTGACTTAAATGTGAGGCCATCAGCCTATTCACATGAGTACGCAACAAGAAAAAAAAAAACAATTTTATATAGTTAGAACAAAATTTACCATGACTGCAACAAAACATTCTTCCATGACAGTATGTGCATGCAGAATTCTATCTTAATTATACCTAAATGCTTCTTAGTACGTTCTTCCTTATGAACATAATGTAAGTATATATATATGTTGAGCACCTTCAGATTTTTTAAGGACTTTTTTATATTGTTCATAATATATATATATATATATATATATATTATATATATATATTATTATTATTATTTTAAAACTCATGATATGAATGCTGTTGATACTAGCATGCAAAACACATGTTATCTATTCATTTCCCTCATCGTATGTTCGTATGTATACAGTGGAGACCTTACTACACCTGCGTCGTATAATTCTCCGGAAAGCCGTACTATTTTAAGCATCTTTTATTTACCACGTTTACGCATGCGCCAAATTATCACCCTCTACCGTGCAAAGGAAAGGAAAACCCCGAATCTTGGGTCTATATACTAATAGCTGCCATGCTAACCTTTGACTCTCAGTGTGTGTTCTTCTGTTCGTGTGGTGTTGGTTGTTTATATTCGTTGGATTTAGCAGCCCCATGGATAAATTACTAAAGCCTTGCCGCTTTCTATGTATCAGGTTAGTACTTTCCTTCAATTATTTTCACTTTAATTGTAGTTTTCCCTATTTCTTCAGCCTGTGACCCTGTCGTATCGTGTCCCGTGGGTCTTGTTGACCCTTGACTCGTACACATGTGCCTAAATTGCCTGTTGGCCAGAGGAGTCTCTTAATGGTCGAATCCCTAAAATTCAAACTTTAATAATTCAAAGCAACCGTCGGAAAATAATCAAAATGCATATAATAGCTATCATTAATCAAAAAGTTCAAAACCATACTCTTATAATATGATCTATGGGCAGCCATTTCTTAGCAGACGATCCAGCCTCCGTCCCGTCCCTGTCGCCCCCCTCTCCCCCCCCCCCCCCCCCCCCCTAAGCAGAGAGCGAGAGAGAACGAAGCAACGGCGCGAGCTCGCGAGACGGACTGTGTGTGTGCGCGCTGCAGTGTGGGTCACGTGACTTCATACTGATTTGCATGTTGACCTACTGAACTAAGTTCTTGTCCTAGTTTCATTCCCTGGTCTATATCTTATTTGTATACTTCATCACTTCATGGTCAATTATTTATCTATGTTTCCCTTTGTATTCATTTCGTAGTTTTACGTGTGTATACAATGTATATATGCCGATTTCGTTGCTTATTCTAACCTTCCACTTCCAAACATGTTTAAATACAATTGATTTTATATATATATATATATATATATATATATATATATATATGTATATCTACTTTTTTCTATTATATGCACATTTTCCATACTCATTTAACTTAAACCATTCATATTACTAGACTACCCCCCCCCCTCCCCCCCACGGTGGCCACGTTTATTCCCATATGGTGTTAACCAGTCTCTGCAGTTGCTTCCTCCATGACCCCTCCCTCCCTCCCTGGTCATGCATTCTTAATTCATATCTATTAAGATTATAATTACACTTTTTCCTCTTATTTACCTTAATTGTCTATACTCTTGCATAATTACATATTATTAGTATACATTCAATTCTACTACACCTCTTGATCCAATCAGGCTCCATCCCTCTCAATCCCTCACAATCAATATACACACATGCATATACATACACACACATACATACATGTACACACATACATACACACAAATATATATATATATATATATATATATGTGTGTGTGTGTGTGTGTGTGTGTGTGTGTGTACATTTTACAACCTTGTTCATGTTCATATAAGTATTTCTACTCCATCATCCATTTATAATAGCCTCATTCTCCCTTATTTCCGTTCATATTTGTACAATTCCATTCATATTCATTCATGACACATATTTTCCTCAAAACATATTCATTTCCATAATTCCATTCCTTCATATCATATTACATTCACGTTCCCTCTTATTACACCCTTGTATCCACTTTTATATAATTATCTTTCCATCATGCATATATGTACATGGTCCTTGTCCTGCTTCACACCTGAGTATACATTTGCATAATCTTATTTGTGTTCATATAACATCTCTTTCGTAAATCTGTTCATATCGTCACACCAATCACAATTTCATACTCATTCAGGTATTCATATTATTTTCCATACTCAGAAACACCTTCCGGGTTAAATCCATGATTCAACCTTCTCTATATTATATTATGACCACCCGTCCATGTTCATTTATTATACATATAACCTCTCATGGTCATATGTTTTATACATAAACATTCACATAATCACACACATATACACACAAATATACATATATATATATATATATATATATATATATATATATATATACACATACATACACACACACACACACACACACACACACACATATATATATATATATATATATATAAAACAGAGATGCACATACATATACACATACATAAATATATAAACACACATACATAACATACACACATATGCATACATGTAGACATAGTTTAAATTCTATAAATCCACAGAAACAGGACCAAGTCTCTTTTTTTGTCTTATAGTTGTGTTTCTCTGTATTGTAATTCACAAAAAGTATACATTGCTAGGTCACGTGTCATTTCCATGTTTTCATTTTGTAATAGGTTCCTTAGTGTAATTGAATCCTTATTTCTATAATGTTTATAAATATATTTCTCCCTCAGTTGTCTATAACATGGGCATATCTTAAAAAAGTGTAATTCGGTTTCTTCTGTTGGACAAAAAGGACATGTTGTAATTGCATCCTTGTCTGTGTGTAATTCGTTTACCCCTAAACGTAGTCTGGTTAGTGCTTTTCTGAATTTTGCTATTGTGATGTCGTGAAAATATTTTTCAGTTTGGTGTATAGATTTGAAAGAGTGGTAAGTATTAAAGTGTTCACTATTTACTATTTTATCATGCCTGTTCTGCTTGTGACAATCTATCATTCTTTGTTTTAATACTGAAATACATCTGCTCTCATCTCCTACCCCTTCATTTAGCCATACTTCTGAAAAGCCGTGTATGTCTAAACAGCGTTTTAATTCTAATGCCCAGTTTTGAGTTTTGTTTATTTCAGTCTTTTCTCTTTCATATGCTTGTTTGGGGAGTCTGTTTAGTTCCATTTTTATAATTTTAAACCAATACCTAATCGCCCTTTTGTGCTGTCTACGCAAATAGGTAGGAGAGAGAGAGAGAGAGAGAGAGAGAGAGAGAGAGAGGAGAGAGAGAGATGCGTGCATACATGTATACGTGCAGGGAGAGAGAGAGAGAGAGAGGAGAGAGAGAGAGAGAGAGAGAGAGAGAGAGAGATGTACATGCATGGTATATGTATATGCAGAGAGAGAGAGAGAGAGAGAGAGAGAGAGAGAGAGAGCGAGAGATGTATGCATGTATATGTGGAGAGAGAGAGAGAGAGAGAGAGAGAGAGAGAGAGAGAGGAGAGAGAGAGACGTTGACACTTTTGACACTTTTTATTTAAAAATTTTTGGGGCATTCCAAAAGGTCCTTTTTACGGGGGGGGAAACCGAAAAAAAAAACTTTTCCCTCTTCCTTCCTGCAAACAAAAATTTCCAAACCCTTCCTAGTTGCATCAACAAAGGTTTAACAAAAAACAAAAAAATTCGTAAAAATTTCCTTATTCCCCCAGCACAGGAGTAAACGCATAAGGTTAAAAAAAAAAAAAACTTTTTAAAAACTGACTCGAACCCCTCCACTCAATAAAATGTGAAAATTGAAAACTTACTGTTCTTTTTAACCCCGCGTGAATGTAACATTCATTTGTAAAATCCTGAGAAAAATGCAAATAAGAGAGAGACAGAGTAGAGAGAGAGGGAGAGAGAGGAGAAAAAACAACCCGAACATGTTTAATGTCCCCTTTGCTATACAGCCCCTTTGTGACATGGGGGGTACGCACAAAAATAAACATACCCAAAACAAATAAAAAAAAAAAAAAAAAAAAAAAAAAAAAAAAAAAAAAAAAAAAAAAAAAAAAAAAAAAAAAAAAAAAAAAAAAAAAAAAAAAAAAAAAAAAAAAAAAAAAAAAAAAAAAAAAAAAAAAAAAAAAAAAAAAAAAAAAAAAAAAAAAAAAAAAAAAAAAAAAAAAAAAAAAAAAAAAAAAAAAAAAAAAAAAAAAAAAAAAAAAAAAAAAAAAAAAAAAAAAAAAAAAAAAAAAAAAAAAAAAAAAAAAAAAAAAAAAAAAAAAAAAAAAAAAAAAAAAAAAAAAAAAAAAAAAAAAAAAAAAAAAAAAAAAAAAAAAAAAAAAAAAAAAAAAAAAAAAAAAAAAAAAAAAAAAAAAAAAAAAAAAAAAAAAAAAAAAAAAAAAAAAAAAAAAAAAAAAAAAAAAAAAAAAAAAAAAAAAAAAAAAAAAAAAAAAAAAAAAAAAAAAAAAAAAAAAAAAAAAAAAAAAAAAAAAAAAAAAAAAAAAAAAAAAAAAAAAAAAAAAAAAAAAAAAAAAAAAAAAAAAAAAAAAAAAAAAAAAAAAAAAAAAAAAAAAAAAAAAAAAAAAAAAAAAAAAAAAAAAAAAAAAAAAAAAAAAAAAAAAAAAAAAAAAAAAAAAAAAAAAAAAAAAAAAAAAAAAAAAAAAAAAAAAAAAAAAAAAAAAAAAAAAAAAAAAAAAAAAAAAAAAAAAAAAAAAAAAAAAAAAAAAAAAAAAAAAAAAAAAAAAAAAAAAAAAAAAAAAAAAAAAAAAAAAAAAAAAAAAAAAAAAAAAAAAAAAAAAAAAAAAAAAAAAAAAAAAAAAAAAAAAAAAAAAAAAAAAAAAAAAAAAAAAAAAAAAAAAAAAAAAAAAAAAAAAAAAAAAAAAAAAAAAAAAAAAAAAAAAAAAAAAAAAAAAAAAAAAAAAAAAAAAAAAAAAAAAAAAAAAAAAAAAAAAAAAAAAAAAAAAAAAAAAAAAAAAAAAAAAAAAAAAAAAAAAAAAAAAAAAAAAAAAAAAAAAAAAAAAAAAAAAAAAAAAAAAAAAAAAAAAAAAAAAAAAAAAAAAAAAAAAAAAAAAAAAAAAAAAAAAAAAAAAAAAAAAAAAAAAAAAAAAAAAAAAAAAAAAAAAAAAAAAAAAAAAAAAAAAAAAAAAAAAAAAAAAAAAAAAAAAAAAAAAAAAAAAAAAAAAAAAAAAAAAAAAAAAAAAAAAAAAAAAAAAAAAAAAAAAAAAAAAAAAAAAAAAAAAAAAAAAAAAAAAAAAAAAAAAAAAAAAAAAAAAAAAAAAAAAAAAAAAAAAAAAAAAAAAAAAAAAAAAAAAAAAAAAAAAAAAAAAAAAAAAAAAAAAAAAAAAAAAAAAAAAAAAAAAAAAAAAAAAAAAAAAAAAAAAAAAAAAAAAAAAAAAAAAAAAAAAAAAAAAAAAAAAAAAAAAAAAAAAAAAAAAAAAAAAAAAAAAAAAAAAAAAAAAAAAAAAAAAAAAAAAAAAAAAAAAAAAAAAAAAAAAAAAAAAAAAAAAAAAAAAAAAAAAAAAAAAAAAAAAAAAAAAAAAAAAAAAAAAAAAAAAAAAAAAAAAAAAAAAAAAAAAAAAAAAAAAAAAAAAAAAAAACACACCGACTCCAAGTAATACTATTTTGGGCCCCTTTTCTAAACGCCCCCGGGTCAAGGGTGTGGGCTTTTATAAGTTCGCTGGATAAACATGTGGCGCTTTTTTGGAAAACATGGCCGCACTACGCCAGACGGCAATCGGAACTGTTGTTAGCAGTGGGTCGGTGGACTTGTCCTCAAGGCGATTCAGAATGGCACCACCGAAGAAAAAGGGACCCTAACACCCAGTATGAGACAAAACAACTTTAAAAAACACATCAACAAAAAAACAACAACAACGCACAACAACAATAACAACATTCAAAAAAACCAACACCAAAATGTAAGTGGGAAACTGGGGACCTTTTTTTTAGCCTTACATGGCCCCGGGCTGGGAACAAGATGAGACACGTACTGAAGAGAGGCTCGTCCTTTGTTTCTGTTTTCGTGAAGTGTTTTTTTCGCATGTGCTGCGTGTGGTTTGGGGATGAGGTGGGCCGAGAAGGTCCCCTTGGCCGCCAGTAAGGCTTGTTCTGCAGTTCAGCAAACAGGCCACCGGCAGATGGTGAAATGGGTTTTCAGTGTTTTCCCCGGGCCCCAAGTGGGGTCAAACTAAACCAAACGCCCGACACACGGAACAATGTGAAAATCTGGCCATGGGGTAGGGGGAGGAAGGGGGGGCGCCCGGGGAATTTGTGCTTGGGGTTTTAAAAAGATTTGTTTGGCATTTTTCACAAAGGGAGAGTCAAAGTCCTCCCGGGCTTTTCTGCCCATTGCATGTTTATTTCAGAGTAACAAATCATTAGCAGAAATCGACATTCTTCAGGAAAACAACAACGACAACAACAAAAGGAGTACACAGGACCGTCATCATGGATCAGGTTGGGCTCTTTAAGATAAATGTAGACAGACAGTCAGTAAGTTAGAGAGAGAGAGAACACTGACACTGACACTGACACAGTTTTATTGCCAATAGCAAACAAACCCTCTTGGCAAGGGGGTTACAATTTCTGCATTAACAGCATGTGTCAAATATCTGCCATTGAAAGACAAAAAGACATAGAAATCGAACAGTTTAACTAGAAATTCAAATCTACAATCGGCAACACAAACGTTCACGGACACTCACACACATACACCGCACGTGCACACGCACGCGCACGCGCGCACACACACAAACACGCACGCACGCACGCACGCACGCACGCACGCACTCACACACACACACACACACACACACACACACACACACACACACACACACACATCACTCACTCTGCACACTTCAGTAATCCATTGTCTTCGACCATCAAGCCATGAAAAATACATGATAAGCGCTAACAGTGGATTCATACATCGTCACACATTTTGGCTCAACGAATTGTTTAAGATATTCTTTCTTCGAAAATCACTAGCTTCTACTATATATCTTGCAAATGATATGGTATTTTGTTCATTCTTACTGGATAGAATTGCTACAAGATCTTTTCTTTGTGCAGCTGGCTCCCTGAAAATTTTACATCTACTTCGAATATCTGCATAAGCAGGACAATCAAAAACAAAATGCACTTCATCTTCATTGTTGTTTCCTTCTACACACATGGGGCATGCTTTATTGTCTGATGCTTCGAACCATTTTCTGTTTGCATTGAGGCCCAGTGTTCTAGTTCGAAATTTTGTTAGTTATATTTATGCCATTTATTTGTAATAAACATGAAATACTTTTCCATTTCCAAACTACTTTTAAATGAGAGAAACCATTCATATTTGACGTTTCCATCCATGCTGGAATGCCAGTTTTGTCTGTAAGAACAATTTAACCGATCAGTAAATTCTGATATAAACCTCGCACTATTGCCTACACCCTGACAAAGCCAAACGATACCAAAACCATTTTCTGTTAGTATTTTCTTTACACGAGACACCCAATTAAATTTTCCCCTATCGTGTTGTAACAAAAGCATTTCATATGCTTTACTACAGAGTCTGGTGGTAGGTAAATGAAATAATCTTAACCAGTATTTAATTGATTTGATATATGTTCGTATAAACAGAGGATATCGACCACTTTCACCATAAACTATCTTATTTGATGCATGTAACGCACATTGCATAAGTGTGAACTTTTTCCATGTGGGCGTTGTCCAATAGACCCCACACCTCAGATGCATATGTCAGGATTGGTTGTATCTGGGTGTCGAATAATTTCCAAAACAAAACTCCATCAACTGAATTCAATCTTCTCATTGTTCTTAAAATCTCAATGACCCCTCTCTTTCCTTTCCTACACGTCTCCAGCCAGCATGTATTTAAGCTTAATTTCGTAGTGAAAAACATACTTAGATACTTATAACTACTTATCACTTTGACTTCTGATCTGCCGTAGAACCATCTTTCATGTTGGGCTAAATGCCCTCCATTTCTAAAAACCATGATATTAGTTTTACTTAAATTTACAGTCAGTTGCAATCTATCAGATACCTTTTTCAAAGCGTCGAACAGTTTTTGGAAAACCAACAGGTGTATCAGCAAGGAGAACAACATCATCAGCAAACAACATTAAAAATAGCTCACTAGCCCCTGGTAACATTTGTATCCCATGCTTCCCATTCTCTGAAATATCTACTGCAAGCTCGTTAATGGAAAAAGCAAATAACTGGGGACTGAGCAGACATCCTTGTTTTACACCACGTGGACAATTGAAATAATCAGAACAAATGCCTTTATCACGAACACATGCAAGAACAGAATCATACATTCCTCGCATGTTGCATACAACTTCCCATTCACACCACTTTTCATTAAAACATTCCACAAAACATTTCTGTTCACAGAATCAAAAGCTTTCTGGAAATCAACAAAGACAACATACAATTTTGTCTTTTTTAACAGGTATTTCTGAACTAAGGCATACAATGTAAATATGTGGTCTATTGTGCTATATCCAGAACGAAACCCAGCTTGTTCTTCTATAATTTTCTCTTCTCTTTCTGCCCAAGCAGTTAATCTTTTATTAAGAATATGTGTATACATTTTGCTTAAGATACTTGTCAATGCAACGCCTCGGTAATTATCTGGATTGTTGTTGTCTCCTTTTTTGTGGAGAGGGATTATTATCGATTTTGACCATGCCTCAGGAAATATTCCTTTATCGAGCAGCGAGTTAAACAGATTTACTATGAAATCAATAACGACAGAGTTGGCATGTTTGAACATTTCACAAACAACCTTATCCGGACCAGCGCTTTTGCCACATTTCATACGATTTATGCTGTTTATTACCTCATCTCTTGTTATCACACTGTTGAATAATGGTTCTTCTGTAAATAGATCTTCACTGTCTACCTCTATATTTGAGTCTTCGGAATCATTGTTAAAGCCATTGAATACTTTAAAAAATGATCATGCCACTGCTGTGAGGTAATTTCGTTATAGATCACTGGTTTTCTACTTATTGATCTAATTGTTGACCAAAATGGTTTGGAGTCATGAACTGATTTTCTTAGCTTGTCTAATCGTTTCTCATCGAATTCTCTTTTCTTCTCTCTTTTCTTTGTTGTGTATTCCATTCTTTCCTTAACATACAGCGTTTTACGTTCTTTCTTCAGTTTGTTTAATCTAGCTCTTTGATATTGCTTCAAGCATCTTTTGACAAATCTTTTTTTTCTTCCACACTCGCTGTCAAACCAGTCATTCACTTCTTTCTTCCTTTTCCCCACAGATCTCACCATGCAACCAGCAGCACTACATAAAACATTCACAAATAACTCTAAGCATGTGTTAACATGAACGTTAAGGAATTGCATGGCTCTATCAATACATTTTTTAAACTCTTCTGAGCTTAGTTCCTCCACATAAGTTTCTGCACATTCTTCAGACCATATAATGCGCTTCTCTTCGCAAGACACTGGACATTCTTCTTTTTTTTATTAGTGCCACCAATTTTCCATTTCATTTCCAAGGCAAACGCCAAGAGAACAAACAGTCCGCTACTTTCATACTGCAATGTTCGAGTAAGTCTTGTGGTACGATAAAATAATCAATAACACTGCTACCACGGGTGACACAAAGGTGAATTCTCCTTTTGAAGTGTCGCGATATGTTCCGTTCACAGAGAGAGAGAGAGAGAGAGAGAGAGAGAGAGAGAGAGAGAGAGAGAGAGAGAGAGAGAGAGAGAGGCAAGCAGACAGACAGAAAGAGAGACAGAGAAATAGAGAGAGACAGAGCTAGACAGAGAGAGAAAGAGAGACAGAGCGAGACAGAGACAGAGAGAGAGAGAGAGACAGAGCGAGAGAGAGAGAGCTGCATTATACTGTACCCTTGGAAGATAGGCGTGGACTCGTTGTTGCAGTGGCCCAGATGCCATTTGCCCACCATGTGGGTGTGATACCCCATCTCCTTGAAGTACTTTGGCATCAGCTTCAAGTCGGGGTCCAGGGTGTTGTTCTTTCGGCGGCTAAACACGTCCTTCGTCTGTAAGCCCATTTTGAACGGGTACCTGCCCAAGAGAAAGTGTTGTCCTTCAGAAAAGGTGGTAAGTACCAAGGAATGATGATGTCAGAACCAAGATGACTGTCATGTGATGTAGCCTCACATGGCGACATGTGACGTTCCGTCGCGTGCGCCCTTATTTGAAATAAAGCATTTCCCTAGGTAGGGAAGAGGAAAGATAAAAGAAAGGATAATTTGCATGGTCTGACCAGTGTGATCGGTGTCGCTGTGGCTATAGACGTAGGGTGATTATTGGTTGAATGGACGGACGTTGTCCATTGGTCAAGTAACCAAGGGCTGGTAAGGCGTAGAGTTAGAAGAGTACTCACTGAATATGTACTCAGGAAGAGCGCAGGAAGGAAAAATAAAGTATAGGAAGGAGATGGCTTGGGGACACTGACCAGACAGGTTGTTTGGAACTGCAGAACGAGATTCACCTGTAATCTACCATTGCCTGGTGAGGTATAGACAGATGGGGAGAGAAAAGAGAGAGAGAGAGAGAGAGAGAGAGAGAGAGAGAGAGAGAGAGAGAGAGAGTTAAGAAAAGGGAAAAAAGGGAAAAGAATTTATCATTATTCAGATTTTGAAATAGATTACTTACACGGACTTCATTCGTGTTTCAGCCCTTCCCGGTGCTGTGGCAGCACCAGTAATGGTACAAGCGACTGTGACAGTCGCACAAGTATTTGGGCTACAGTGCTGTGGCAGCACCTAATTGTGAAGAGGACAACGACTGCAGCAGTCGTGAGAGAATTTAAAGAATTTGTCATGTTGACCCACAATGAATGTTGATTGTCCCCCTGGGTCGGAACTCGGATGATATTCCTATATTTTAAGCCATCTGTTGATTCTTCTTTGGAAAATGTATACATTGTTTCTCCAGTGAGGAGGAGAAACCGTTAAAAGA
>CM065728.1:11424172-11444172 GCA_033310375.1 Conus canariensis | reverse complement strand
CATCTCAACATGTACATGGAGAGCATTGGATTTCTTTTGTCGTCTGGAGGTGGTAGGGATTTAAGTTCAGTGACAAACAAAGTCAACCGATTCAACACAGTTCCGAATTCAATGGATAGACCTCGTATCTCATCTGAGCACCAGCCAGCAGGTTGTGTTCCCTGCCTTGAGGAAAGATTGTTCGAACCTACATGAAGAGTTAGTTCCCTGTTCGTCGTAACATGGTGAACTAGTTCCTGTACTGTGGGCTTCAGCTGAGAGAATAACCATGGTTCGTCGTTAGTTGGTGATCTAGATTCACGAACCCACGGACTGTTTGTTCAATGAAGAACAGGCTTAAGGGGCCCATAAGATTCTGACAGCAGGAGAAGGGCTTGTGGCTTTGCCTCTGGACTCGTCGGACCTGTTTCTGCTGACAGGAGAAAGAGTGAGGGCAGGTACCACATGTTGAACGTAGTTTTCGGGTATAGGTCACAGTAGCACCGTCACACCACCAGAAATCTGGACTGAGTCCAGAATCAGGTGCTACACATAATCCCCGTTGCCATAAATCTTCACCTACGGAAAAAAATGAATCAGAGGGCAGGAATTTCGACCCTGCGAAAAGAGAAGAGAATGTAAAGCAAATATTCAGCTCACAAAGACAGAATCTTAAGACCGTGAGTTGAATGAAAGACTTAAAAAACGGAAATTGGAAAGTTTCAAAATGGAGTGACTGACGGCGGAGAACGAAGCAAAATTTAGAAAGAGAGGGTGTTAGTTACCGCCAATGACATTGACAAACAAAGCACATGACAAGACACGATGCATTTCAACCTTTTGGGTCTTCTTCAGGCAAAAAAAAAAAAAATCACATTTAACATTTAGGACAGTACAAACAAAGAACGAAAAATGACTCATCTGTTGTTGTCCATGTGGTAGGGAGAATAGCCGCCGGGCGGAAATGACAAGGGGGATTATGGGAGAGGAAAAGGAGGAGGGATTGCGTGGGGGGAGGGGGGAGGGGCGGGGTTGTGATACGATAGGGTTGTGTGTCTAGTTTATTGGGGTGGTGTGATATCTTTATGACAGTTGTGGTAATGGTGGATTGATAATAATGGTAAGGGGGGGGGGGGGGAGAGAGAAATTGGGGAAAAAAATTATATATATATATATATATATAGAAGGGATAAATAAGTACATGAACAAAATGAAAGAAACTGTAAAAAAAAAAAAAAAAAAAAAAAAGTTTGGTGAATAAAATAAATGATTTCGCTGGGTGATGAAAGAGGTGGTAGTAGTTATGCGTGGGTAGTTGTGAAAGGTGTGTGGGTAATGTTAGTAAGGAAATTGGGAAGATTCAAACTTTCTAAAGAAACCCCTGACATGAAGCACCAAAACACGGGCTCCAGCACGAACAGACATTATGAATACTGCCATCAGCCCCCCCCCCCCCCTCCCATGGTGAAGATGATGACCGCAACATCTCCATCAGCACCTCAGTGCCTCGTCACACCACCAAGAACAAAGCAGGTACCAGCCGCCGTGGCGAAGTGGTTAGCATCGCGGGCTCCCGGCTGGGAGGTCGTGGGTTCGAATCCCATCAGAAGTCATGTGGGTTTTTTTGCCCCGACCGGCTCCTACCCAGAGTTGAGTTGCTGCGGACTCAGTTGGGAAGACTGGGACCATACAGTCGAGTTTTATCCACTTAATGGATGCGTTTCTGAGAGTGTTGCTCAAATTTCCTGACCAACACTGCAGGTGCCTGTATCTCTCGGGCCTGGTTGACGCCGGGATATATTATGAAAGGAAGCGTAGAGTACAGCCCTGTCATGTAGTCTCAGACCGAAATGGAAATCCGTAGCATCATCTTAATCATCCTCATTCTTATCGATCAGCATAAAAAAATGTCTCAAATTCTGTAGCCCTTCATGCCCTGCTCTCATGGTGACTTCAATTTCGATGTCCTTTCCGTCTGTGGCCTTGGTTTGGTTCCGTCGGGGTCACCTGTATCGGCGACTCCATGGGGGTTGTCGTTGGACGGACGTGGTGGCGCCCTCCGGAGGGAGAGCTCACTCACGCCGGCTCCGCGACTAAGCAATTATTGTCGTCAGTAGGGGGCTTAGTAGGTGGTGTCCTGCGTATGTTAGATCAGAACAGGCGCCACTGAACACCACCGAAGTGACTCGGCAGCAGTGCAGTGTCTCCTCCGGTGGGTTGCCTCTTGACGACTTGACATTGACTGCTCCCTGTGGATTGCCGGTGCCGGGGCTGCGGCGGGGCCGACCGGGCTGTGGCTGTGGACGGGGTGTCGGAATGAGCGGCGTGAGTGCACTGCCTCTGAGGTGGCGTAGAGGTTGGGACAGCAAAAAAAAAAAAAAAAAAAAAAAAAAAAAAGAACAAAGCAGGTAGGCCTGAAGCTAGCCATGCTTGAAGGACGTTATCCCCCATGAAGCATCAGCACAGACTTTCACTGGCGAATCAGCCACTGATGCAACTCGGAGAGGAGGATCGAGGGAGCACAGCCGCTTCCTAATGGACACTGGCAGTCAGAAACAAAGCCAGCAGACCTCCATCGCACAACGACAGGGACAGGGGGAACTGAGCACCTAAGAAAACGACATAGACGCCGATGGCCAGATTGTCTCTCTAGCTGATGTCATGTCTGTGTCAACATATCATGCAGGGAGCCAGAAGGTTATGTTCAGCGACAATGGTCTTCGTACAGGGATCGGGGAATGTTGGGTAATATGTGGAAACCGTTCATCATCGGGGCTTCAAAACAATACAGGCTGGGGGTAACGAACCAAAGCTGTTCTCTAGGATGTCCTTGAAACAGTTCGCACTTGCCTTAATGTTTGGAGAGTGCCTCATCATTGTGGAGGAAAGGTGGCAGAAGGGATGCAGGTTTTCAGGGATCTGGTAAGAAGGCTGGTAACTGCGGGTACGACAGGGTGGGGGCGTCAGGGTGGCAAAGGCGGGACAGGGGCACAAACGGGAAAAGAGATAGCTCACGACAGTGGTAAAATGAAGAGGTGACGTCGACAACGGCAATGTGACGAGGACAGCAACGTAGACCTGAAGAAGGAGGAGGGGGGGGGGGGGGGGGGGGGGGCGGAGGGGGAGGATGGACGCGGATATTTCAATACGACTCGCCGTCTCTCTTTCTCTCACTAGCGTTTTAAACTCTAGCTCCTCGTGTTCAATAAAGGACAGAAGCATTGCACACCGACGTTTTAGTTGCTGAGCACTCTCAATATTAATTAGTGTTTCACTAAAGATGCAGGTGCCACGTGCTGGTTTGAACAGCATGTAGGTACGACAGTGACTGGACACAGAAACAGTCTTCGGATCATTGCAAGCAGGCAAATGACCCTCCCGCTGGGAACTCTGCCAGACATCGAGTGTCTGCAAGCTGCACTGCATTAAGATCCTTCCCGTCTGCGGCATAAAAAAAATCAAACAAACAAACAAACAAAAAAACAACGAAAATGCAGACAGAATGGCACATCTTGGCACGAAGGATGACCAGTAACCAATCAGAATCAACCCCACAGAGATCCCCATCATCATTAGGTCTCTGCACGTGACACCACAGCCAGAGCATGTTTACCCGAACAGGCAGGAAACAGTCGACCATTCTCTCTTTCTGCATAGGGCAAGACTTCATGAACTACCACTTGTGCAGATTTGTCCACTATGCACCACTCCTCTCTGCTTTTGTCGAGAAGCAGACGAGACACAGTGCACGGCTGCGAGGCCTTCCGGGGGCTTGGGGAGGGGGACACAGCCGCTCTGCGAAGGGAGCTGTTTGGGTCCGCGGAGACTGAAGAGGATCGCCCATTTCATTCTCGAGACCAGTCTCCATGTGGGACGGTGTTAACAAGGAGGAAACAAATCTTTCCTTAGAATTTCCGTCGAATTGATGGTTGCTAACCTTTTGGATAAACATGCTAGAGAGAGAGAGAGACAAGACAAGACAAGACAAGACAAGACAAATAATCTAATGAACCGGGCCATCTGCCCATGTCAAAGGGCACAGTGGAGCGGGGATAAAGTCAAAAGAAAATTTCATGTGTGTCTAAAATACATAGCACTGGCATGGGAAGTCGAGGAAGGGATAGGGGGAGCAGGGAGAGGGTGAAAAGCGTGGGGTGGCTTACGGTAATATAAATCACATAATATCTTGTGACTCAAACACGTGGATCAACAGGAAACATTTACATTCTATGTCGCGCCAGGCACTCTGTGTCCTGTTCAGGACACTATTCCCATTCAAGTCACAGTCTGTCTCCTTCTTCGTTCTTGTGTGTTCGCACCCCCTCACCCTCCCTTCCCTCTTTACTTTCTGTGTCCACTCCGCTTCACCTGGGTATAGCCTGGTGTGAAACGCGTGCCTTCCGTGTTTTGCACTTTTTCACTGCATCTCGCAGTTCCCGTAACTCTCATAGCTCACAGGGGGAGCTGGCGGCAATTTTGTTTTCGGAGAAGGGTCGCCATTTTTTTTTTTTTTTTTTTTTGGAGAGGAGAAAGTCAAAAGAAGGGGCCCGTCAGCCGTCGTGAGAGCTCTTTCTCACTTATTTTCCAGTGTCTGTCCCACAGACGTGTTTTTCCTCCACTGGGCCTGAGTCCTTCAGTGAGACTGGGAATGGAGGGAGCCATTTGTTCGTCCTTATCACAAGTCGTTTGGTATGTATATTTTTTTCTGTTTCATTGCTTGAACGTTTTTATGTTGTATGTAGGTGGACTGGTATTCATGTAGAATTGTGTAGTCTTGTATATGCATAGGTGGGGAGATAAATTTGGTTGTATTCACTTCTGACCATACCACAAAATAATTCAGGGACTTCTCCCTCCATTTGCGCAAGTGTCTGTCAGTGCGTTTCATCCCGTTTGTCGTTGGTTGCGTTATTCGTTGATGTGTTAGGCGTAGATATGACTGAGTGAGGGTGTAATGCACTTGGTGTTTAATTTTCCCTACTGGATGGACGGTGGGGGAGGGGGACGCTCTTGGGTTCTTTTTGTCCCTTTCTCCATCTCTCCACCCTCTCTCTCGTTCATCTCCTTTCGTTCTGTTTATTGTTGTTGTGCGTGCGTGTGTGTGAAAGTGAACTGTGTTCAATGCTACTTGTTTATGATTATATTATTGTGCTTTAGCAAGGGGGAAAGGAGAGGCCATAAATGATAGATATTTGTTTTTATGAATTTCAAGTGGAATGATAATCTTTTTGCGAATGTCCACCGATAATGTGTGCCTTTTCACTTTGCTGGCTTCCACTCCTTCTTGCTTTTCTTTTCTTTCTGCCACGCACACCCTCTCCCCCTCTCTCTCTGTCACCATTCCCTTTTTCTATTTTTTTTTCTTCCTTTCATCGCCTTTCCCTTTGATTTTGTTTGTTTTCTGTTCTGCTCATGCTCCCCTTTCTTACTCTTCCATTGTCAATAGCTATGTGTGATGTATACATAATATATATATATATATATATATATATATATATATATATATATGCATATATATATATATATATATATATGCATATAGTTTTTTTTTTCTTTTTTTTTTTTTTTTTTGCTTTTCATTCTGTCCACCTATTCCTTCCACACAGCTTACTCGCTTTCAAACACCACACACCCCACGTCTGTCTCGTCACCACCCTCACCGTGCGCACGATACTTATGTGGTGTGCCCTTCAGGGCTTTTCTGTTGTTGTTGTTTTTTTTATATATACTCTTCCCACGTCATGGGAGTCCATCGGGGAACGCCCCACCAGTCCAGATGTCCCTGCACCCACCAAGACGGGGACTGTCTTCTAGAGTAGTGTCTCGCCAAGCTTCTCAGACTGCCTGCTTTGTGCAAAGGAATCTGACTTCTGCTCATCAGGTGATGTGGGAATCCGTGTGCTGTGTGAGAAAGGCGAGTTTAGCTTGTTGTGGGAAGGTTCAGGGGACAATACCAAGGTGCAACCAGAGATTCGTCAATGCGGCATGTTTGACTCAAGATATGTTCCCGGGAATTGACTGGACAATGCCTTTTGTTGTTTTTCTTTTTTCTCTTGTGTTGATGACACTTGCAACCAGTGTTGGGTTGTGTTAATGTTTAAAAAAAAAAAAAAAAAGCTCACTATGAGGTCTTTAGGAGACCGGGAGTGGACAGTGTAAAACAGTGTGCATTGCTTCCAACAGGTGTACTAGCTGGACTGTGCATTGGATTGCTCGACATGTGTCCTGTTTGATGTTTGTTTTTTTTGTTTTTTTCAAAATTTATTCCCCTAGACGAGTAGAGCCACTTTTCTTTGTTGCGGCCTCTGTTTATCTGTTTGGTTCATGTATTTTGTTAATAAAGTTTGTCTAGTTATCCACCTGATGCCTCCCAGTTTGGTTTGTGGGGTATTTACTGGGTGTGTGAAGGGTTGAGATTGCCTAATATCTGGCGAGCTTTGTCTGCAGTTTTCCCCTGCGTGACATTCTATTACTTAGGGTAACTCGACCTCAGCTGAAGTGCCTTATTTGTATAAGAAGCGACTGCGAATGAGTGACTAGGACTTGACAGCAGCAACGCTAGTCTGAGGGTTGATTGTAGAATTTTCGCGGTATATACTGCTCTCTGAGTGTTTGATATACCGGGCAAATGAACATGAAATGCATTTCAGATTCATATGCGTTTTGACAGTTCGGGCAGTCAAAGCAGTTACGCGTTGCTTCACAAAAACGGTTTGCGTGGCACTTTAGCGGTGAAACACCAAGTCTCATTCGCGTTAAATATTTTCTCAAGGCACTACTTTTTACAACAAGTAAATAATCACTGAGAAAAGAGGAGAGGCAAGAGAGAGAGAGAGAGAGAGAGAGAGAGAGAGAGAGAAGATACGGTAGTGCTTTTACTAAAATGAACTGCTCATCTTTACCTTGAATCTTCACTCCGTTGACTCTCACCAAGAACAGCTTGTTGACCGCGGACCGGTGATTGCTTCAGTGACGAACTCAGGGGAGGCTATCGTGAAAATAAGAAATGAAAACCCTGCAGCCTCTGTAATAAAGGAAGAAGTACCATCTGATTTCGATCAAGTCAAGTCATTGGATTATCGTAAATTCCATGACGTCTGTGATTCTTTTACCATGTTTTTTTTCTTTCTGCCCGACCAGCACACAGCTGCCAGTTTCATTACTTCACCTCCTGATGATTAGCAGTTATGCTGGTTTACTGCTTGAGGTCCAGATGGTAGCTGTTGTCGTCGTCTCTCGCTGCGTTATTTGATGACATACTGCCTTTGTTCAACGGCGTTGATGGGAAAGGAGACAGAGGGAGAGGCCTCATAAATGGGTCTACGCCAGGATGCCCTTGCACTTTGTTCAGCCACTCTAATGCGAAAGAAAACAGAGGGAGAGGCCTCGTCAATGTGGAGACGTGAGGATGTTTGTGCACGATGATATTGGTCACTCCGCATAATCTGTAAACACTGTAAACAACAACCACAGTAGACGAGAAATTTTGCTGAAACCTATTCAGGACAACTTCAAAGCAGTTTGTGACTGGCTCTTTGTATATATATATATATATATATATATATATATATATATATATATATATATATAAATGTATCTCTACAGAGAGAGAGAGAGAGAGAGAGAGAGAGATTTTGTGTTTTCCATAGAAATAAACGCACCATGAGCAGCTGCATAACGGACCAGCGACCGTTTTCAAAGCATCTTCCGCATAAAAAAAACACTATCAATAACAACCCGGGGTCGGATGCAGTATTTGTAGAACGTTTATTAACGTTTTTCGTTTAGGACATTGAAGAAAACAGTTTGTTTGTTTGTTTCACTTGTTTCCTCTGTTTACGAAGGATTCGAAAGAGGCGAGTTGTCAGTTTTAAAAAAGGCAAGGGATTATTGTGTATATACCCTAAGAAAACAAGCTAAAGCACCCCAAAAATGGAGGCTCATTAAAAAAAAAACCGTAAGTAAATGCTACTTAGAAATTGTTTCTTGTGTTGCTAGCAGACTTTAAGTTGTATTTCCATAAATAATTCGTGTAAATCAGAAGCAACGCATGAAAGGGTGATGCTTTGGAAGTAACTTTGGAAGAAGGCATGACGTGCTATTGAAAACAGTCGAGGACAACATTCAAGGAATAATACTTGTGAGTAGATTTCAGAAAAAAAAAAAAAAAAAAAACGGCCATCAAATCCATGTCCAAGGTCTTTCTATTAAAGGCACTGGGTCTCTATCATTCCAGCCTTGGAGTTATCAGGTGTGCGATACACACTTCTCACAATGCGACTTCTGTTGAAATGGGCAGCATTCTCGTCAGAGTGTCATTGA
Organism: Conus canariensis; assembly: GCA_033310375.1. Lineage (NCBI taxonomy): Eukaryota > Metazoa > Mollusca > Gastropoda > Neogastropoda > Conidae > Conus > Conus canariensis. Next base: position 11,435,871 of record CM065728.1, on the reverse strand, counting down.
GTGAGGGAAAACATGTAGAGCAAATGAACTGAAGTGAGCAAAACAAAACAAAACAAAAAATAAAACATTGGAATCAAGCCACCAAGAAGATCAGACAGCAACAGGAACAGGACAAAGCGTTAGGCGCCGTTTAATGCTTTTTTTTTTTAAACATACAACGATACAAAGGAGACATAAGGAACATTTCCAATATAAGTGAAAATGTGAGTATGTGTTAGGAAGTGTACTCAAGGAAGGTTAGTCAGAGACAGTATGAAAAACACCCTAATCCATTTTCTACCCAGGAACACACACACACACACACACACACACACACACACACACACACGCACGCGCGCACGCACGCACGCACGCACGCACGCACACCACACACACACACATACTGGGACTTAAGAGCGAAGACTGAACTTGTGAGGGGGAAGTGGACAACTGTATGACATCACACTGCATGTGTTGAGAAGACTCTGTCTCCACACCAGATGACTCAAATCCCCTTCCACAATAAATTTCATTGGCTGACGTGTTTCTCTGACAGCCTGTCAATCAGACAGACATCAGAAACACGATGTTTACCTTAACCCTTTTAAAGGAGAGATCAAGCCTCACGAACTCACAGACCTACCATAGGCCATGACACATGAAACAATTCACTTTCAGTGTTTAAAACTGAACACCGATGCATGCCAGAGAGCTGAATGTTTATCTCTCCCACTCTCTGGGCTCGTGTCAAATTTCAACTGACTGACCCAGAAGAAAAGTAAGTTGAATCTAGATTCTAAGTCCTGAGATGATGCGTTTTTTGTATATGTGCCCTCCACGTTTCAGCCGGATCATTTCATGCGAAAACATGGTAAAATCTGTTCGGATAGTTTATGAATACTGTTAACTGTTTAAGTGCTTTACAGTAGAATACTCTACTTTTCATGTGTGCTTGGAGTAGGTGTTTTCAAGTATCTAATTACACCCCCTAAATATTTGACTTCTTCGACAAGTTATTTCCCTTCAATAGTTTACAGTTTCCTACCGTCACGCACCACTTGCTTAACTCCACTCAAGCGGAGTGAAGACTTAAGGTGAAGACAGAAAATGAACGATACATGTATCTTAAGTAGTTTCACTGATGCCGGCTGAGATCACACACTTTTCCTAAAAAGTTCAGTGGGCAAGTGTGAAGACTCATCTTAGCGGAATCCTAGCCACTCATCCATATACTAGGTTCTGTACTCTCCACAGACCCTGGAAGCATATTAATGACTGCAAATCCCAAACGGACTATGAACATGGACCAAATGGAATATCCATGTGTCTGTGGAAAGCGTTTCGCTACCACCCGTGGCATGAAGATCCACAGAACAAAGATGGGATGTGTGAAGACTCATCTGAATGAGCAGCAGCGCACTGCATCAGCAGATAAGACATCGGAAGACCAAGGCCAGGATTTAAACCACAGTGCCAAGGACATCCACGCTGTTGGTTCGGATGAGGAATTTGCACAGGCCCTCGATGCCAGGCGCCTGAAACTCAACCTGCCACGAGCAAACGAAACTGAAGATTGGGAGAAACTGGATGCAAAAATCGTCCAAAGACTCGATGCGCTGATAGGGAAAAGCACCCTGGAACACAAACTAGCCACATATGGGGACATTGTGTATGCCACATGTAGAGACGCCTATGGAGCAAAACTAGCCAAAGAGAAAACACCTCCAAAGAAATCCAGACGCCAAGAAAAGATGGACAAGATCAGGGTCCAAAAGAAAAACCTCAAGATGCAAATGAAGACCGCATTGCCAGCTGAAAAACAAGGCTTGGAAAAACTGTGGAAAGACCTGAAAGAAAAACACAGCGCCCTCAGCAAAGCGGAATCTGCGAGGAAGAGGAAGAGCAAAAAGAAGAAGACACAAGAGCGCTTCTTCAGAGACCCCTTCCAGTTTGCCAGAACACTGTTTGAGCAGCCAAAATCTGGGACCCTAAGTGTGGACAAAGGAGTTCTTGAGCAGCATCTGAGGAAAACATACTCTGACCCACAGAGCAAAGCACCACTCGACATTCAAGGTCTGGTGTGGCCAACCAACCCTGAGGAACAGTTCAATGGCAAGCCTCCAACGTTGGCGGAAATCAAGAAGGTGGTCGACAAAGCCAGAGCCAAATCATCACCAGGGCCAAACGGAATACCTTACCAGCTTTACAAGAAATGTCCCAAGGTGCTGGAGTGGCTCCACAGGCTGCTGCGATCGGCTTGGAGAAACCAGAAGATCAGCGGCCAGTGGATGACGGCAGATGGTGTGTACATCCCCAAAGAGCAAAACTCAAGTGACATCAGCCAGTTCAGGCCAATATCACTACTGAACGTCGAAGGGAAAATCTTCTTCTCTGTCATGGCAGCAAGGCTGACCAAGTACCTGATGGAAAACAAGTACTTGGATGTGTCAATCCAGAAAGGTGGCATCCCAGGCGTGGCTGGCTGTGTAGAACACGCCACAATGATCTGGGACGCAATCCAAAAAGCAAAAACAGAAAAGAGAGACCTGGACGTACTGTGGCTTGATCTGGCAAACGCATATGGATCTGTGCCCCATGAGATGATACAGTTGGCTCTTGAGATGTACCATGTGCCAAAGAACATCCGCGACATGCTCAAGAAGTACTTCAATGGCTTCTCAATGCGGTTCTCTACCAAGGAGTACACAACAGACTGGATCAACTTGGAAGTGGGTATTGCAATGGGCTGTGCAATTTCCCCAATACTGTTCGTGCTGGCAATGGAACTCATCTTGAAAGCAGCAACAAACAACGCGAGACAAACAGACCTTGGCGATGGATACAAGATGCCTCCTCTCAAGGCCTTCATGGATGACACTACAGTGATTTCATCCAGAGAAGACGAGACACGTCATGTGTTGGAGAGGCTGGACGACATAGTTGCCTCATCCAGGATGAAGTTCAAGCCAAAGAAATCACGGAGTCTCTCACTGAGGAAAGGAAAAGTGGCCGGATCTGTGGTCTTCAGTGTTGCCAACCAGGCCATTCCAACAGTCACAGAAGAACCAGTCAAGAGCCTTGGAAGATGGTATGATGATACGCTGAAAGACACACAAAGAGCAAAAGAAACCAAGCAGATGGCGGAGGATGGCTTGGAGACCATTGACCAGTGTGGGCTCCCTGGCAAATACAAGGTCTGGTGTCTGCAGTTCATGCTGATACCAAAGCTCCTATGGCCTCTGATGATATACGACATCTGCACCAGCATAGTGGAGGCAATGGAAGCCAAAATCAACAAGTTCACAAGGAAATGGCTTGGTGTCCCACCCTGTCTGACTGACATAGCGCTGTACTGTCGCCAAGCAAAGCTGAAACTACCACTGAAATCCATCCTGGAGGAATACAAAGCAGGGAAGATCAGACTTCAAAGCATGCTGGAGGACTCAGGAGACAAGGTGGTAGAAGCAATCAAGCCCCAGCTGAAGACAGGCAGAAAATGGAAAGTTCAAGAGGCGATGGATTCTGCAAAAGAAAGTCTCAAGATCAGAGAAATAACAGGACACACACAGACCAACAGACAAGGACTGGGGGTGACCAAAACTGAATGGTGGTCAAAGGCCAAAGGAAAAGCCAAAAGAGACATGATGATTCAGGAGATGAGACAAGAAGAAGACCAAAAAAGACTCCAAAAAGCAGTCCAGCAGAGCCAGCAAGGGCAATGGACAACGTGGGAGAATGCACTCCAAAGAAGTCTCACTTGGAATGACATTTGGCACATGGCCCCTCTCAGGATCAGCTTCATTCTCAGATCTGCTTATGACCTTCTGCCCTCAAATGCAAACCTGGTGAAGTGGGGGAAAACAGACGATCCTGCATGCCCCCTCTGCCATGAAAAACAAACAGTGGAGCATGTCCTAAGCTCATGTAAAGTAGCCCTGGCTCAAGGAAGGTACACATGGAGGCACAACCAAGTGCTCAAAGAGATTGTACAAGTAGTCTGGGCTAGTACCAACACCACAAAAGGGAAAAATTAGGACTCCAAAAGCACCCGCAACATTCTTCACGGCAGGAGGCAGCAAATCATGGCCAAGAACAACAGTGCCACTCGAAACATGCAGGTAGAGTCTGCTGGACGCGGCAGATGACTGGGAGTGCACTGCAGACCTCCCAGAATGGAAGAGTCACCCAGAGATCATCAGCAAGAGTGGCATGAGACCAGACATAGTAGTCCACTCTAAGTCAACCAAGCAGCTGATCATGATCGAGCTCACGGTGCCATATGAGAACAGAATGGAGGCAGCTCAAATCTACAAGACTGAAAAGTATGCTGATCTGGCAAACAGCCTGAGGAGAGAAGGCTATCAGGTCAAAGTCCTCACTGCAGAAATTGGAGCTAGGGGGTTTGTAGGAACGTCTGCATACAGCCTCATGAAACAGCTCTCAGTTGCAGGAAGGAAAAAACCAGAGCCCTGAAAGCAATGGCAGTAGCGGCAGAGGGGTGTTCAAGCTGGATCTGGTCAAGGAGGAACAAAAGTGAACTTCATAAGGCTTAATTTCCCTACAAATATCAGGTGTCCCTGTGGCTCAGTGGTTAAAGCGCGAGTCATTAAGTGGAAAATGAGCATGTCCAGAGGGTCATGGGTTCGAATCCCAGCCATGGCTCGTCCCAAGATGGGGGAAAAAAAAGGGGGGGGGGGGGGGCAGCAGAGGGACATCCGGAGTCATGAACCGGGTGTGGCCCAACCCCCCTAGAGTGTCAGGAGATAAGGGCCGAAACACTCCCTTGAAGGGGGTTTCTCTTCTGAGGACTCTCTGCTGCCACGCTCTCCACGAGTTTCTTTCTACTATTAGGCAGAACAACTGACCCGGCCATGGGAAGCAAGAATCCCTGTTACCTTGTGGCCAAGTGCACAACCGCCAACACTGGAGGCCTACTGAGAGCGAAGTCGGTGCACTAGGTCACTTTCACGTCAGAAAAGTCGTTGTGAACCTACCAGACTCCCAGCTCAAATCGATAGGACATTCCCTTATAATGAGAGAGAGAGAGAGAGAGAGAGAGAGAGATGATCACAAAATCAATGATACCACCGGAGACAGCGATGATAATCTCTCTTTACGTTCCCTCCTAGGAGTGGAGAAATATGAATACTTCTTTTGTCGGGTCTTTTCATTTCTGCATGGTGCTGTGTGTGTGTGCGTGCTCGCGCATTTGCGTGCGTTCATGCACGCATGCCTGTACGTTATATATATATATATATATAATATTCAATTATAAACAAATATTCAATTATAAACAAAGCTTGCTCTTATGTCTAAGATTGAAGAAATAGGGGGAGATAAGCATTCATATCTGCAGTGGTAGATAATTCTGCCTAACTAACAGTATGTGCTTGAGTGGGTGAATGGGGAAAATAAAATAAATGCTTCTCAAAATGAGCCTTCAGCAAGCTTATAGTCTCCAAGAGGGAGACCGTCTCCAATGGGGAGGAAACTCACAAACATATAACTCCTGGTCAGATACCGATATTTCGAAACCTGATTGTTTCTCCTCAGTGACCGCGGAAAGTGGTAATTTGACTCCTCTGCCTTTTCGGTTTTAAGAAGAATGCTATCCCACAAAAAGCTGGTGTGCAATACCGTAGTATGTTTGTTGAGTTTTCAAAAAACCAACCAAAGGTGCCACCTAAGAAGCAAAAGAAAATCATGAAAGAGCAAAACAAGCTACATTTTCTTGTAAAAAGAAGAAAATAAAATAATAACCTCTTAAGACACAAGTGTATATATATATATATATATATATATATATATATGTGTGTGTGTGTGTGTGTATATGTGTATACGCGCACGCGCTTTGCCAGAGAGAGAGAGAGAGAGCTGCGAGCGCGCGCGCGCGCGTGCGCGCGCGCGCGCGTGTGTGTGTGTGTGTGTGTGTGTGTTTGTGTGTGTGTGTGTGTGTGTGTTCAACATCTTTCTCCGATAGGCTATAGTCAGTAATAATCACTCATGAGAGTGGCGTCACTCAAAGGGATTGTCAGTCAGATGGTATTCATTCCAAAAGGACAATACTTGTCAGGTTGACGATAGATGTCAGATTAATACGTGAACAGCTTGCGCTGACGCTGTACAGATGGAGCATAAAAACTAAGATTACTGTAATGTTTCCCCCTTCACTTTTTGTGAAAGTGTAAGAGAGAGAGAGAGACAGACAGACAGACAGACAGACAGACAGACAGACATACAGACAGAGACAGAGAGAGACAAAAAGACAGAGACAGAGTGAGAGAGAGACAGAGACAGACAGAGAGAGATATGTATGTGGGTGGTGGGAGGAGAGGAGGGTGTTTAATGTTTCCTTCATTGATTATAGGCTGTGATGATCTGATCATTTTCGTGGTATAGCATCGAAGGAATTATTCATCCATACACCGTTGACGTCAGAACGAAAATATATGTAAAGTCATTATTGAGAGCTTGCGTTGATACTGGAAAGAGGAACAATGCACATTGACTGATAATTCAAGGAGAGAGAGAGAGAGAGAGAGAGAGAGAGAGAGAGAGAGAGAGAGAGAGAGAGAGAGAGAAACGACTGTCAACGTATGGATAGGAAATCGGGGATGAAGAAAGGCAGAATACGAGAAACGAGGGGTAAGGTAGTGGGCGGATCGGAAGATAGTGAATAATTCATCAGTTATTTTGCATCAGCTATTGATTGATTTGCTACATTTATTGATTTGCTACATCTTTTTTTTCCATTTTTTTAAAATTCTTTATTCATGTTCCTATGTTTTATACCTTTACTAATCCATTTTCCCCTACCTGAACAGTACAGACATTGACCTAAGACTCGTGTGATTCGTCTCCATTTTCTGACGACTCACCATGGACTTTCCACACCCTAGAGATCTGCTTTAAGTGGCCTCATATTGCAACGACCCCACCAGCTCTCTGGCGTACAAGACGTTTTTCGCCGAGCTTTGTTAAAAGTTTCCGACCTTTCCCAGAATATTCACTGATAACAAGTCTCACGAGGTTTTCTGCCCCGACCAGCCTCTACCCAGTGTTGAGTTTGCTACGGGCTCGGTCGAGAGGACTGGGACCACACAGTCGAGTTTCATCCACTAAATGAATATGTTTCTGAGAGTGTTGCTCAAATTTCCTGACCAACACTGCAGGTGTCTGTAGCTCTCGGGCCTGGTTGACACCGGGATATGTTATGAAAGGAAGCGTAGAGTACAGCCCTGTGATGCAGGCTCAGACGGGAATGGAAATCTGTAGTATAGTGTCATCTTTATCATCCTCATTCTCATCGATCAGCGTTAAAAAAAAGTCTCACATTCTGTGGCCGTTCATGCTCTGCTCTCATAGTGAACTAAGTCTCCATGTCCTCTTCACGTGTATGGCCTTGGTTTGATTCCGTCAAGGTCACCGGCATCGGCAAAGTCATGATGGCACCCTCCGGAGTGAGAGCTCACTCACGCCTGCTCCGTGACTAAGGAATTATTGTCCTCAGTATGGGGCTTAGAAGATGGTGTCCTGCGTATATTGGATCAGAACCTGCACCACTGAATACGACCGAAGTCACTCGGCAGCAGTGCAGCGTCTCCTTCGCTGGGTTGCCTCTTGACAATTTGACATTGATTGCCCTCAGTGGGTTGCTGGTGCCAAGGCTGCGGCTGTGGACGGAGAGCTCGAAACGAGTTGCATGGGTTTAGTGCCACGGAGGGGAGAGGGGGGAGTGGGCGTAGAAGATGGGACGGCAAAAAAAAAAAACAAAAAAAAACAACCAGACGAACAAAACTAAACAAAAAATAAATAAAGAGAAAAACACAAAATCTCACAAGGGACTTGTGTTGCTCAGCCGTTCCTTCTCAGAGATGTTCTGACCGCATTCCTCTCAGACAGCTCCACCTGCAATACCGAGTTCTCGGCGTTGGTCCTGGCATTGCAAGTGGTTTCTAAACCAAAACACATAGACTTCCTCATTCTCTCGGACCTCCTGTCTGCTGAGGAGGCCATTGCTGGCCGTCACCGCAAATGCTGCATCTGTATGAATTGTTCATCTCTCTGAAATCTCATGGTTCCAACATCTGTACGAATTGTTCATTTCTCTGAAATCTCATGGTTCCAACATCTGTATGAATTGTTCATCTCTCTGAAATCTCATAGTTTCATCATCGTTTTTGCATTGGCTCCAGGTCATGTCAGCATTCCAGGCAATGAAATGGTCGATCAGCTTGCCAGGAAAGCCACAAACAGAGAGTGGAGCAGATTCCCAATCTCTCACACCAATCTGAAACCTAGACATCAGGCTTATGTCAAGACCTCTGGCAAGAGGAATGGAACTTGTAGACGGATTGCAAAGCTCTTCCAAATCCATTCAGACCTTAAATATTTTTTTCTACCATGTGCCATTAGTGGCTGTAAAGAAAAAAAAAGTCTTGTGCCGTTTGCACACAGGCCACTCCTTTTACATCCTCTCGTATCTTTTGCAAGGTGAAGAAGCTCCGTAGTACATTCCATGTCATGTACTACTCACAGTGAAACATATTCTGTTAGAGTGTTGGGACTTGCATGATGTGAGACATAAATTCTTTACCTTAGACTCCATGAAAGCCTTGGTCAAAGATGTCCCACTTGATGTGATTTTTCAGTCTCTGAAAGAGAAAACACATTTTCCATTTGAACTAAGAGTTTACGGAAGAAAGATTTTAATGACATTCCGGCATGTTATCAGAAAATATGTTTTAAATGAGCTGCGTGTATGTGTTTAAAACGATCTGTTTTGGTAAGTTAATTTGAACGAGGTGGTAATCCTGATGTGGCCCTTTGCGGTGGGTTGGGATATAAGCAACATCAATTGAACTGAACACACGTATATGTACATGTGTGCGAGCGTGCGTGAGTGCGTGCGTACGTGCGTGCATGGGTGCGCGCGCTTGTGTGTGAGTGAGTGTGTGTGGTGTGTGTGTGTGTGTGTGTGTGTGCTTTTGTGTGTGCTTTTGTGTGTGTGTGTCTGAGAGAGAGAGAGAGAGAGAGAGAGAGAGAGAGAGAGAAGAGCATGACTGTGTGTGATCTCACCTAACATCTACACTGTACTTTGGTTGGAAGAATACTACAGACTCCACAGGCGTGGAAAATGCCCATCTGTTTGCATACTCCCATCCTTTCCCTTCCTCCCCCCCCCCCCCCCCCCATTCTGCACCTTCACCCTACCTCAGTTCCTAACCATCGAACAGCTTCCTTCCGTCAAGTATCGTTATGAAGACTGTGTGAACCAGCAACCAGTGTTCCCCCTCTTCACCCGTCTACACGATCTACAAGACATCCCCACATCTTCTTTCCGTCAAACGTTGAAGCCCATTTATCTGATGAAATTCACCACAGTACTTTAAAACAACACACACACACACACACACACACACACACACACACACACACACACACACACACACGCACACACATACATACACAACAACAACAACAACAACAACAACAAACAAAGAAACAAAACGAAATACCCAAATGGTCATATAAATCATGAATCTGCCTTGAATGATTTTCTTCTGTCTCCTGCCCCCCCCCCCCCCCTCCCTCTCCCTTACACCCACTTTCCCCCCTTCCCTCACCGGCACAAGAGATACTTCCCGTTTCATATCGAGATCAGTTTTTTTGGGGGGAGGGGGGGGGGGGGGATCAACAATGCACTCTACGCTGACGAGAAGATCGATGCCGTTTCGATTTCAGTCAGTGATCTTTGATATTTGACAGAAAGAAACTGTTTCACCAGAGAAGACGGCGAGAGAAGGAGGGGTGGAGGGAGTAGAGGCACGGGGAATATGTGTACGAAAAAAAAAAGATCCGTTCAACATTGAACGAAAAGAATCTCTCTCTCTCTCTCTCTCTCTCTCTCTCTCTCTCTCCTCTCTCTCTCTCTCTCTGCCTCTGTTTCTGTCTGTCTGTCTGTCTGTCTCTCCTCTCTCTCTCTCTCTCTCTCTCTCTCTCTCTCTCTCTCTCTCTCTCTCTCGTAGCTTCCTTTGTCTGGCTTCCGACAAGACGCGCTTTTCAGCAGCTAGTTGAAATATTTCGTTGTTTCAAACAAAAGTCTGTAAGTATGCCTGTTGAGGGTCTCCCGTCAACTTGAGAAAGTATGCTGAACTCGGCACTGCAAGACATGAGGTTATCTTCGCTCAAAATTGAAGGCAAAGGAAATTACAAAGTCGTCGTCCTCAGGCTGACTACGATTACCGATCATTCCCCTGTCACGTTACTACCTCAGCGTCCCTGTGCTGTGTATCGCAGGAAGCGTCTCTCTCAGGTAAACAGGGATAAGCGAAGGGCTGAGGTACACAGAAGAAGCCAAGGACAGGCAAGTCATCCCCATCTGGTTTGTTTTTGCCAAGTCCGCCCAGTGTGTTCTATGGTGGTGATGCTGATAGCAATGAACATGTTTATACTGATACACATTTAGCAGACAATAATCAACGTTTGCCTTCCTCTGTTCCTCAGTCTTTGTATGGCACTCAAAACAATGAACGGTAAATCAGCATGAAACTGTATGGCGCCGATACGCAGTTAGTGACAGTGCTCGATGACCCAGTGGAAAAGTGTGTGGAAGTTTTTCATATGACTGTTAGTGCAGAAAATACCGAAGGCTGTGACCATGAAATTGATACAACCGATTGTGGTTCAAAATCGATGCGTTTACCTGGGACAGAGCACAAAACTAATGTGAATGTTAGAACATCAAACACCTGTGGCACAGACAGCAACCACATCACTGTAATGTGCAAGAACAAAAAGAATCTTGTCAACAAAACAACACTCACACACGAATAATGGCAACTACTGAGGAAAGGGGGAAGAGCTTGGACAGTCTCCTCCATGTTTGTGGCAAAGTTCAACAAATCACTTCTACCTGGAGCACAGATGTTGTGAAAGGAAATCCTCACCAGGACCCATCGTGACGGTTGTGTTGTAAAGCTGTGAAGTGGACTATTACTAAATATGATTGACAGTCCAAAAACATTAAGACCGCGTTGTGGGATCCATGTGACGATGAACGTTTGTAAAGGCCAATTGTATTATGATTTTTCGATACAAGTTTCGTGTATGTGACCCCCCCCCCCCTCCTTTTCTCCCCAGCCCCCGCCCCTATCCCGTTCCCGCACCCCATTCATCCGTCGTCCTTTTCTGTGAATGGGTAAGATAATGTTGCTTATAGCCCAGCCGACCGCTAAGGGCCACATCAGGGCTGTCTTTGAATGGGTCTTCATAGCCTAAAGCACAATAAACTATTCGTATTCGTGTTCTCTCTCTCTCTGTCTCTCTCTCTCTCTCTCTCTCTCTCTCTCTCTCTCTCTCTCTCTCTCTCTCTGTGCGTCTCTCTCTCTCTCTCTCTCTCTCTCTCTCTCTCCCCGTCTTTTTGTCTCTTGTCTCTGCCTCTGTGTGTGTGTGTGTGTGTGTGTGTGTGAGTGAGCGTGCCGAAACGTTTCAAAATAGAATTACAGCGAGAAGCTCTCACCACAACACACACACACACACGCACCTACACACACACACACACACACACCAAGTGTGTCGTGTGATCATCCCACTGACGCTGTGCAAACCGGAAGAGGCAAGAAGCGAACACCAATCAGGAATCAATCTGTCTGTGAAGCGCGTTCTCGTTTGAGAAAAGTCAAAATCACCGTTTGAAGATACGAACTGGGGTTGCGAAA